>JBBPDH010000001.1:16606113-16620755 GCA_037974565.1 Clupeocharax schoutedeni
TCCAGTGTGTACTCGCAGCTTTATTAACAGCGTTTCCATAACAACGAGCGACAGCAGAACACGGGGAACATCCACGGTTTTTTCTGTGCAGCCCGCAGACCGGTACCGGGCCGTGGGTCGTGTGGTACTGGTCCGCGGCCCGGGGGTTGGGCACCACTGCTCTAGAACAGAGGTGTGGGACTCCAGTCCTGGAGGGCCGTACTGCAGCACGTTTCGGTGACTTTCCTGCTCAGAATCACCACCACAGTTTATTGTCAGGTTTGGTGAATGCGTTTAAGGAGAAGACCCACCGACTGTGCTGGACACCGGCCCTCCAGGACCAGAGTTTGACACCTCTGCTCTACATAAATCAATGAGCATCAAATTAACAAAAGCATCTGCAAATAAAAACTACATAGTTACAGTCAAGAGCCTCCAATAGTTGTGTGAACTAGTGCAAGTGTTGGATCCAGTCGTAGGTTCATATGGGTTCAGAATTTCTCTGAAGAAATAAATATATTCTGAAGAGCTTATTTAGACTATTCAAACAGATCTAACAATGTACTGCTTTAAAAAAAAAGAAACATATTTAGGGTCAAATTTGTGAAGAAAAATGAGATTATTGTTCATATTTTCCTCCATCCACCCTGTGTAACCTACTGTCTTGCATGTCCGTGTACTTTGTAGTGCTGTTACGACAGTGTGCTGGGTGAAAACGCATGGTTGCTTTATAATCGGTGTTTGGAGGAACCCAAACATTGGTTTTATTGTAAAAAAAAAGTCTTCTGATTAAAAAGCGGCCTTACTGCTGTGTAACAAGCAGTGGCACACGTCTTTAGCGTTTTAGCGTCCAAGTCTGTTGTGTGTTTTTCTTTGCGTTTCTTCACATTTTGTCGCATTCCGGCCACAATATGTGACGTAACACTCTCTTTCTGAGACACATTTTGAAGCCGACTTGTCTGTTCTCTCTCCACAAATATTACAGAGCTGACTCGACCACAAAAATATATATTCATTTTAGTATAAAAAAAAAAAGGAGCCAAATTTAGCTACAAAAAAATATTGAAAGTTAATGAACAGTGTCATTGCTGACACAATTATGACAAACTGTACAAAAGGGTCATTCCAGAATTGGAGGACAAAAATACAAAATCATGAAGTTTTGTGTAAGTTTCACTAGACCTTAGACCAAATCCAAATCAACTGGGAGAAATAACGTTTTGAAAATATGTTTAAAATACCAAATAAGTCAGGAGTTCCACCGAATACACCATTTTCCCCAGGTCCCAGTCCCTTGGTGGCCAAATTGAATATCAGATAAAACTGTTCAATTTACATATAAATCTAATTTATTTTATATTATAGTGTTCATAGTCTATTGTAGATGTGGAAAGCACGTTTCTTATCAAGACAATATTTTAAATAAGTATTATTATGAAAGGAATCTATGTCCCACATTTCGGCTTCAACCCTGTAACCTTAAGCTCTTTAGCGCGATAGAAGAAGAAGAACGGTGTGGGTCACATGACACACTGGAATTTACAACATCAAACCCTTTCCCAGCAGCGCGGGTGGAGCGCAGGTCTGTCCTCTCTTCTGTTCTTCACATTGTCAGCCTTGTTTGAATGCCTCAATCTCTTCTCATGCAACCCTGTTATGTATATTTCCAGATTAATATAAATACTTCCGAAAGTTTTTACTTATTTACTTCTGTACGGTTGTTAACACTAACAGTTAACTAAACAGCTAGGCTCTTGTTTTGAGAAGCTATCATTAGCATGGATTCGCAACCCTGTTACTTGCAATCCTGCTTTTGAAAGTTGCTTAAATTAATTTAAATCAACTCATATCTGAACTGAAATGATTGTTGAGAGAGAATGTTACTTTCTTCATGTAATAGTAAACAAATCATTTATATGTATTTAAATTATGATACATTATCAACTCCCTGGTTGTTGGTAACAGGGTTGTAACAATTACAGCATTGCAGCAATGTAACAGTAAATAAAACATTTAATTAAAAAATAGCTATTTGATGCCCGAGCTGAGCCAATCAAGTTTTTGATAGTTTATAACCTAGTACTCATGTGTACATAAACAAAAACGGGCAAAATATAAAAGTTTTTTTCCCTTAAATTCTAAAGCTCAAATGTCCTCCAAATCCGGAATGACCCAAAAGATAAGAAAAAACATCCTCATCGTTGTCATGGCTACCTCACGGCTGAGAAAACTGAAACCAAACAGAAAACTGAACAGAAACTGGCACGAGGGCCGTCAGAAGCAGGAATCAAATATCAGGATACAGGCTACAGAAAAATGTGCTGAAATGAGGCGATGGACGGCTAACTGAGACCAACACAAACCGAACTTAAATACGTGCAGAAATCAGTGGGAAAAACACAAACGGGTGAATAACAGAAAACACGTGATACACGAACAGAACAGAAAATCAAAATAAAAGCCCCAAAAAACGAACAGAAACAGAACCAAAAAACAACAGAAAAGTTGTTGACCGTACCGTGACAACTGTTATGTGCCTAAAACTTCAGATTCTTCTGACTTTCTAAATATCAATCACAATCAGCTATAACAGATACCCAAAATGAAGCAGTCACCTTCAGATGGAGGTTTACGAACCTAGGGCCAGTATTATTTCAGTCAGAAATGTATCAAAATGACAGAAGAAGCAGAGCACTATAAACTCACGATGTACTCCCTGATAAGGCCGTGGGAATTATCTGGGGGGCTCCAGGAGCACAGCACTGTCCAATCCTCTGCTTTATCGCAGCTAAGCTGCAGCGCCTGAGGAGGATCCGGCACTGAAAGACACATGCACACGCACAAACAATTAAGAACTCACTTCTCTCTGTGTTGAAACTAAGTGGCGCATTTGTATGATGTTTCAGGTGTGTGACTCACAGCCTTCGGGTGTGCGGAGCGTCAGCACCTCGTTGGTTTTGTGCTGTCTGCTGAGGCACTGTGTCACCACTTTCACCTGGTAGGTGGTATCCGGCCGCAGCACAGTCAGTCTGTAGCTGCTCTTGTTGCTGTGTGTGTCCATGGTGGTCCATTGCTGAGCCCCAACAAGCCTAGGCCAAGATCACAGCACACACACTGGTGACTGATACAGGAGAGTCAAAGTTGTTCACATTACTGAATACGCACCATAACCACAAACTGTGACAAATGTATCATAATGACCATTCTCATCTTGAATCAGCACTTTACACCATGTTGAAATTCATGAATCGTTTCACATACATGTCTCAGAAGCAGTCGTTGTGCTTCCTGCTATTTTTATTTGATCAAGGGATTTGTATCGTTATTCAAATACTGAGATGCTAATGTAGCTGTCATGTTATCTATTAGCTGGTATGTTACCTGTAAATGTAACATAAATCATATCATTTGGTCTGTGTAAAAAATATGGCACATTTTGTAGATGTTATTTTTTTTGTAGATGTTTAACTCAGCAAATATAAATTGTTCACTAAAATTAGTAGAAAATTGTGTTGAGTCTTTTATTTTCATAATATCAATAAAAACTCTAAGCACTGTGACGCCGGACTGAAGTCCTGGCAGCCGAAACCTGCAAGTGCTCCTCAGATCGCGCTGACCAAGGTGCTGAAACCCTAAAAAGTCGCTCCTGTCAAACAACAGAGGCGACGCGCCCCTTCAGCACTAGTGTTTTGGACCATGAGAAAGCACGTGGAGGAGGCAGGGGTGCACAAACGAGACTCACCGGTCGCCATGAACGAGCATTGGCCCTGCCCTATATAAAAGGCCGCCAGGATGTGAACGAGTTGTTTCATGTCAATAACCTTGTTCTGCTCTTTCCCCAACACTAGGTTCGAGCACTGAGGACACTCCTTGCTCCCGTTTGGGACGCCTGTTGCCTCTCGAGCCTTCCTCACCCTCAAACCCTGATTCTTCCCTTTACCCCGATCCTGCACGAACCCAACACCTTCACTATATCACTGTACCATGCACTAAATAAATGCAAGCCACCTCCGCGCAGGAGTGGGTGTCAGTTGAAATCTGTCTTCGTCTTCGAGTCAAGGCCTCTAGGTGGCGCCACAGCGGTGGAGAATGCGAACAGGAGACAGCACTCCCTCCCTACGCGACAACTGCACCCCAAACAGAGGTGCTCCTGGAACACCTCCTGGAGGCAACACTGCAACGACCCGCCTCAGCGAAGAGCTGTCCAGAGGGCTCCATGCAAAACCCCAAGAGCTTCTAGCCCTGTGGCAGGGGGGAGTGCCCTGTCATGGCCGCTGCCATCAATCCACGGCTCAGTGTTAAAACTGACAATGACGTAGATGCGCTGAGCGTATGAGGACTGGGCTAACATTCTTGCATCATTCCTCACTGAAGAAGCCCAGCGTGCTTTCCAAACCCTCCCCGAAGATCAGGCCAGGTGACTATCACATTCTGCGTAAGGAGGTCCTCATATGACATGGCAGCCCAGGACGACACGTCTTCAGCAACGATGCTGAATTTGGACGGGAACAGAAGCTGGACGGGGTGTCACAGCACTGTTGGGGTCATGAGCTGACGTACCGCCTATTTTTTTAGTAAAAAGGGCTTGTTATAGAATATTGTATCACTCTGAAGTCAACACAGTGCTGCACCTGGCCCACAATCAGGGGGCACCTCAGGACCCGTAACACAGATGAAAAGCCGTTTCACTGGCTAGAGATGCGGGCCGAAGTGAACGCATTTGACAGTGCTGTCCACAGAACCAGTGCACCTCGCCTGAGAAGCTGGCCCAGCTAAACTTGTACCCTTCCCTATCATAGGGGTGCCCTTTGAGAGGATAGAAATGGATCTTGTATGACCGTTAACAAAGTCCGTCCGGGGCAAAAGAATATATTTTAGTTATCGTTGATTACGCCATGCGCTACCCACCTATGGCTCACTGCTATGCTTACTCACGTCCCACCTCGAAGACACAGGTAAGGGCTTTCCTCGGACTGGCTGGCCATTATAGACGTTTCGTGCCTAACTTTTCCTCTGTCGCTGCCCCCCTTTCCAATCTCACCAGCAAAGGCAAACCCGACCAGGTCTGCTGGTCGACAGAGGTGGAAACTGCCCTCCGAACCCTGGAGCAGGTTCTCACCACAAACACCATACTACTGAACCCCGACTTCCAGAAGCCCTTTGTAGTGCATACGGACACGTTGGTAGTCCGGCCTGGGGACAGCGTTGTCACACAGGTTAGACGGGGAGGAGCATCCGATTGTGTACTATTGTGAGTAGAAAGCTCCAAAACTAAATATGCTACCGTGGAATGAGAGGCCCTAGCCATTAAATGGGCCGTGCTCCTCACCAAAGGGGCCAACAACAGCAGCTGTGATACGTGGTGGTTTTTGGCTTTGCAGAACTTCTCGCTCGAGGTACAGCATTGGCCGGGGTTGGCCCATGGTAACACAGATGCCCTTTGCTGTCGCCATGCCCTGTGGGCAGGACTCCTCAATGGCACGGCTTCGGTGCTGAAAGGGGGGGGGGGGTATTGCGTACAGCATTGCGTACAATCACTGAATAGTTCACTTACAGGCTCCTTCTGCGCTAGCTAAATGCCATGACTGACTTTGTTTATTACCGTTTATTTTTCCACAGCAGTATATATTCCACAGCAGTATATATAAATGTAAAGCTGGTAGAACTACTTATCCCTACATTCTATTTTGGAATGTAAATGCAAGACTTGAGGAGAAGAAAGTGTACCTATAATAGATGAGGAAGGAACAGGTGGAAGGTGGCATGTTCTTGGGTCTGGTCCAGGTGAGTGTGACTGCACCAAAGAAATCAGCGCTCCACTGCAGGTTCTGGACTTTATAGACCAGTGAGTCAGCTGCGGCGTACAAACACAGCGCAGGATTAAGACATGCAGCTAGACTGGAAGTAACCAGTGATGTCTTTTTTGGGTTTCACAGGGAAGTTTGCTATGGGACAGATACGAGTCTCTGAGTCTCACCAGTGCAGTTGTCTTCATCACTGTGGTCTGAGCAGTCCAAGAAGCCATCACATCTCTCACTGTCCATCACACATGCCTCCCCATCGGCACACAAAGTGCCATTCAAACATACTAATGGCCCATGGGTGGCTAAAGAAAGAATGGAAGAAAAAAAAAAAATTATTAGAGAAGGGAAGGGAACTGCATTCACCCATGCTATAAAAAACGATTTAGAATCAATTATTGATATATTCTACTGATTTTGGCCTGTTGTAGGTGAATGTGTGTGCATGCATAGAGACACTTACGACAGCTGGCTTCATCTGAGCCGTCCTGGCAGTTGGGGTGTCCATCACACCGCTGCCAGTCTGGTATGCAGACAGGCGGTTTACGGCACCGGATCTGGCCCCTTGTGCAGCGACCCGTTGGCTCAGGAGCGGATGTGGTCATCATGGAGCTGTTGGAGGCTAGCATATACAAAATATGCAGATGGGATGAGTGAGATGGATATATTTAGATAATGAAGGTTAAAAAGAAAGTGTGTTGGAAGTGGTGTGTGTGTCTCTACCTGTGGGGCACCCGACTTCATCACTGCCATCTGGGCAGTCTGCATAGCCGTCACACACCCAGTTATTTACAATGCATGCTCCAGAGCCACAGGAGAAACGGTTGGGAGCACAGGAGACAGGGCCAGGAGAGGATGTATGGGAAATGATTCCATCTAGAAACACAACAACTATACATTTCTAGACAATACAGCTATTTAATCACCATAACTTTTTTTCTGCGGTTTGTAGAGCATCTAGACAATGCTTTGGGGATCTAGCTTAATCATAGTCAAAACACAGTGACTGCAGAAAGTCAGTTACTTTTGTTATGAACTATTCAATCAGCGAAGTCTGTACAGCCCTCAAGCAGGTACCTGTGCACTGAGCTTCATCCGACCAGTCTCCACAGTCATTCTCCCCATCACACTTCCACCAAGTAGGCACGCAGCGTCCGTTCTTGCACGCATACTGGAAGTATTGTGAGCAACCCGACTCCTCCGTGGGAGAACCCGCTGTAAGAAAACACGCATCCCGCAGTCAAAACACACATGCACGGCGGGTAACAAGAATGATTAAGGTGATGGTGCTTACCACAGTTGGCCTCATCCGAGTAGTCACCACAGTCGTCCATGCCATCACATTTCCAGTCCAGGCTCACACACACTCCGTTGGCACACTGGAAGTTGTAGGCATCACACTTCTTCTCAAACTCAGGATGGCTGGCTGGTGGTGGACAGTGACCAGATCTACCATTCGTTTTATTCCTTTAATACTAAAACACTGTTTCTTGTTTATTAAATGTCTAATAGTAAAAAACATTTATTTATTTAAGACAAGTTTAATATGTCTGAATTATAACTAATCATTCTTTTAATGAATGGACATTGAGAGGAGTTCTACTACAGTCTATATCGGTGGCTCTGGCCACATTTATAATGGATCACTTTGGTAAATCACTAACACCTTGCACACAAGGCTTCTCTAAATGCCCGAGGAAACATAGAAAACAGCTGTGGGAAAGAGTGTGTTTTTGTTTTTTATTGTACCTAAACTTAGCTATAGGCACGCTGTGCAGTTCAGCGTTAGGCTATGAATGACAAGCCTCATATTTAATGAGAAAACCCAGACAGTCAAAATAAAAGGACACAATGAAAAGCAGACTCACAGCAGCCTGCATATGCCACATCCTCATCTGAACCATCAGAGCAGTGCTTCGTGCCATCACACACCAGCGACTGGAAGAGGCACTGTGCTCTGTTTTTGCACACAAACTCCATATAGCGTGTGCACAGTGGATCTATGTGAACATAAATTTGTCGTTAAAATTTACACCCAGCATGACCAGCCTGTCATTTGCATTCACGCTTCAAGCACCTACCACAATGCTGCTCATCTGTGCCCAATGGGCAGTCCTCCAAGCCATTGCAGTGGGCACTGGCAGGCAAACAGGTGCCATTGGAGCACAGGAATCCATTACAGTGCTTGCCCTCTGGAGGTGTAAAAGCACAGCCTGAATATAATTTTTAGCACATTTTACAATGAACAGTTACAGATTAGCTACTACTGTGATCCGGAGGATCAAGCTACATGCTGCCATGTCGAAATCGCCTCTGTTTCCACAAAAAAAGGAGTTTCATCTTTCATTGGCCTGTAACTGAACACTTGTGTCAATTTCACTCGATAAGGCTTTCTGCACAGAAAGGCATTACTGTTTGTTTCTCATCAAGATAACAAATCAGTGAAGTATGTGTTCTGCATGTCACTGAGTGTGAAGTGCCACGCCACTGACCACACTGAGCGTGCTCTTCATCAGAGCCATCCTGGCAGTCGTCATCACCATCACAAAACCATCGCTGAGGAATGCAGTGACCCGTCTGGCACTGGAAACTATTGCTCTCGCACGTATGGTGCCCCACTGATGGAGGAAAGCAGACAGAAAGAGAGAGAAAAGTAAAATCAAGTAGTACGTTACTATCTGAATGTGAAACGCATACCATAAGAATCCCAGCCTGAGCTGGAACGCCCAGAATGTGTGTGTTCTCACCAGTGCAGTTGGTCTCATCAGACCAGTCCCTGCAGTCGTTGTCTCCATCACAACGCCAAGCATCACGTATACACACCCCTCTCGCACATGTATACTCTCCTGGCCCACACTGGTGAGACTCTACAAAGTAACACATTTGTTTTGGTTATGTTTGTGGAGAAATACAGGTCATTACATTTTTTAAAAAGTCACTTTTTACAAAAACAGGAAATATTTAGTTCACTGAAGTGGTCATGACCAAGTAGCTTTTCCCTTCATATAGCAAGCCTGTACACTGAAGCCATATCACAGAAATTAACCAAGCATATTTAGCATATTAGAAAGATTAACACTAGAATCCCTGAAAAAAAATATTCCTGGCGAGCGCCCCTCCCTGCTGAGCTCCTCCATTATTGTGCAAATGAGCCATTAACTGTAAGCCTAGCACTTCTGCATTTGCAAGCCAGGATCGGAGGAAAAGTGAAATGTGAAACTGAGATTTGAGATGTAAGATTCTGAGTGTCATTGTGGCAATGAATAATAATGCTATGCTCAATACTCTGACCACTACAAATGTTCAGAAATAAAATACTATGAAATTTGTGATTAAGATTAACATTTAAACAATAAATGTTCGATTAACTAAAATATTATAGGCCACACTCACCGCAGTGGTCCTCATCACTGTTGTCACCACAGTCATCCTCGTGGTCGCACTTGAAGGCCAGTGGGATGCAGGAGCCTGAATCTACACAACGAAACTGCACAGCAGGGTCGCACGAGGTGGTGGCTGCAGAGAGAGAAAAGAAAAAAAAACAAAAACAAAAACAAACAAAAAAAAAAACAAGGTAAAAGCTATCAGTTTTCAGAATCGGGAGAACAGACAAGTATCTAAGCAGCAGGAGAACAGAGCCTGGACTGCTGTCACTCACGGCACTCCTGCTCATCACTCATGTCCCCGCAGTCATTGTCGCTGTCGCACTTCCATATGCTGCTGATACACTTTCCGTTGGAACACCGATACTGATTCGGCAGACAAGTGTGTTCTGATAAGCGGAGAGATATATAGACAAAATAATATGCATATAAATAAGCACATTTCTTAATAACCTGAGAATCACCCACATCTACCCGAACCTGAGAGCACAGTGCATTATTTCAACTGTGACAAACTTTGAGACACTTTATTTATTCTTTTGTTTCTATTCCACAAATGAGTGCATACACATCTACAGTAAGCACCTGGGTTCTAGTTTGGGATAGTCACATTGTAAGCCGTCGTTGTCTTTTTTTTTTGGGAATCAGGGTCACTCTCAACATTTTAAAAGTTGTGTAGCATTGACCTTATTCTATATGAGTGATACATTGGTCCGATTTAAAACCAGATTTCAAAAGAATGCCAATGACTAGGACTGGGACCACCTTTCAGTTAGTCAAAATGTATTTTATTTTGTATGCAGGACTGTATACACAGATTCACACTTATAAACCTTATAAAAGTCCCCCTGTAAGTGAAACCAAAGAAATAATCTTGCCACAATTTAGTCGTTTATCCCAGTCCTACAAATGCTCACTCTTTGTCTTCTGCTACAGTCTGTAATGTGTAGACATTAACGTGTGTGTGCGTGTTCTCACCTGTCTTCACACAGCTGTTATTGTGGAGCTGATAACCAACAGGACACTGGCACTGAAGCTCTCCCGACAGCAGTATGGTGGAGGCTACTCCGTCTGGACACAAACAACTATGCCTGTGCCCAGGCTGGGGCAGGCACAGCAGGGTACATGGCTGGTCTGCACATGCATTGTGACCTGCAGCACAATAATAAAAACGCTCAGACAATAAACAGAGAAAGTTTTCATTTTTATAGCTGCTGTTGTTCAATATGAATGCAAATACACCTTCAGTGTATTTAGTGACCTCTAGTTTTTCCCTTGTAGAAGATTTTAAGGTCCATCACTCCCGTCAGTCTACCCACAAGCAGCTCGCTGTTTGGGGAGCCGGACTTTGGTGCCTTGAAGATGCCCATTCTGGACCAGTCATCCCAGTAAAGGTCATTCTGAAGAGCAACACAATAATGATCAAAACCCCTGATTCAACTATGCACAATTCATAACGGATCAAATGAAACAAGCCTCCTTTAAAACACAGTTATAATAAAGGAGTGAAGTCCTGAACTGTGACCAACATTTGTTTTAGTTTTGTGCTAAAGCTACAAGGCTAACGCAAAAGTACATGAAAGTTTCTGCAAATTAAACTAAGACCTATAGATCAGGGGTGATTAATCCTACCTTAAACACCGCTATTGCGTAGGGATGAGGCAGGCCCTCCATCAGCACAGTGCGCTGTCCCCCGCTGAAGTCAGCTCTCTCAATGCGATCTCCATAGGCCTCAGTCCAGTACAGCCACTGCTCATCAGCAGTGATACCATTGGGCCAACGTACACCTTCCGAAATGATGCGCTCGACATTGGTACCATCCATCCAGCTCCGGTACACACCCGCAGCACGGTCTCCCCAATCCGTCCAAAACATCAGACTAGCCGAAACGGCACAAAACGATATTTCAGTCAAAAGTGCTAACATACCTAACCATGCATGAAATCTAATGGGCCCCCGGTTTGTTACTGCATTTAACCCATTCACCAAGTGAAGCAGGGGGCAGCAGGGATCGAACCCGGACTTTCTGGTCGCAGGGCGGATGCCTTAACCAGTAGGCCATCCAACTGCCCTTTTAGGGTACCCTACCCCTATAGGGTAAAATTAGCACATTCTGATACTAGGACAATCCAGGATCTTCTTAATAATTTTACAAACAGATGATTTACTGCATATATATTTAAAAAAATATTTAAACTCGGGGGCTGCCAGAAGTAAACTGAGGGTAATGAAAGTGAACGCACCCTTCTCCAGGCATTAAGGCAAGGGCTCGGGGATGCTCCAGCACCGAGGCGTTCACCAGGGTGCGTCTCAGGTCACCATCAGGGTTTGAAACCTGAACAAGAAGGAAATAGTATGTGGCTGCTTTCGGACGCAATATACTCTCCTTTGTATGTGACAGGCTTCTCTTTTAGGTCAAGCTTACTTCAATTTTCTGAGCGCCAGCATCCACCCAGTACAGAAGTCTGCTGACGGGATCAAAAGTCAGTGCCTCGACATTCTGAAGGTCTTTCCTAATGATCACTTCTTGCCCAGAACTGCCATTCAAACAGAGCCTCTACAGAGACACAGATGAAGTCGTCAAAGAGTCAATAAGTGCATTACAGAATCACAGGACAGCTTTGGTAGAAGTGCTCAAACCTGTATGGTGTCCAGTGAAATGTCTGCCCAGTAGAGGCAGTTCCTCTCATAGTCAAAGTCCAGAGCCACTGCCTCATGGAGGCCGGAGAGTGGCAGAACCTGGTCAGCACCCGTGGCCAGGTCATAGCGGTGAATGGAGTTCCTCACCGCATACAGGATAAACTCGTTACTCTCTGCAGGAGCACACAAAACACCATCTGACTGAGAACAGCTAATCTATTTGCAAGAAAGTGAAACAAACTAACATGAAAGATAATTAAGTTCCTGAAATAAGAGTGTACTGTTATAGCAGTCCTAACTAACCTTACACGTCTGTCATTATGACCTCTTTATGAGGCAGTTTGTTTGTATGGTATGTGTATGTCTTGTTTTCACACTTTTTCACTCAATGTAAAGGGCAGATACTGTTTTAAAAGTCAGTGCCTCGACATTCTGAAGGTCATTCCTAATGATCACCAAAGAGCAAATTCTTGGCCAAAACCTAAACAAATTCTTAGAACCCAGTCAAAAAAATGAGCAGAACTGAAAATACCTTCGTTATTAAACGGTTCTTCCATACAAAAAGGCATTTGCCTTCAGTGTGATAATGCTGGAGAACAAAAGAAAACTCTACTTCTGATTCTCATTATTACTGCAATATAGGTGCAATATTGCAATAGTAAAATGTGAAATATTCAAAATGTGCAAGTACTTGTATTAAAAAAAAACAACCAATAAAACAAACCAAAAAAATCTTTTGTAGATAACCCTCTTGTACAGTGATACTTATGTCTTTATATTTTATATACCGTATACTACTAGCAGACTGCTCTATTCTCTGCTTTAGTTTCCTGTCTTTTCTACCTATCAAAAAATGTAACCTGACAAGGAGAGCTTTGCACAAGAATTCCAGTGTGCATGGACAGCTGGGTCATGCACAAATGGCAAGCAAAAATCTTGAATTTTGAATCTAAGACTTTGTTGAAGGTCAGTTCAATTTACTCAGAAACTTCAGGAACATTACTGTTCATTTTTTGAGCACTTTCATTATTGGGCCATTTTTTAATTGGCAAAATTCCAGTGTGCCCCGTAAGTTTTATCCTCTAATTTCAGTTTGACCATTTTAAAGTCCTCTGCGGATCTACCCTGCTGACCCAGTACAACAATGATGAGGTCGTCACTTTTGCATTAAACACTTGGCTGCAATAGTGAGGGGCAGTGAGGGTACGTTTCTTATCTCTCCTCTCCAGGTCAGAGAACACTTACTGAAAGAACTCATCTATCAGACAGCCACTCAATCACCTGCCCCTGGCCTCCCAGTGTGAGAGAGGGGAGTGTTATCTCAGGAGGGCAGGTGACAGGGATCCTGACGCGACCTTACTTTACAGGGCCGGCTCAATATGATGCACAGACACGCACAATGATACATTTGTGTACACCTAAGCTACCCAACTAACTGCAAAGGCTGAAGAAAATCTTGGATCCTCATATTTTGCTTTTTTAAAACAGTGTCTGTCCTTTATATTGTGGGGAAACGTGTGAAAACAAGACATACACATACCATACAAACAAACTGCCTCTTAAATAGGTCATAATGAGTGTCACGGTTCAGCCAGCGATCGTTAGGGGTCGCTGTTTTAGTTTTGTTTTGTCCGTGTTTTTGGGACTTTTATTTTGACGCTTCATGTCTGGTTTACTCATTGTGTCACGTGTTTTGGTTTTTCACCTGTTTTGTGTTTGTTTATTGATTATGTCAAGTATTTAAGTTCTGTCTGGGTGTCCCACAGACGTCTGTCCATCGCCTCATTTACCTTGTTTTCGTGTTCATGTTTGTAGCGGCCCTTGAGCCAGGTTTTTGTTTTCTTGTTTCACATTCATGTTAATAAATAGCCTGACATCATGGATGCCTGTCTGTCTTGTCCCTGCTGCCCCTGAGGTAAATCACGGATGCGGGGTGTAAGGTTTACGTCGGACAGCTATAACTAGCCCTTTGAGACTTAAACTGTAAAAGATTGGGAATTTTCTTTATTTGAAAAGTAAAGGCATCCAAAACAGATGCCATAGAAGGTTCCCTCAAGATCTTTTTAGCAAATCAGAACCACATAAGACAGATTTGATTAAAAAAGATTTATTCTAGAGCAGTTGGAGGTTTCTTTGTACTCCTAAATGTCTGTTACTTGTGACTCAGTAAGCGTTTATTAATGAGCTAATTGGTTGGATCAGGTGCCACTTAAATGTACATGACTATGTGCCTCTGAAACCAGGGCTGTGAAGACTCCTTTCAAACAAAATACACTCGAATGCAAAGCTCTGCTCAGTGAAGCAGCCACTTTGTGAATCCTGACCTCCAACAGGACAAGGCAGCATCTCTCCATCCAGGCGTGCCTCCACATCCCCACCAGTGCAGCTGTCCCCTGGCACCTTTCTATACCTACAGTCATAGAAAACACAACTGCAATCACAGAAAACAAGCCCTTCAGGAAGTTATTTAGCTATTATGAGAAATCAGTACACCTTCTGTTCCATGTTTTTGAGCACTAAGAACTTCTGATACAAACAGTCTATCTGACATAACTAGTTTAATTGTTGGCAAATTCATGTATGCAAAGACACGTACATATATATTAGGGGTGGGCATAGATAAATTTTTTTAATCTAGATTAATCTCACTGTAATCTCTGAATTAATCTAGATTAAAATGGCTCATTTGAATTCTGCCGACAGTCTGAAGCCCCCCCCCCCCCCCCACCAAATGATCCCAAGCCACTCTAAATATAGAAACAAAAATAGAAACAAGACTCTGAACTGAAATGAAGAATAATAAGTCTAGCTCTCATTACTGAATTAAAATGATGTAGTG
>JBBPDH010000001.1:17205922-17216217 GCA_037974565.1 Clupeocharax schoutedeni
GTAGACATTTCCATTTTATTTATTCTAATTTTATCTACAGTATATATTTAAAACTTTAAATATTTGTTGTTTTCTATTAAAATGTTCTTGTGTGATAATGTTCTTGTGTGGAAGCTGTTTTGGACAAAAATTCATTGCAGCCAGCTTTGTTTTTGATGTTTATTTGTGAGTAGGTATTGTATGAATAACATCGTAGCTTCTCTCTCACACACACACACACACTTTGTACTAAAGGTAAATCCAAAAATAGTGATGTCACTGTCTAAGCAGAGGGATGTTGTGCAGCCCTATGGAATATAGTACACACATGACAAATGAGGTAATAATCAATATTTCAGAATAATTCAGACTCAGATATTGGTGGGTGAGTTTTAATTATTTGACTACAAATCTCACCTCATCATTCCTCCCAGTAATTATTTCCAGGATAAACTGAGATGCCCCCAAGCTGGCTTCTTAAAACTGACTAAATGTTTAAAAAGAGCCAAAAGAGCCGTTCTTTTGAACGGCTCTTTGAAGGGAACGGATCGCCAAGATCCGGATCCCCTCAAAGAGCCATAAATCCCATCTCTAGTGTGTACTGTGTGTAAATGTGAGTACTGAATGAGCGTTGTGTTCTCTTGCTAATTAATTTCCCCGAAACGTATTAACAACAATAAAACCATCTTTCTTTAAAATGCTGAACGTTTAAACGCTTTATGGACAAAAGTATTGGGACCATCGCACCAGCAGTGACTTTCATGACATTACACACAAATACAGAGACTTTAATATGAAGTATGCCAACAGATAGTCTCTCTATTTCCCAATGAGATTTCTGCGTTTGCCAACAGGTGGTTTGGCCCACTCTTCCTGAGCAAACTCCTCCAGCTGTCTCAGGTATGAATGGTGGGGTCTCCACGCCGCATTTTTCAGACGCGTCCATCGTTGCTTGAATGGAAGGCCATTTAAGAATGATCCGATGTTTAAGTAACTCTTTAGCTGTATGTTCTGGCTCATTATCCTGTTGGAGGACCTGCAGCCAGGGGCGTAGCAACCGGGGGGGACGGGGAGGACACGTCCCCCTCACTTTTAGAAACAGGTGATTCTGTCCCCCGCGCCAATATTTCCGCCCGTGTTCTGTGATTTGTTAATTAGATTTCAGTGAACTAACGTTTAGCCAATCACAGCGCGAATCTCTTGGGCGTCTGACATGAGCTTCGAAACTTGTTGCTCTTGTGAATTTTCGTTCGTTCACCCACTCGGCTGTCTGGAGTAAAAGGCACCCTAGAAAAAAGCAGAGGGCGATTTCATCCTTTTTTCAAACACACCGTGTGAGTGTGTGTTACAGAAGGTTGCGATGACATGAATCACACGTTTCCAGGTTATGATTTAACGTCGAAAGACAACTGAACCTGTTCTGTGTACCTCGTCACGCTGCGCTGAATTCAGTGCGTGTTCAGTGCTTTCCTACTTGTTGCATTGGGTAAAACCCTGGTAAATGAGACACAACAGATTCTCGGGTTCTGCCGTCTTTTGTTGCCCACGTTAAGTAGTAAGATAAACATTGCTCAAGTGTAGTGTAAATTAAATTTTGTAAATATAATAAAATATTTTTTACATAGAATTTTCTAAAAATTAAAGCATATGTTTCCGCAGTCCTGTGTCCTGCTGTATTTTATTTATTTATTTGTGTATTTTTATGAGTATGATCATTCACAGAAATAGGTTCATGTAAGTTATCCTGGCATGTTCTTCAAATTGCCCCTTTGGTGCTGTAAAATGCCGATTGTTCTTCTATTTAGAATGTATTATACTGTATGAACACCCTTGGGTCACATCAATATACTGCCCTCCCCCCCCAACCCACCCCCCACAACTTGTAAATTGGCTTGTAAAAACGCCCCTGTCTGCAGCCATCTGAGGCTTAGCTTTCTGACACTGGCCAGTATGTTTGGCTCCAGGATGGCTTGGGAGTTTTGAGACTTCATTGTGCCCTGCATAGATTCAAGGTTCTTCATGCGAGATGCAGCAAAGCAGCTATGATATGGTATGGTGTTTTAAAGCGTTTTATTTCTATAAACGTAGAGCTGTCAACATGCATTTTGCTGTAATCCAGTGTGGCTTTTGTGTATTTTTCTAATAGTAGAGCCCTCCTGGGTCTTCTTCCATGGAGCCCATTGTTGTTCAAAATCCGACGGATGGTGCGATCAGAAAGTGACGTGCCTTGACCTTGCAGTTCATTCTGAATGATTTTGGATGGTTTTCTTCCTCTTTTTCTTTCTATCACTTCTGATCGACCCGAGGTTGCATTTCCTCTTGCGTCCATGTCCTGGAAGGTTGGCTACAGTCCCATGAACCTTATACTTTTTAATAATATTGGCAATAATATTGGCATTAGAACGATATTATGGCCTTATTGCCTGTACCTGTAACATGGTGACCTATACATTTCTTTTTTGAGCTCCAGTCAGCTCTCTCCTTCCCTGTGTCTGGTCCGTGTTCAGTGTGATGCACACAATGATACCATGCTACAACAGTAGCATGTTTTTCCATTTAAATAGGCTAAATGGCTGATGATAAGACTTACAGCACACTTACAGCACACGTGATACAGTTAAACACGATAATTACAGTGAAACACTTGAAACATGACTATAATGGAAGCATTTACAGTCTCTCTATAACTACCAACAAATTTGTCAATACAAGTTTAGCATTTCTTTGTAAACAAGAAATAATTTCCTTTCACAGCTGTATTGGTTTACTCTAAAGCATGCTAAAGGCATACAGGTATTCACTGGGCTATTGCTTTTCGTTTAATCCCTTTTAACGAGAAACTGTTGCAATGAGTTGTAAGGGTACCAACGAATTTGTTCACGACTGTATAACAGCTTCCGCTCTTCGCCCATTCATTCTGCAGAGCGTTTATCATGTTGGGCAAGAAGGCAAGTTCCAGTTCATCCCAAGGGTTGAGGCCAGCCATGCCGAACACATCCAATCGTGTCTTCGTGGACTTTGCGAGTGCACTGGGCCATTGCCATGCTAGAATAGGAAAGGTTCTTCCCCAAACTGTGTCCAGTTGGAAGCATGCCGTTTTCCAAAATCTCTCGGTATGCTGAAACATTAAGATTGCCATTCACTGGAATAAAAAAACCTTAAGAGGTGTGTCCCAATACTTTTCTCCTTGTAGTGTAGTCGCTCTGCTCTTCACGTGTTGTGTTAAAGTGCCCGGGTTGCTCCGCTTGTCGTGTGGAGGAGGGCGTGTCCTGGGTGGGCGGAGTTTGGCCCGCGCCTGGCCGAGTAGAGAGCGAGTGCTGGCGGAAGGGGCCGAACAGGAACAACCGTGCTACCAAGGCGGGAGGGGGCACGCAGAAGACGGTGTTTATTTCCTTTAATAGATTTTATTTATCTGGGGTTCGTGTCTCTTCCCCACGTTGTTAAACTAAACTCTGCTTTTTGCGCTGTGTGCTGCAGACGGAAACGCGCGGTTCGGCCCGGGAGAGTCTCTACTCCTCCTCAGCGTGAACTTCCCTTCGCCAGACGGACAGGGGAGAGAAAGGGAACGGTGTGGGTGGAAGAGAAGGTTGTTTCGTGACGCCCCTTAACTGAACCAGTGTCTTTAAAAGTCTTTGTTTTTGCACAGTTAGTCTCAGAGCGATGACGGCTGGTCCGGGGATTTGATGGGAGACTCTCGGCGCTAGACCTCCTCTTTCCTGCCTCCAAACACCCCCTCCCCCGGACCCTCGCTCCGACCCAACCCGGGCGCTGTCCTCACCGGGGGGTGTTTTAGGCAGAGTGGCCCTTTGACCACGGAAGGAAGGAGGGAGGGAGGAAGGGAGGTCTGTTCTCCCCGCCTCGCCACCAGAGTCTCGTCCGAGTCAGGGGAGCCGAAAGATGGCAGGGAACTTGAAGAAAGGCGGCGGGATCATCGGTATGATGAAGGACGCCTTCCAGCCCCATCACCACCTCCACCACTCCCATCACCAGCCTGGCGCCGTGGACAAGAAGACGGTGGAGAAATGTTGGAAGCTCATGGACAAGGTAAGACGGTTTAGGGTGTTTTAAAAAAGCCATAGAGATTCATGCTAGGGCAGTTAGCCTAGTTAGCTTTAGCCTAGTGGCCTGCGAGACGGACTTGCTAGTTAGCATGTTAGCTCACCAAAACGGTGCCGTCCTCCACTCTGGAGACGATTCTTTCCATCAAAGAGTGCTCCCAGAGATTCAGAAAGGCCAAAAAATATCAAATAAAAAATAGACACACTGGAAGTACTGTGTTTCGAGTAAGATGTCAGGCTGAGTGCACTGCTAGCTCCATGGCTTCTTTGCACAGAACGAGGGGTGCTGCTTACTTGAAAGCTTTTAGAGGAACATAAAAATAAATAAGGTAACATTCAGAACGTATTCTGAGGAGTTTAAATTTTCAGGTGCGCGTTCATTAGCTCCTTACGTTCACAAACGCAACATTTTTAACCTTAAAGGGCAGCAAAGCCATTGGGGTGACTTTTTTCTCACACACTCGCAGCTCAGACGTGGATAGGGGAGCAACATGACCTGCAAAGACTGAGTGCTCTGACCTAAAATTCAAACCAATCCTGACAGATGTTCAAGACCTATCTAACCAAGCAGTGCAGAGAAACTCTGTACAAGTTCGTCAGATGTTTAAAACCTCTCTAAGCAGTGCAGAGGAGCTCAGTTTAAAGTGCAGAGCCACAGGATTATACCCTGATAGGCTTGACGAGATGTGATGATCAGGTATCTGCAAGGCTTACTTCATCAGCGGCACACCTATAACAGTTAAACAAATGACCTCTCCTGAGCTCCCACTCTAAATCTTGCTGTCAGAGTCATATGTGAGCAAACAAGGGTTACCAGAACTGTCAGGGGTTTAATCAGACACGGGTTTGGAACATCTGTCTAACTGTCTGTCTCTATAATGTGTTTTTTGATTTGGTTCCGTTTTTTTCCCTGTGTCGAGTTGCTTCTGACTGCGTTTGAGTGCTCGGCT
Organism: Clupeocharax schoutedeni; assembly: GCA_037974565.1. Taxonomy (NCBI): domain Eukaryota; kingdom Metazoa; phylum Chordata; class Actinopteri; order Characiformes; family Alestidae; genus Clupeocharax; species Clupeocharax schoutedeni. The sequence continues at coordinate 17,210,910 of JBBPDH010000001.1, forward strand.
AGAGAACTGCAGTTCATGGAAAAAACTGTGGTTACTTGCTGACCTCACATTTCCTGTGAGATTATTGCTGATACAACCGGCAAAGAAAACGGGGCAAGTGCCACCAGCAGCTGTCAAAAGTCACAATTAGTTCTTCTGATGGCATCGAGGACGGATCCACCAAAGATGGCCCTGTCTTCTTCTGTTATGACTTTTTGCATATTTGTTGAATGGCAAAGAAGTAAAATGAGCCTTGTTGTCTTTTCTGAAAATCAAGATTAAGGCGGCAGAGTTTTCTTTTGGCCTTAACAAAAGCAGAAGTTGCTTGTGTGGTTGGAAACCAGTGAGAACTGCTCAGAACTTAAGTTGCTCAATCATGCTCTTTCCACTTCCAGACAGATAGCTGCAGTAAGATTATAAATGAATCACTAGTCCAGTATTGCGGTGTCCATGAAGAGGTGCCTAACACCATTTAGGGCATTTTCCCTTGTAGTAGCTATGTGTGGTTACTGGTAAATAACACAGAGCTGTTTTGTGTGAGGAACATTTCAGCTTCTGATCAAATGTGCAGGTTCTGCTACAATCAGCAACTGTTAGATGGTTTAGAATTTGAATTGTGATGTGTTTTCGCCTCATAGAGAGGAAGCTGCCAGCCTAGATGAAAGTGTCCTTGTGCAAGATGAGCTGTCTTTCACGTGATCTTAATCTTCTGAACACATCCTAGATGCTTCCCTATCACCTCTACATATGCTTTGGGTTGAATATTACCTTTACACTGTCTGAAATTGTTGCAGGAGACTGATTTGGCAGTGAACAGACAAATATTTCATAAATACAGATGCCAGGCTCCAAGATCGCTGTTTCCTGTTAAGCTGTGCTGCAACAAAGTGTGTGTAGCATGTTTAAAGGTGGCATAGTAGGCGAAGATGCTGCTGTTGGTCCCAATGGCAGCCCATATTTGATGCTATTTATTTAGATATTTGGTATTTTGTGGTGGGCGTGTGTTTCCCCCTTTTGTTTTTGATTGTTAGTGAATGGCAGCGCTCTCATTTCTCCAGAGCTCAGGCTAATAATTGTCAGTCGGGCCGTACATTGGGCTTATTCGTTACTTTGCGAACAGGTTGGGTTCGTTCTTTCCTCAGCTGTTCAGACTTGGCCGAGGGACGGCGGAGTAGTGGACTAGAAACTACTTTCGTGAAGAAAAACCTAGACCTAGTAAAATATTTTCCATGCCAGTTCATGCGTATTCATGACTTGCTGTTTTTACCCTCTGAACATCTCTTTCACAAATATACGATTTTTACACGCAGTAAGGATTTACTGGGCTGTTGCACAGGATCACATGGCCACTGCCAGCTTTCATACTGTCACCACTACTGCTGCGATTCACACACGGATGCATCCGATCAGCGGGAAAAGCAGCAACAATTTGTTGCATTTAGCAAATATTAAACGTCTGTATCTTATGTGCATGTCGACAGACTGTCCACGGTCTAACTGGACTAATTTCTTTCTTCACTCAAGCCAGTTGCTAAGCTAACAGGCTCCAGTAATTTTCAGAAATGGCCTTTCAAATTTGACCAAAGAAGTCAATATCCAAGTAAAGTTTGTTAGTAAATGTAACTTAAACGATTCAGGGGGGGTATTCCATGAAACATGATTAAGGGAAAGTCTGGCTTATTTTAAGGGAAAGTAAGTCAGATTTTCCCTAAACCCTGTTTCATGGAATAGCCCCCCCAGATGTCTGCACTGAATCTCGAGAGATGCTCTAGCTTGATGCCAACATAACAGAAATTACAGGCTTACAGAAATTAGCATCACTTTTTGCACCTGTGAACAGAAGGTTGTGGGTTCAAATCCCAAGACTGCCAGTGGCACCTCCAAGGTAACGTTCCCACACACTGCTCCCTGGACGCTGTGTTCCTGGCTGCCCGCTCCTTCACTTGGGTGAATGTGTTAAAAGCAGAGAATTCTGTGCTGTTCACACATACAGTGGTGTGTTTACATATTACGATTGGACACTTTACACATTTTAAATCCTTAGGACAGGATTGCAGAAATTGACATCACTTTAGCCTGGCTGACATGCAATAAAACCTACTTTTGAAGCAATTCGTAAGGTTTTAATGATCTCCTTGGCTCCTCGGTGCTGAATATTTTATGACTGTATCTGTTCTTTTAGCATAAACAAGCCTAAAAAGGTGTGTGGTCTCTGTATACTATTCTTGAGTTCTATGCTGCAGTTTAAGAACCACGCCTCCACAGGCAACCCCTCCTCTATTAGTACAGCCTGTATGCTGCAGAGAGAAGTAAATGACACTGTACAACTCGCCATACAGACACTAAATGAAGCACAGTTGCATTTAATTTAATTTGTTTTCACAAAGGAAACAATTCTTACAGCCTAGCACGACAGTTTTGAGTTTGTATCGGTCAGTTATTTCTTTAAAATAAAAGCATTTTAGCAAATAAATAATCGTTTATAGCATTTCTGTTTATGGCTCAAATGTTGCATTTATCCATGTGGACAAACCACACCTTTATTGCTTATTCTGTTGAAAACTGGCAGAAGATAGGAGACGAAACCAAACAAAACCTTGTAACTAATATGGCGTAACATAGGGGACAAGCTGTGCTGACATAAGTTGTCCAGTCCAGGACAGAGTGGCATCCTATTTCCATTATCCTATTTCAGAAGCAGAGAAATGTTCTGCAGACTGTTTGAAGCAGAATTCTGAACGTGAACTGGACACTTGCGTGAGTAACGAGAATACTGTGAAACATGTCTGCAGCCGATCTTAAGGTCCAAACACTGACATGCAATGACGTGTGCATTCGCTGGCCAGAAATATGCATGATTTTATTATTTCTAGTTACAAGTTAGGTAGCTTTAAATGGATTTTTTTTTTGCATTAACGAGTCAAACAGTTAATTAACAAATTGAAAAGGACGTTTCGGGATTCGTCAGAGCTAGCTGAATGGTGAAAATATTATTCCTATTTAAAAACTCATGCTAGTTTTTAAAATGCTGTGTGCTGGAGAGGCAGCATGTAGGCTGGATTCCCATCACTAGTCCTGAGGAAGGGACCATAGGGCAAAACAGCATCAGTGTTTGCACTTCCAGCCAATGACTGGAGGCCACAGCGCTGGTTTGTGTGTGCGTGCGTGCATGCATCTATGCATGAGGGAGATAGTGTGTCTGCCTCTCTATGTAGCTGTTCGCTTCCTGATAATTCTGAGGACGTCCATGACAGCGGAGCCTTATCTCCTGCTTGTCAGGGCTGCGGTAAGTGATGCTTAGGGTTTATGAACCGAAAGCAGGGTGAGCATGAGAAAAGGGGTCTGCTTTGACCTCACGCTGACCCCATTCGATCCTCAAGCCCCAATCACGGCAGGGTACGAAGGCCGAAGGAGAAGGTTCCTCGTCTGCTTAGCCTGCTCAGATAAGGAGCAGTCAAAGGCCTCGCTGAGCCGCTGCAGGCTCCGTCAGCTTCCTCTCAACAGCCGCAGCCTCAGAGCGTAGTACTTCTCAAAGTGCTGGGCCTGTGACATTTGAGAAGATACCAGTTTCCTCAAATTTCCCACCCACGTCTTCTGATCAATAGTTCAGAAGGTGATGACGCTCAGCTCCTGCGCTGACAATGGATGAGAGAGAACCAGTACAGCAAAGCAAAAAGGATCAAGAGACCTAGACACTGAAAGCCCATTGCTATCAGAGTGTGCAGGAATAAACGCTGGTCTTCTGAAGAGCACAGCAGAGATTCAGGATCGGTTTTCTATAGCGATGCTGCGATCGATCGGCCGAAGATCGGTATCGGCCGATAATCACATTTTATGACTCGATCAGTACTCGTCAAACTTGCCCGATCTTAGGAACCGATCGGATAAAAAGATCTGTAACATCATGTACTGGACAATGATTACGTTAAATCAGACTGTTTAGGAGATTAAATGTTTGTTGTCCTTTACCACTCACTGTAGTGCTGGACAATGGTTAAATAAACCTTGTGGGTTGCATCAGCCGGCTCCATTTTGTTTATTAGTTTTTTTTGTCTAATTAAGTATCCTGATGTGCATAGTGTTATGCATAAACCCCATTGTAAAGGCATATTAAAATGTTCACTATATAATAAATACTTCTACTCTGTTAAAACAATAGTTACACTATTATTGTAAAATATAACACAGGCAACATTTATAGTATTTATCTGAAAAAAAAGGCGATCAGAGCGCGTACATATCAGTTATATAAAAGAATCTGCATTGGTATCAGCTGATCACCATGACAAAATATCGGTACTTGGTATCGGTGGCAAATATCCTTATCGGAGCATCCCCAGTTTTCTACTTACCCAGATAACCAAAGGCAAAGGATAGCCCTGGATTGTGGATCTGTTGTGATAAATCCCACTGGACATGAAATAAATAGACCTTAGGGCTGCATTTCAATACCAATGCTGGTGTCATTTTAATAACAATTCCAGAATTATACGTTTGATGGCTTTTTTCCCGTTCGAAGTAAATGTGGGCATGGGCTGCTGAAAGTAGGTAGATGAAGTGAGTAATCAAGAAGTACTGTAAATAGCAGCGTGCACATGGAATGTAATCATATACAGCCTGTCAATCGGTTTATGGATGCTTGGACTACTTTTGTATGGAAATTTGATATTGAATGACACTGCAGACACTGAAGATGTCTTACAGTATTGAATTTTGATGACCTTCCCTATTAGTTAGTAGTCTTGAACTATATGTTGTCCTTCCAGTTGAAAAGTCTGCTTCAGGAGTGCACTTAATTCAATCACGTTGGAATAGAAATATTGTATTTAATTTTTCCTCAACATCTCCGCACCATCCTCTCACGGAAAAATTAAATACAATATTTCTATTCCAACGTGATTTTTTTTAAAGAATTTACTTAAACAGAGCTTTTAATGCCCCCTAATAAAATTTGAACCATTGAACATTGTTGTAAAATCAGAATGTTTTTTTTCAATCTTAAATGTAAACAATTTAAATGATAGTAAGTTCTTAGCCAGAAAAAATAGCAAAAGGAATAATCTATAACAGCAGCACAGAAGATGCAGAAACTGCCCCAGTAATGTTTTTGTCCTCTTCTCTGTGAAAAACACCATTCACTGCAGTTCAGTCAGTCTTTGGCGATATGGACATTGCGCATGTTGATATCGTGATGACGGTAAATTTGCGATATATCGTGCAGCCCTAATAGACACTAATTAAAACTCCTGTCCTGCCTCAGCTGGTGTCCGCCCGCCTCCGGGATTGGAACCAGCGTGAGGCGCACACGTGTTCTCACAGGAGGGAGGTC
>JBBPDH010000001.1:17243737-17265092 GCA_037974565.1 Clupeocharax schoutedeni
CTTCTGATCTGTCATCTACGTTCTATTCCAAATAAAATATTGATATTTGCCATCTCCACATCATTGCATTCAGTTTTCATTCACATTTTTTTTTAGTGTCCCAACTTTTTTAGAATCCGGTTTTCCTTTGGTTAAAATAAGCAAATAAATGCCAATGGGAAGGATGAGCCCGAGCTACGAAATAATTTTTTTTTAGCAATTATTGTGACTGGCATTAATACTGATAGGAGGCATCACACTAACACTACAGTAACACATAAGCAATTCGAATTTAGCATTCCTTTGTTTGGACTTGAACTATGGATCTTTTGAAGTTTAGAATTTAGAAAATGGAAACAAAAACGGACTATTTTTGTGAAATAATCGTTTCTTGTGTCCAGCATAGTGCCCCAGGTGCAGTAAAGAGGATGATGAAAGAGTAAAGAAGAGCCCAAAGATGCTGGATGGGGCTGAGGTCACGGCTCTGTGCGGCCAGTCAAGCTCTTCCACACCAATTTGGCAGCATGGCATTGACCAAAAAGTCTTGGTCTGCTAAGATTGTCCTTTACAGGAAGTAAAGGGCCTTACCCAAACTCTGGAAAACATGTCCTGATACATGTCCATGTAATGTATGTATGACAAACTGCATCGTCTTTCAAACAGTGTTTCCCAGATAGATTTATGAAAATGGTTATTTGTTCCAGAGAGAAAATCAGTTTAGACCTGGCGTTCTTACAGCAAAATGACGCACACTCAGGGATGTGGTGGGAGTAGCCGATTGGTTATTTACATAGCATTTAATAGGAAGCGATAAAGAGAGATTATCATGGTGGAAAAATGCTGAATGCTAGTCACTACACCACAGAAAGAAGTCTTAAACACTTCTTAATAGTCTCAATGGCAACTTTTATAGAAATTCCACCACACACTATTTGCTTTGCATAATAAGAGTGGTGAAAAAAAAAGATACATTGCGAGTCTTGCATCTACCCCCACCGAGACAGGGCCTCTTGATTTTAAATATCATCCAATGTGGCATTATAACCTGCTAAAAATGTGCTTCATGAACTACTTTCTTTTTGTGAGACATTTTCAAAGTGTATGATTTCCTTGTTCAGTGAATAAACAATACTACTAGGGCTGCACGATATTAGGAAAACATGCGATATACGATAATGTACTTGAGTGTTGCCATGGCGATATCACATGCGATAAGTGAGCAAAAACGTAGCCTTTATAGTGTTAATGCTTTTCTGCTTTGGATTTGCTGGTAACAGAGACTCCAGACGCTGACTAGTCTAACAGCAGCACAGAAGATGAAGAAACTGCCCAGGTATTTTTTGCCCTCTTCTCTGTGGCTCTGGGTGAAGAGTTTTGGAAAAACATCATTTATTGCAGTTTAGTCAGTCTTTGGCGATATGGATGTTGATATCGCGATGATGGTAAATTTGCGATATATTGTGCAGACCTAAATGCTACTGAGTGTTAAAGAAATTGCAACTCAGTGATTACATTAATCAGACATAGCTAAATTTCCCCTCATTTAATCTAATCACAGGGCATAATAAATTCACTGTAGCGAATAGAGGTCGGGGGGGTCGGGGGCTGGAGTGGGCCTGGAGTAGCAGCCCCTCACATCCACACCTGGCTCTGTTTACCCTGAACGTCTGACTTGCTGTGTTTTATGAGGCCTGTCTACCTGTGAGGTGTACCAACGCTACAGACCCCCTGCCTGTATAATGGGTAAAGACTCCAGTAAAAGTGCCGGGGGCTTCCTGTTGGGTTAAAGTTCCTGTTTAAGGCCTGAAAAGAGGTGTTATATCAACCGCATGCTTTCATTAGTCAACAGGCAGGATAGTGAAACCATATTGGAAACGTAGTGTTGAAGCATTCAACATAATATTTTCTTACAAAGCAAAACAGAATTGGAGAAAGGCTTGGACACGTGGTGCAGTGACAAAAACAAGAAACATGAATCACTAAACGACATGAGGCTGAACAACACTGCCGAGTCAGGAACAACGCAACGCCTTGTTGAGTAAACGAGACATGTTTATTATTTAAACTATCACTTAAATAAAAAAGTGCATAGAAAATAAACATGATTAGAAATTTTCCTTTTTACAATTATGTACATTTTTTTTCCTCATTATACATTCATCCTTAAGTAGTTTGTGGTTTTACTATTGTTGTCACTGAATGGTCTTTCCTTCATTTCCGTGATATGGGAGAACACTGATTGGGCAAAAAGTAAAAATAGTCAGCATTAACAAACAAGGGTCACTCAGAGAGCCAGGGAGAGGGCGGGTAAACACAAGGCCTCAGAAGGAGGGGCTAGTGGGAGGGAAAGGGAGGGGGGGGGGCTATACTCCCTCCAGCTCCAATTCTGACCACACAAAGCACAGCCCCATCTCTACAACTGATAATACAGTTCGGTACAGAGGGTCCTACCATACAATTATAGAGACTTGCACTTCCACCGTTCCTCAGGGTGGGGGTGTGGGTGTGGGGGGGAGCTTACATGACCCTTTTACCTGTATACACAGAAAGATGTTTCACCCTTGCACAAAAATAAATAAATAAAACGCTTACCATTATCGTTACTCATTACAAAAACATCACATTAAAATTCAACTGAAGTTTCAGACAGGAGAAAAGGTATGGGGCTAAAAACACGATCGGGTAAAAGAAAGGTCAATTTCTGTTCTCCTGACATCCACAAACTGTGTTAAAAAATGTACAAAGAGTAAAATAAAAAAATTAAAAAATAAAAAAAAAAACCTACAGCACTGAAACAAACAAATGGCTAACCTCAAAAAGTTTACAACCACAATGTCTGGTTTTATTATATAAATATTATTCATTAACCTCCCAACCTGCCCCAGCCTCCCCTCCCACCCCCCACCCCCCCCGCCAAAAAAAAGACAAAATAAAAGTCCCAAAAGCATAAATCAGAACTGCAATGCTCAACAGAAAGAGCATACACAGGCACAGGAAAACTGGTACATAATGTCAATATTCAAAGTGTTGCACGTTACTCTAAACTGTATCTGTAACACAAAAACCATTATAGATTACATTGAACATTGCTAATAACCATTAGGAAACTGTTGTTTGCTACTGTATCTAAGTTTGTCTGTCCATTCCGTATAATGTGTAGATATTGTAGATATTGAAATACAAGTTACTATCCATACATATGTTTAGGTATATATATTCATTATGTATGTACGACGTATACATATATATACTGAGCATAACAGGCGGAGGTGTGGTACCACTGGCGTGGCGTGGAGGAGTAAAGTCCAGGAAACAACAAAACCTGTCTGCTTCTGAGAATCTGACCGAACACTACATTTCACCAAGTTTGCGGAGGATCCGAAGTTGCGGCGACATAAACATGTGGAGGAAAAGTCTTTAACGAAGCCCTTAGTTTAGTAATTGACTTACTAAAATCGTATTTTCTCAGACTGATAGATGCAAGTTTTGTACGAAGATTGACATTGCTGTACAATCCTCGCCCACTGAAATGAAACATAAAGCTGTCCTGTAACGTCCCAGCCTTTCACAAAAAAAATAAAATAAATCTATGATAAAAAAAAAATATCAATCAAAAAATTCAAAAATACATTCAACGAAGGCCTAGCTGCAGAGTTCAGCCCGGCTCTGTGCCGCACCCAGAGAGCCGGACTGAGAGGAACTCTATCCCTGAATCGATGGCAAGAACCCACACTGCAAGGAGCATGGCAAGAAGCCCCCGCCCCCCGCCAGCAAGACGCTGCGGCAATTCCGTCAAAGCCATTAAACGTACAAAACGATATCTGGAAAACAAAGTGGCCAGCTGGTAACGATGTAAAGCAAAATAAAGAATTCTCTCTATTATCAGTGCTTTTGTCACAGGTGACACGCTGAGTCTGGTGAGGGTCAGGGAGTCTGCAACTGCCTTAAAAAGATATTAGAGTTAAAATTATGAGGCAATAAGACAATGCTACACAGAGAAACTGGCCTTTTAGTGGCTCGTCCTGAAAACAAGAGCCAGAGGTGCGCAAAGCAGCAAAATTGAGCGAGCTTTGTTTGGAGGTATATACACATCCCAACATCGATACGCTTGATCACACAATCTCCCTTTAATACGGACACTCGATCCTGACTGAATGCTGAAATTGCTTCGGAGACCAATCCATAGAAAAACACAACAGGGTCCGAATCTAAACCAGTACTGACATGCTCAAAAGACATTAAAAACTGTTTACGGTGTTCTCCAGGAGTAGCTAAGAATCCCATCCTATCAAGGCCACAGAACTGGCAATGCTCCCAAAGCATGTGTCTTATGGTCTGTATCAGTGATGACACATAATGTATCCATGAATAAAAAGATGGGGGAAAAAAACAAGGCACCACACCTCTGTTGGAAAGGACCACAGGACACTACATAAAGACCTCCCAAGTCATGGGTGGTCCAAAAGCATCACAGCCGTACTGTGACGCATTGCCCCGTGTATTCAAAATAGGAAATCAATTTCGAGTCGACCCTAAGGGTTCCTAGAGAGGACTAAGACTGTTGAAAGGAATGGTAGAAATGAGCACAGGATGTGCTTTGAATGGCTAGCTGGAACGTCCATGCAGTGCCAAGGCAACATGTGTCAAGCTGGGAAGAAGACTGATGTTCAGTGCACAAGATAGGGAGAACGAGGGCCTTCCTCCATTCCTCCAGATATAGTGCTTTAGAAGAAAGTTTTCAAGGGCTAGCCTCCGTGGCAAATTCCTTGGATTAACTGATATCTATGAAAATATTTTTACAATAATAAAATAGATGGAGTACACTTTGGAACTTTCCAGTCGCTTACATGTAAAATTAGTCAGGCATCTTTTTTTTATATATATATTCCTTTTTCTCCCTTTGAGACAGTTGCACTTTATTTGAGAAATGCCAAAAGAAGAGGGGCTATTGTTTTAGGGGTGGGGGGTGAGGGGTGCGGGGGTGTTTCTGTGTGTGATATTAAGGCTGGCAATGGGGGAGACATGCCATTTTAACAGATAAGCATTCGTGATGCATTACAGATTCCTCTGACTACACACCGTCATCTGAAACGTCCTTGTTTTTTTTTAGCAACGAGAGCCACTGGTGGACTGCACTTTATGGGAACAGCTACTGCTTCAATCTTTGGAATAAAAAAATATGAGAAAGAAAGTAAGAGATGAGGTCTACAAAAAAAATAATAAAAAAAAAAACCCAAAAGGCAGCGCTATAAAAACGATGACCAAGCATTAGTGTCGTAAACCACTATCTCCTACAAAACGTTGATAAAATAAATACAATGTTTTATTAAAAATATAAATACCATCATTAAGTGCTATTCACTAGTGAGTGCTTTTCAGTTGGTTTTTTTTTGTATAGAAAAATATACATATTATTTACATATCGAAAGAAATAACGACATTTACCTGTCTACAACAAAACGAGACAGGAAAAAGAGCAACATTTTTAAAACGACTCATCCCTAACAATGAGACAGATTAATTCCAACTCAGTAAAGCATTTGGATGCCGTTGAGTTTAAAACCTACTAGCTGTCGACAGGCCTTAGAGCATGCACATACTAAGTCCCCTTAATACAACGGATTTCACTATCGTCAGTCTAAGCTGCTATAAAAAATTAAGCAATCGCGCCCACATCTCGAATTTTCTTTAGTCCCTCGGCTGTCAGTCCACCAGGATCTCAACCCAGCCAGCGCCCAATGATCACTGCCCCGGGGGGTTGAACATTATTACTTCTTAAACACAGTTTAGACACACTACACTCATAGTCCTGCTCGTCCACGATCAAACCAAACCCTTCCAGAAAGTCCATCAACAGGACCACTGCTCCCTCTAGTGTTCCCTCTCCACCAGTCTAGGGGCTCGCAAGTAATATTTACAGTGTCTAAAATATGAAGAGACATCCCTCACATAACTAGAGGGACAAGGCTTCAATGTACATTCAGAAAGAGAGAGATGAGACTGTGCGGGTCAGGCTAAGAAAAAGAGAATTATGGATCACTCGCAATTAATCTATCAGAAAAGACAGTGTATCGTTCCCTTAGAAAAATTGCACTTTGGTGTCAAATGAAACAATGTGGCATTTCCATCATGTTTTTTTTTTCTCTCTCTTTTTTTCCTCTCTCCTCACATTCCGTAAGCACGGGCAGGCAAGACTCAACATTACAAATTCGTAATTCTTCCGAATAATCGTTAAGACGAGGAAACAAAACCCAAAATTTGAAAGTAAGCAGGGGCACTTATCATTTTCACTGGTCGTTTGGGAGGATATCCACTGAAGGCAGACCTTTTCTTCATTGTGACTTTGCTCTTGACACCTTTCCTGAATCAGCTTAAGAGGCACAATGCCATTATCCCTCTGAAAACCTGAGCCTGTTTCAATAAATAACCATATCGTTCAAAATAAACATACTGTCACATCAGTCAAAAGTTCGTTTCATTTGGGAGGAGAGGGTTCAGGCAAAAATAAAAAATAGTCGAGGTGTTAATTGAGGAACTTGCGACACTTTTTGGCCCCACAGTTGCAAGGCAGCTTATTGCCTGGTTCCTCAATGGGGAACTTGTAATCGTAGGTGAGTTCCTCGCCCCTGTAGATTTTCCGCATAGCAAAGATGACGATGTGCTTCTGGCTGTCGATATTGACCACACGGGAGTAGCAGTTAGGCTCGCAAGAATGGTTTATAAACCGTGCTGCGTTGCCATGCATGGTGGCGTCTACCACCTCATAGTCATCAATGCGAAACATGTAGCAGCCAATGCCCTGTTAAGTGAAAGTAACTTCCATTAAGATCTTGCTGTCGTTCAAAGTAGGAAATATTGTAAAGGGTCTGAGAGCAGAAGTTTCTTTACCTTGCCGTCATAGTACTTCTCCCGTTTGTCAGTGAGAACAGAGCGAATGACGTTACCAGAATACTCGATCACCATCTCGCCAGCATCGATGTTCCTTTTACAGAACAGACCCCGCCCATGTATGGCTGACCTGGAAACAATAATAAAGCGTGATGACGTGCATGAGAACACTTCAAGGACCGAAATGTAAGAGGAAATAAGAGTTTTGTACCTGTAGACGCCTACAGACTCTCGGGATGATTTCCTCAAGTTCTTCAACCTTGTAGCCAGAGGCAAGTCCATACTGGTCGTCCGTCTGTTTAAAAAAAAATTGCAGTAAAATTGAAGAACCAGACGCTAAACTGAAAGTAGAAAGTCTGGGTAAAGTGAGAACGAAGACACACCGAACATATTTGAGCTGCATCTCTTCTTCATCCTCCTCTTGTGGGTTGTATTCGGGAGGTTGTCGATGTTTTGAAGCCAGGAAGTTGAAGATGTCCAACATTGATCTCCTTCAAACAGAGATATTTAATCAAAAACACAACAAAGAAATCATGAACAAACAAACTTTGCTATGAAGATGCATTTTGAACAGAAGATAAGACTGAATTTATTACTGAAGTTATTATATAATAGGTTTATTTTTTTTGAGGAAAATGATCTAATATTACTTATATGTAAGTGGTCAAAGTATGAGAACTTCTCGAATTAGCATTTGCTTTGATGGGCAAATTAGAATGAAGGTGTCTAACAATGGGATGACACTCAGATGAGTGACACTTTGTTTTGAGAACAAGTCTGACACACATATTTGGAAGTGGTGTAAAACAGCGGTCCCCAACTTTTATTTCGTCACGGAGCGGTTTAATATCAGTTATATGTTCACGGCCCGGCCTTTAAGGAGCGGCAGATAAATATACGTATTTATACAAATAAATGATACATATAAAAATGGGGATATTTTAAAAATATAATAATGGGGGAATCTTTAAAATATAATAATAAAGGTAAATCCAGGTATAACAATATAATAAAGGTATTATACCTTTAATAAAGGTAAACTCGCAGCTTTATTAACAGTATTATCATAACAACGAGCGACAGCAGAACACGGGGAACATCCACGTTTTTTTTTTCTGTGCAGCCCACGGCCCGGGATTTGGGGACCACTGGTGTAATGGCATGGAAACGGATGTAGAAAACAGATGATATAAAATAACCGATTATAAACAGATGTTAAACAGCATTAAGATGTAACACGTGAAATGTAATGTGCCCAATCCCACAGACACAAAAAAACAACATATATATACACACACACACCACACACACACACACACACACACACACATATTAGTGGTGGGCTGTTATCGGGGTTAACGCGAGTCTCTTATCGCGCGATTAAAAAAATATCGCCGTTAATCTATTCACAAAGTTGGATTGGGAGCTGGGTCTATACTACACAAGCTACACAAGACTTTCACTTTGATATTTTAGCCTGGATTTACTCTCTCTCTCTCTCACGCTCTCTATGTGCCTCTGTCTCTCGCTCGATCTAGACTTTTCTGGAGCGCGCGGATCATCTCTTTCTCTCGCTCTCTCTGTCTCTCTCTCTCTTATAATGTATTACACTGAGTTCCAAATGAAATGAAAGTGATCTGGGAGAACATTTGGAGGCATATTTATGGTTTACATTATAAAAACAGGCATTGGGATCATTTTTTTTGGGGGGGGGGCATTTTAATCTAGATTAATCAAGATTACAATGAGATTAATCTAGATTAAAATAATTTATCTATGCCAAACTCTCATATATATCTCCTAATTTCTTTAATTAGATTCTCTTTTTCTTGGAATCCATCATATTTATACTGTAGTATTACTGTGTACCTGTGGTGGACCTCTGCACGAGCAGATCCATGAGGGTTAATAGGAGGTTCATCCACTTCCTCTGGCTTGTGGAAGCGGAACCTGTAATTTCTGCAGTACCTGGCACCATATAGCTGCTCCAACAGAAAAACAACCGCATCGTGGACAACACCCAGCATCCGTAGCCCATTCACTCCTGACAAAACAAGGACACAGGAACGTAATTATTTCGTTTACACATTTCGCTTGTGAAGACAAACAGTTGTGCTGTATTCAAATGTCCTTACCATCAAAAGACAGCTCCTTAAGTTTGGCATTAGAGCGTGCCTCCTGGACTTTATCTGTCAGAGATTTCCAGGCCTCTAAAGGTGAATTAGCAAATTAACAGAAGTTAAAACAGATTCTATAGAAATGACCTGTACATTGAAATGTTAGTCAAGTGACGTAGTCAAATGCATTACCCACAAAAGCTTAAAGCAGTGCACAATAATGGTGACTGCATAATGGTAATAATGGTACTTCTTAAAAAAATACTAAAAAACTTTACATACTTAAAATAATGTGCATTATTGCTTGAATAAATCCAACCTTCTATGCTTTCACAGCAGATCTTAAAGCCATCATCGCTGCAGATTTCAAACAGCAGTCCTTTTTTGGGCTTGTAGCTCAAAGAAGAGTTTTGCCCACCATCCTTCTGATCCGGAGTGGTCAACAGCTGAGTGTTGGATTCTCTCCCACTACTCTGGCCTGAAAACGGCACAAATGTGTGCAGAAAATTAGAGCCACACCAAATAAAAACATGCCATGAGGGACCATCGATAAGTGCTCAGTCTTTTCAAACACTTGAACATGGGCACTTCTTTGCTAATGAATAAAAAATGGCTGCACCTACCAGCAGTATTGGGTTTTTCATCATGGGGTTCTATGCCCTTCTGTCTAAAAGCAGGAGAATCACATGTTCTGGTAACAGAGTCACTGTGGGCAAGAAAACGGTTGATTAGTCTAGACAACCAGCAATCCACATGGGATCATACATTTACATTGTGAATTTGGGTACCTCTTTCTTGAACCCTTTTCATTTGGCTTTCCTGTATCCATCGGTTCAGGCATGGTGTGTTCTCGAGAGCTGTAGATCGACAAAACGATATAGTTAAACCTACTGCATTCCAGTGGGACTGAAAAATAAACCTGTAAATTCTTGGAGCTTACCCTGCTAATGAGGACTGACTCCCAGAGCCAGGAACACCCTTTGATTCGGCTAAATTCTCAGGCTGTAGACCTTTGTGCTTCTTTCCACCATTCTTGTCTATTCTTGGTAGGGTTCTCTTCGCTTTTTGCTTCCCCTTCCCAATGGCTGTGGATGCTGCGACTGTCGGAGACTTCACAGCTTGTTGCTGGTTTGAGGGCCGCGTGATGGGCGTAGTCCGTGAGCTTTGGGTTAGGACTCCAACCATACAACCCTTATTCACATCTTGTGTGCCTGGGCTGGGTGCGAGAGCCACTTGGCTAGTTGCGTTTGTGCTGGGATCAATCATCTTATCAGTCACGACTCTGCTTACTGGGCTCTGAAGGTGAATGTTCGCATCTTTATCGATCTGCTGGCTTACAGACATACTGATGGTTTGATTCGGTGGAAGAACACAGATGCTACTAGCAATGGAAGTCTGGGCAGGGTTAGTAATTTGAGACATCACGGGTGTTCCTGAACGGAGAACCATTTGCTGCTCTGGAAGGCCCAAGTTATGTGGACTGGCTTTAAACAGAAGGTTGCTTATGGGTCCCGTGATCTCAGTAGAGCTAATGAGCCCTGGAGCACTTAAAGACACGGAATTTGCTCCCAGTAGGTTACCAGTTGCTGTAGAAGGCATTGACACCACATTCAGCACAGACTGATTAGGGTTAAGTCCAGACACAGTGCATGGTAACAGGTGAGTTGACGAATCATGTCTAAGGATTCCAGGCTGTGCGCTAGTAGAGATTGGCATCGGTTGTGGAAGCAGTGCAGGCTCGAAGTACATTACTCCAGATTTTGATCGCTTTATAATGTTGGGCATTTTTCTGTGAGATGTGGCCGCTGCGGTGGTTATAGTGCCAAGTCCAACCAGTCCTGACTGAGTAGGGATTCCGGTGGTAATCTGTGAAGAGGGCAGGTTTATGAGGGTCATGTTAGACCCAACCTCGGATGGCGCTAGCGTGGGCTGGCTCCTTGACCGAGCCAACTTCTTTTTGTTTTTACGAGGCTGGAGACGAGAAATAGGGCGTTTCTTGCCATGTCCAGTAGATAGCACAGAAGGAGGCGGGGAAATGGACGATGCACTGGACACCATAGCCACACTGGGGGCCAAATCATGCCTGGGTCCAGCTTCAGACGCAATTATCTGGGGATCATGAGATGGAACTCCGATTAAGAGTCCAGATGTGGTGCTAGGAATAACGGGCTGGAAACCTGTCTGAGTTGCAGTTGCGAAAGCATGGAGCTGTGGATGATGAGAAACAGGAACCAAGCCTTTGCCACCAGGAAAAAGTGACTGAGATGTGGAAATCCCAGGACTGAGGCCTGTCAACACAGGAGCACTGCTGTTCATGACACCTGCAGCACTGACGGATGGTGCAATCTGGATTTTCTGAGTTACACCATTGGGGAGAGTTTGCAATACATAGAGAGGCTGCAAATGCTGATTGAGAACAATGAGTTTCTCTGGACCAGGCTTCAGGTGAGAAGTGGTGGACTGAACAGAAGAGCTTGCAATCTGAGAGGGGCCTGTAGTGACCGTGGCAGCAGGAATAAACTTCTGACCCTGAAGAGCCAAAGTAGGTGAACTTGGCAGACCTGGTGTACCAGATGTCCTGGCCAGATCTTGATTCCCTGCCTCTGCCACTTGGGTTATCCCAGGACTTGCGATGTGGTCGCCATCGATGTGGGTAGGAATGAAATGTTCAGGTGTCATGTGACCTTCTGTCACCTGTGAATCTCCAGCATCACGTGGGCTCTCACTGGGTACTGCACCACTTGCTCTCTGCTTGTCCCCACCTTTATCAACACCAGATTCCTCTGCAGCTAATGCCAGTATAGTGCGCTCAGAGCTCTCAGAAATGAGTGAGCTATGATTCTGATTATTTACAGACGGACTACGAGTGGTCAGCACAGAGAGGTCAGATGGCAGCTCCAAAGGGAGACCATATGGTTCCTCTACTGTGATTGAGGTGCTCACTCCACTCTCTACAGGTTCTGTGCTGGCCAGCGGCTGGGGGAAGTCTTCAAAGAGAATATCTTTCCTTCGATTAACATCAACTCCATAACTCTCATCCAAAGAAAACGGTTCAGTGGAGGGCGTTTCTGACTGCTGTCCTAAGGTCTGCATTGAAGGGGTATTGAGCACAAACTCCATAATATCTGAGGGCAGGATGTTACCACAGTCATCACTGTTGTTATTGTCCGAATCAGACTTCAGGAGGTCAGTGCTGAGAGACAGCTGTGTCTCAAGAGGATCCTGTCCCTGTGTTTTCACATTTCCTAATGGGAGGCAGTTATCCTTCGGATTTTTACGACTGTGGCTACCTCCTCCACCAGTAGTATTTTCACTCTCTTTCCCTGAGTCAATATTAGATCTCTCAGCTCGGCTGTCTGCCCGCCCCCTCTTCTTTGTTGAGCTTTTAAGTGTAGAGGAAGTTGTTGCAGTAGTTGTGCTACTGGTGCTTACACTGGCATCACTTTCAGAACCATCATCCACTCCATCTAGTTGGCCAATTTTTTGGCACTCCATATGTTTGTTGGGTGTCGTTATTTCATCACTTTCAGCTTCGTTTTCCTTCGCTCCGTCCCTCAAGAATCTCTGGATCTGTGACCCTCTTCCCAAGCACTGGTCGATACCCTCAATAGTAGGAAGACTAGAGCTGGGGTTTATGATAGTTCGCGTGAAATTGTAATAGTACGAATCCTTATTCGAACCAAACCCTCCTTCCTCATCCTCTCCGCTGTCTGCAGAAGACGATGTGCTCATATCATCAGCCCCATCTACTTGCCCTTCAGCCGAACGCTTACTGCTGCCTGAGCGCTTCCTCAAAGAAATATCCCCACTACCATAGAAGGGAAGATCCTCCTCGCCATAAGAACGAACACCATAGAAAGGAGTAAGTCCAAAGAACATATTAGAACGTGCTCGAGCACTTCGCCTTGGGTATCTCCGTTTGGCCGAGCCTGCCGAACCATCACTGTCTTCCTCGTGGTGCTTATCTACAGAGCTTTCATCCTCCAAATGAGTGTCATCTCCGTCGCCATCATCCTCAGCAGAATGGTGATCCATGAGGTGCTCTTCACAGTCCTCCGTGTGAGTGTGACTGTCCGACTCTGAGCTTTCAGAGCTTGCTGATGGGGAAAACAGCACAGCATGGGAAGACCTCTTCTGTGGACCATGGCTGACTGGGGAGATGGAGGTGGATGTGTTTGTATCACAGCATGTACTAAGAGCTTTAGTCCCATTAGGATCCATTTTTTGAGATATCAATGGCAGTCCCTCTGTGCGCTTCTTCTCCACTGGTGTAGCCTCTTTATTTGATTTAGGGTGAACGTGTGGGGTTCTTAAACTTCGCTCTGAACCTGCCTTTGGCTGAACAGCTTGAAGTGCAGAACTGTGTTTTTTCTCAGTACTGAATTTCTCCCCAGACTTTAATGGCCTTTCGCCTACTTGACTATCTGATTTATTCATTTCCATGTTTCCTGTGGCTTTGTTATTACTGCTGAGAGCGGTGGGTCTGTTCGTACTATTTTGCAAGGATGGGACTTGCCCGTGTGTTTTAATATTACTGTTTTTAGAGTTGCTGTTGAATATTTGTGCCTTACTGTTTTGAGGCATCTCTTTCCTGTCTGCCGAAATGTCCCTGCTCACAGTCAGTTTAACTTTGGAGGGTTTGTCTTTGGTGCTAGAGGTTCCATAACTAGCCGTCACAGACAGGCTTGCCTGAGATCCTCGTTTGATATCCTCTTCTCCGGTCTTTCCTCCTGATGACCACTGAGGGTTGATTGCTGCTGCAGGAGATGGTCCTGAGACACAGTCGTGAGACTTCCTACCTCCGCTTTTATGGTGCAGCGGCTGGGAAGAACCAGTCTTTCCAGTATCTTTAGATTCTGTTACGTTTCCGTCTTTCATTGGAATGGTTTTATCTTTGAAAAGGCCAGAGAGTGGATGACAGGACAGAAGAGTGACTCCAGCTGGTAGGTCTGTGTCTTTCATGGCCTGTTTACTCTTTTCTGTACGCAAGCTACCGCTGCCCCTCTGATGCCCAGTCAAAACTGCAGTTGCAAGAGGAGGTGACACTTGGGCCATTCCAGTCAGTACTGCTGGGGAAGCTGATTTTGAACTCAGTTCTTCTGGCTGTTTTCTAGCAACATCTCTACCACCATCCACCCTCTCACTAAAACTATAATTAGTTCTGCCTTGGGATCCGGTGTTTATGGTGCTTGTCTCCTGACAAAGAGACCTTTCACTGCTATGTACTTTGCCTTTCGCAGAGTCTCCGACTCCCTGGTCCTGGGATGCTGAGTTAAGGGTCGAGGCAGATGAGGGTGAGCCTATCTGGCGGCAGACAGCACTACCTTGTAAAGAGGAGATTCTCAGTTTGGCCTGCTGAGGGGAGAGGGAGGAAGTGCTATGGCGACGAGAGCCAATATTTGGCAGACTGGAGCTCAGCAGAGGGTCACCAACAGTTACAATCTCGTGGGATGAACTGGTGACACCCCCTAAAGGAAGAAAACAAACAAAGTGTGAACAAACATATCACATACTGAAAGGACATAAAATAAAGACGTGATCTGAGTCTCTGCAACATTCCATAAATATTAAGAGTCAACAAAATGTTATAATATGCTGAACCTGGAGAGGGAAGAGGTCTGGATGGAGGAGATCGATGGCAGGGTGGGTAACTGGGGTGTCTGTTTCTGAAGTAAACCCTTCGTTTTGGTGTAGTGGCCATTGTGGTGTGGTCAGGTGAAACTGAATCAGCCAGGGGTTCTGCTGAAAGATATGACGGCTGAGTAAACTTGAAAAAGCTTGAAATGAAGTTACAATAAACCATAATTTACATAAAAACACACAAAGACTTACCTGAGACAGGCAGTGGGCTGTGTGAAATTGTACGGTTGTCCTCTGGTGGGACTGTGTTACTGATGGTGTCGGCCACTAGAGGGCGGCATTCCAAAATTCTACAGGTATACACGCAGCGTTTGCGGGCATCCAGAGTACTCCAGTAGACCCTTGAACACCTTAAATTAAGCAAATTGTTATAGTTACAATAATTAGATTTGTAAATGAACCATGCACATTCACTCAGCATTTCCACTTATTAGGCTACTCACTGGTATCCAACAGGAAAAAGCTTTCTCTCACAATCTGAGAGCTCTGTCAGCATACCAAGACAATCAATAGTCATGGAGCCTGCATTCAAAATAAAAAGACATGGTTTAAGCACATTATGAGTCTGTATAAAAGTGAGAAAAAAACTGTATTGTGACCAAAAATAGTCATATACTCACCTATCATCATGTGGACATTTTCTGGCTCAAGACCACTGAGAAACTTTCTTCTTAAACTAATCCCTTCAAAGTCCACAAGAACTCTCCGAGTTACTTCAAAGCCCGTGTTTGACACCACCTGAACAGCAATTCCAGTATTGTAGATATAGTTAATCTCGCCAGTGGCATGGACACAAAAAAGCCTTTAAAAAGTAAGGAGGAGTTGGTCCCCACCTCGCCCTTGATGAGGTCTCTGTGGCGCTGGCAATAGACCTTCTTGTCCTCCAAAAAGACGCAGTTACGCTGACGTGCACACATGAAGTGGTAGTTACTTGAGCAGGAAGTAAGGCAGCAACCCACAGTGGCTCCCGGCCTTTGACAGTTCTCGCATCGCTGTAAGAAAAAAGCGAACCATTCTTTGTTAATGGATAAATGACAGGAAGCCTAAATAACAGAGAGATGACTTCTCGCTCATTAAACAATGCATAAAACTTATGGCTAACATGGCCTTACCAGCTGTCTGCCCCGGCTCACTGCCATATGGACATTTTTGAGTGAGCCATCATCATCCTCAAATACTTCTGCTGACCACAATGAGCAGTTGACATGAGCCCACTCATTCTGACCAATGTAGAGTAATCTTCCACACTCCTAAGAGCAAAGCAAGCAACGATATGCTTAACACAACAGGTATGCTCAGTATCATTGAATAAATACAGAAAACAATAATACTACTTTCACTTATTCTACTATATAGTGCATTCTAAAAGCACATACAGCAACAATAAAAAAAGGCAGGCTCTACAAGCATGAAATATTATTAAAAATAATAATTAGGGAGGAACGTTGTGAGAGTTCTGACATTAATATAATTCCTGAATACTCGATTCACACTTTACTGGTGCTATAAAATACACTTATGATGTTGTTCGGGGGGCCACTTACATTAGTCTTCTCATCTCCGTAGTTCAGACAAAGCACACACTGTCTGTTGTCACTAACACCAGGAGGAGGAGGAGGAGGGGGGAGGTCAGGGCTGTCCTCCCGACCGAGGTCTTTGTGAATTGAGAGTGACAATGGAAGAAACCAAAGAGTGCATCAAACATGAGGTTACACTTGACTATTTCTAGCTGATAAAGGTGAAGTTGTTTTGTATCATTCTGTCCTTATTCTCACCATGTAGGAGCTGTGGAGCTGGAGGTGGCGGTGTGGGGGCTACTGGGGAGTCAGGTTCTCCAGGGGCTTTAGGACGGGGAGCAGGAATGATTTTCATGAGAAGAGGCTGCTCAGCACGTGCAAACTCTTCCCTCTCCTGCCACTGGGCATAGTTGTGATCCAGAGAAGGGGGCAGCACAGCATTAGGAAGTAGGCCACTACTGAAGAAGAAAAACAAAAACAACATTTAGCAGTGTACACACACACACACACACACACACAGGGTGACAAGTGATTAGAAAAAACCTGCTATTAACTGCATGTCTGAGGACTGTAGACCAGCACGGGACAGAAAGTATGGCTGATGGGACTGTTGCTGCATTTCCATGCTCATAGGGACTTTAAACAGAGATGGCTAGAAATTAATCCGTGTAAACACCGCAGCAATGGAAACCAAAGTCACCAAGAAAAATCTCTGACATCATTTTGGAAGGAAGTGTTGTGTTGAATGCATCAATGAATAGTGTGATATCCTGTATATGATATTCTAATTCGTTATGCTACAAAAATGTTGATGTTTCACCCAAAATATGACAGCAAGCTATGTCTGCAATAAGCTGCGGGTCAAATTCCATAAAAGCAGAACACCACAGAGTTATTTCTGGTCACCATAGTCATCCCTGCCGTTATTGCTGCTTGAGACTGTGACGAGGTCACAGGGTTTACTGGCTGTTTTTATTGACGGGTAATTCTGACATATAAAACGCAGTGCTTTGTGAACCTCTGAATAATGCATGTTAACAAATTAAGTCTACCAACAGACTAACCACAGGGTGACCGCAAGACTCGTCAATGCACCTATGTGAAATGTGACACTGCAGGCCGGCCACAAACAATGGCCTTAGACCATGCAGACTGCATTCCATATGGAAAGCTGATATTTCTGCTCAGACGGAGAGCAAAGAATCAACAGATGTCCTGCTGACAACCTGTTATAGCTCCTCGTCGTGTCGTCGCCAATGAGGCTTGGGGTGCCGCAAATGAACTCACATTAACTGCTAAGATAACGCTGTATTATGTTAATTTCCTCTTAAGCTACCAAACTAAGAAGGTTCTTCTCAACAGACCTTTTGGTGTATGAGGTAACACATGAAACTGTTTAATATTGTCGCAGTCGGCCGGAAACCTCGTAACTCCACTTTTGGTCTTTTTTGGGTTTTTTTCATAAATCGATACCATTGGTCAGGCTCCACGTAGGTCTGTAAAACTTTAGAAATTATTAACCAATGAAAAGTGTTGAAAATAGCTTGAGATGTTTGATGACACAGTATGTGTTTATTTAGGATATAAATAGTTTTTGCAGTTTCCTGAAAAATAGCCGTTTTGGACATATGAGGTTTCCGCCCAACAGCGACGATATATTAAAACAAAACAAAACAATGAAACAAAAAAAAAGCAATGGAATAATATGTTCTAGGAAAAGGGACATCTGACATACTCATTAAATGACAAACTCACTTGGAAGAGACTTTGTGCGTCTCCCAAAATTTGGACTCCTTCACTTTGAACCACGGAAAAACCCTTTCCATTTGCTGTAAGAAACGCAGACATGTTAGTGCCATTGACAGCAATGTTCCAGGCCTGAAAGACTATAAACCAGCGACTGCTCTTTTGAACACTTACTCGGGTAAAGAAGGACTTCACCATGCTGTTGGCCTTCCTGCCTTCTGGCTGCCCTCCCTCTGAGTTGATTGCTGTCTGGATGATTTTCGCAATATCATCACTGAACTCCAGCTGAAAAACAGGAACACATCACAATCAGGGCGGTTAATACAGAAAAAATATATCAAAAACATTTTCAAGAGACATATCTTGCAACACAATATTCTGATACAAACAAAAGGTGCTCGACTGAACACTATTTTTAATTTATACAGACTTGTGTTGAACTAAAATGAATTAAACAGGACTAATTATGCATTAAAATACTGACACTTAGCACCATATTCTCCCAAAACATGGTCGTATTGCAAATATCAACATTACAGTGTCATTCAGCTTAGTCTTATATATATCTGAACCTGAGCCTGAACCTTATATATATCTGAGGACCAACAATAGGGTATATAGAGCAATCCTTAAGTTAAATTTAATACCTTTTAATACCATTTTTACTGCCTTTGGATTTTTTAAAAAACCATCGTGACACAGAGTTGCAAGTGTTAAGCAACGACCATTCTAACGTTTACGCAGATTTTGACATATAACACTGTACAACAGAATAGATTTACAGACTCACTGATGTTGAACCACATATTTCACATTTATTTTACTTTGTGAGTAAAAATAAAACTACATCAAATCTGCAACAAAAACATAGTTCCAACAAACGGGCGCAGCAGCACAGAAAGTAGAGAGTGGCAGAGCTAACTGCTCTCGCCGACCGCAGAGTGGATTGTATATGCGACCGAAGCGCGTTAGCAACTGGATGCTTTACCGGTTGACATAGATGTTTTTTACACACTGAACAATAAGCCGGTTATTCCCTACTACGGGCTTGAGCCAGTCCTTAAATGCAGGGTCTTTCACCAAGCAGTCAGAAAACCTGCATTTGCCCGTGACAGCGCTGATGGTTGTCGGGACATAATGAATACGGCGTCAGCATCAAACATAGCTTACAAATTCGTGCATTAAAGCAAAAAAAAATCTGTCGGGAAACAGCTTGTAGTCTGTGGGCTACTCCGCAGCCAATAATATTTACGCGAACTGCCGAAACCATAGTGTTTATTTTTAGGAACAATAACTAAATAGTAATTTAACCAATGAAAAAGACAGCCTTACCAGAACTGTCGAGGCTTGTTTACCCATTGCTTGTTTACCCCCAACAAAACGTTCTTCTTCTGATGTGCATCAAACTCAAAATTGAGCTTTTAGCGCCATACACTGACAGAATCTTTTTTTTTTTAAATAATACAGCTAAAACCAAATTTAACACTTTTAATGGCCTTAAATTTGGCCATTTTGATTAATCACTTTTTAATACTTTTTAAAACCCCGCAGACACCCTGAACAAGCTACAGTGCTAACTTTTAAGCAGTTATAGGTCTCCATTCTTCTTTGCAGAAATTTTTAGAGATCCTCTAGTTTTGGGGGTGGTGCCTCTGGACGGCAGGTTTCCAATAGTGAAAAAAGATTCTCAATAGGTGTAAGATCAGGGCTTTGCCATGGTAATTCCAGACCATTCACTTTTCTATTTCAGAACCACTCCAGTGTCTGTTTGGTTATGCTTAAGGGCAATGTCACACTGAAAGACAAATCCTCTCCTGAGTCACAGATTTATAGAAGACTGGTTCTCCTGCAATATAAGCCAGTATTTGTGTCCATCCATTTTCCTCTGACAAGATTCTCAGTCGGATGTAAAGCATCTCCATAGTATGGTGATGCCACCACCATATTTTACCTTAGGTATGATGTTTCTTGAGGCATAAGCAGTGCTAGTTTTATGCAACACAATCCTCTTTGAAGTCTGGCCAAAAGTTCTATTTCCCACATCTTAACTGGGTCTTTAAGTAGACCTTTGTAAGGAATGGCTTCTTTCCTGGTACCGTCACATAGAGGCCTGCATGATGGAGAGCTCTTGAAATAGTGCCCTTTCACCCTAGATACAGCCAAAGAGAACTTCTGAGTGACGGACAGACTTTTAGTAGCCTCTCTCACCAGTCTATGTCTTGCTCTGATGCCAAGTTTTCAGGGACAGCATGTTCTAGCAAGGGTTTGCTGTGATGGCCCTTTCACTTTCTAATGATGGATCCAACAGTGCTTAACGGGGCATTCAGACTCTTCAATACTTTGTGTTGCCATTTCCTGTTTTGTGTATTTCAATGATTCATATCTGCAGAACACTCCTCTGTCTTTATTTTTCCATTGATTTTCTAACAAAGAAAATGACACTCACAAAGAGACAACCTTACTTAGGGCTCACAAGTAGCATCTAATTATGTTTAACTGTGGTCAAATAAGTGTCACCATAGTGTCATTTGTGATCTATTTGTCATTCGTTCAAACCTGGAGCTTCTAAAGCACAGAGGTTTGAATACTACAGCCTATTTTAGATTTTTTATTTATATCTTTTTTAATGCTGGTAGACAAATAAAACATACTGCCATGGAAATATACTAGAGCTTAAAAGGTTCTCAACATAAGTGTTGTTTGAGAAAAATTGAGTGTACAGTAACCCCACAGTTTTACGCGGATCAACATTCAGTCTAACACAGATTTTTCTGACAACTGAACTGTATTACCGTCACCAGTCCAGCGGTGGCAGTAATACACTGAAAAGTTGTCAACCGCCATAACAAGAAGAAAAAGAAGCTTGTCCTGCCCCTCCCCCACACACACACACATTTCAACAGTTATCTCAGTTTATTTAGTATTAGTAAGTTGTGCCCTGTCTAAACATGTGGGCAGAGAGTTATTTCAACGTTTCTTTTGTGTACGAGTGTTTGTTTTCGCACGCTGCTAATGCTAACCTTTAATGCTAACCGCTAATGCTATGGTTTTTTAAGCAACGTTTTCTGATTCTGATTATTTATTTACCTTTATATTTTCTTTAAGAGTAAGGTATTAAACTGAGTTTAACATGAAATTAAAGTGTTCTGGGAGCATATTTGGTGGCATATTTAGACTTTACACTATAAAAATAGGCCTTTTTTTTAACCAAAACCCAACAACGTGTTCTATCAATATATCCAGATGCTCTTGGAACATAAGCCCAATGAAAAGAGGGGAATTACTGTATATGTTTTATAATCCAGAAAGGGGGTTCAATACTTTTGCAAGCCATAGTATTGCAGACTTTAACCCTTTTGTGCAGAAGCGCCCTCTAGCGGGCCCATTTTGGAATGTAAACTTTGCTAGTTAACTATTCCTCCAATTATGAACATAGAGCCAAAACAACCGACTAGTCATTTTTACTAA
>JBBPDH010000001.1:17279851-17291182 GCA_037974565.1 Clupeocharax schoutedeni
TAGTTACTTTCCCTGTTTACTGGTTACTTTTATAATAGTGACATATGATAGTGGCAGCTCTACAGCAAATACAAACTAATTTTCTTACATATAAAGCTTTTTTTCATAATTTTTCTTTACAAATTTAAATAAATAAAATATAATACATAAACAACTAAATTAACCCCCCAAAAAAAGATCGGTTTGAAATCCGCAATATGCGTGAGTGGCCAAAAATCGGCCATTTCCAATTACTGGCCGATCGATCGGTGCATCCCTAATTATGAATTAAATGTCTGAGCACCAGCCACGGACTAGAATGGGCAGCATGGAACTGCTTTGCACATCATACTGAAAATGATCACAATAGCAACTTCTGAGCCATCTGTCAGCTTTAGTTAACAAAAGGTTAACAAGCAGGCGATTTGTTTACATGCAGCCATGACGAAACCCATCTTGAGCAGATGGTCACAAACCCAGGGAAGTTCAACACGGCAGTTAACTTGAGAACTAGGCATAAACTGGCAAGCAGAGTGAAACCTGGCAACCATCTCTCTGCAGAATGGCACATAATTACAATACTGTGCGTGTGGCCAACGATACTAAACATACACAAACCCCTATAATCACAGTAGACCCACACATCCACATCAAGTAACATAACTTATCATTAACTCTAAGTCCTACTATATTTGATAGCGAGCCCTACAACTAATTTACTGAACCCACATTCCCTTAAGGGTTCAACGTTTTGACAGCTGCAGATTCAAATACATCCTCCGAAAAAACTTGGGCACAAGAACTTCAAACATCAGCATTTGGGTTAAGTGGGGGTTAAGTACCTGCAAATACTATAGAAACGCATCATAAAAAAACAATAAATATAAAAACATGGTTGTTTGTCAGCCTACATTATGCACATGCCAGATTACTAATAATAAGAAAGGGAAAAAACACACTTGGGCTGTTTCACCACCCTCAGCAAAAGAAGGGGAATTCCTATCAGCCTTCGTTCTCCATCTTCTCACCCTTTCAAAAACACTTCAAAGGCACCTGGAGAAATTTCCCTTTACCTCATGCAAATAATACTAGCCTGGGCCTTTCATTTTTACACACATATTTCAGCCCCTGATCTGAGACTACACAGACACCATGTTCCAACACCTAACACCCACATAACTGGGTAACTGTGGCTTTAAGACAGAGGCGTGATTCAAAACAAAGACGCGCCTCCTGTGAGGTGTAATGAGGGACATAAAAATGGGAAATGCTCCACATACTCAACCGTTGCCGTCCCCCACAACAAACCCCCGAAAAGCATTTGAGAAACTCCTTTGACTGCCTGCCTACAAAAAAAAAGTAGAATAAAGCCATGGATAGGAGGGCCTGCATCCAATTCCCTCCCAGTGCTGTCCCTGGGGGAGGAGGGCCCGCTCTTCACCCTTTGATATCCGCGCCTGTGCTCTTTCAGTCGCCTGCGCTTCTTAAAGACTGGAATAAAAGCAGACACAAAGCTTCCTGCTATGATCCACACGCTGTCTGGGGGTGGGGGGGTGGGGGGACAGGGCCCTCTACACATAAATAGGCCAAACACCTGCTGGACCTTTTCCCTCCGCATAAGCTACACCATTCATCTGAAAGCAGTGGAGCAAAGCATTCATTTGCTGTATCTATTCAGCTACACTTTTGTATGAGGCCTTGATAGTGATCCTCATTCTACTCTGGTAAGCAGGACTCACTCTGGACACCAAAAGGCAAGCCAAATGGCGTCCCTAACAAAACAAAAAACATGAATGGACTTAAGTGGGGCCGTGTCCTTAATGTCTCCCCAGCACCAGATTTTTGTTATTTTTGTGCACTTTAAACATGAGGCAGGTTTGTAAACAAACACTACATCCACGTGAGAAACACAACAGTGGCCATTCGGACAAATCAGCACCATTCGTGATGTACGCAGGTTGATGAGTAGTCTAAAAAAAAACATCCATAACAAGTGAATTCCTACTGAGACCAAGCAGCAGGATTTGGGTTAGTACGAAGGAGGGGCTCCGGGTCCTTCTGTTTACTGAGTGTGTGCTGGCCTCGGGCAGCTCTGTGAGCTCAGTGGGCTGTGATGAGCCAGGCGCAACATCCCCTCTGAATGAAATCACAATGCTGTGTCCGCAACTTCCATGAGCCGCAAGTTCCATTGGGATTTTGGCCGTCTGTCTGCCTTCTATAGCACTTATGCATTTTACAAAGTGTTCTTATTTTACCCATACTTTCAAAGTCTGAGCGGAACAGATGGAGTCGCAAAGCACGCTGGGCCAGTTTCCCCCTTGCTCCAGTGATGAAAGTGCAAGGAGGCAGAAAAACAGAAACTGATGGCCAGTTCCATCCACTCCATAAAGTGCATATAATATTTTATAGGGGACAGAACAAACACTATATTGACAAAAGTATTGGGACGTCTGACCAACATGGACTTGCATTCTAATACTTCGACTTTAATGTTGAGTCTTATAGCTGTAACAGCTTCCATACTTCTTGGAAGACTTTCCTCAAGGTTTTGGAATTTCTGGGGGATTTTGTGCTCATTCATTCCATGGAGCATTTATGAGGTCAGGCACTGATGTTCCAGTTCACCCGAAAGGTGTTGGACGGGGTTGAGGTCAGGGTTCTGCGTGGACCAGTCAAGTTCTTCCACACCAAAGTCATCCAGCCATGTCTCTATGGGCCTTGCTTTGTGCACAGTCACGCTGAAATAGAAAAGGTTCTTCTCCAACGTGTGTCCACAAAGTTGTAAGAATGGCGCTGTCCAGAATTACTGGGTACGCTGAAGCATTTCGACTGGAAGTAAGGGGCCACCTGAATTCAATGATTAAGTAGGTGTGTCCCAATACTTTTGCTCATATAGTGTAGTGCATCCGAAGGAAGATGCTGAGGTAGAACAGTTACAGAAATTAATTTTAAATAGCTACAGAGCAAAACGTTCTCACTGGCTTATGTTTGTTGCTACTGGATCCACCATGGCGTGTGAACTCCCACCCCTCTCCTCGTAAGCGTGCTCATCACGAAAGGAAGATGGTAGCTGGTTCGTAGCAGTACACACCTCCACACACACAAACAAGCCCCGTCAAAATGTGCGTTGTTTCTGTAGCCGTTCCTCTCAACTATAGTCCATCTCACAGGCACTTCTATAAATGCACGCTTCCCTATTTTTGGCTTTATTTTTATATAAAGTGCTCAATATTTTTTACAGCCTTTTCCGAATTCATCTTCGTACTACGCAATACGAGCTAAGAAAAAAAAACATGTCCACCTCCCATTTTCCTGTGCATCATCATCACCAGCAGGAGCTAACGTGCTAGCACAACGTTAGCCAGCATTAAAGCGTGGTGAGGGGCTGGAAGGGGACTGAGGAGAGATCCCCGCGGGAAAAGGGAGCTTTACCCACGAGTGTGTGGACTGCGTTTTTAAAAAGTGACACAGATTGGGGCAAAGAGTCCGGATTAGATGTATAAACATGGATCCTGATCGCTAGCAGGCTGCTAGCTCGTAGAAACTCGTAGAAAAATAATGGCAGCTGTGGCTAACCCACCTAGCACTACCGAGAAGGGCCGATGAGAGCAGACTAATAAACTAGGAAAATGCATGGAATCAGGATAGTTTAGAAAGCTCGGATAGTGATAGACTGTAATAACTAAGATGCACAAGACACCATAATTCGCCCACGACCACGGAGGATCAACTAAACGTCATTTATTTTCATGTGTACGGACCCTGTCACAGGACTGTCAAGCCTTCCCCATTCAAAACAGTCTTCATTTGGAGCAAAGAAATGCTTCTTAAAGGCTTTTTAATACCATCCACTGTCCCTCCTCACCACAACCCCTGTGTTTATACTGTTTTTAGGACTTTCTGTTTGTTTTGAACTGACCTGAGTTAAGAAAGCTACCGTTAAGTCAACAAACGTCCAAGACCATCCAAAGTTGGCTGGATGGCCGTTCCTTCTCAAAACCGAATCAAAATACTCTGTAAAGCTTTAAAACACTGCTAGCTGGCTAACAAGACGGGATTCAGGGCAAACTCGTGTTAGCTCTTATTTATTTTCTCTTTTTTATTCACTTGCTTAAGTGTAGAGCAAATACAAAGACAAGCATGCGTGTTTTCATATATACATAAAGATTTCACACGTAAACAAACAGCAGCACGCATTTTCCGTGTTGAATTAGCACGGCGAGGCTATGTGGCGATGCTGTAGGGGAGAAACCTCTCAACTCCCTTCTGTCAACACTGGGGCTGTGACTCTCCTTACAGGGCCACAGCCTTCACCTTTTACCTTTTTACTGCAAATTAAGGACTAAAGACATGTAAACGTACAAATATCGAGATTTTCCTCCTGGTCTATCCTCACCCTGTCAGTGCCCACAGGCTCTCAGTAAGCTGCTACAGGCTAGCAGGAGAAAACAGCACATGGATGGAGGCGTGTGTGTATGTATGTGTGTGTGAAATAACTGTTCAAGGGCTTGACTGCGCAGCTTGCCTGGGTAACTTGCAGCAGCGAGCTCTCCCAGCTACTCTCGCCCCCCCAGGATTAAATCTCCGGACCCTCGGATCTCACCTCTCCGCTGCTGGAGCCGCTCGACTCCCCCAAAACATCCCGGAATTTCTGCAGGTTGCTGCCGATCGCGGCGGACACTCGCAGGGCGGCGTCGAAGCCCGGGCCGAGCCCGGCCGCGGTCGGATGAGTCCCCGAGCCGTTCCGGAGGGCCGCGGTGACCCGGGTCCGGCCCGATCTCCTCCCCGCGCCCGAGCCGCTGCTCCCTCCGGGCCGCGCAGGGAAGCGCCACCGACAGCTGTGCGCCATTTTACACTCTGCCCGCCCGCCCGGGATCAGCCAGCGCGGTGGGTGCAGCCCCGAACCAGCGCCCTCAGCACGCTGCCGCTCTCTGCAAGTCTAGACTATCACATATCCAGGTTTCGGGGCGGCAGCAACATGGACCCCTGCTTCCCATTTTTACAACATCCCAGCAGCAGAATAACGCCAGTCTGAACGCAACCAGGACAAAACTCACTTTAAAACCGAAACAAAACACATTCGACAACATCCCAGCAGCAGAATAACCCAGTCTGAACACAACTAGGACAAAACTCACTTTAAACATCCCAGCAGCAGAATAACCCAGTCTGAACACAACCAGAACAAAACTCACTTTAAAAAGACAAAAAGAGGACGAAACAGACCAATAAATTATAAAAGTCAGGGGTGAATTTCCTCATACTGTATCATCCTTATATAGACAGGCAACTTCACTTATATTCCGTTTCCTTAACTTTTGACAGGAGACTACAGGGGAAACAAATAAACCATTAACCTTTAAGGGACTTTACTCACTTTACTTGAATCCTGCCAGTAGCATGGGTGCACCAGAGCTTTTATAGCACTTAATTTGTTTATCTTAGCTTCGATTTGTTTATTTTTCTTACAATCACAATGAAAGTGTGCAAATGCATGAATTAATTTGCTTTCAGTGCAACAGTAGTTATTAGATTACATTTGTTTCAGTCTTTACATATTTATATTTCCCTTTTTACATATTTCATATTCCATAATTAGGATATTAAAGGAATTTGTGATCATTTTATAATCATTAAGGGATAAATACAGCAGTATAACAATAAAGTAACCTTATTACTATCAAATGGGTAAGAATAGTCTTTCCATTTCATTTCTGAAAGCAAGTTAAAATAAATAAACATTTTGAAAGGTTGTGTATTTGTCATATTTATTTATTTACTGATTTACATTTTATCACAAAGGCAAAGTTGTAATTGAATTAGCTGTGAAACTCCTTGGGGGACAGGTGGAGAAAATTAACCGAAGTTTAAGCACACTGTTTATGGAAGGAGGGGGGAACAAAAAAACACCAAAAAAAAAAAACCACAGCCTTACTCCAAACATATGGCAGCATTCGTTGATGGCAGCATTCGCGATGCATCCACACATTAAGAGGATGGAGGATGAAGACATCACCTGGAAAGATCTCTCTTTACAGGGCAGGGTCAATGCATCCAGGACCCCTGCATATCGCAAGCAATGAGGCACTGAAGTCATTCAGTTATTCGGTAAATGACGAGGTACAGTAACTGGAAATGCCTGCGCTGACTCATCCAATGCTCATTCGACGGTCATCCATCCAAGGAGTAACTCTGTGGAACACGAGACGACAAGGAATTCCAGGAAAATGCAAGCGGCTTGTTTCCAAAACTCAAGTCATTACATTGTCATTACCATGTGCACAGCTGGTAACACAGATTCACATATCAACATGTTCCCCAGTCCCCAATAAGAGAATTATGCTTCTTCAGTTTGAATGAACAAAAAAACAAGTATAAGCCGGTGGCTGACAATGGTCCAGGAAAAAACAAAAAAACTATGCAATTTCCTGACTGTTTCTTTTAAAATACTACGCATTTCAATCTATCCTGCAAACGCCTAAATTCAAAAGTTGACAGATGACTGCCGAAACACTTTGTAAAAGTTCAATCACTGTAGTAATTCAATAAACCAAAACTAATGGATAAGCACAGATTTTAAAGACTTCTGTCCTTCTTACACTGAAAACCGGGGTACTTTAAATTGGAGCAACAACTTAATTTCATATAATTTAGCTAATCAAAGACAGTTTTCTAACTGAATAAAAGGTTAATTGATTCAATTAATATATTCAGTTTGTTTAGATTAGAGGTAGAGGACAAATCTAATGTCACGAGGAAATACACGCATTTGCAAAAAGCTGCATATTGTCTTTACACACAATACAAATAAAATGTCTGCAAGGAAAAGAAAAAAAAAACTTGACAAGGCAAACAGCAAAATAAAAGTGAAGTGTTTTTGACGCAGCAGTATAAAAGCTCTCTGTAAAGGTAGACTTCAATGTAACTGATGATAACCAGGATTTTGAGTAGAGGTTTAGAAAGAAGACTGCCTAAAATGCTACAGACGAATGCTATTTGCACTTGACCTTAAGAGAAAATACTACACCATTTTAGTAGACCTGTGTTCCTCCACCAATGGTTGCATGTTCTCTTTCTGTGGCATAGAAGTGTGTGAAAGGGAGACAGTACATAAAGCTCCACTGGATCATGCCTGAGGGTTTGAGTGGTGACCGGGGGATAGTGGACTAGCCACTGGGTCCCATCTGCATGCTCCTCTGTTTATGCTCAGCCAGCCACTGCAGGATCTGTTGTTTGAGTTCCTCATTGGGTCTGATCTGGTCCATGGTTAGTGGACTGCGGTTGAAAGGGTCTGTTTGATCACTGCAGGAAAATAACAACAGTGGGATGAGACAGAGACACCAATTGCATTTGTATGTAAATTGTCTGCTAAATGCAATGTAACTACCTGAGCAGGTGACGTGCTATCGTTGAGCGGTCGACTGTGACATTTGAAGATGGCAGCAGCACAGGATCAAGCATCAATGTCGACATGATGGGATCCAAAAACTCATCAGGAGCATCCGAGTAAGTCTCTTCTTCCTGCTGATGCCGGTCTGCCAGAGACTATGACACAAAGAACTTTCAGCACAATGTACCCAAGGACAATAACGGAGAGGAAATCAGCAAGCCCTGCTCAAGCAGGATTCGTTTTACCTAGGGCTGGGTGATTTGGCCTAAAATCTCGATTAATTGAACATTTTAACTCGATTACAATTAATGAACTATTGTTTTATTTATTTATTTATATATTTTATAGTTCACTCACAAGTCGCTCAGTTGTCTCAGTGTTTAAGCTCTTCGTGCCCGACATGTCGGTGGAATAACGTAACATAACGGAGCGGGGTCACGTGACTCTACACGCGCTAGTGTTTTTAAAGTATTTGAAATAATCGACCTGGAAAAATATGATCGATTATAGGTTCTGAATCTCGATTTCAATTACTTTTCGATTAATCGCCCAGCCCTAATTTTTACCCGGGGAACTACATTTCAAGCAATTTCCGAAGAAAAATTGAACTCACCAGACACTAGTGTAAGAACATAACTTGGTAATAAACAGCTGTACTTCCATTGTTGGTGTGTGCCACGCTTGTCAAGTATTAGTGATGTGAACATATAAGCTAAGACCCAATTTTGGGTAAATTACAAATAAGTTTTCCAGTACTAGCTGCTTAATTAAATCCCTTAAAATCTACATTACAGAATCTCCTCTGGAATAAAGAATCTAGCTCAAATAATGCTTTTATTTATTTATTTACCATTTATTTGACATGGACAGTGCACATTAATAAACATAGAATGTAAATGTGCCAGAATGTTGTCCATGGACCGATGGTAACAGGTCTAAAGCATATTAAGAAAAAACAAAATACATAAAACGTACATACGTCATAATAAAAAAGTAAGTAAAAAGACACATAAAACATTCAAGAAGAGAAGGGTCAGTGAATATAAGGAAATAATAGTAATAAACACAAAAAAAAGTAAGACAGAACATAGCTGATGGCAGTGATGGTATAAATAAATAAGGCAGTGTCCGGACAAATCTAACTAGCTGATGTTGACATGTTTGGAGGCTAATTACCCATTTTTAAAAATGATATTTGAACGTATGGTATGTTTTTATGTCTCTAATGTGGACTGGTATTTAGTTGAAAAATAAAACAAACCTTTATTTTATCTGCCAGGAGGCTGAAAGCCACAATCATGTTGCCAGGTTTGTTGATCTTCTTCAAGACTCGAATGGTCTGGCAAAAAAGTGTCGGTGAATACGATCTCCCGTCCTTTGGGACAGTGGCACAGAAGTTCTCCTCATCCCTGTGGTCATAAAAGGGGTTTGCCCTTGTTAAAAGTGGTGGAAATGATGAATATTAATATACTGTAATGTCATTAGCTCACCCCAAGTTGAGGTAAATGGTACAGATATCCGACACCAGTTGCTGAGGCTTGAAGTCGAACTCACTGAAGTCTTTCACCTTCAGTGCGCCCATCTTGGGCCCCGCCAGGTGTTGCAAAAAGTAATTGAGCATGGAGATGATCCTCTCAGCAAGAAAAGGGTGAACAAAGATACCTTTGATCTCTAGCCAAGATAAGACAAATAAGAACACGTTTAGGTGAACAGTATCATAACGTCTCTATTACACTAAAAACCCACAGATATCTTACCAGATGTGAGAAAAGCCAAAGTGCCAATTGTCTCATTTGACATGATGTTGTGGAAGCGAGCCAGCTGTCCAAACATCTGCAGACTGGACTCCTTTTCTCTGCGGGCATCAGGGGCAAGGCTCTCCCACTCACCCCGGTCCCTCTCCAGCTGCAGGAGCTTGATCTTACTCAGATACTAGACAAAAGAGAACACATAAATCAGTCTGGCATCAACCTTTTCTATATGTATTCTGTAGTATATAGACGTATCACTGTACAATATATGTACATTGCTTGATGTTGCAGCAGGTGATCTGCAAATGAGCACTAACATTTATCACAACATTTTTGTTGTGTTCTGCGAGCCTCTCAGCGAATCACAGGAATCAAATCATTTAACCCAATAAAAGTTTCTCTAGCATATACACATATATACTAGTGGTGGGCCGGTATCGGCGTTAACGTGCTGCGTTAATGTGAGACTCTTATCGGGCGATAAAAAAATATCGCCGTTAATCTATTCACAGAGTTGGGTTGGGAGCTGGGTCTGTACTACACGAGCTATGATGACTTTCACCTTGATATTTTAGCGCAGATTTACTCTCTGTCTGTCTCTCTCTCTCTCTCTCGTTTTATTTTTTTTGACAGATGACTGCCGAAACACTTTGTAAAAGTTCAATCACTGTAGTAATTCAATAAACAAAAACTAATGGATAAGCACAGATTTTATAGACTTCTGTCCTTCTTACACTGAAAACCGGGGTACTTTAAATTGGAGCAACAACTTAATTTCATATAATTTAGCTAATCAAAGACAGTTTTCTAACTGAATAAAAGGTTAATTGATTCAATTAATATATTCAGTTTGTTTAGATTAGAGGTAGAGGACAAATCTAATGTCACAAGGAAATACATGTAGTTGCAAAATATATGTATTTTATATATGTATTCTGTAGTATGTAGACGTATCAATGTACTACGTATGTACATGTGGTACATTGCTTGATATTGCAGCAGGTTATCTGCAAATGAGCACCAACATTTATCACAACATTTTTGTTTTGTTGAGCATTTCAAAGAATCACAGGACTTTTCTGTGGCTATTTGAAAGAATCAAATCATGTATAAAAACACTATATATATATATATGCACAGTTGTATGCAAATGTTTGCACCCTTAAATAAGTTAAAACAAGTAAACACCTAAGGAATACATTTAAATAAAGTCTTAATATTTAGTGCAGTTACTTCTTCAATATGTTAAATTCTGATAATAAATACTAAGATGTTGATTTGTTTACACTTAGAAAACAAACAAAACCTAAACTAACCAAGGGCATCAGAATAACTGCCCTATGGCCATAATATAATACAATATAGCATATAAACGTATGGCAAGACAAACAAATACCTGTATGGCCTCATCAAGTAAGAAGATGGCATCATTCATAAGCAGGTTGAGAAACCTTAAGAAAAGTGGAGGGTTCATGGCTTCCAGATTTTCCGATGCGTAATCTGCCAGGTGCTGAAATAACCAAAAATGTGGTTTTCAGTCTCAGCTGATATATACATTTGTTACACAAAAGTCTCACACAGTAAAAGAAAAAAAATCTTTGCACCTTTATGCTCTCTCTATAGCTCTCCTCTCCCCACATGTATTTCAGAATTG
The DNA here is from genome assembly GCA_037974565.1 of Clupeocharax schoutedeni. NCBI lineage: Eukaryota > Metazoa > Chordata > Actinopteri > Characiformes > Alestidae > Clupeocharax > Clupeocharax schoutedeni. The sequence continues at coordinate 17,290,626 of JBBPDH010000001.1, forward strand.
GGTACATGGGCCTCCTGTAGTTAAACTTTTGTTCAAACTGGTGAGGATCACCTGGAGGGAAGAGTTAGAGCAAGAAAATAATGATATTTGACAATATTCCGTTTCCATAACAAATAATGAATCACACGAAACCTAATGTTAGGTCTAAAGTGAAACTGACCAGTGAACTCAATGTCTACAAACACAGTGATGAGCGCTTCAGCCAGATTAGGCGCATGACAGTAGGAGCAGAACACCCTCTGTCGCTGGAACATAATGGGCTGGGGAGCGCCAGGCGACACAGACTCCATATGCGGCATCACAGCCTCAAGAACTTCTGCCAGCTTCGCTCGCAAATGAGGATTTTTCATTCTGTCAGTAAATAGTCATGTCAACAATCATTACAACAAGTACTCAAGACTAAGGCTGAGTAAAGCACCACATCAAATATGATCACAATATGTAGACATTTAAATGGTGCATATGTATCACAATATGTAATTTTGTAATACATATTGTCGCTGTCGGGCGGAAACCTCATATGTCCAAAACGGCTATTTTTCGGGACGCTGAAAAAA
>JBBPDH010000001.1:17320089-17332401 GCA_037974565.1 Clupeocharax schoutedeni
CGCATGTGATATCGCCATCGCAACACTCAACAACATTATCGCATATCGCATGTTTTCCTAATATCGTGCAGCCCTAAACCCAAGCTTGCAGAAACCGTTTGCTTTAACAGAAAACCTGCTCTTACTTGAGGCATCGGGTATTGTGGAAGGCAGGCCAAAGCATGTTCAGTAGTTCTGAGGTGATGTGGCAGGAGGATAGGTTGAGCTCGTCCAGCAAGAAGCTGTTGGGTGTGCAGTCCAGCACAGAGCTCAGTACAAAGCACTTGAGTGGGGTCATTCGCACAGTGGACAGGTTGATGATCTTGACGGACTGCAGGACTTCGGCCGTGAGCCGAGGGTTCTGGAACTCATAGAGCAGAACTAGCAGATCCATCAGTTCTGCGGGAGGCTGCTGCTTGCTGCTCTCTTTGATCAGCTGCTTCCTCAGTGTCCGGGTGATCTGGGCCACTGTGGTGCTCTTAATGTCACAGCCAAGTAGCTTCAGCAACCTTCTATTTCCATAATGAAGGAGCCCTCCCATGAAAATTGGATACAACTCAAAAGACCTTGTGTCCGCTTCCTGCTCTGGCCGCGGGCCTTGCACTCCCAGTAGGCTTTGCTCCACCTGATCTAGAACGTCTTCGTTGAAACTGTCTTCTGAGCGGAACATTTCTGCAGCCATGGTGTTAGCGATACGGCCCTTGCTGAGGTTGCTGGCCCGCTCGAAAAGTTTGGGGAACAATTTCAGCAAGTTGAAGATAGCAAAGATCCTGAATGGTATGAGCTTTGACAGGATGCTCATTATGCTGGTGATGTCTTCGCTAGCTTGACCAACGACCTCGGTCACCTGCTTAGTCACCTTCTCCAGAGCACTCTTGTTCTCACCGAGAACAACATAAAGGGCAGCCAAATACTCCTGGATTGCAGGAACAGCAAAGACATAGCGCTTCTCATCTGATTCACCAAGCGTTCTGCTATACTCGACACAAGGCACCAGGAAGAAGTCTAACACGTCTGTGCGAAATACTGCCAGCTGCCGAAGCTCTTCGTCGGTTTTGGTCTTTCCACCTATCCACTGTTCTAGGTCAGTCTCAGAAAAGGACGTGCGCTTACTGGTCACTCCATCGAAGGCCAGTTTCCCAACAGTGCGGACCACATAACGCATTAATGGAGTCTTTTGCTCCTCTGAAATGATGTCTCCCGTGGCCAGCACCTCTCCTCCAAAGTTGAGCCTCAAGAAGCTGGTATAAATACCAGTCAGAGTGCGAATAGGTGCCTTAGCATCAGTAAAGTGCAGGAAGTGAAGAGTGGCACAGGTGAGCCAGCAGTATGAGGGTAAAAAGCAAGCGGTTGCTAATTGGCTCTCCCGCTGCAGGTTGAGGTAGAGCATCTCTATCAAAGATTCTGCTTCTTTGTCTGGCTTCTCCCCACTTTGTAGTAACAGTCTGCTCGTGAAGTAGGCCCTCTGGCGGTCAGGATCGTTGAAACCACAGATTTGAGCATAGCGGCCCACATATTTCCTAGGGACTTGATCTACAGCTGACAGCCTGGTGGTGACCAAAATGCTAGACTGAAAAATATTCAAAGGGTTAAAGCACTGTTTGCACTGGTTCTGGATCTCTACTATGCAGAGTAGTGCACTTCATCACACTATTAGATAAAGATAAGTGGTGGGCATAGATTATTTTTTTAAATCTAGATTAATCTCGCTGTAATCTTAAAATGGCTCATTTGAATTCTGCCGAAGGCATTCAGAATATCTGTTCTCCCCAAATAATGACTAAAAGTAAGTCTTTGAGAACGGGTTTCTCAGCTGCTATAGTAAACTAATTCTGCATTGCACAAGGTGCAGACAGCCTTAGTCTTGTTGAGGTTTCCGTTGGGAAGCTTCTTAAAAACACATTCTCCCTGAAGCAAACCCGGCGCTTCAAAGCTGCATCCATGTTAGCGCGTCACGTTTGATGTGGTAATTTCACAGTAGGCATACACACAGGTTCAGACTCGCTCTCGCCCCCTACAGTGCAGTTCGGCTACGTATACATCCGCACTAAAATATCAAGGTCAAAGTCATCATAGCTTGCATAGTATATACCCAGCTCCCAACCCAACTTTGTGAATAGATTAACGGCGGTATTTTTTTTATCGCCCGATAAGAGTCTCACATCAACGCAGCATGTTAACGCCGATAACGGCCCACCACTTGTAAAGATATATAAAAACATTCCATGATCATTATTTCATGCAAGGCATTTAAGATGGTAAAGTATTTTCGAATTTTGTGTCAAACACTTGAATCACCACCTGAGACCAAATGCGGGATTGTTTAGGACAAGGCTCATTACAGCAGGTTTGCTGTCATAAAGGAAAACTTCTTTTCATTTGTGGATTGATTGCACAGTTTTATACAGTCTGTGTGGTTGTGCAAAATTAAAAACAACAGGTTTGCCCCTGTTTTTGACAATATAAGGATGGCAGTACACAATCATGTCTATACTATTGTTATGTTTCTTTGGTTGGCTATTGACAGAAAAGCAGAAAATACTGGGTATGTGTAGAGAATCTGCAAATGAGGAGTTATTCTCACAGCACTGGTATCCTTCCTAACCATTCCAAAACTGGAAAACAGGAGTAACATGACATCAATGGTGTTACTCAATGCTATACAACAGAAGCAAAAAACTTTTACCAATTCTGTGAATTGTATTATGGCTTGTTAAAATTAAAAACAAAGAAGACAAGAGATTGGTACTCTAGACCACTCACTTTCTGATGCAGTTTCACATTATGCAGAATGTACCCAAAGTTAAAAAGCGGCTCGGGTTGGGGAAAACTCTAGGGTGAAAAATAGCCTTAAAAGAAGACCATAATATAGACATTATACACACCTCTGGTAGGAGGTACTTCCTCAGCAGATTAACAACCACAGCTCCCGATGAAAGAGCTTCATTCGGATCACTGCATAGCTCAGTGGAGCCAATACTGAAGTCTAACTTCATCTTTTCCAAGCCATTGAAGATAAAGAGGACCTCTCTGGCCTGGCCGCCTTCTCCACTGAGAAATGGTGTCTTGCGGAGATGCATGTACTTTCTACCCACAAGATCTCTGAGTGATGTAGGCTTGGACAAATGACTGAGATCCTCACATGAGAATGGCACCAGAAGCTTGAACTGAGACAGCGTGGACCCAGCACACCAGTCTAAAACCAGTTTGCGAACAACTGTACTCTTCCCAGTGCCAACGGCCCCATAGAGCAGCACACTGAGCCCTCGTCCCTGTTGTCCATTCTGATTTGGGTTAAACAGTTGTTCAACCGAGAGAGAATGAGTCACTGATGTATTTTCCCTGTAAGGACTGAAGGAAAGGCCCTTTCCTTCTCCTGGGTTCTTCTCCAGAATGAGTGGCTCCACATGCATGGTCTCAGGAGAAAAGTAACCCCCAAACTGCTTCTCTTCCTGGGGCAAGTGACTAAACCACAGCAATAACTTCTGTTTGTGGATCTCGATGGGATCTGTGGGACAAATATAAGAACATCACTGAAAAAAGACCATGTGTAAATGTCACTGGTTCCAGATATGGAGTTTTCCCTACCAACCAACCAGAGGCTGAGAACACATTCCCAAAATAAATTCAATATTAATGGGAAATATTTATGGGAAATTAGGGCTGGACGATGAATCGAAAAGTCATTGAAATCGACATTCAGAACCTAAAATCGATCATATTTTTCCGTGTCGATTACTTTGATTACTTTCCCTTTAAAAACACTACCGCGTGTGGAGTCACGTGACCCCGCTCCGTTATGTTACGTTATTCCGGCCGACATGTCGAGCACGGAGAGCTTAAACACTGAGACAACTGAACAACTCTTCAGTGAACTATGAGGGCAAAAATTTTTTTAAATTTTAAATCGTTGATTAATCATAATCGAGTTAAAATTTTCAATTAATCAAGGTTAATTAATTTTAGGGCAAATTGCCCAGCCCTATGGGAAATCAATAATTACATTTAGGATGTTGTATTTAAGAAATCCTGGCTTGTAGATACAGTTAATATTGTAATATTAAACAGTCCTAGCTTACCTATGCTGGATGTACTGGAACAAAATAACCTCATACTGAAACCAGAGGGTGATGAACCGAGTAACAATATTCTCTCACGCCATGCACTTCCATAAGGGCCCATCCACTTGCTGAAGAAAACAGAGGTGTTAAACAGGGATTAAACCCTATCACAGAGTGAACAACCCATTGTCTGAATATGAAAACAGTAGTTTACATTAAATCTTGGTGTCTTACTCAGGAAAGGAGGGGACTGTCTTTCTAGGATCATAAAGGCCATCTGGTGGCAAGCTGAATTTTACATCTGAAGAAAAAAAAATGATAAGAATGCAAATCAATAAACTTACACAAATAACTTTCATGCAAATTAGCTTTTAATCATTTAGACTCTATTAAAAGGCATTAAAGATAACGGTACTTGTCTGTGTAACGTAAGGTTTGTAGGGGACATCTTTCTGTGCCCCACAGGACCTTCTCCTTATAACTCCTGTCCCTGTCGTCCTCCCAAATCGCCACATACTGCTGTCCTTCAAGACACTACCTAAAAAAAACAAACAAAAAAACAAACAAAAAACATTATTTAATGTAATATCGCATTTTTATTGAAATGCAGCGAGGTGAGGCTCTGTTTTCCAATCCACGAATAAAGCACAGAAGCGTTAACACTTCAGCACACCTGCCTTGTACACTGATGAATGATTACACTGAACAACAGGGTTTTTGCTTCTTGAACACTGTTGGTTGTTCCTTACAGATTTTTGGCCGCTGATCACAAAAATCCCATCCAAATTAGCCAATCATGTACCATTTCATCTAAATCTTCAATTGTCTCATGTTTTTTTCCTGTATTTGTGTCCAAAAATATTTGTTTCTGTAAGAGAGCTATCGACAGTTTTTTTGTGCAGTCAGGGTATGTCCAGGCTCTTGTGAATAAACTGTGTCATCTGTACTTTGGCTGTAAAATTGGTGATCAAGACAAAGAATGGGCAATGAACAAGGAAGGCGAAGGTTTTCATTAGGGCTGCACGATATCAGGAAAACATGTGATATGCGATAATGTAGTTGAGTGTTGCCATGGCGATACCACATGCGATAAGTGAGTAAAAACTTAGCCTTTATAGTGTTTATGTTTTACTGCTTTTTTAAAAAAATGTACTTAAACAGAGCATTTAATGCCTCCCATAAAACATTTGAACCATTGAACGTTGCTGAAAAAATATTTTTTCATAATTTAAAATCTTAAATAAACATAATCTAAATTATAGTAAGTTCTTAACCAGAAAAAAAAAATAGCAAAAGGAACGATCTATAACAGCAGCACAGAAGATGAAGAAACTGCCCAGTGATGTTTTTGCCCTCATCTCTGTGGCTTTGTTGCGATATAGATATTTTTTCACCATATGTATATTGCACATGTTGATATCGTGATGATGGTAAATTTGTGTTATATTGTGCAGCCTTAGTTTTATTTAAGAGAGATGTTCCCAAGAATAACTGATGCCCAGGTCAAAGAGGGCACTTTTGTTGGCCTTCAGATCAGACATGTTATGAGTGACATGGCTTAGTGGGTAGGATACTTGCCTCTGGACCTAGAGGTCATGGCTTTAAATCCTACGTTCAGTATCACCACTGGGTTACTGAGCAAGACCCTTAACCCCAGGTTGCTGCAGGGAGACTGCCCCCTGTAGTTAGGAAATGGAAGTCACTTTGGATAAAAGCGTCTGATAAATGCTGTAAATGTAAATGTAAAGACAACCGAGACCCTTTCAAACAAGATCTGTTTGTTGGGCTGACAAAAATCACTTGAAAAGCCTCCAAAGACATCGTTGACAACTTTCTTGGCAATTTTCAAGCCCCAAACTACATTCAGCTGCTAGACAAACTTCTAAACGCATACAAAACAACGAAGTACAACATGAGTCACTCAAGATTCATTTCCTCCACTCACACTTGAACTCCTTCCCCTCAAATCTCGGTGCTGTCAGTGACGAGAAAAGGTTTTGCAACAATGACAATGCAACAATGATACAACAATATCATCGCAAGTAGAATCAGTCAGTGTTCACTGACTACTGTTGGACGCTGCAACGTGACCGGACACTGAATACAAACCAAAATCAAGAGTGGCCAATCAGAAAAGAGATCATTTACATATATCAGCCTTAAAGGCACCGAAGCAGCCTCTTTAATTTTATAATTGGAAAATGGTCCTGCAAGAATGAATTATGATGAATTATACCCACTAGAGCATCACTACACCTTTTTTCCAGCAGTGAACAGCATAGTGACTAAACACCATTTCACCAGGTTTAGTTTCAGCTCCTTTCATCACTAGCTCAAGCAGATCTAACAGACCTGCCAGGACATTATACTTCAAACATATCAGAGATGGATTTAGGGCCCAAACCATTGAGTAAGTTGAACATAATGAGAAAAGCACTGATATCAATGAGGACCTGGTTTTGGTTAGCACTCTGGCAGCAGCATTTTGAACAAGCTAGAGCTGCCTAATAGACTTTATGGCAATATCAGGGAGGAGAGTGTCGCAATAGTCAACCATGCAGGAAATAAAGGTTTGGATAAAAGTCTTGTTTGGACATGAAGCCTATAACTAGCAATGTTTAAGGTGCCAAAATGCTGACATTGTTACAGCTTTTATGTGATCACTAAAACTAACGTCTCCATCCATGATCACACCAAGAGTATTTACATGGGTGGCGGTCTTAGGTGCCCTAGATTCCAGGTGGGCTCCAATAATTGATCTTACCTCTTTACTTGGAAACATGATAATCTCAGTTTTGCATATTTAATGGCAGAAAGCTTTGACACATCCAGTTATGTGCTTTCTCGAGCACCGACACAATGGATTGATTGGGCAAAAGTCACAGGATAAGAGAGCTGGATAGATGAAAATTTCTATATTATGACATATTATTCTTAAAGAAGTTCACCACATGAAACATGGACAGGTTGACCAGGACAGGTCCTTTAATGGACCCTTGAGGGACTCCATATGGCATGGCGCTTTTCTGATTCACATTGCCAGCTTTGTTTCCTGTCTTTTTGCCAGTGCCACCATCTCCAAACTATCCTGCCATTCTTCTCCACCTGTTCTTCTTGCCTGTACGCTCTTATTCAGTACTCTTTTACACTTCCCAATAGGGCCGCACAATATATTTTTACTCACTTATCGCATATGATAATCGCCATCGCAACACTCAACTACATTATCGCATATCGTATGTTTTCATAATATCGTGCAGCCCTACTTCCCAGTACTCAGGACTGTCGACCACCAAGTATTTGAGCTCCTCCGCCTTCTCCAGCTTTACTGCCAGAGCAGAGAGATGTTAAACTTCAGAAACAGACGTGCTAGCCCATAGTCAGTAATTGCTTGTATCTGCAAAATGCACTATTGGTGTACTGTATAATGATAGATACAAAAAAGATAGAAGGTGGGTGTAGCTAATATATTGGTGACTTGGCGTTTCTTATATGACAACCTGAGCACATAAACATACACTTTAAGAACCTTCTCACTGTTCTCCACGCTGTCGAAGTACCATGAGGCGTAAAACAGTTTATTAGAGCTTATATGTGCCCTTCTTACATTTAAGGGAAGGATTCTGAAGAGAGGAATGTGTCCCACAGTATGACCTCCTCACAGACAGCTGCCAGGGTCTATTTACAGACTATTTACTTTATTAGCACGCATCTTTCCAGGCATTTCAGACAAAGCCCTCGCCTATTTTAATAATGTCCTATATTAACACCCCTCGACGTGATGTGCTGACATTATAACCATAACAAAACACGGAGAAACTGAGAAATATAAGTCAACGAAGCTAAGTTAGCTTGAATTAGCCAGCCATTTTAGCATAAACAAAGCCATAAATTGAGGCATATCGATGGTACTGATTAAGCTTGAGAGTGCCAGCATATGTGGTAACGTTTTTTTGTCCTACAGGAGGAGAGGAGCTGTGTGTAACTGGCATTTTATTGTTGGAGGACTTTTGACAGACCACGTAGCAAAGACAGAAGACCTCGCAACAGTATTGCTAAAGCTGAATACATTAAGTAAAAGAGGACAGCTAGCTTACCTGCAGGTGAGCATTATTTCACTTCATTGCAGCTTCATAATTAGCCTGTTTGACTCGAAAAACAGACATAAGTCTGGCGGTTTGAAGCGCGGTCAGGTCTGCAGTGCTCGCAAACTTCCTGATCTTGCAGGAGAAAGCCTCTGCCTGTTGGCTCATGTCCTCACTTGTTCATGTATTTTGTGTTTAAGACTTTGCAGTGCGTCCAACAAAGTGACAGAAGTAAATCTCCTCAGTAATGCTCTCTTAATCGCATTTACTGCTCCTAGACTTGCTTATTATAGGGTAACTCCAGCCAAAAACTACACTATATGGACAAAAATATTGGGACACAGCTCCTAATGATTGAATTCGGGTGGTCACTTACTTCCAACGAAGGGCAATCTTTGTTTCAGCTCATTTTGGACAACTTTATGGACACAGTTTGGATAATGCGCTTATTTATACCAGCATGACTGTGTCCCAAGGTCCATAATGGCATGGCTGGATGAGTTGGGTGTGGAAGAACTTAACTGGCCCTCACAGAGCCCTGACCACAACCCCATCCAGGCATTCTCGTCCCACATTAGTGCCTGACCTCATGTGTGCTCTACAAAATGAATGGGCACAAATTCCCACAAAAACTCCAAAATGTTGTGGAAAGCCTTCCAAGACGAGTGGAAGTTGTTACAGCTGGTAATAGGGGACCAACTCCAATATTCATATTTATATATTTGAATGCAATGTTGTAAAAGTCCCTGTTGGTGTAATATTGGTGTCCCAATATTTCTGTCCATATCATTTCTACAAAGATGTACTTTTGTGGTTTACTGGTCACTTCCCAAGAACCTTCCTGGAAACCTACCCTTTAGCGTGTGACTCAAGTCTGCTGAATAATATCCCAGAGGTGGTCCTACAGTACATTTTGGAGCCTTGAGGATTACTTTGAGAATTTGATATTTTCATACTAGGCATTGTGGCCTGCATGGCACTACATGGAACTTCTGTCAAAAGCTCAGAGGTTACTTTGCGAGAGAAAAAATAAAGAGAAAGGACTAGATGAGCTGATGAATTTCAAGGTTTTATTGTTTATCACAAGAGAACGGCCTGTTTTGTTCTGGAACCAAAAAACAGGTTAGAAACAAAGGTTTATAAATCATACTTTGGTTTTAGAGTACACTTAGAAAGCCATAAAAACATGTGCACCTTTAAGTTAAGCCTACATCTAAGTAATGACTTTAACATGCTAACAAAAACTCAGATTAGGAAGGACAAGAGACAGGAAAACCGGTCGTAGAAACTCGATATGTTATGGAAACTCAGGCACTGTATGGGTCGTTTACACTCTTCTGTTATTTTACTCTCCTTTAGTTTTCACAGCCGTCCTTGCTGGACTATATTTAAAGGCCACTGTAAATGTATGTCGCATGACATTCTCCTGACTTGACCTCATTCATGACATCTCTTCAGAAATGTGAAGAAAAAAGGTCCTCAGGCTTTCAACTGTTGTTGTGAATGTCGGACATAAAGACAGAACAATGTGGAGACAGTAATACAGTCACTGACCACTGATAAAGCGACTGAACAATCCTGCTGTGCAGTATCATTTGTAAAAGGGTTCTCTGAGCCATGCCATTAAAGAACTATTTCTGTAACTGTGTGAAAAATGAACTATTTAAGGATATACACTACCAGTCAAAACACCTTCCCATTCACCGATTTCCTTTGTTTTTATTATTGGCAACATTATAGATTAATATCGAAAACATCACCTATAGCTTTGATGACAGCTTTGCCCACTCTTGGCATTTTTTCAATCAGATTCATGAGGAATTTATCTGGAATTGTATGTCATTAACAGGTTAGAGTAATTTCCTGCCTTCTTCATGTGTTTGGGATCATCAGTTGTGAGGGTCGGGTTGGTCCACAGTTAGTGATCCTGTTCCACTACGGTTCTTGTCTACATTATAGCAATAACCACTTAACTAAGTGAAACATCAACAGTCCTGATTTTACTTAGAGGTGGGCATAGATTCATTTTTTAAATCTAGATTAATCTCATTGTAAGATTGGAATTAATCTAGATTAAAATGGCTCATTTGAAATCTGCCGAAGCCCCCACCCCCCCCAATACTTCCAATGCCTATTTTTATAGAGTAAACCATAAATATGCCTCCAAATGTTCTCCCAGATCACTTTAATTTCATCTTGAACTGAGTTTCATACATTGGCCTTAAAGAAAAAGAAAATATAAACCCGAGGTTTAAATACGGAAAAGTCAGGAACGAGAGAGACAGAAAGAGTAAGAGAGAGCGACAGAGAGAGACAGAGTAAGGGAGAGAGAGAGACGATCCGCACGCTCTGGAAAAGTCTCGAACGAGAGAGAGACAGAGAGAGAGCGCGCGAGAGAGTGACAGACAGAGACAAAGAGAGAGAGAGATGATCCACAAGCTCTGGAAAAGTCACGAACGAGAGAGAGTAAGAGAGAGAGAGAGAGCGACAGGGAGAGAAACAGAGAGAGCGAGACAGGTTTCAAACGGGCGCGATCCGGTAGTCACGAACCAGAAAGAGAGAGAGAGGGAGAGTAAATCCGCGCTAAAATATCAAGGTGAAAGTCATCATAGCTTGCGTAGTATGCCAACCCAACTTTGTGAATAGATTTTTTTTATCGCGCAATAAGAGTCTCACATTAACGCAGCTCAGAAAACTTTGAATGAGAAGGTGTGTCCAAACTTTTGACTGGTAGTGTACACACTTTGTACATAATGTAAAGGTTATTTATAATCATAAAGGACCCGTATCATAGAAAACCAAATTTCCTTGCTTTTTAAAATATAATAGTTAGATGCTGTTTAATTTTCAAAACATACCTCCCAGTCCATTCATGCAAGACAAGCTGCTTTTAATTGAGTTTTTTTTAAATGTCACAATCTATTTAGTCATCAGGTCATCAGTAGGTGAGAAGGATGGGTTACATCACCTGTAAATAAGCTGATCCGAACTCGCTCAACTTGCGAGTTACAGGTTGATGCATGCGTCACTACTGTACACTAGGGCTGCACAATAGATCACAAATTTTACCGTCATCGCGATATCAACAGGCGCAATATCCATATCGCCAAAGACTGACTGAACTGCAGTTTCCAAAACTCTTCACCCAGAGCCACAGAGAAGAGGGCAGAAACATCACTGGGGCAGTTTCTTCATCTTCTGTGCTGCTGTTATAGATTCTTCTGGCTAAGAACTTACTATCATTTAAATTATGTTTACATTTATTTAACATTTAAGATGATTAAAAAATATATTTTCAGATTTTATTTCAACAGTGTACACTGGTTCAAATGTTTTATGTATGTTAGTTTTATGAATTTACATTAAAAATAACATGTTAGAATGGAAATAGTGCATTTAACTTTTTTTCTGCATAGACTAGTCAGCGTCTGGAGTCTTTATTACCAGCAAATCCAAAGCAGAAAACATGAACACTATAAAGTTTTTACTCACTTATCGCATGTGATATCACCATCGCACTCAACAACAACATTATCGCATATCGCATGTTTTCCTAATATCGTGCAGCCCTACTGTACACCCATAAGTGTAAGTCATTATTAAATGCGCAAGTGACACAACAATGATGGCCTTGATCTTTGACAGTGACAAGACAGCCTGCAGAGAGGAGCTTAGCTACCTGACACACTGGATCCCGGAAAATAACCTTTGCCTTAGTGTCAACAAGACTAAGGAACTCATAGTGGATTTTAGAAAGCAGGAGAAAGTGAACACTCCTTCACTGTCAACAAGGCCACTGTAGAAAAGGTCAGTAGTTCTGTTCATATCACAGAACACACCACACAGACAATGTGTGTGTACAGAACATGTAAGACAAGGGTTCTTCCAAAAACGTTTACATTATATGGAGGCTCATTACAATTTGATGATATCATAGAGTTGGATGTAGCATGGATGTAGTCTTACAACATACCATTTACTATTGAGTCCATACAGTCCATATGGAAATCAATATGCAAATCAGTCCATTTTGAATTCAGTGGTTTCGCTATGACACTCAAACCAACACATTTACATATGTCCTCTTGTTCTACAGCAGCGGTCCCCGAACTTTATTTGGTCACGGACCGGTTTAATATCAGAAACTATGTTCACGGCGCGGCCTTTAAGGAGCGGCAGATAAATAT
>JBBPDH010000001.1:17337034-17350505 GCA_037974565.1 Clupeocharax schoutedeni
GCGCCGCGCAAGCCATAGAAAACAATGGGTTTCAGAGCAAAGCGCAGCGCCTGCCGCGTTCGGTGTGAAAGGCCCTTTAGTGTGTAATACTATGCTTAATAATAGAATCAGCGTTTATTTGTGTTCATGTTATTTCTTTTAACTGTTAACAGTATTCATCTATGTGAGCGTTTATGCTCTTATCCATGTGACAAAATATACTATCAAAAACTCACTGCACATAATCAAAGAGGGGCCTTCATGCTTATTTATGTAGCACACGCAAAAATTTCTTCCCACTATTTTTGTAAGAAGTATAAATTCTAGCTGTAAAATGCTTACTTCTTGCCGTAAAAGCTGATTGTCCATCCTCAACCTTTCAAGTGTGTTCAGCTCCTCCGCCAGTCTATTATTATTCTGTCGCAGTTCCTGTATGTAATCGCAGGCCTTTGAGAGGATCCCACCTTTACTCTGTCACAAATCACAAAGCATTTGAACAAGCTGTCATATCGTTCTGCCAAATAGAGTGGACTACCTTCTATTGGTCAGATACCAACCTGCCCTGTCTTGGTCGAGTCCAAAGTGCTGTCTGGGATGGTCTTGGAAAGCTGAACAATCCAGTTATTAATTTTATCTCTGCGCCTTCGCTCCACTAGAAAAAAGACAAACAAAACAACCCCCCCCCAAAAAAACACTATAAGTAGAGCTGGGCGATTTGGCCTAAAATTAAAATCCCGATTAATTGAACATTTTAAAATCCCGATTAATTGAACATCGATTGCGATTAATTAAGTATTATTTTATTTATTTTTTATTTTTTTGCCCTCATAGTTCACTGAGAAGTTGCTCAGTTGTCTCAGTGTTTAAGCTGACTCCACACGCAGTTGTGTTTTTAAAGGGAAAATAATCTAAATAATCGACCTGGAAAAATTTGACAGATTATAGGTTTTGAATGTTGATTTTGATTACTTTTCAATTAATCGCCCAGCCCTAACTATAAGACACAACAAGACACATTTGTGTTACAATTAGGAATAAGACAGATTCAGGTAACGTTATTGTACCCATAGGTAGATTTGTTTTCAGTAGACAAGTCATCATCCATCTTAACACCCACAAGGAAGGCAGCACACAAGATTATTACTCGAATCAAAATAATTTAAAAATCTACTAATTCAAAAATGGAGTACAACTGTGTTATGCAGTGGAAAAAACACAAATAGAAGTCCAGAATGACATCCATTTCTCCTAAAGAATTTAACAATTAGGTTATGTGGCATCCTACACTCCTCTGTGTGGCCTACATATAAACTGTATGGGATCAAGTGCAACAACTGTATGGGAACATTCTCCTTAAGATTTCTGACTATCAAGGTTCTCATTAAACTCATGAGATCCCAACTGTTCTAAAATCATAAAGAGTTTTGGGGCAACTGGCTTTGGGGACAGGGACTACCACAAGAGCCGTTCAGCCTTTAGGTACATGTACCTCTCAAAAAATGATAAAATGTAGTAAAATACAGAACTCAGTAAATGTAAATGACCACAGGGGCCCATGACTCTTCTCCTGCGACAAGCCTCCACCACTCAAGAGAAGAGGGAAACATGCGTCAAGACTCTTCTCAGTCTCGCCCCCCAGCGGTGGAATGAACTCCCTCTTCCGGTCCGATCGGCAGAGTCCTTCACGGTCTTCTAGCGTCGCCTGAAGACCCACTTTTTCAAGGAGCACTTTGGTGACTAACTGCGTCCCTTGTCCCGTACGTCGCTCTGGATAAGAGCATCAGCTAAATGCAGTAAATGTACATTTACTTTTACCAAGCAGGAGGCCTTTTGATCATGCTTTTGGTCAAAGTGTTGACTGTCTCCTGAATTTCACCACTAAGGTCAAAAGTGTCTAAAAAAATGAGAAGCATTACCAAACTCGCTATCCTCACTGATGTTATTTGGGTACCACAGGCCAGGTGTAGGTTTCATACTGTTACATTTCTGCTTTAAAACTGACGTGAATGCTCACCTTCATTATGCTGGGCACGCCGTTTCTCATCTCTTGAGGTCCTTGGTGGTTCTGACTTACTGTGTGTGAAGAAAACAGGGCCTCTCAAAAAAAGAGTATTGGGACAACATGACAAAATGTTTCATTTACTGTTACTTTTGATTCATAAATGAAGAGAAACAGGTTAGCACAAAATAAGCCTGCCTTCCAAAGAAAAAAACTGTAATGCTTAAGACTCTGGACGAGAAGGTAAAATTACGTGTTGTAAGTTTGTGTTCGAGGTGCAATAGACCTCTGGTTTGCTCCTGTCAGAACTTCCTGGGGGGACATCATCACGTATAACTGACCTAAAAATCAGACAAAGAAAAACCACTTTAGACTGTTTTTGAGCTTTAATTCTGTTGACTTGTTACTACACAGAAGAGTAATTATAGTCTAAGTATGGTAATGACACTGTGCCAAACAGCTTAATGTCTGAAAAAAAAAAATCCAACCTTACCTGCAGGTGTGCTCTGACTGATGATAGTGTCAGTTGTCTGCACACCAGTGACCATAGCGCCTGGTCCAGCGTCCGAAATAGTGGCTGGGTAATAAGTGTAATGGGTTTCTGTGCCATCTCCCTCTAAACCTTCTGACTGGGAGAATACAGCCTATTTGGACCAATAGCAGTATAACTAAAGCTGCACAACATGAAAGAAATATGCTCAGTTGTGAACAAAGCGGCATACTTCACACCACAGTTACCTGTGTAACGGGCTGTGCTGTAGCAGGAAAGCCAGCCACTACACTGACAGCCGTGGTACCATCTGTTTGAGCCTCCAACTGTCCATCTGAAACCTGAATGACCCGATATGTCACCTAGAAAAAATTGAGGATCAACGTCTGTATGGCACAATCTTGGGCATCCTTATTTGCTTTTAAACGAAAACGAGTAAAACAGAACCACTCCAACTCATGAATACACAGCGGGGGATAGTTAAAGTGCCCTGATTTTCAAGTTTACAAGCCTATCTCTTCTATTCCTCTCCTACCTGCCCGATGGGAGGGTACAGTTCCCCTACCTGCCCCCCAGCTCCTTCTGTCTTGAAGAGATACTTTATCGGCTGTTCAGAGGAGAAGGTGGCAGCCGACTGAATAGTTGCAATTGCTGATGGATCCTCTGCAGTAGCAACTGCCCCTAAATGAATAACACAAACAGCAATTGGTTACATACCAATATATACCAAAATAAAATTCCACCAGGTTTTATGTTATGATTATTATGTTGTTTTAATAATACCTTCTTCTATTACAGGAACATTGCAATCAGGATCTGAACTTTTCTGTTGCCTGGAAATTAAATAATGTTGCAAAATGGTGAAACACACTTAGAAACAATGAGTTGATGATATTTTAGGTGAGTACAAAAGGCAACTGTCCCACCACCGGGTAGGTCAGGAGAATGTTTAGGCTCTGACCCTTTCATATCCACAGGCAGCGTGAAACAGCAAGTCAGTCACTCTTTCCGGTTAATCCACCCGCCTCCTTCTTCTCCTTCAAAACAAAGAACACAAAATTGTTTTAAGGTAAAACCAGTTGTATTGGGATGCTTGCCCATATACCAACAGAGACTTTAATGACTGTGCATTCAAATACATAAAATGTAACATGAAGTTGCCTCCCGCCACCTTTGCAGCTATTACAGCTTCCACTCTTCCTTTTCCACAAGAAGTTGGAGCTTTTCAGTGGGAATCTGTGACCATTCATTCTGTAGAGGATTAAAGAAGTCAGGCAACGACGGACGAGAAGGTTAAGTTCTTCCGCACTACATTTATGCAACGATGTCTTTATGGACCTTGCTTTGTGGACTTGGGCACTGGAATAGAAAGGGGTCTTCACCAAAAACTGTGTCCACAAAGTTGGAAGCATGGCGTTGTCCAAAATCCCTTGGTATGCTAAAGAATTAAGACGTAAAGGGCCTGTCTGAATTCAGTAATAAAAATAAAAATGTGTCCCAATACTTTTGTCCATATTAGCTATACGAACTAACGCCCGATTATTTTGGAAACACGACCAACAAAGACCATGCTAACACCTAACACTGCACAAGTACCCATTGATGTATCTATCTATAGTTCATTTATTAGTATTTAGATGCACCAAAACTAAGTTTTCAATTGAGTTTTATGTTTTGCACTCAAAAAGTGGTTTGTGGGATGTTTTTTGCACTAATCAAGCATTTAGCTCAGCTAGCTAATGCTAACTGTGTCTGTGACTTTCCCCAACATCAAGCAAAGGCACAGTCATATATATTTAATTCGCCGTATTATTACCGTGTCGTTATGGAAGGCCCTCCCAACGCAAACAAGAAAACGGACCACACACTGTTTAATGTCCCGCTATTGTCTTGTTTACCTGAGATACGAAGACTGGAACGGCGACCCCACTGGAAGTTCAATGCAGGTTCCTGAACCGATTCTATCGAAATGGTCTGGTCAATGAGTCGAACAACTGATCCAACGATTTACTGATTGACATGTACAGGCAACAGTCGGTTTTAAAAACTGATTTGGGTAAAAAGTGCTCGGAGCCGTTGTAAAATATCCGATATTTGCAGGTCGCAGAGTACTGAAAGATCATTTAAGGCCAATGTGAGAAATACACCATATGGCCAAAAGTATTGGGACAAACCGAACGGAATTCAGGTGCCTCCTTGCTTCTAATGAAGGGCAGTCTTAATGTTTCAGCATACCACGACATTTTGGACAACGCCATGCTTCCAACTTTGTGGACAGAGTTTAAGGAAGGCCGGCCTTTTTCTATTCCAGCATGACTAAAGAAGTCCACAAAGACATGGATGACTGGACCGAGCCCTGACCTCCACCTCATGATTACTCTACAGAATGTATGAGCAAAAATTCCAACAGAAACAAAATCTTGTGAAAAGCCTTTCAGGAAGAGTGGGACTCCATATTAAAGTCTATGAATTTGAACGTAATGTCATTAAATTCCCTGTTGGTGTAATGTTGGTGTGAGTCATCTTTATACCTTTGTTCATGTAGTGTACGCCACCATGAAGTATTTCAGCTGTGGACTACAGGGGGATATTCCATGAAGCAGGTTATGCTACATAACCGGGTAAGTTCAAGAGTAAGTTAGTGCAGAACTTACCCGGTTACGTAGCATAACCTGCTTTCTGGAATACCCTCCAGGACCCCCAGGGTGTCAATTTGGACCGAACTGAGGTTGTGAACTTACTGTAGAAACAATTGCTTCAGTTAAACCTCTGAATCGGTTCGAATGGCTTTTAAAAAAGAGAACTGATTCAGAACCTATTGGTTCAGGAGTCAGTGTGAAAATGCGTGCTTTTCTCAGTAGGAGGCGGTGGAGGAGGAGTACATTTTCAGCTTTTGGGCAAAACATCTTGGAATTTTCTTTCAAAATACCTAAGTTCCCATAAGAGTAATAGTTTTGGATAAACAACATGAATTTAGCTCGCTGTTATTCTGCTCACTGAAGTGAAAAAAAGGACAATAAAGTACACAATAAACAGTCAGGATGGAGGAAATTTGGATGTTTATCCAAAAACGCATTTGAAACGTTCATTAAATGCATTAAATAGAAAACGTCTGAGCTATTATAATACAATGTGTGTGTGTGTGTGTGTGTGTGTGTGTGTGTGTATTCATGTAGGATCACCTGAACCCTTAACCGTAACCTGGTAGTGAAAATGTCAGAAATAAATCGTTTAAAAAGTGACAGATCCTAAAGGCTCTCAGATCCTGAGTCTCATAAATATTAGTAATAATACTATAAGTAAAACACTGGACAGCGCCCGAGGTTCGAATCCCCACTAGGAGGACGAGACTTTATCCAGAAGTGAAGTAACCTCTGAGCTAAACCAGTGCAGAAGCGCCACCCCACACCATGCCATATAACCTTATCTTCTGTGTGTCCTGTGTACACTACTGTTATTAATGTTCGACTATTAACAATATTCCAAAGCATTATCGCAGACTGTGACTCACCGGGGCCTGGAGAACAGCCAGACCTTGTTAATTATCTACGTTATTATAAACCACATCTCGAGTTTTGACGAGAAAGCTTCTTTCTGCAGGCTGGAGTACACCGGGGAATGGGCGGACCTATTAGCACTTAGCACTTCGACGTCTTCCGCGCTGATTGGGTATTACAACTGTTACTCATTTTACCCTCGACCAATCAAAATGCAGAGCTGGCAAATAAAGTTGGGCGCAGGTTTACTTCGCTGTCATGACCTGAGCCTGCACTGTTCTTTGAGGAAAATAATCACAAAACAGGCAAACAAGCAGAGGGTTAACAAGTTTGCACAGACAAAGTTCTGGTAAGGGTAGCTTTTCCTTGAAAATTACGATTTAGTTATTCTTAATAAAAATAAAAAATAAATATTGATGGCGGCGTAAGAGCCTAGAAGCTACAAGTTGTTTCCTGGTGCTTGTTTCAGATGCCAAACTTCATAGTTAGGAGAAAATAATTCCCTAGCATTTAGTGCCGCATTAGTCTCAAAGGTTTTTAAGGTTAATGCCGGGCATATCCAATAATAATAATAATAATAATAATAATAATAATAATTGGCAAGCAGTAGTATATTTTACATTTTCAATAAAGTATCGGATTTGAACTTATTTATGATTGGAAGTCAGTAGTGTGTCATGAAGTCTCTCATTCACAAATAGTATCTAAAACAGGTCCGAAAGCAGTGGAGAAAACCATAGATAAATGAATCAAAACCCCGAAGCTCAACGTTCAGGACAGTGGCTCCTGGAGAGCTTGTGCTCCCGTTTTGCCAGCAATGACGCGCTTCTACAGATCATTGCTCCCTGAGGAAATTTCTTAATGAAAAAAGGAGCTGGCCCGTACGGGGATCGAACCCGCGACCTTGGCGTTATTAGCACCACGCTCTAACCAACTGAGCTAACCGGCCACTGCCTAGATTGTGCAGAGATTAAGTAGAGTCGGCCTTGGCTAACGGCAAGCCATTTCATGGTGAAAAAAGATGAAAATGACAGGCGTGTGCTTTTGTGTGGTATCTCAGGTACGTAGGGGGCACAATACAGCGTTAAATTATAAAGCATGGCCAAGGTGGTATGGGCCCACCACCGGAGCATTTGTTTAAAAAAGTCAGTCAGATCATTTATTTTGCTTTAATCCATGCAATCTGACATGTACGGAATCCTACATGATGTGATACTCATGTGCCCACTGTAGGTGCAGTGATCAGGCATCAATGAGCCATGGGCAACCATGACCCTGTTGCTGGTTCTCTGGTTGTCCTTCCTTGGACCACTTTTGGTAGGTACTGACCACTGCAAACCAGGAACATCCCAGCAGACCTATTTGGAGCTGTTCTGACCTAGCCAGCATAATCTGTAAAGTGTCCATTTATTATTCGAGATCACACCACCGAGAAGATGCATCACGTGATGAGTTTCTGTTGTGTGTGAGACCTGCCAACATGTCCGCAGGTTGGAGTTACTTGAGACTTAAAGATATAAAAGCCAAGACTGCCGAATGTATTTGGACACCTCACCCATGTGTCCCAATACTTTATACCCCCATGGAACATGCTCGCAGCTTTTCTAGGCGGGCCTACCATCAATCTCTGTGAAACTTCACAGTTAGATAGGGCTCAATAAGATCCATCCAAAGACCCCTCGTTTGGATAATAGCTCCCAGAGATCCGGAGTTATATCATTCACCTCGCCCAGGTGTCCCATTACTTTTGTCTGAGGTGAACAGTATAACTACGGATCCTCTGGGCCTACTATGGCGAAAGAGAGGTCGCTGGAAAGGTGTCACTGAGCCCTTTCACATCTAACTTTCACATTTAGAGTGTGAGATATATTTTTCATATTTAATTTTTAAATCAGATCCTCCCTGTTGGTGAGGGCATATCACAATAAGCAGTCCAGCCCCCTGCTAAGTAACAGCCGATTGTAATCATGGGGTGTATCCAATTAGCATACCATGCCTTTTGTAAAAGTGCTACATGTAGATTTAGAGCATAACATTTAGGGATTTTTAAAAACACATTTAGCTCTAAATGTGTGAAAATCGTGTGGAAATTGAACTAAATGATGATAAAATGACACCTCTAAATTTGTTAAGATGTTTTTGCAAATGGCACCCCATAGGGGACATCTTACTATTACTATGTCCTCTGTGCAATGTTTATCACTTAATATAACACAGTTATGATTTTTGTATTTGTGTGAAGGTTTACAAAATGTATCCAGACATTTTTTTTTTTTTTTTGTATCCAGACGCATTATTTTTTGTTTTCTGTGTAAAAAAAAACTCGGCAGTTATCCAAATTTACATTATCGGTATCAG
The DNA here is from genome assembly GCA_037974565.1 of Clupeocharax schoutedeni. Lineage (NCBI taxonomy): Eukaryota > Metazoa > Chordata > Actinopteri > Characiformes > Alestidae > Clupeocharax > Clupeocharax schoutedeni. Next base: position 17,345,358 of record JBBPDH010000001.1, read on the forward strand.
ACATAAAAAAGTGGTATCATGCCATGACTAGTTTGCACCTAGTCTCAGTCTCAGACCACGTCACGGCCACAGAACGTTGGCTAAACGTCTGATGCATATGGTACACTTAACCGGAAACTCTTCAGGAATTTCGAAGTCGTCGTCTGATTGGTTGAATTTTATCGGATTTCCGGGAGAGTGTCCGAGTGTCGCGTTTATTTTCGGCCCGCCGGGAAACAAAGCGCAGACGTGTGATCTACTGATTTACTGTTTTAGTGTTTTGATCAGATGTGGTAATGCAGACGCCATTGTTGTTATACGTGCATGAACAGATCAATGATTTTCTATGCTGACTGACCAAAGGGGTATTCCAGAAGGCAGGTTCAGCTACATAACTGGGTAAGTTCTGCACTAACTTGCCCTTGAACTTACCCGGTTATGTAGCATAACCTGCTTTCTGGAATACCCCCCTGTTGTATGTCGGTCTGTTGTTGCGGGGACATTTCCATGCCCCGAAACATGACGCTGAGCGAAACGAACTGTGATTCGTTGTTTAACATGTCAGTCAAACGGCTTTATGGGCGGGCCTTGGCCAAAGAAAGCCGTCAGTCTGAAGGTCTGGCTACGCGAGACTAGTCTGCACCCATGCAGTCTTGAGGTGTTTCTGTTTTTGTTCTTTGTGTTGTTCCATGGTCCTGGAGGAACATTGTCATTAGGGAACATTGTCTCCCGTCCAAAAGGTCCCTGTCCCCCCAAAGTGTGATGTTTGTGTGTGTTTGGTCAGAGGGCTCCAGTTACGCTGCAGTGTATGTGACAAATAAAAGGCATATCATCATCATAACCAACATCATCATCATGATCATGATGTATGGGCTGGTGGGGTGTAAAAGAACATATTTTTTACATTTTTAGTTCATGTCCTTTTTCTTGTGGAAAGTCCAAATGGATAGATTGGAAGATACTCACAGGCTGAGGATGAATCAGTATGATGTGTTGAAGACTGCGACTGGAAAAAGTGATAAAACACTATTCAAGACAACAATGAACGAATCAGTTTTAAAATGAGTTTTATTTGGAATTTAAAGTTATGGGGACTGTCAGAGGGACCCTACAAAATAATGTGACTGCATTGTAAGGGGGTATTCACACTCTGACAGTGTTACACGCTCTCTTTAAATAAAGCTGTGCATGTTTATTAATGGTGATTGTCATTAACGTCTGTTGAGTCTTCCATTAAAAACACATGCTCCACCTAACAATGAAAACATGACATCATTCCTTCTGATCCCAAATACTACGGTCAGTTACTAAAATCAATCAAATAGTTCAGTTACAACAGTTACAAATAGTTCAGTTACAGTAAATGATCATTTTAATGATTTTATGCATTAATTGCATTCATAAATGTTTCATTTTAAAACATTTAATGAAACAATTACACAACATCAAAACATAACATGTGTTTTCACTTTATTTTTTGAAGGCAAAATAATACAAACATTTAATTTGCATCAAAACTAAAAGCAAATATTTCACATGCTTTCTGCTTCACCCAAGGGGACTGTCGCGGTCCAGGGGAGGTGTAAACACCCTGGACCGCGAACTGCCTCATGGAAAGGAGCAGGCGTCGAAGCATGGATCCATTTCAGGAGTTTTATTCACAGACAGGTACACGAAATAAGGGTGAGGGAAAATGAGGACAATGAAACTAACAGACATACATGCAGAACTTAAATACAGCAGGAAACGAGAGGCAGCTGGGGGGACAAACAGGAAACAGATGGGGAACATAAAACACGTGACACAATCAAAACAAAGGAACACATGGCACTAGACAGAATCAAAACAAAACACGGTGGCCCATACTGGGCCTCAGCCGTGACAGGGACATTGCGAGATTTTTGCATAGTTCTTCTCAGTTATCAGTTCCACAACTCCTCACATCCCAAAACGAGCTTCAAAATCCCCCAAACAATTCACAAAACCCACAAAATGCCCCAAAGTCTTTGCAAATCAATTAACTTATTCAGGGCAACACTGGTGTAGAAATGACTGATTAAGTCGTCACTGTTTAAAATTCTCCTTCTTGCACTTTTTCTGAAGATCTTTAGAGAAAGTTTTCAATATTCATCTATAGATCATCTATAGATCATGTATAGATCTTTGCAGCTCCTTGTTTCTCTGTTATGATGAACACCAGAAGAAATAATCATGAATACACTTCTTTATCAACTTGAGCACTTAAGATAAATGAATGAATAGCTGCAAAAACATGTACAGGCCTCACATGTAAAAATCTCTATTAATAATTAAGAAAGGGAAAAGACTCTTTCATGGAAAAGCAGAGCCTCAAAGCTGGAGATTTGCAGTTATTGGTCGTGTTATAGGAAGGCGCTAGTCTGCCTCAGAGGGATTAAGCCTAGTCCTGGACAGCCTAGCATTTTGAATGGTGTGAAACTGAATCCTAACATTTTGACAAGCTACGTAAAAGGGTGCCAGAAGGGTTCTCATCAGCCAACGCTATCTCATGATCATCAACAGTTTTAGTAGACACGTCCTCGTGGAATGTAAGCCAAAGGTTCAGATCAGAAGAGAATCATTAGCATGGCCAGTAAGGCCATGGACCATGGAAATCCTGACTCTTCACGTAGCAGAACTGCATCTGATGGACATGCTTTTGGTAACCCTGCAAATGTAAAGACATTTTCTTAACCTGTTCGTGATACATAATGTCTGTACAGTAGATTCAGGAAATTAATTCTGATTTCTTGTAGAGAAACTGCTAGTGCTTGGTGATCTAATCAACAACCAGTCAGTGTTTTTGTGCAAGATTACAGAAAGAACAATGATACGTCATGCTTAATAGTACTAGGGAAATTAACTAACAAGGTAAAAAAGGGGTTAGATTTTAGATTTTGACTTAAGTTGACATATGATGCTCACCTTTTCCTTTGTCATACTCTACAGTCAAGTTCTTCTGCTCTAGTCTTTTTCGCCGGGTCAGTCGACACGTGAAGTTGACGGCCTTGTCAGCGTTTCTGTGGTTATTGAGAAATAGGTGGCATACTCTACCTGAACGACTGAAGACTGAATCATTTCTGAATACAGACTTAGTCGAGCTGCCAAGCACTTCCCCGTTACTGTTAGTAAATTCACACTGGTAGGGTGTTTCGTCATCACATGGAGGATACCAGCAATCAATCCTGAGCCTTCCGTCTTTCAAGACACAGGAAGTGAGTATGCTGAAGTCCCCTTGCTTCTTTCCAAAGTGTGTTGCTAGGAATACAATTGCAAATTTTACTTGTTTATGTTTTGTAATATCGAAATATTAACTCATAATTGACACAGTATATTAGGTACAAGGAAACAATGACATCTTTTTCTAGCTCAGAAGCACGAGAAAGCTTGTTCCCTGCCAACCTGCCTAGGGTCTGGCTGGTCATGTCAATAGAAAAAATTCAGTTTCAGTTATTCTAACCATGCAAAAATTGCAAACTGTCATCCAAATAGTTCATCAGTAATAGTGTAAACAAAGTTCTCCTGGAGGCATTAATCATTCTTGAACTATTAGTAGCAGCAAGCCTCCTCCAGGGTATTCCCTGTTTTGTTTACTTATTTATTTATTTTTTAGCTTTCTAAAAAAAAAACCCCAATAAACTAAACCAGATACATGAAAAACAGCTCAGTTCTGTGTGGTTGTCTGAATAGTTACCACCAGATGGCAGAAAACACATTTAAAACTTTTGTAGTGTTTTAATTGTTCATATCCTGAATTATTCTTGTGCTTTTGCATCATATATCTACACATGTTTGTGGTTTCATGACTAAATATAAGAATTTCCAGCTTCTTCTTTTTCATGTCCTGCATTATTCTTGTGCTTTTGCCCTGCAGGTGATTACTGTATACCCCTTCACTATAAGCGTTCTAAGAGCACATGCTTATAGAGAAAAAACGCATTTTTGTGTTTTGTTTTTAAATAAAAAAGCCTATATATAGCATATAAACCCTAAATATGCTCTCAGAACACTTTAATTTCATGTTAACACAGTTTAATGCATTACTCTTAAAGAAAATGGTAAACCCGTACAGTAATCCCCTGCTTTTCGCGCGAGTTACGTTCCAAGAGCACCCGCGTTTACTGAAAAAACATTTTGTGCTTTGATTAAAAAATGCCTAAAAATGCCTATTTTTATCGTGTAAACCCTAAATATACCCCTCTTCATTTCATTTTAAACTCAGTTTAATGCATAACCTGTAAAGAAATTGTAAAGATAAATAAATAATCATAATCAGAAAACTATTGCTTAAAAACAGGTATAGCAGTTAGCATTAGCATTAACTGCATTAACTGCAGTCTATGGTCCTCTCCTTAATCAGTACTGTTCATTGTCTTCTTTTATACCGTTTTATACATTCATGTCCTAAAAAGATGAAGAAATCTATATTTAAAAAGGCTTTTGTATTATCAGTTATGCTAACAGTTCTCGGTCAGTTCGCATCCCAAAGATTTATTAGTTAACAGACAAATCAGATTTAGTATTAAGCTGCAGGGCAGGGACATTAGTTTATTTACCCGGACTTCGTGACATGAAAGAAATTTAATCACAGTGGGTCTGACGCAATTAGCCTGCAACACATCAGCTGCATGAACAAAAGGGCTATAAACAAGCTGTTCAGTTTGTGATTAAGCAAAGACCCCAAATATTTTTGTACATTCTGAACCTTTAGTTAAACTATTTTCATCTGTGCATTAGCTCTTTTGTTACTGATCCACATATTTGTGTGTGTGTTTTGACATCCAGAATAAAAAAAGACTTGGGAAATGGTAAACTTCAACAATTCTGAATAAAAGGTTTCTATGCTTGGTTTTTTAGAAAGTGTACCACATTTCTGTAAAGTTATAGAAATGTGGTAAATTGTGATAGAAGCACATTTGCTGAATAAACAAATAAGTGTGAATACATAAAAGCCATTTCACTGAAGCATTCTATTTTTTTGTATAGTTTCAGCCACGGAACATGGCAGAAAGTAGCAGGTACTAAAAATAATAATGTATTTTTATCTTAACACAAAAGTATATAACAATCATATTGTGACGGTCGCCTCGCCCCCTCGCGTGCTGCCCCGTTCGTCTTCCCCAGTTTACTGAGCTCCCCTGTCTATCCTGG
>JBBPDH010000001.1:17385889-17406116 GCA_037974565.1 Clupeocharax schoutedeni
CTAAATGAATCAAACCAGTGCTGCTCTAAACGAATCAAACCAGTGCTGCTCTAAATGAATCAAACCAGTGCTGCTCTTAATGAATCAAACCAGTGCTGCTCTTAATGAATCAAACCAGTGCTACTCTTAATGAATCAAACCAGTGCTGCTCTAAATGAATCAAACCGCTGCAGCTCTTAATTAATCATATAAAAAATAATTTTGTGTTGCCTGATTGCAAGTCACAGCTCATTTATGTTTAAGTATGGAGGAACCATTGGCCAAGATCAAGACAGTCTGAACTAATCCAAGACGAGTCCGAGCTATTAATAAATCCTGACTCAAGAAAGTCAGAATACTCCTTATTAATAATAACGAAGCATAAAAACACAATTCTTTATCTTGATTGGCGAGCATATACATCGTCACAGAATGATATATCTCTAAGCCACATGCTGTGTAAGAAAATCCCCTTTAAGTCATTTCCATTAGCACTGGGTCAATATATTGACACTTCACTGTTTTAACAGACCACACTCAGCAATTTATTAAGTGCTGTGGTCAGATTCTGCAGACCTTTTTAGAAGAACCAGAATGTTGGTCCCTTCTGGGTGTTGGGCTGTAATTTGATGGATAGTCTTAGATTTAAATATATTTTTAGATTAAAAAGTCTATAAATATTGCGCCAATGTGTAAAATATGATGGCATGGCAAGTGGTGTATGTGTGTGTGTGTGTGTGTGTGTGTGTGTGTAGTGCTGTATACCTTCTCTCATTTCCAAATGTTCGGTGTATTCTACTGCTGTCTTGCATGAGGGCAAGTTGCTGCACAGTGCAGTAGTCTCTTGACCTCGTTACTTTTCAGTTGATTAGAAATACCAACTGGATTTGAGAGTACAGTACTGCTATTTATTTTGTGAACAGTGTAGTGTTTTCCTGCCCTGCACAGATTTCACTACCCGACCATACTAGACCTGCTCACAACACACATTTACTGAAGCAGTCTGTTGCAGTGATATCTCCTGGTTCTTTCTTTCCCTAGACTCAAAAGTTACACATCTCTTTCTCACCTCTAAATGAATGCTAAATGTATTATATGTACCTGTGTCTATCTCTATTTATCTATAAATATAAATGAATTATGATCCTTATTGTTATCAAAGGTTGCACAGTACACAATAACAAAAGGATGCTGCCCGTGTTTCAAATGAATTCTGTTTAATAAAGAAAGGCTGTAGTTGTAGAGTTCCAGAAAGAACACGAAGAACTGGTCTCGGGGAAAGGTCATTTAACACATTGTCACTGAAAAAACAGGAACTTGTACTGGCCGTTTCGTATCAGATGGACCACAGTGGGCCGGATGTATGCAATTATTTTACACAGGAAAGGTGCTAAGGACAGGGCAAATACATTCTAAAATTCCACAGGTAGGAACTATGCTCAGTACCAGTCAATGTTAACAGAACATCCTCCGTACACAGTTCTCTGAGCTTGGTGCAGGAGTATCACCGACAAACTATGGAGATACATGTGGACTGGAGAGAATATAATTAAAAAAAAAATTTTTTTTTAAAAACTGTCTTTTTTTCTGTACAGTAAAGGCGTTGTGAAGGCGAAGGATCACAAGGGGGTAGAGGAAAAATATAAAATCAAGCACAGACTTCTGGAAAGGAGTAGAACACTGGAGACAGCCTCTCGTTATCGCAGCCAGAGTTGCTGTAGAACACCTAACACATGTACAGGTGAAAGCAGCCTACTCTTGTAGTGCTTTCAGTCGTTCAGTTTCCTGAAACTGGCCTTCAGTGCACCTCAGTGGTGCAGTCACGCACAAACACTGCCCCGAGAACAGCGGGATGGACAAGGAAAAGCATCACGTCCACTTCGTATCTGGGTCCTGCACCCTAAACGGATAAGGTATAGAGTGCAGTTGTTCATTTTAGAGCTGCCATGCAAAGACAAACGTGGGCTTTCACGTTTTCCTAGAGGGTCTCGTAAAGAGTGTGATTTGTGGCAGTAGTGGGCAAGTATCAAACCACTAATTTAAAAAAAAAGGAGGGCTTGTGCTCTTGGGATGAGTGGTGGGACGTCCCATGCCAGCACCCACCACCACTTATCACACTGTGCATGAGCGCATTCATTCAGAGAGAAAAAAAAAGGGGGTGGGGGGGTGGGGGGGTCATCACACATGCAGATACAAATCCTTAAATATTTACACAACGCAAGCATCAATTTGTAAAAAAAAAAAAAAGCTACAGTATTAATATGAACATAAAAAAGTTTGTTTCAGTATCAACAATTCAAATGAAAAGGTAAGTAACTACTCAAGTATTTTGACCATTATTGTTGATGAACCTTATGGCTGTGTGCTCAGCCTGTAAATGAACCTGATCACAGAGAACGCTAGGAAGGCTGTTTTTTTTTTATCCCCACAGGAGAAGCGTTATCCTTATTGTGGTCTTTAATGCTATGCTGGAGCATCGTCTCTCAGTCAAAAATCTGTACTGATTTTTTTCTTCTCCTTTATCTCCTCGTATGTGTTTCCCATTCCTGAACTTTCCAGGACAAAGTCCTCTTCGCGTGTGTGCCAATAAAGTGCATTTGATTACAAAAAAAACAACAAAAAAAAACAAAACAGATACAGATTACATAAAAAATCTCAGGCTACCGTGCTAAAGACTACTAGTGAGAGGTGCTGTGTGTACATGTGCGAGACAGCTTGGTGCACTTGTTTTGTGTGTGTGTGTGGGATTCACTATTACAATAATTATAGTCCATCACAGATCCAGCTACCTCTCATGCCCTCATTCAACCTGAAAAGCATCATCCTAAAATAATATTACAACATTACTATTTCATCCTAAAACCAATAAATAATTGCAACAGTGTCATAGAATTCAGTATAAAAACAAGTAATTGCAAAAAAAAAAAAAAAAACAAAAAAAAAACAACAACTTGCATTTAAATCTCCGTTCAGTCTTGCTGCTGGGCACTGAAGCCAACTGTCCGTGTAAAAAGAGAGAAAGTCCTTGGATGCCGCAGAGTTCCCTTGTGTTGTGTGGTGAGAAAGAAATCTCTAAAAACAAACAGAAGAAGGCTCACTCCACAAAGACGCTTTTCTTGACAATAAAATCTCTACTGATACGTTTTTATCTTTGGTAGTGAATCTGTGCACACGTCCCTCTCAAACATTTGTCCACTGTAGGAAAAAAATAATACTTGTCTGTTGTTTCAAGGGGTCCATGAAAAAAAATTCAAATGAAAGTGCTTCGACTGCTACAAAATTAAAGATGTGGGGTTGAGAAGGTCCTTTGACTGGGTGGTCTCTCGGGAAAGTGGGCTTGCTACTCATATAGAGTAACGGTGCAGTAACACAATGCCGAGATCCGCCGGTCAACGCTCGCCTTATCTGTAAATTCACACACAAAAGAAACCCACTATAAGCATGGAAAAATTGAAAAAACAGTGGGGGTTCTGAGCAGGACTGCTAAAACACAAAAAACAGCAACTACAGCAAATGCTTTCATTAGAGCTTCTTAAAGCACTTATAAAAACACATTAGTCACAGTTATCATTCATGGCTCGTTGATATAGACGGAGGAATTCTTTTTTTAAAGGGTGGATTATGACTTTCAAAAAACACTACATTTGTGTTTGTTGGAAACATTATTATTTCAATTAATGGTGCTTCGCATACTGCAGAACGAAAGCTTATCTTTCACTCTTTGGAAAAAAGCTGTGACTGTTCAACATTGAGTATGACACCATAACTGCTGACTATTGACTATTGACTAAGGGCCAAAGCTAGAACTTGAGGTAAGGTACTCACACTTTGTGACGTTTTCTACATCTGCTGGGTCCTGCAGGATCTTGCTGAGGCCCTCCAACAGCATGGCAGCTTTGCTATAGCGATATGCAATGTCCTCAGTCTGCTGGAACATCTCATCCAGTGCTGCCGACTGCACCTGTATTACACACAAACACACCATGTCAAATCTCTGCAGAGACAGACTCATGAATAGGGCACACTATAGTCTGTCTCACTTACCATCTCCACAGCGTGGTTATATATGAGTTTCTCGGCAGTTACACTGTTAATTTCATCCACAAAGCGTTGCTTGTCTGAGAAGAAGTGGTTGAGCCTGTCGGTGAGGCGTCGGCACAGAGAGATGCAGCTCTTGTATCGCTCATTCAGGCTTTTAACCACTGCGAAACACAAGAGACATGAGAGATCCAGCATATATACATGACACCAATAATAATTAGAATACACTGTTGCCATTGATTGTATTGCACATCTGTGTAAATAGTTGCTCAAATCGAATTTGTGGTTTTTCAGTTTTTCTGAATTGTACCAAAATACAACTGTTCAAACATTTGTAAGGTCATAGATTTACACTCAGTGTTTCAGATGATGTTCACTTTTTTAGCACAAATGTCAAGTGCAGCTGCTCACCTTGTTTGACAGCAGTGGAGGGATTGAGCTTTGCAGACTTGATCTGGGCCTTGGCAAGGTGGAGAGAGGAGGCCAGCAGTTGAGCAGCCTTCATGTATAACACTAGCTGCTCCACTTGTCTAAAGGGAGGAAATGTAAGTGGCATATATGAGCATGTGATATAAATGTGGGTGTCTTATCCCACTGTGTGATCATGTGCATTCATGATACTTTGTGCATGCATGTGTCTTACCCCCATTCCTTGCTAAGCTGGCTGATCTGGTCCACCACCACGCTCTCCTGAGGAGGGTAAAGCGAGGACGCAGAAACACCCAGGTCTGCTCCTCCTGCCCTCACAGCAGCCATTTCCAGCACACAGTCCGTAAATGACAGCATCATTCGCAGATGCATGAGTGTGTCCGTATGCTCTCGCTGCAAACATTCAAACACACGATACATAAAATTTGTCTAAGAATCTAACTCATTTTCACATTTCCACTAACTGTTATATGGGCAAAATGGACAAATGTAACATTAGGACTTGCTGTGACTGCTTCCCTTTAGAGCTACACAAACTATCTTGAACTCTCACCTCCATCAGCGTTTCTTCAGGCAGCTCAGGGGCCTCGAAGGTAATGAAGCCATCCAAGCTGGGTGGGGAGGTGCCATAGGGGACATAGCGTAGGCTGCTGGGGGCTGCCTCTGCCCCAGGAGGGGAGCTGCCAATGGCCATCCCGGGAGGAGAGCCCATACACACCTTCCCACTGGTGGAGCACAGTGAGCCACCTGAACTGTTGGAGCCTACTGTGGGAAGACACATGCACACTTAGATGCCATACACACCTAGTCACTTCATGCACCTTAAGTATCAGGAATACATCTGGATAGAACAAAGCCACACAAAATGCAAGTGTAAATGCACCCAAAACACATTTAAAACAGAAAAAGATCAGGTCGGTCAAACCACTTCAATAGCTGACACGTCACACCCGTTTACACCTGTTCACTTTATGTGATAAGCATCTGGATCGTATTCTGATCAGATATTTACATTGGTAGTCAAGTGTTTCTGCAGTCAGCCAGATTACAATCTGATTACTATGTGGCAAGTAATATGCAAATGAGTTTAGATACAGCATCCAATTGGTTGTGCTGCTTTTTATTTCCCCCCTTAAAAAAAAAAAAGTTACACATTTCTTTTGAACTTATCAGAATTATTCAAATAATACTCACACATAGGGATTATTCCTAATTGACCAGAGCTGCATTTCAATGCAAAGTATATCAGACATAATCACTGTAGTCCTAACAAAGTTTTGGGTCAAGTAGCATGACTTCTTCAGCGTTTGTTAATAACTTATTCGTGTGGGATTCATTTTTTCATGCAGTTAAGAACTATGAAATTTAAAGACAGGTGTGAAAAAATAAAAACAAAGCTTAAAAACAGATTAACCTCTTTAGGTTCCCTAAAGAATCTTTGAAACATATTAACTGAAAGGCTCTTAGAAAAAAATGTTTTGGTAACTTTTTGAAAATCTTTTTTTATCTTTATAAAAGCCTTTCTGGTTAACATGGCCTGGGCAGCAAAAGTTGTGGTTCAACTTGGAGCAGGCAAGGTGAAGTCCTCACCTGAAGTGGTGCGTGGATGAGTGGTTAGATGGCTGCAGGTGGGAGGGGTGCTGCTGTTGGGGGGTGAGCCCACTGTGAATACTACAGCACGGGGACTTGCGCCACCTGTTGCCAGTCCACATGACCCAGCTGGGGCTGTGAGGATACATATAAACAACACACTGGTCATTCAAGGACTAAGCCAATCATTTACAAACTATAAACAAATCACATCATGTGACCATTAGCTTTGCTGAAGAATCTCTTAGATCTGATATGCAGGTGAATGAAGCAGAAGTACTGATGTGCTTAATATACAAAATTATTACAAAACACACAATGTATAACAGATATCATATTTTTTTAGAATATGTTCATTCTTAGAGGACATCAGTTAAATAAATTGTATAACAATAAAACACCATCAAAGTGTGGTTTACTATATTGTAACAAGAGTGGAAAGTTACCTGTGTCCATAGGTCTCTCTGCATTTAGACTGTCTGTGCTGCCTTGGCATGCTTGAACTCCTAGAGTGATTCTCACAGGTTCCGACAAGCGGCCTGTACTCACGGACCTGGAAAAACAAAGGCATATTAAGAATTGTATTTATTTGCTTTAGAAATCACAACACAGGTTAGAGTTTGTTAATTTTTTGATGTGTCTGTCAATGTAACAATATCCATCTATGCAGAGATCACAGTACCTTCCAAAGGTGGTCCTGCTGGCCTCAGATGTCGAGTAGCGACCACTGGGATATGGTGAGCAGTGATGAGCACAGATATCTCGTGCATCCATCAACGTCTTACTGGGAGTGGGGCTGTCTGCGATTCCCTGCTGCGAGGCCAAGGCCATGAGATTGCACGAAGCCTGAGTTTTGGGGATTTTAAAGGGGGTTGTTGTCTGTAATAAAAATCATATAGAAAAATTGGGTTCTCTGTGTCTTATAATGACATTTTATGTATATAAACACAGCATATTTTGGCAGGGCCTACTTTGGTAGGTGAACCAATAATGGTAGGCAGGGGGGACTTTTGTAACCAGTCAGAGCTGCGGGGTGAGGAGCCAAGGTGTTTTGTTGGGGAGGTGCCCAGGTTGCCAGGACGTCCAAGTTGCGGTGAGTGAGTGGGAGGATAGGCTAAGGTAGTGGGCTGAACTGGGTCGGAAAGCTGTTTGTGCAGCTTCTGCTTGTTCTGGTAGACGTCTGTTAAGGTGGGTGCACTCTGGAGCCGGGCTCCCAGCAACTGTGACGGTGGCACAGGAGAACCTGTAAAAAGAAATAACTTTTAGGCATCTTAGCTTAAAAGTAACCACAATGATTGAAATTTCACTCTTGAAATGTAATAGGAAGTTCTGCAGTGCCAAGTATGACAATTTCGCACAATGTCCACAAGGTGGCAACAGAGTCCACTTGAGCTATCAACATTTTATTGAAACACTGAGATTTTGTGCAGTTCATGATTCTTGTTATAGTGAAGTATGTATAAACCACTAATGACAATACTGTGACAAAACAGAGAAATCATTGAGTGGTTAAAATGTTGCAATGAGAAAACTGCCATATGCCTCAGCTGAATCTACAGAAGCTGATCTAGCCAGTCTATCCAGTCTCACTTTCTAATCATTGCGCATAATGAAAAAAAAAAAAAATTCTTTCAAACCGGAGTTTCTATGGACATCAGTCCCTCGGTAGTGCAACATGGACACATTGTGACTAAAGTAAGGTAAATCAGAGGAATGTTAAGAGACTATGGGGAATAATAACTGGCTTAGAGTGAGAGCTATAAAAGACACCTGTCTCAAGGGAGTAGAAAACAGGGATACACTCTCTCAAAGACATATAAACATATACACACACACACACAGACACACACTCACCACCGGAGGAGCTGCGGCTGCGTGTCTCATGGCTGTGAGGGTGTCCGCAGCAGCAGTGGCCCAGCTGTTCAGGAATAGTGCCCACTGGACAAAACATCCACAGATAGACATGTCACAACATGCCCTGTGCTTAAAACAAATACACTCTCCAAAAAAAAGTCTCCTTGGCAACTGCTTTTATTAACATTACAAAATGAAAAAAAAAAGGTGGGGGTAGAGAATGCATGCAAACGAGGTCTAGAATTTACCAGTAAAAAAGAAAGAGAAAGAGAGAGATCTAAAGATATATATAGAGAGAGAAACAGACATTCTTACCCAGTGGAGAAGGTGAGTATGGGCGAGAGCTGCCTGTGGAGAGTCTTCTGCCCACAGTCTGGGCAGTATCTGCAGGGCTAGGAGAGCCAGAGGCAGCTTTAGGGAAGCCCATGGGGCTCGTGTTAGAGCGTCGCACTGTACCTGACCTGTAGCCACACAACACAACACATTTTCAGAACTACAACCAGTATTACCATCCCAACACTATATCTGACACTCTTAGACACATATAAACACACTCCAATCTGTCCAAACAGCACATAAACCAAAGGAAAAAGGTGAAAGCAATGCTCAGTGGCTCACATTCCTCCGATGTCTGCTCTTCAGCGTCACTAGCACTAAAACTATGAAACTCTCAGCAGTTTTCAACAGAAAAAAACCCAAAAATAATCCTCTATAAATTTGCTCAAAAACTTAAAAGACTGTGTCACTTGCTCTAGCAATGGAAAATAAACATGACTCATGGAATTCCAGTGGCACGTCTGGATGGCAAATTGCAGTCTGGTTAGCAGCAACCTTTAGCATTGTTGCTAGAAGAGAAGGCTAATGGAGAGTGTGAGGTAGCTCAGTGGGAAGGACACTCTGAGGTGGTGCATTTAATCCTCGTTTGAGACACAGAGCTGGGCCAAATGAAATGGGGCAGCAGCTGCTGTTGGAGGATCAGCCCCTTTCGCCAGGAGGCACTGGGCTGTGCCCAGCCTGTTCTGATGGGGAAGTGGTGGGAGCAGAACAGGCTTAATCTTAAAGCTCTCTGCTGGCCACCTGCCTAAACCTCACTGTTCCCATGCTGAGACAATTGCCTCAAAACAATAGCTGCCCCTCTCTCTCTTGTCTCATTTGTCCAACTTGTCCATCCTGAAATGTATTACCCGGTACTACTCCTCACAGCCCCCCTCATAACATTTGAACCATCTGGATGGCTACAAACTTAGTATACACAGACCAAGAGAAAGACATTCTGATGTCATTTGGACAGAAGCTGATGCAAAATAAAGCAACCTTCAAAATATTAGTCATGAGTGAGTCACAGAGGGAGCACAGCATGACAACTCCCTCACAACAGTTGAACTTCTGTCAGTTTACAGCACGCAAGGCTAGAGCTATATACAGGACACAGTGAAAGCTGAAGCGTTTAAGTCTCTTACCTGGGAGAGCCGTAGAGTGTGGTGGTAGGGCTGCTGGAGAGGTTCTGCTTGATGCGCTGGTAATTGCGCACCTGTGTGGGAACAGGTATAGGGGTGGTCTCGGCCCGAGGGGACACGATCGGTGTCTGGCCCGAGGAGGGCTGCGGCTGCCTGGACATAGCGGAGAAAAATGCGGCGAACCATTCAGTATGCTTCTGTTGAACCATACTTGCAAAAACAGTAATTCAGCTGTTGAAAAAAAATTCTTCTTAAGCAAAAGATTTTGTATAAAGTTTTGTATAAAGAGATTCATCAGCAAAACTTAAAGCTTAAAAGTCTGAGCTGGGTTCATGGTTTCATGCTTTGTTACACTGGCAAGTACAGCATGAAAAAAATATTTTCTTGTTCGAGGGGATGGCCAAAAAACAAATGGGAGGAGCCACCCTATAAACACGTGTATCTCCAGCCTATCATCAGAGGAGGAGGGTGGAGCTCAGGGCTGACCCATGGTAATGTGGGCTGAGCTTTTGGAGGTCAGCACGTGCCGCTACCACCTACTTCCAACAGTCACACAGGAGGAAAAACGGCTCATTTGCATCCTTTGTTCCCCAAACTGGGAACAATATGTCTTTAGACAGAAGTCATGAGTGGGTCATCAGCAGGAGGGGTCATATGTATGTATGTGTACAGATTGTTTGGGGGGGAGGGATGAGCTACATGCAGAGTTAAAAGGGAAATGTGCCAATAGAGGCTGGGTTTCAGTCTGCTGGATTATGTAATAAGAAAGAGGGTCGGGGGCGGGCCTGGAAGTGCAGCATAGAGAGCAAGTACACGTGAGCCACATGAGGAGGTCCAGCCGAAGTAGACAAAGAGAGTTTCTTTGTTTGATTGAATGTCAATCGAAGCGTGGAACAGCACAAGAAAGTGAAAAAAAATTTGTAAGGCAAAGTAGCTCTCACTGTTAAAACAGTACCAGTCAATGTTTGTCATGTATTAAATTCTAATACAAAACAAGAAATTCTTAAGAATTAAAACCTTATAAAACCCTCACAAAAAGGAAAAGCAGTCTCTGTGCTAAAATATTAGGCATCTAACCAAACTGTTTAAAGCCATTTATCAAATAATGTGTGTATGACAGCAAGAGCACAAGCTTCAACACAAGAAAGTTGTTAAAAGTATTTTGTTTGTAAAAAAGTTACTACATTAATATTATTTATTCCAAAAAAGACAAGACAGTAATTTACAACAAAACAACTAACAACAACACAACTGATGCAATAATAAAATATTGCATCAGAATAATTATTTCCTTAAGGAGTGCAATGTTACAGTGGCAAATATAAAATATACATATATCATAAGGGAACGGGAATATCAAAAATATATATTCAATTGGTATAGTATGACTTTAGTTCTAAGACCAAAATATGTTTTTTTGTGGTTTCATATCTGGGTGTACTACTGTTGACCTGGATGTGTGCCTGCAGAGAGGCAGCACTGGGCCAGTCACTCTTGAGAATCAATGTACAAACAACAGAGTGAAAACAAGACACTGAGTGCACTTCATGGGAACAGTGTGTAGACCTGCAGTTCAGAGCTCCAGGAAAAATCTGCCTTTCTCCTGGAGGAGCTGGCACTCACCCAAAAGTATTGCATGAGATTTCAAACACACACACATGTTGAGAAACACTGTCTGTGCAGTGGCCAAACACAGACTGTGTCTTATGTCAGTGTGAGATCCAGAGGACATGGTGAAGAAAAAAAGAAAAATAAAAGGACTAACAAAGACAGGAGAGAGACAAAGAAAACAGTGTATGTGTGTAAGAGGTGACAAAGAGACATGATAGTGGGCTGAATGTGTGTAGCTGTGTAGCTGCTCTGCATGAACAGAAGGGAAACAGAGGAGGAAGTGGCTTTGAGTAGGTGCACACAGTTGCTGCGCAAAACAACAACTGTCACACACATTTAGCCTACTTCAGCAATTTCGGTTCACGAAAACAAAAGAAAACAAAGCTGGGTGAGATTCAGCAATGTATGGTTTGCACATCAGATATATAAGCAAAAGCTGGAAACTGCAGAGTATAAATTAAAATGGTTTGACAATATTATGTCAGATTATCAAACTGACCTGATTTAATCTAACTGTCCAAGTGAACTTCTGTCATTAAGAACATCATACAAAATAGCCATGATCTTACGACTAAACATGTGAAGCTCACTCAATCAGAAAGGGGGGTGGGGGGGTTCACACTACACTCAGAAAATCACACAAACAGGCCCTCCTTTTACAGCTTTGTGATTCACACCCTGGCCTGGCCATTAGTGCAGAAATAGCAGGTGCGTCACTCTAGGTCATATTCCCATAATGGAATGTGCTCTGTTTCACCTTCGTGATCAAATAGCTTAGGAGAGAGTGCTAAAAATATCACCACTGACATCAACAAAACAAACAGATCAACATGCTAATCCAAAACAACCCTTCATCTCTGAGATGCATAATAGATGCATCTGTTATCCAACTCATGTTTATAGATCAGTACATAAAAGAAAAACAAAAGTGAGATCACCCTCTGCAGATGTATTGTGTACCTGTGATCTAGTCATGTCTTAAAACCTTTGTTTTGCACAGCTAACTCAGGAAAACACACGGTGTGCAGTGGTTTGGAGTGTTATTGCGTGACACAGATTTGTTGCTGTGAAATCACACTCACCCTCCACAAAGCAAAAACTCGCTGGACGGCCTACGGCCAACGGCCCCCATCGGAAGGTCATCTGAGGAGATCATTCAAATTGTTGTAAAATCTCTATAAATGTTCAGTGATTCAGTTCAGTTATTCTTTAGAAAATTATCAGTTTTCTTCATCTCCTGTGCTACTGTTATAGATTGTTCCGTTTGCTATTTTTTCTGGCTTATAATTTAAATTAATGTTTACATTTAATTTTAAATAATTTAAAATTATTGAAAAAATATTTTCAGATTTTTTTTCAACAATGTTCAATGGTTCAAATGTTTTATGGGAGGCATTAAATGCTCTGTTTAAGTAAATTCTTAAAAAAAAAAAAAAAAACATGTTGGAATGGAAATATTGCATTTCATGTTATTTCTGCATTGAGAGTCTGGAGTCTCTGTTACCAGCAAATCCAAAGCACAAAAACATTAACACTATAAAGGCGAAGTTTTTACTCACTTATCACATGTGATATCGCCATCGCAACACTCAACTACATTATTATCGCATATTTTCCTAATATCATGCAGCCCTAGTCACTACTGACCTTTTTGTAGTAACTGCATATTAAGATGTTTTTGACCAAATTAATAAAAATTGCTGAGCTCATTTTAAACCATTCATAAAGGTTTAAACCATTAAAAAGTTTTTAATTCCTTGCTCAAACAGCTGCTGGCATGGTGCCATTAAGCAGATGTCACTTGTCTATTAGATAGACTGATGCACTTTTACATATTTATGGGAGTCAAACTTACAAGACTGTTCTCCCGAGAGGTGGGGCACCAGCACAAAGTCGTCCGTATCACAGGAAGAGTTCTTGCTGCTGGTGCTGCCACCAGACTCTTTGGACAGCTGCAGGAAGTTTGGTGAGGAGAGCACGTCCTCGGGAAGGGTCTGCATGTCTGGCAAAGACTGCAGCAGAGACAGAGACAGATAAAATAAAAAGTAATGAAGAAAAACCTTTGATTGCCTAAAGCTGTGTCAGCAACAGCACTGCTAATTCCTTTCTTGAGCTCGGCTGCTCCAACAGAATTCATCAGCTGCATCTGGGTGACAGCAGGCTTAAGCAAGATGAGGTCATGAACTCACCGGAGGAGAGACATAACGGCAGGATGGCGAACTGCCACAGGTGCTGTCAGAGACAGAGCTGGGACATGCAGGTACCGGCACCGGGCATGCTGGGTTAAAAGAGCACAAAAATTTGCATAGTTAGCGGGTCAAGACCAGACTGGATACAAAATATTTCCCACCATGCCATCAACATTCTCACATTTTTTTATAGATGACGATTGCTCCAAAAAAGGATGGCTGAAGAATGAATCTGTGAGGAATAAAAAGAGAAAATTAATAATCTAGGCTTCATCCAGATTAGTGCTAAATACTGCTTTTTCACAGCCTATCAGACCCACAAACAGAAAAGCTTCACTGACCAAAATCCATTCGGTCCTTCTGGTTCCTCTGCAGCAGGCCCAGCAACAGATCTGCAAGCTGAGGAGACGTCTCCCTTGGGATGCTGAAAGCAGGAAGGAAGCGCTCTTTAGTTTTAAGGTCAATAGAGGCTATGTTTCAGAGTTGCTTTGAGTGTTCTGCGTCATATCTTCACCATAAACAGTGCTATGATTAATGCTTGTTCTTACTTTGGCACCAGAGTCTTGTTTTTCTCATAAAACATCCTCAGGTCTTGTGGGCTGTTTGCCTGTGGAGAGGACAAAGAACACAATGATACTTACACAACAACATATTACTGGACTGAGCAACTCACGAAGGATAAGTCCCTTTTGTTGTGATGATAGGCTACCATCTTCACAAAGATAGCTAAAGGGCTTATACTGGCAGGGCTGTATTTCTGATTAACAGCTGAGTGGCATATCACTGTAAATGCGATTTCTGTCTTTAATTAACCATTTTCTGATCTATTCTAATAACATGTTTTGTGAAATAAGAAGACCAAGACCGGAGATTTGTAATGTTATTTGAAAAGATAATGCATTCCTGTTTTCTCTTATGAAATGAGTACCTATAAACAAAAACAGAACTGACTGGCAGACCATTTTAAATTAGACTTTCACCTGAAATGGTGGCTTCCCCACGAGGCATTGATAAATAACAGTTCCAATGCTCCACAGATCTGCTTTGGCATCATAGTTCTGGGACATAATCACTTCTGGAGCCTGGAGCAGAGGCATTTTATAGGTATAAGTAAGCTAGTAAAAGCAAAATGTCAAAATGTGGGAAAGCAGCAAGTCTGATTTAGACACCTCTGTGGCGCTTACCATGTACATAGGCGACCCGCACAGTGTGGCTGCCATCATGTTACTCTGGAGATATCGAGCAAAGCCAAAGTCCGCTGTAAAGCACAGAAAGCTCCAGTCAGTACGTCTGCGTTATTAATAGCTATTTGCTGTTATTGTCTTACTTAGGCCTGCGGCACTAAATGGGACACTGGGAACATGCAGACAATTGAAAGGCTGCATACCCAGAAATAGCACGATGACACAACTGCAGTTCTGAAGATAAAAGGGCTTTCCTCTCACATGGAAGCCTTATGTAGCACGTCTGATATCACAGCCTAGCCATGCAAACGGTGCGAAAAGTGTAGTGTTTGTTAAACATAATCAATTACCGATTTTAATCCGGATGCCATTGATGCTGGATTTCTTCCGGCCAGTGTAGGACAGAAGGATATTCTGGGGTTTAAGGTCTCGGTGGATGATTCCCTTGCTGTTCAGGATGCGCATGGCTGCTGCTATCTGCTGTAGAAAGACCCTCAGGGTGTCCTCTCGTAGGGTACCCTTTGCTGGAACAGAAAAGAGCGTTGAGAAATACTCATGAAAACATATTGAAAGTACAGAAACATTCTTTACATTGATCTCAAGTTCTCAAATTTCAACTGTCTTCAATGGGACTTCGAAGAGTCCCATTCTTTCCTGCTGTTCTCTGTGTTTCTGTCTTTTGCCCAGTTTAATGTTTTTGTCTACTCCATTTCTCGTTCTATGTCTGAACTATTTGTAAAATGACCCTGAGTTTAAGAGAGAAACGCTACATAAATAAAAATTCTGTTTGTTACTATTATTATATTATTACTAATTTTATTATTCATCATTGGACAGTTCACATACAAGCTACTATAACCACATTTTCTTGCTCAAAAAGCTGCCGTTATGTTTATAGTCAGTCAATGGAGTCACAAAACAGAGGTCTATAGACATCTGATGCCCATTAACTAGATGGATACACCAAGATGATGCCGATTCATTTGCTGCACAAATTGCACCAGCAAAGCTGGGTTGTGTCATACGCCATTGAGCGAACGCTTGAACATTATAAAATCTAACACCGCTCTGTGACAGGAATGAATTTCAAAATCAGAAGTAACTGTGGGGTATTACAGAGTGATACAGCTGTCGGTCTCCTGGTTCAGCAAAACATAGTTAATCCCCCTGAGGATAAGAGGATTCATTTTCCCCAATTTACACAGTAAACAAAGCAATTCTGATCACGGATCTAATAAAAATCCCCAAACAGTGGCGTCACCAGTGCCTAGTGCGAACAAATCCCCACGATACACGTCAGATAGTATTGTATAACTTTGGTACAGTTGCGTAATTTGTGAGTAGGGGAGTTGAGAGTTGGACATACGATGCACGGAGCTATCTGACATGGGAGCATTCACCTGCACAGAACTGTTACGTACTGATAACGTCAATCACGAAGAACAAGGGTCGAGAGTTCGGTTCCCTCACTTCTCTCCCACATACTAAAACATACTCCTCGGGAGCTTGAGTAATCCAAATAAAGCACTCAAAAGTCACACTGACATATTTCACAATAAAAATCTACTGCAGACAAATCACATGTCCTCGCTGAGGACCAGCATTACAAATATGTAAACAAAGATTAGCACAAGATCAATAAACTCAAACCGCTGCAGGAACACTCAAAACATAGGTCACCAAAACCAATAAACACCAAACCCTGGTTAAGATCACCCTGACCACTGAGGAATGGCGTGGCTAGTGGAGGAAGAAAAGGCTAAAATGATAACATGGCAATTCTTTAACATATTTTATGACACACAGACACAATGCTTCCATATTTAATACTACTTAAAAACTAGGGATTCAGTGAAATGCATTTCAAGGTTTCATATACTGTACTGTATAGAATTTAGTAGTAAACCACAGTCCGTGGCCTTGTATGTACCGCCAGATACAAACGTGAGAGCATCAAAATGTGCCTTAAGTGCCCGAATGACCACAAACTGTATAAAGGCACAGTGAAAGAGTAAAAATACTGAAAAAGACATTTCAGTAGTGAAAGGATTTCCAAAATTTCTCCAAACAAAATTAATTCACTGTCTACATAAAAAAAAAAAACATACAAAACTGAATTTGTGAAGATGATACAGACACATCACAGCACAACTGATCTGAGTGGTGTTAGTGTTAAATAGATGATGAATATTCTTTCAGCACATTTTCAAGAATCGCGTCTCTGTGTCATCGCTGTGACTGCCGAGTCTCGCAGCATGCCAACAGTGTCCAGGCACACAAACTGCGTGTTAAGCCTTGTGTGCCAGTTTCGTACGCAACAGTGTGAAACGGACGCAAGATATTGGATATGATTAAGGGCTTACCTTGTAAATAGTCTGCCAGATCCCCTCCATTGCAATACTGCAACAGAACACCCAATACACATACATTACTCACACACAGAAATTAATTCTGCAATCAATATATAGTCACATTAATTTGTTATTATAATGATTTTTTTTTGCCACTCATGAAGTGCTACCACTTGTTAACATGTTAAAAGTACGCATAAAACAATGCAAAAACATGAGATATTAGCCAAAACAAAAGTAATTTTATCTTACAGAGACAGCGTTTAGAAACATGAAAAGTAGAAAACAAGGCGGTATGTGTTAGCAAGGCAGCATAAAGCAGGGATCACTATAATACTTCAATTAATCTGATATAGTGATGCTGTGTTCACTGCACAGCTGCCATTCAGACCAGTTAATCTCTTTATCACAGGAAAAGGGTAGAGAGAGGAAAAAGGATCAGCATGTTACACTCGCTACAGCAAATGCACTGCATTCTACATTGCCAAAAGGTTTCAAATAAGCACCTTTGATATGAGCTGCTTAAATAATGTGTGCAGACCAGGCTGTTCTTACAGCTCTTTGTTGGATAAACCCGTGCTGGACTTGGTTAACTGTAGCCTGATAAATCTTGAGAAATTAAACAGTGATTTGATAGGTTTGGAGGGAATCCCGTCATTGTTGTGGAAGTCACTAATTACTTGCTGATTACAAAATGACGCATGAGGAAACATCAAGATCACTAAGGGACTGTTCAGTTTCCAAACAGGCATCTAACTGCAGCCACCTGCCTGTACCAAATACTTCAGTGATGAACAGAACGCTCCAGTCATTCTGACACCGTTCCCATGAACAAGAATCAAATGACCGTTCATCTCATCACCTAGTACACATAAGGTGTCAGAGTGATATTACATTCTAAAGACCACACGGATATAAATGCAGATGAAACCGTTTCTTCAGAATAGGCTTCTCTGAAAAAGTATTTTTAGTTGTAGCACTTAAGTGGCTAGTTTGTTTTTCCTTCAGCCTGTGTTGAGCAACACCAGACCGGGCAACAGCACACTGGGTCATGTGACTGTGCTCTATTTGGACATCAAGACCATGAGAAAAAAGGACAGAAACACTAAGTGAGAGAGGGAGAGGGGGAGAAACTGAAGATGGTTCACACACCTCCATTACCAGGAACACAAAATTAGGTGTTTCCTAGAAGAAAAGAGAAGACAGCAGGTTACAACTCTCATTTTCAAACAGCTAATCATTAACCTTTGCCAAGTGTTACACGGAAGGGAGTGGAAAGACAGAACAGCAACAAATAAAAATAAATTCACTGGCATATAAACATGGCAACTATGTCTGACCACACTTGTCGCATGATCTCAGATGTGAAGGGCACAATCCACAGTATGATCAAGTGACCATCACAAGATCACAACCACTTTACTACGTAAAGCCCTCAAACACATTCTCTTCGTCCCCTATTTTAGATCATGCATGGGAACTGAAAACTATAAACTTAGCTCAAAAGTTTGAAATATATATATATATATATATTTCACATTTTTGAGCTACAATAAAAAATATATATACAATAAATAAATAAATATATAAATTTTACTGGGACCCTCAGCTCCCCGAGACCTATCGAACAAGGCCAGTCACAAAGCTCTACTCCACAGAGAACTGGCGCAATGGTCCGTGAGCACACTTTAAATTACTCAGTAAAAAGTTCATGGGGATTTACAAAATAGATAGCCTAGGCTCTAGAGTCTGATAGACTCAACTACAATCAAAGCTAATATAAAGTACTTAATAGAAACACAAATTACCACATATTTATACACCAAAATATCAAAACCTACTACTGTGGTTCTTGCCAGACATAACATAATATGTTATTGTTAATGAACTTCTTTACTTATTAAATACTTATTAAAGCATTATTTATTGAAAATGAGTGAATATTTCAGGATTTTTTGTACAACACTCCTTGACAGCATAACACAAAGTCTCTTGTGAGTTTTTACTTTAATGCATCCGCTCTGAAGATACCCATGCCTCTTTCTCTTTTTCTGCCTAATAGCTGCTGAGTGTGTGCTGAGCTGCTGTTGGGTTTCCATCCAGACACTGGACTAGTCCATTATAAAAGGAAGCGGGGCTATTTGGTTTGCTGTGATTGAATTTGCAGGAAAGAGTGTGGCACTGGCAGTCAACGTTCCAGCTGTTGTCTTGGCTCTAGTTCCTCGCCACAAATCTCATTAATTCTTTCATACAGCCTGTTTTTCTCAGCACAATTTATACAGCCAAAGTTGGACTTGAGAGTATTCATTTGGTCAAATATGTCAGCTGTGCCTTCAGAATCCACTTGTCAATTTCAGCAGCACATGGACAGGCAACCATTCTTTTCCACTAATGACTGTTTGGACAGACTCCGTTCTGGCGTTTCCACCAAATTAACTCCCTAAACTGAGGCTGAATCCTGTAATGGGAAGAGCTCAGTGCTGGCTGGGATGGGGGTTGTGTGACTGCTAGTGGCAGAACGCCCATTCAGCTCATCAGAGATTACGTAAAAGACTGTTTGCAGTTGGCTGGAGCTGGAACGGCGGGGCAGGAGTAAAGAACAGTAATGCACTGATCGAGAATTTCTGCACCAGTCATCACAGCTATGACGTGGCTAAACCAGACATGATAACTACTACAAACATCTGCACTATTCAGCAGTCTCTCGTATTCAAACCCACTACTAATGCCAGTCACATGTAGCAGTAATAGTAGTGTTACTGCCTAGACAGAGAATCATTACTAAATGCGTATGTTAAAACGAGATGCTGAATTCCAACAATGGGCCGATAACACAGGTCAACAGGTCAAAATCATCAGAGATAAGTTTAGATAGGTTTGGTAGGATGTTTCATGCTGATTGCAAATCTGTGTTCAGTTTTTCCTGCACACACAATTTTTGTGATGAAGCTAGTTCTATACTGCATGATAGTTGGTATAATGATCATACAATAATCATATGATGAGTGTTTTTGAAGAAACAGTGGGAGCTGACTGACACTGATCATTATATCTATGCCACAGTGTGGTCTGTCTGACTTCAGTGTGGCCTGAATTACTTGATTGATGCCTGTGGTTTAATAAAAACCACATGCAGGTCTATTGCAGATGTAATATAATTTTAAAAAATTGTAGTGACTACAAAAACTGAAAGCAGATCTGAAATCAGCGTGAAAACCTAGTTTAGAAAAGTGTGTGGTGGTTTCTGATGATTATTTAAAAAATTGTTGACCTGTGTAATAATAATAACAACCACCACCACCATGTTTTCGTATTCATCAACAAATAATATTTCAGCAGAAACCTTTGTGAACCAATCTACCAACTGAATGTGTAAGGGCTGGGCGATTTTCAAAATCTAAATTTATATGAATCCTCTTAAACATTTTAACTCGATTAATGAATGATTATTTTATTTATTATTTAATTTTTGCCCTCATAGTTCACTGACAAGTTGCTCAGTTGTCTCAGTGTTTAAGCTCTCCGTGCTCGACATGTCGGCA
>JBBPDH010000001.1:17406216-17418613 GCA_037974565.1 Clupeocharax schoutedeni
CGGAGCGGGGTCACGTGACTCCACACGCGGTAGTGCTTTTAAAGGGACAGTAATCGAAATAATCGACCTGGAAAAATTTGATCGATTATAGGTTCTGAATGACGGTTTCGATTACTTTTCGATTAATCGCCCAGCCCTAGAACGTGTTGTGCCTGAATATGCAACCATTATTTTCTGGCCTTCTCACATGCAGGGTGTCTATGCTGTCTACACACCCAGCGCTCCCATGATCTATCTCCCTGCCACCAGATTTTTTTGTGTTTGTTTTGGCAAGAGGCTGTTTTTGGTCTCTTGCCTGACAGCTGATATACAAGTATTTAAACCAGCAGAGCTAATATTTTTTTTTATCATGTAAACACTGCAATACGAAACAAGAACATTCATGTAATGTGCAGAGACTTTTTAAAGGACTTGTTCGGAGCAGAGTACTGACTCCAATTATAGAGAATCATTTTTAAACCATCTTTTTATGCAATTCTTCCTTACCTCGGCTTGAAGGATAATATACAATCTGAATACTTCACTCACAAGCTCTGTCTAAAAAAATATAGTCCTTACAGGATAACCAAACCTCTCATACAATGATTTACATTTTAACGTTTAATAATACCTATGACGTATTCAACCAAGCAATGTTTCCCCTCATATTTTACTACCTACCCCCTCAACAAACTCAAAGCTAACAAATGGTACAGAAACACAGAGAACAACTTGTACTGATAACACCAGCATGACATAAGACACGCAAAGGTAGCGTTTTCTCTACAAGCCAACAGGCTCTCACACTGTAACTCAATGAAACCTGTGTTATATAAGAAGAGTGAGGTATTTGAGACACACAAGGGTTTCAGCTGCCTTTCAAAACATGCAACAGCAGTACTTGGCAACTCTAGCCCTTCCCAGAAAAGTGAATTACATGTTAAAACAAGCTTAGGGTCTTCCTGAAACAAAGTCATGTTGTTCTGTTGGTATGTTGTTGACATTGAGGACGTCAAGAACTATAACAATCTTTTCAGAACATCATGTCATAAAACTGAGAAACCTTTGAGCTCGGAGTGTGTGGATGCAGACACAGGACGGGTTGTTATGGGGAACAACAGCAGCAGCAGACGCTAAGGAAGGGTACAAACAGTTCTAGAACTGAATTACGTTTCTTTGTCCACTCACAGCTGTACACAAACTCACACCAACAGGCACAATGACTTACATGCAATTACATATATATCTCACAAACTCTCTCTCCTAGCCCACATGGAGCCAGTAAACACACACACAACCTACACTATGTGTTTTTCCTAGTCCCTCCAGGGAAGGAATCATAACAAACAAAAATACTTGTGATCTCAGACTGTAGTTGTGATCACATACAGACGGCACACCCTGATAGTCATCGGCCAAAACGTTAACTATATTGTGAATTCAGTCTTGTGAAAGACTACAACGCAAGTGAATTCCTGCTGGTTTACACCATGACATGCTGGAATGTGATCCAACAAGCAGCTCTCTAGGAAAACCAGAGAAAGTTCCTGAAGAGCCTGAGCTCCACATGCCTCCTTCTAGGGGCCCTCATCTATACAGCCTGTTTCTCCATCTAAGTCCCTCCCACTCTCTTCCAAGAACTGGAGAGAAAAAACAAGACAACCCCTTCAGAGCTGGGGACAACACGTGCTACAACTGGAAGTTCAGGTTCTGTTTTGGTGAGGCTGGGGGGGGCAACCATATGTACATGAGACTGTTCAATTTCATACAAACATCCTAGGCTTCTCTGCTTGGGTAAATAAACATTTACAGCATTTGGCACACACTCATATTGCAGTCCATACGAAAACATGTCCCTCACACTAGTCAGCCTAAAATTAAGAACTGCTATTAGACAGATTCTAACACGGCCCCTTCAGGTCACACAGACAAAAGACTTGGTTTGTTTGTTTTTTTATGTTATTTGTGAAATTTCTATTATTTCTTTTAGTATAAGTGCTTAATGAAAAGAAAGGTCTTCTGATGCCCTTTGAAAGGAGGAGGGCCAAGTCTGGGTGTTCTTGATGCTTTAAGAGGGCAAGGTGGTCTGCACAGACTACACCAGAGTCAAAAAAGTCAAAGTAAAAAAATAAATTCAAATAACCTCTGGGCAAACAAATGATATTTAACACTGTATTTTAACACGCTCATGGAACAGATCATTTGTAATTTAATTCAAGTAAACTCTGTAAACACATCCAGCTCCAGTGATGAACTACTCATAGTCTCTTTTTTTTAGCAAAATGAGAAATGAGACCTACCTGGTGCACTGTTAAACTTAAAAATGCAGTTAAATTTGCTGCTTTTTAAAGATGCTGCATTGTTAGAAAAATGTGTAAAGCAATCTCTAAATGTAGGGATAATAAAAGCAAATCAAGAAAATAATAACCTGTCTACATAAGAGCTTTAACAGTTCACAACATCAGTCCAAGTTGAAGTACAAAAAGGTGAGCATGTTCACGTTTTCTGAGCTCACCCCAGACAATGAGGTGAGAATATTGCCATTACTGCTGAACACTCTCTCAGAGGGAACGCTAGTAGCTTTAGCATCTTTTGGGGCATTTGGTGGCCTAGTGGTTAAGGCAATCGCCCTGTGATCAGGAAGTCGCGGGTCCAATTCCCAAGACCACTAGGCACCTCTAAGGTACCCTGAGCAAGGTACCGTCCCACACACTGCTCCCCGGGTGCTGTGTTCATAGCTGCCCCCTGCTTCACTTGGTGAATGTGTTAAATGCAGAGGATCTTTTTTTGTTCTGTTCACACCGTGTGCTGTGGTGTGTTCACGTATGACCAGATTGTCACTTTCACTAAGGGTGCCCAAAATATTCCCACACAGGACAGGACTTCCTAGGTGCATATAGAGTAGTCGCGGTGGTAATTGTCTCTTTTTCTGCCATGATCCGCGTGTGTATTTTTTTTTGTCCGTGCGGATCATGCTATTGTTTTTCGTCCTTTATTATTATTTGTACTGTCCAATTTTACCATTTTGAATGCCTATTTATTTTTTACCTTTTTTTTAAATTATGGTTTATTTACTTGGACTTTTTGTTTTTGTCCTTGGGTGCTAGAAAGGCGACTACAAATGAAATGTTTGTATTATTATGTCAAGCAGGTCTTTTTTAGGATTTGTGTGACTGGAAGTTCATTGGAACATGGATTCTAAACAGAACCATTTACTATGTGAGCGATGTAAGGGAGCTGATTCAAGCACATGGTCAGAAGCATGGATGACGGGACTCGATTGTGTGGTGATGTAGGGTTGCAGGATGTCAAGAACATCATCCATGGAAACTGGGGTAAAGAAGGTAAGTGGTTGGTAGTTTGAGAGCAGGAGAGAGGAGTGACCGAAGTAAATGGAAGAAGGTGCAGGAGGAACAGGAAAATGTGGCAAAGAGTTTGTGAGAGTTGGATGCAGATTCTTCTAGCTTGGCTTTGAAGAAGGGAGACTTTGCAGCAGGTATCTCAGTGGTGAACTTAGAAGAAAACAATATGAGAGACTTCAGAATTGTGATGCAATTTCCTCCGAAAATTGTGATGCAATTTTCTGCTGCTTTCAATTTTTTAAAAAAGCATGCAGTGGTCTAATACTAGACCACAACTTTGCAGATGGAATGTGAAAACAACTATGATATAAAAAAAAAACAACACATGCTCATTTTTGGCCAGACTTCAACTTTTAAAAATCCTCCAAGAAGAGTATTTGTTTTATTAACAATGTTCCACTTCTATGTATATAATTTATCCAGTCAATTCAGAACACATAACATTATTGAGGTTTCATAATTTTCATCACACATTCTCAGCTCCAACTCCAACACCCCTTTGTGTCGGTGAGGCTTTCATTCTGGCCTCTTAACACATTATGTTAAGACACCAAATATATATCTGAACATTTTAACTGCTTCATTAGAGGGAGATGCAGACTGAAGAGAGGCAGTCGCCACCCTGTTATTATACAGTTCCAACCTCCTCCAGGCTGTGAAGAGCTTCGACAGGAGCCATACAGCTCGCAGTGCAGGTCTGTAATTAAAACTGTTGAGCAGACAGCTCCAGGGCCCAACCCCATTCAGAAAAAAATACAGAGAAAGGTTCTATTAAACTTAAATCTCCAGTCTGGGTGAATGGGAAGTTAGCATAAACACAAGCTACCATTCGTTCATGCTTCCTTGTGAAATGAGATGTTATCAGTGGTTCTAGAGCTGCGCAGTGTAATAGCTTGGGGGCCGACTCTCTGCCCTAATGTTTTCTAATGACAGTAAGCCATTAAACAGTCTATGGTGGTTCAGAGAGAAACCGTAACAAAGAAAGGTCACATGCCTGTGCGCTGTGGCACTCTATCAAGAGGAGACAGCCACTGGTGCCTAACATTACATGCGGTGCACCTGCTTTCGACAATAGCAATGTGCCTAAGGCTCAACCCCTTGAAATGAAGGATTCTTCATTTAACAATATTGCAAAGAATCTAAAGGTATGCCTATCATGACCCTGAAATATTAGCTGGCACAGAATCCTGTAGTTAATCAAGCAAGGCTTTTATATTTCTCTTCAGAAATGTGTTATTTGCCTTAACCTGACAGAATAAACATGCCTATTCTTGTTGTTGTGACACGAGAACAGTTTTACAACATGGAAAACCAACAAGTCGTTTCTGAAAATTAAATGTCCTCAGAAACGTCAATCTGTATTTCTCTTAGTTGTGGGAGATGTATTGCTTCAACAGCGTATGCTCACCAGTTTCACAGAAAAAGCCCACATGCTGCTCTTTTAATAGCAAACAAATCCAGCAGTTGCACAAGCATGTGTATTTATGGCTCCTCTGCCACAGCACGTGGTATCATCACAAACAGCTGATGTGCTGTTGCATGCAGTCGCCAGTTTATTCATTCTCAACTGAGAAATGCACTTAACCAGCCAGCTGGGACATAATGCATTGCCGTTACTTCTCACGGCAATGCATGTTTTTAAAATGCGACCTTAAACATAGCTCAGACAAGCTGCTGGAGGGTGCTTCTCTGGTATAGAGGCACATTACAATAAAAGTGCCACAAAGACTTCTTTCCATTACTTTTCCAGGTTTGATGCTGTGGGCTGTGATGGAGGGGGATAAAGACAGGTT
Source organism: Clupeocharax schoutedeni (assembly GCA_037974565.1). Lineage (NCBI taxonomy): Eukaryota > Metazoa > Chordata > Actinopteri > Characiformes > Alestidae > Clupeocharax > Clupeocharax schoutedeni. The sequence continues at coordinate 17,411,351 of JBBPDH010000001.1, forward strand.
TAATGAAGCTGACCATGTTAAAGGATGAAAGCCCTAGCTTAAGGGGCCTCTCTCCGTACAGCAGGTCTTCGGTGGGAGTGTTATATAAGGACAGAAACTGCATTCTGTGGGAAGAGCCTTATGTGTATTTGTGTATCTTTAAGAACTACTCCACTTACTATTGTGTGGAACTATCGACTTATTTTCTCATCAAAGCACAAAAACAGAATATTGAATCAAGATGTGAACAATTAAGCCCACGCTTTGAGCCTTTAAAAACTGGGCCGCTTCACAGAATCCTCTCTCATTCATGCAGCCACAGTTATCAGCCGAGGCTTAAAGCCAGCGAAACAACGCACATCCAGCCTACACCATACCACAGCGGGCAAAACATTTCTGGATTAGACCATTGTGTAGGGTCTGCAACTCAGCAGGAAAGACACTCAGTGTACTGAAGAGAAGAAATTGGCTTAACTAGCTAATGGAACTGGCTGACTTATGCCATTTGTCAACAAATTTGTACAGTATAATCTCATTTCCTTCCTTACAGTAAAATCCTTCACTCGTGTTGTACAATAATGTAATGGGTGAACATCCTTTTCCCATTTACTACATGCAGCATAGTCTTTTCAATCCAGTAATACCGGAAGGAATACACACTAACAACTGGGACTAGTTAAGTGAGCACAATTTACAGTAAACCTCTGAAGTATTCTTATAAAACGACATCTTTTGGTTAATGGTTATACATCACATGGTGCAGAGAGAAAACATTTGGTATACAAAAGGGGCAATCTGCAACGTGGCAGCCACCATCTGTCCAACTGTACACGAGTGCGTGAGCTTCATTCCTGATGTGTGGACTACTGATGACAAAACTCCATTTGACGCAAGCTTACCTGGACATCGTAGAGTGCCACAATGTTTTCATGCTGTAGTTCCTAGAGAGAAGAAGAAAAAATATATAGATGGTTATAAGGACTACCTAAAATTACACTCAGATAAAGTTAAGTTTCAAAATAAGAGCTATGACAAACCATGCACTTCTGCCATATCCTTAAAGAACAGCTTACCTTCAAAATTTTGATTTCCTTCCCGAGCAGAATTTGGGACTTGGAGAGGTTCTTCCTGTTAATGCTCTTGATTGCAACCTCCCAGTCTGTCTTCTAATAATGGAAAGAAAGAAAGGAATTCATCACTTTCCTGTGATTTACAGACGGTAAAGACAGACAAACAGACAGGAAGTACAACCAAGTTTTTTTTACGTTAAAGCCTCCTAGGGATTGTTTATCAAGCTCTGTGGGTAACTACAATAGCACCAGAAAGGAGTCTTCCAGCTTAATAGTGCTAGTTGTGGTTAGGAACCAAATATACATTGTAATATACATTCAACATGACAGAGGGCTCGGCATAAAACTCATTTTGAAGATTATAGCCATTGGGAGAGACATTTAGACTAGGCTGGAAACAAAGGAGGAGCAGTGAAAAGCTTTAAGAAACCATTTGACCAAGGCAGAGGAGCGGAGTGGAAAACTATGAATAGAGGGCTGCGTTTCATGTAAATCTAGGTTAATAGGAGATGTTCCTGCGGCTCACTCAGCCCTGGCCCAGTGCGGAGGCACGAGAGTGGCATCAGCCAGCTCATCTCAGTGAAAGCTAGTGTAGCCAAGCATGGTTAAAATGACACCGGCAGATCATTTCCTTAGGGAATGACCTCTTTCAAGAGACAAATCCCAAAACAGTTTTTGTTTGGGTCAAATCAGTTACTCATTAGCTGATCTAGGGAAGACCTAATTTAGAGCTTTAGAGGAAAAACACTGTCCTGATCATTCTTGACCTGAATGAACCACCAACATACCAACTGTGACCTACAGGCAGGTAAAGAAATTACACTGTTTGTCTGATGTCACACTTATTTCTAAGTAATTAACCAGCTGTATGTATAGGGGATGAACTGCATCTCCAAATTATATTTCATTACATTTTGTAGTGTGTGGCACGCTGATTTCAGTGGTAACGTTTATTTGCGTGTAGCTTCAAGGGTTTAGTTAGAAACGTCATTTTTAGAAAAAAACTAAACTCGGCGGCTCGGCTGACATGGTCTATATTAATCTGTTGTTTGTTTGTTGTACATATAGATACCAGGGTTGCCAACTCTCACGCATTGAGAGTGAGACACACGCTACTGTGAGACTAATATAAAAATAATAGTAGTATAACGACAACCGTATAATGAAAAATATACATATGATTTAGTTTATCTCCAGAACCATTGAAGGTAGGGAAAAAATGGTTCAATTTTCTTAATCAGTGTGGAAAAACATGACTAAGAAACATCATAAATTGCAATGAAACAGACCTTTCATAAAAAATTTTTTACCCAGTGTAATAAAGGGTTATATCTCATTCTTGTCAGGACTGCAAACCTCCTGCTTGTTAACATTTACTTCTGATTCTCAGTGTGCCTCACAATCTAACCTGCATTACAGCTGATGAGCTTCTCCAGTTACTACTGCTGTGCAAAGGTGAGCTCCACCTGATATCCCAGCTGCACTGACAGTGCCATATGTCGTCTGTGGCTTGGGGTCTTTGAGGGCACGACTGGCAAAAGGTCACAATTCCTAATTTTTGCATTTACATTTACTTTTATGGCATTTTAGCAGACGCTTTTATCCAAAGCGACTTCCATTCTGTAACTACAGTCCAGTGTTGTACTGCCTGATGAAACTCACACCACTGATATTAATGTTACTGCCCAAACTGATGTGAAAACAGCTCTGTCCCAATTTACAGCAACATGCATGAAACCCCACAAACCTGCTGGGTCACCATTAGTCATGATCTGTCGCAGACTTGACAAGCTATGCAACCTGACTTGAAAGCTCTGATTTGACTCCCCTGTGAATCATGAACACACTTAGTGTGAATTATTCAAACAATGTGAAATTAATGGAGAACAGCGCTTCGCTGCCAAATGAGGTACAGCCCTTCCACCCAGGTTTCTTCCCCTGCCAAGCAGACATGGCCGTCACACTTACGTCAGAAATCTGTTTTATGAATGGGTCAGTAGGGTTTCTTAAAGCTACACACTGGTAGATTAAAAAAAAAAAAAACAAGGCAGATGATTTATGCTTTATACACCCATGCACAACATCACAGATGAGTACAATAGAAAAACAAATCCTAAAGGTCAATCCTTAATGACCACACATTTATGAGTGGGATACTAAAAAAGACAAACATTTAACCAAGGCAGGTTAGGCTGCCCTTCTAACAAAAAGCCTTACAAGCTTTGACCTAGATGCAGGCTAAACAAGCTGAAAAAACAGGTGCTGTCAGTGCATGGCCTGAGGGGGCAATGAGGCCAGGTTCAGTGAGGAGGAGCAGGAGGAAAAGGAATAGAGTAAGGGGAGAGAGAACATCTTACCTTTTTGTGTCTGCCTTTGAAAACAACAGCAAAGGCTCCATGTCCCACAAGATCTTTTCTGCTGTACTCAAAGTCTCCCACGGTCTCCATTGCTGGCAGAATTGGTCCAATGATGCAGAAGAACAATTTCTGACAGTTTCAGACTGTAGCTAGCTAAGCCAAAGGGGTTTAAAAAAACTGCTCATGCCAAATATTACACCTCAGTGCACAACATGACAGGTCCCACACAGCTATTACTTCAGGAATAACAATAACAACAATACCTATATGGCAATAACAAACTAAAGGACTGACTGATTTCACTGTTGTACACCAAATACGCCTAGAGATTGCCTCTAACAAAGGAAGATGAAACTAATAAAACCAGCTAGACTCAAGCGTCAGAAATATTAAATGTGGTTTACATGGAGCTGGGGCAGCTGGCCCACTGCAGCGGTTCTGGCTGCACAGTGCTGAAGGCTAAGCTAGCTAGCTCCATGACCTAGCTGTCTGTCATTTTCCGACCTAGTTAGCAAGCCACTCGGTTCTCCTCACTGCACTTGTCTCGTATTTAACTGTAAACGCGTCGTTCGACTAATTCAAACGACGAAGCTACATGGTGTCAGCCCGGAGAGAGGCAGGACGGAGCAGGCAGAGGACCTCTTCGGGCAGCGTCAATGTTAGCCTGGAGACGATGTATGTGCTTCTCGTGCTAAGAGCGTTCAAAAAATGTCAAAAATAAACACATAGACGCACAAAACACGACCACTGGCAATGTCCAGAGGACAAGCAGCGAAAAGGCACCGAGTCCGTGGCTCGTCTTCAGATGACAGACCGTAACAGAAGCCCAACGGGAGGTCAGCTCCGAGTGGCCGAGATGAGAAGTCTCTTCATCGGCTGCTGTGAGAAACGTTGCACAGCTGGAACGGTGATGCTCCAACATCCAGAACAACAGAGCTCACATGCACAGCCCCTCGCCCCTTTAACGCTTCAAAACACAATTTATTTGGTACGTAACTTAAACAAGAAGCGCTTCCCTTTCACTGGAAAGCATAAAAAACGATATTCCAGTGATGTTTTATTGTTCATCAGAGTAGTACCAGTTTCTCCCCCGGCTCCTGTTTAATAGCTGGACTTGACGTAAGTGTAGAGCTACACTCCAGGAGCATCCTCTAATCATATGTAGATCCGCCAGCCTGCGTGCGCCCCCCTCCGCCGCGCGGGATAGTCCCTCTATACTTTCTGAAGAAAGACGGTGTGGACAAAAGTATTGGGACAAACATGTGTTTTAGGGTTCTGCTAAAGTGCGATATTAATGTTGCGTGAGTTCCGTGTGGGAGAACTGTACTGGCCCACACAGCGCCCTGACCTCAACCTCATCCAAACACCTGGGATTATCTGGAACGGAGATTGCGAGCCAGGCCAACATCCGTGCCTGACCTCATAAATGCTCTACAGAATTAATGGGTACAAATTCGCCACAGAAACTCCAAACTCTTGTGGAAAACCTTCCAAGAAGAGTGGAATCTGATATTGCTGCAAAGGGGGACCAATTCCACATTAAATACCTCCTGTCGGTGTAATAGTCAGGCGTCCCAATAATGTTGTCCATATAGTGTACATGTAGAAGCGAACTTTTTTTTTTTTTAAATCTTACGTAAAACACTACAGCTCAGAAGTGTGAGGTGTGAACAACGGCAAAGCAGTTATTTTATATAGGATTTTTTTTATTGTGAAGCAACGTGTCGCATAGCAAAAGCCACTTTCATCTCTCCACAAATACGTACATTGAAGGGTATGTATATATAAATCATGGTGTTGCCATTTGAATATAACCAAATCCGTAAAGTGTCCTTGCTGTAGGCGTGTTAATGTGTGTGTGTAGGTGGGTGTTTGTGCAAGTCAAGGGTCTAGCATTGGCAGGGGACCCTCAGAGAACACAAAGAGAATAGTACATTATACCGTTATATATAGGTCCCACAGTTTCTAGTGGTGCCTTTGACTGTACCCACCTCTGTAAATAATTTGTTTAAATAGTAGGAACACCATTAGTTTGCTCCTAAACCCTTGCAACTTACTGTACATTTCCACTGTAGATATTCATGTGCTCTTATTGGACTTTATTGCACAATGTAAAGCCAACCCGAGTGTATCTGGAGTGCGATATAGCTGTTTAATTAAATGTATTTCATGCATATAAGTATTACAGTGCAAAAAAGTGTGTTGAATTGAATTTACCCACATTTAATCCTGTACATAGCTAAATAGAATTTCAACACGACATGATAGGTAATAAATGAGAAAAGTGTGGTAGAGCATTTTTAATGGGCATATCAGAGAATAAACAGATACGTAAAGCAAACCCTCCTAGGTTTCAGGAGTGTAACAGCCAGAGCAGAGAGACTCAGAAGGAGCTTCTATCACAAGACACCTCAAACAAGACATGCCTCCACAGCTAGTAAACCATAACTCCTCTAACAAAAGATATATGCATATATATGTATATATATACATTCACACATACATATGTTTAAAGTTATATATAGTACATGTGTCTATTTTATATATACATATTCTATATTCCATATCTATACCCATCTGTTTATGTGCCTTAATCATCAAAATACAGCACCCTGCATGTTATAATGCATATTAATACGATTGCACATGTTCAGTATACATTTAGATGTCAGTTGTCTACAATATTATATTTATCTTGCACAATATGTCTAGTTGTACTACATGTCCCTTGCACAATTTCTTTATCGCACAAAATATTTTCGGTATTTTATTCTTAGTCTATTTGTTATTGTATTGTCCTTTCTTTTCCTCTCTCTAAGTAAATCCTAGGTTATCTGTTTTGGAAATTTGTACAGTATTAGGTGTGATTTGGGCTACATTTAACTGCACAATGTACTTCAAGAATCTTGAATGTTGAATCTAGAGGCACAGAAACTGTGGACAGCCCTCAACTGCTTCCCCTGGTGGAGGGTTTTTAGACCATGTCAACTCTGAAAAAAGGGTTTTGGAAATTCACATAATATTTAACTTTCACTGGAGTATTGGAGCCTGAACCAAAAAAATGGTTACTGCCAATTCAGTTAAATAATGATTTGTTAAACAAGTAAAGAAAAAACATTTGAATGTTATTAGAAAGGCTTGCAGTACAAGAATCTGTTTAAGGGCAGAGTAACATGCAGGATTGTATTAAAGTGTAACTTTATTTATGAGCACAGGGACTGAAGTCTGTTAGGGGACTGAAGGGACTGAAGTCTGTCAGGTTCCATTCTAGAGACCTAAATGTAAATATAAAAGGATGCAAAAAGTGAATTTTGCCTAATATGTCCCCTTTAAAAGCATTCGTCAACTTCACTTTAGAGCTTGTTAAATATCTAACACTTGTCTGGTGATCCGGATTATAGTTATAATTATATCAGATGTTATTAGATAGTAGTGGTGAAAGATATATGACATTTTCTGGCCAATAAAGGAACTCAGATGGTGAACAAACTACATGTATTTGTTAGCAATGAATACAACTTCTATATAAACAGGCTTCCAAACAACAATCTGTTATAAACATTTTTGACCATTTCTATTGGTTTATGCGTTATGTGTTATGATGACTCAATAAACTTTATAACCTCTTGGAAATTGAAAAATGTTAAATATGTTTTAACACTTTTGTATACAAATTGTGTTAAAAGTCATTCTTTTTTGTTGTTTTTAATTAGTATAAAGTATGAAAACAAATTTCAAGGCACACAGTTCCTCAGACCGTACAGGCCATAAATAGAAATTGCACAGCAACAACATCCTGTTTTGAATTCACAGCACACAGCGTGTTAGCTCCGCCCACTCACACTGATGTTAAACGC
>JBBPDH010000001.1:17547818-17559491 GCA_037974565.1 Clupeocharax schoutedeni
ATAGGCTTATGCCTTTAACTGTAGCCTACTTTGGGCTACTTCTGGGTCAGGAAGTGTCTTAATCTTTTGACTGATGGAGTTGAAGGGTAATAATTAATGTTTCTTAGTTAAATATTTAGACATTTTATCTTAAGCTTTAAGATTTTACACCTGTCCCACATTGTCCCACTTAAACTTGCCACTTGTCCCACATTTTGTCTGTCTGGAGGTGGTCACCCTATCCTCTACTATAAGGTGGGCAATGTTTAAAGCTCAGCATTTACAGTGGTGAAACATGGTGGTGGCACAGAATGATGTTTGTGTAGTGGTACAGTGTTTAAATGTCAAATTCTCTCTCTTCAAGGTGGACAGTGCCTTGACTTGGGGCGCTTGGTGTGCCGATGCCGCCCAGGCTTCGGAGGGTCCCGCTGTGAGCAGAACACAGACAACTGCAGCCGCAACCCCTGCCAAAACGCTGGCACCTGCGTGGATGGCATAAATGACTTCACATGCAAGTGCACGCTGGGTTACACGGGAAAGGACTGCAGCATCCGCGCAGATGCCTGCAGCCTCCTGCCCTGCAAGAACGGAGGAACTTGCTACACCCACATCAGCGGGCCCGTGTGCCAGTGCCCACCGGGCTTCATGGGCTCCCGCTGTGAGTATGGTCAGCCTCCCCCACCTCCCACACGGGAGCCCACTCCACGTGGTGGCAGTGGCTTCCCAGCAGCCCTGGCCATCTCTTTCACCTTGGGCCTGTTCACCCTGACCCTGGTGCTGTGCGCTGCCATTATCCTCCTGAGGCAGATGAGGCGCAACGGCAAAATCACATCCGCCTCCGTCCGGAATCACTTGGACCCAGTCAACAATCGCACCTCGGTCATCTCCAACACTGCTCAGACCGCCTACAAAGAAAAGGAGGCTTTCCTCATCCCTGGCGGCCCCTGCAAGGTGTCCAACAAGGACATGGCTCTGGGCTCCGTGATCTTGGACACATGCTCTAGCGACAAGGCCAACAACAAGCAAAAGATGGTGGACTACAACCTGGCCAACGAGCATAAAAACGCAAAGGACAAACTGGACCTGTAAGTATCTTCTTATGCTTACTCTCTTTACCTCCCCAAACCAACTGTTCACCTTCTTATTCTGAACATGTACAGCTGAACTGTGGCTAACACAGATTTCGTCTTTTTTTTTCATCTAGAAAAAATTCGGATTCCAGTGTATTGCTTCCTCCTTTGAACTTCTCCAAAGAAGGATTATATCATCCTGTCTACATCATTCCAGAACAGATGGATGCGTGTATTTATGCTACTGAGGTAATTATCGTTAACAAATACCAAAAAAATCACCATTACCTGCTTCTTCTGTGCTCCTTAGCTAACAACTTGTTGTTTCTCCTTTCAGGTTTAACAGTATTGTCTCACCTGGAGCACCTCAATCATCCGCAGGCTTCGCCTTACCATGTTTACATGCAGGACAATAGGACGACGTGAAGAAGAGTATATCGTATATAGACATATATATTATTTAATATTTATTTACGCTGCTCAGAGTGAAAGGACTACTATTTGTCGCGGACAATGTCGTGAAGACAAAGCAAGAGAAGCTGAAGAGCTGGAGGAGGGAAGGGACTGCCGGCATTATTTGCACTATGATTTTTAAAAAATACAGATACACACATATGTTTTTGTTATACATCTTTTTAAAGAATGAATGTGAATTCTGGATGAACTGGACAGAATCCCACGTTCCTGGACAGAATCACAAAAAAAAGGCGGGACCAGGATGCCATACATGATGGAGGAAGAAAAAGAAGTGCATCTATATCTAAAAAGGCATGCCTTCCACCAAACGAGACTCTTTGTGCCGTGACAAGGGTGGTGCGCATGAACAATCCTAGAATGTGACCATGGAATACCTTCTGGAGCTTTTCAGAACGCCGTCTGCAAGAAAAGGATGAAATCTGACGACAAGCAATCAAAGTGTTCGACAGACTGGTTTCTGCTGTAGACAATGAGAGCGGTGGTCAAAGGAAAGCTGAAATCATTGTGTAACCAGAATCCGTTACACAAAAACCCTTTAATGCCTTTAATGGCTTCGACTATCAGTGAAAACACGTAGCGAATTCAATCAAACAAGTGCCTGATCTTTGTCTGTACCGTCGCCTATTTTCCAAACGGTGCTCTACAGAAACACAACAGTCCTACAGAAACGATCAAATGTCTTTAGATTTGTATTTGAAAGAGCATACAAAACTGCAGCCTCTTGTAAAGCTGTGATCGGAGTTGTTTGTGTAGCACTGCTTGATGTTTGCCGTTGTGTATAGCTTTCATCTCGTCATTGTTCACTACCAGTAAGCTGTTTCCTACATTCCCGTGACTTTTTCTTCTAAGCGATAGCCTCTAACACTGTCAAGATTTCCTGGTTTGTCGAACCTCTAGATCGGGGCTCTTTTTGGGAAAATCTTCGTCCAGTGAAAAAGGCTCCACGAAAAAGTTTTTTCTATGCTATTTTTTTTTTACTTTTAAACCAAATACACAATTTGTTATATATATTAATATCCTCATTAATTTAACAATGCAATGCTGTACAAAAGATATTCCTATTATTTAAATCGATTGTAAATAATGTGTATTTATGGAAGAGATTTGTATATATGTCAATGTTATGTGCCTATCATCACAAAGTCAGAAATATATATATTTTTCTTAGAATAAATCATAAAAAACGTCTCTTGGCTCCTGCTTGCTTGGCTGTGACTTCATCACTACAACACTTGTCTGCCAGATTAATCAGTATCTGTATTTTTAGTTCCTCCTCTAAGCCTTTCTTAAAGATGCAAAGCTTCCCCCGCATTCTTTACTGCTCTCCACACAACAAAGAGCCTGGATTTCTCTTTTCTACACATTTCCCACAGTGTGGCCCCAACGCTCGCTGGGATTTAAGCCGTAATTGTCCTGGCTTTGTCATCACCTCCATTTATTCCGCCCTTCTTCACTAGGAGAGTAGAATGCTGCTTTGCATTGTTATGGAAAATCCAGTCATTATTGTGGTTTTCCTCCTTTAGGTGAGCAGAAGAGACCCTTAAACAGCACAGAAACAATTGCTAAGCACAGACACGACTTGCATCTTAACCCTTTTTTTGATGGCCGTGTTCTTGACTGAACTTACAAACATCTGGGTTAGCAACTGCCGAGTAAAGTGCACTGCAGCCAGAAAGCACAAACAAGCTCAGCATGGGAAGTAAACTAGAACTCAGCTCGAAGTGAATCAGTTCCTAGAGTTCGTGTCGTTGCTATGAAAGGGCCCATCTGGATCTATAACACAGCGGTTAAGAGACACTCTTTGAGATTTGCTCACAGATGGATAATTAGCAGATCGCTCGTCATTCAGCTTTGTTGGAAATACGGGATGCATGATTCAGGACCATAAAATCCTACCGAGCAAATTCCACGAAGCCTCAGGCAGGAGTTCTGACGGCGTACACTATCTGGCTGTAATTGACCAGAATCGGTTTTCATCAAGCGTCTCAGAACTAAGCCGATCTAGACTTTATTTATTTATTTACTATGACTTTCCTGACTGGAATAGACTCAAAATGGCTCTCCTGCCCTGAGAACCTTCATCACTTCGTTCTCATGTCCGTGTGCTGATTCTCCTGTCAAAACTTCTCATCATAGGAAGCCCCAAATGTCCCTTACGTAAAATAATCATGGCTTACTACAATTAAATAATCATGGTTTTCATGGTTTTCATGGTTTTCATGGTTTTTGGGTAACCCTGAAGTTGTGTAATGTGGTAGTACCACAGCTACCATGAAGTGCTATGGATAAACCATAGTAAAACTATGGGGAGTACCAAAGTACCATGGGATACCGTAGTAAAACTATGGTTACTGCATAAAACCCATAGGAGACCGTAGGGAATTTTCATGTGGGGTCCCACTCGCTGATGGCTACCGTCGGTAATAGACCTGTCCTCTCCTGTATGGAGGCTCTTATGAAGGGGCTTCTCTTCATAAAGAGTTATTAATGGCTTTTGGACAAAAATCACTTGCCACTCAAAGGCCTCTGTTCTTCCTCCACAGCTTGAATGGGGGGAGGGGAGGCCTCCCACGCTGACTGAGTGTGGATTTGTGTGGCAGGGCCGGGCTGACACCTGTCCCTCGCTCTCTCAAGTCTCTCCTTAGCCTTTGAACACAGACATACTTTCAGGACAACGTTTTAAAACCCCAATGAAAATCCTAATACAATCGCAACACACAATGTGAATCGCACATATACTGTAAAAACACACTGAACAGATGCAGTGGAAGTAAATAGCCTACAGTCTGTCTCTTAAATCAGTGCCAGAGCAGCATAGGCACAATATGGATTAAGGGTTCGATGGCAGACTGTGTTTTCTGTGTTGTTGATTAGAAGCAGGTTTGATCATAAAAAAGTCGGTCGATATCGTATCTACAATACCGTGCAAACGAGAGCGATAATTAAAACCTGAGCAGTATTTGCTTTTCAAAACGAATATATACAGATAATATTAATACAGGCGTGATTGTATGTATGCCTATGTGTTTGCTTAATCATTCCCAGACATCCCCTCATGGAAGCCCAGTATTGCACTGTAGGTAGGGCTGGGCGATTCATCGAAAAGTAATAGAAATCGACATTCAGAACCTATAATCGATCAAATGTTTCCAGGTCGATTATTTCGATTACTTTCCTTTTAAAAATATAGAGAGTAGAGAGTGTGTGTGTGTGTGTGTTTCCTTCAGTTATTATACAATCAAGTAACGCACCCTTCATTCAAAAACCTCTCAGTTGTAATATGTGAGCATATTTACTGTACAAAACTTGTCAGTGAACTATGAGGGCAAAAAAATAAATAAATAAACAAAAATAATCGTTCATTAATCGTAATCGAGTTAAAATGTTCAATTAATGCAGATTTTGATTTGAGGCCAAATCACCTAGTTTTAACAAAACCCTGGTTTAGTTCAACTGGTGCTTCATTAAATCAAACCAGGAGCTGCTGTTGGAGTTTCAGAAATCCTGGAGGCATCTGGAGCTGAGTCTGTTCTTCTAATGAACTCACAAAACTACTAGCACTTTTTGCAAACAAACATGACGTCGTTTTATGCTTTCTTGTTTGCTGGCATGTATGCTAATGCTAAGTTGTGTAATTACAGGCAGAAAGTCTTTACTGCTGAGATAAGTGGCTTGAAAGAGTTTGCGCAGGAGCCTAAGACTTGTATTAATGGAATTATGAAAGAACAACAATCTGGGAGGAGGACCACGACCGAAGCTCCTCTTCCTTCCAACCTACCATCCCATAAACTTCCACCTCCGCCTTGCATTTCCTGTGAGAAGGTTTTCACACCCCACCTCCACTCCAGTCCCTGAGCTGCAATCTCTCCAATCTCTCCAATCTCTCAGATCTCTCATGCAAAGCTGCGCAAGTCAGAGTTCGTCCTTTTCTCGCATCTTATGAAGGCGAAAGTGCTTTTTGAACATTTTTCAGTGTGTTTTAAAGGGAGCAATGATGCCAGAGAGAGCCATTATCGTCCTGATAACTGATTTCAATTAGGATCAGATTTTCTTTCCAGCCCTTCCACCCTCATTGTAGCTTTTAATTCCTTAAAAGAAGAAAAAAAGCAAGTCTTTCTACTCCATACATGCATTTCTCGCGAGTTTATCTGCCGTCTGAGACTCTTTTTTCTGTATTTACAAAAAGCTTGCGATTCTACAGGCTGTTCAGATTTGTCGCTTGATTCTGTCTCACATCCAGCGAACCTATACAACCAGTCTTTATCCAACAGCTGCTGTTTCTCTACCAGACAGGCAGTAAAACAATGATATAATATCGGACAGTAAACATCTGTATCGGAGACCTATTCAACAGACCCTCTTTTTTCATGCTGGCTGATTTTCTGTGGACTAATTTGACCTAATTCACTGGAGGCCTGTAACAAGCCAACTGTGATCTTTAGGCTTAAATTGATCCTGCACTTGCTGCTTATTGCACTTCTGGTTAGACCTAAACTGCATTTCGTTGCCTTGTACTTGTACATGTGTAATGACAATAAAGTTGAATCTACTCTAATATTCATGTTGGAGGGGTACATGCAGAGGGTTCTAAGGTACAATTTTACCCAAATAATTTTTTCAAATTAATTACCATTTACTAGGGGTGTAACGGTACACAGTAGTCACAGTAGAATCGGTACGTGTCTCAGTTTTGGGGTTTTGGAGTTAAGCAACAAAAAGTTCTGAAGAATGTGACTTGGTTTGTTTATTTTAAATAAACAGCAGTGTATTAACCAGTAAACACACACTTTTGCTTATATGTATGTGTAAGGCAGCAGAAGTGTTACTCCAGTAGGTGGCACTATTGCACCACTCTATGACTCAGGTTTCTGATTTACTTGCGCTCTTTGGTCCTTCTGCGATTCCGTATTACTTCAATCACGTCTTTTCCGTCGTTCCGTGTATTCTCCGAAAAACATCATGTACCGACCCTTGACCCAAGTACTGTGACGGTTTGGTACGAATACATGTATTGCTACAGCCCTACCATTTACCATGTGCCACAAACTGTTGACTGGTATTGTGTGATATCTATATATGTATATGTATATACACACTACATGGACAAAAGTTTAAAATAAGGCGTTTCAATCATACCCATTACCACAGATGTATAAAATCAAGCATACAACACCATGCTTCCAATTTTGTGGACACAGTTTGGGAAAGAACCGTTTCTAGATTTGTTCCAAATGTAAAGTGTGTTACAAATAAAATGTATTATTATTATTATTAGTCCAGCATGACTCTGCAATAGTGATCTTACCATGATCATGGCATTTAGACACTAAGAAGGTTCACTGGTGGGTTTGGTGAATAAATTAAAGTGGCTCAATATACAAATGTGAGAACACACCACAGCACACACTGTGAAATTTTGTTATTTAGGCTATTTAACACCAAGTGAAGCAGCAGGCAGCCAGTGACCAAGCACCCGGGGAGCAGCGTGTGGGAAGGGTACCTTGCTTAAACATCCCTCAATAGTGCCACTGCCAGTCCTTGGATCCACACTGCCTAACCACCAGGTCAATAGCTGCCCACAAATGCCTATATTTGCACTGTACAGGTCAATACCTGGCTCCTTTCACCACTACTGCTAAATTCCCTTTATTTGTGAAAGTGTTTGTGGCCTGTACCTGCAAGTGCACTCGTGCTGCCATGAGCCCAACAAGATCCGCAGTACTGGGGAATGTGCTGATTGCGGGTAGTGCTGACAAAGTTGGTACCGTTGATGTTTCTCCAGTCCCAGACTTTGGGCAGCTCAGCAATATTTAGATATTCATGAGGGCGTGGTACTGTCCTGAGAGGAGAAAAAAAACCAAAACAAAACAGTGAACCACAAATACAAACTAAACAATCCATGTCCTCCAGGCCAGTACAAACAAATAAGTAAAACAAATAAGTAATGGAGTGAATTTACTGAAATCTGGCTGTAGAGCTGACAGGCCTCACTGAACCTCCAATCCAAAGCACAGCAAACAACATGTGGCCTCAGTGGGCAAACTTTCCAACTACAGACATGCACAGGCTATTCATAGCACGGCAAGAGCCAGCAAACAGTAGGCAAATCCCGGCTACACCACCATGCGGATGAGAAACTCATCAACTTCAATCTACGAAGATTTTTGCGGAATTCTGCTACCTTTCCACCAACATGAGGTGCTTTTCTCGCAATGATTTCAAACGCCGAATTGCCATGACATGAGATGCCTCCAAAACACTGGGCCACAATGGAGCCAAACATGAAAAATGAGAAGTGATTGAAATGATTTGAAAAAAAGTTTCAAAACCAAAGAGAAGAAAATAACTGAACTGGAAATAACAAAAATGAAGAAATTCCAGATGTTTATATGCCCATGAAAGGACCTTAATAAAATATGACTGTCTAATAATAGTACTCAAATTATGAACCTGCTGTAAATTTATTTGTTAGCAAAGAATACTGAATGTATTTTAGTCTTCTATATTTGCATATATAACAGGCTAAATCTCAGTGTGTGCCACAATCTTTTGACTGGCATTGTGTGATATCTATATGCCCATGAATATACACACTACATGGACAAAAGTATTGGGACACGCCTCTTAATACGGTGTTTCAATCATACCCATTGCCACAGGAGTATAAAATCAAGCATACAAGCCATGCTTCCAACGTTGTGGACACAGTTGTTTGGGGAAGAACCTTTTCTATTCCAGCATGACTCTGCAATAGTGCACAAAGCAAGCTCCATGAAGACATGGCCGGAAGAACTTGAATGGCCTGCTCAAAGCCCGGGGATCCCAGACGTTTGAAATGAACTGGAACGGAGATGGTAAACCAGACCTCCTTGTCCAACATCAGTGTCTGACCTCATAAACACTCTCCAGAATGAATAGGCACAGATTCCCACAGAAACTCCAACACCTTCAAGGAAGTTTATGTTTGCAATGCGGTTAAAGTCTCTGTTGATGTAAAGGACACGCGTCCCAATACTTTTGTCCATGTAGTATATATACAATACACATATATTACTGGAGTCTATCATTCGACTGAATACGTTATTCTTACTGAATTCTAAAGTTTATTTATCAGAGCAGCTAAAAGCTATCTAGAGAAAATCACATGAATTAATCTAGAAAAAGTTTCAAGTATCATATAAGAGTCAGAAAAATTCATAGAAAAAATGCTAAAAACTAGTTTACGCAATTTGCGTAGACCACGGACCCGGTAACTCGAGGAAGTAGTAAGGAAAAAGAAATCTCTACTAAAAAGGACGTTCACTTTACTGAAGTACGCCAATAACACAAAATACATATCAGATCAGTTAAGAAGCACCGGACAGTCCACAACGGTTATTATTGGTGTTTTATAGTTACTACGGGAAGTCTCTGTTTCTTCGTTTCTTTCTCTTCTTCAAAATAAAATAAAAAATGTCATACTTGACCCCCAGCTGGCGTCTCCACTGCAGAGGTCTGAAGCACGGCTGATCCTCGTTAAAATACTGTCCAGCAAAAACACCGGACAGTGTAAACACACACATAAACAATACGCTGCCCATCCTGAGGGTCATATGACTCCTACACCGGCTGATAACGCTTATATAGTCTGGGGCGTGGCTTCTAGCCAAACTAGGGGCTGATTGGTCAACACCAACCATAGTTGCTTTAATTCTCATAGTTTACTTCACGACAGCTCAAACCCTAACTTAATGTGGACTATATGAACAAAAGTATTGGCACACACGTTTTCAGTAAGATTGCTCCCTAACCGCCCCTGTCATCAGAACGTCATGAGTTTGCATCCTAGGACTGCGTATGGCACCACTGAGGTCCTTGTGTCCCCTAATGCTGAAACTTCAAACCCATAACTTTGTGTACACTATACGAACGAAAGTATTGGAGCACACCTAATTTCAGGGTTTGGGCTAGAGCCCATACTTCCAGTCAAGCCCTTACTATGTGTACACTATATGGATAAGAGCATTGGGCCGCAAAGAGCCCTGACCTCAACCCCATCCAACACATTTGGGATGAACTGGAATGGAGATTGTGAGTCAGGCCTTCTCGTCCAACATCAGAGTCTGAACTTTGAACTAAGTGATCTACAAAATGAAACTCCCGAGGAAAGCCTTCCAAGAAGAGTGGAAGCTGTTATAAAGGGGGACCAACTGCAAGTCTAAGTATCCAGTCCTTGTTGGTGTAATGAGCAGGCGTCCCAATACTTTTGTCATATGGATTTTAAATTGCTACCATAGTCCTAACCTTCCTATTATATTTGGGGTCAACTAAAGGACATTATTAGCTTCATATAAAATTAGGGTTTGAGTATGGGTTTATTGAGGACTGACTGAGCAAACACAAAATTAACCAGTTTTCAATGTCCTGCACACATTTTGTATTCATTCTTTTGGATCAATTTAAACCCATACAGTTTTAACTGCATAAAACAAAGTATTCACATTTTACACAAATGTTTTGGATTGTTTTGCACAGTAAAATGCAATTTTATACTTCAGGAAGTTCCCTCTGCTTTAGGGCCATAACTGAACAATCACACAGTTCACACGAGGTGAGGGAGGGAAAACATTTCCCACAAGAACTTTGATTTCCCACCATGTGGCGGTATTACATGTTGCAATTAAATAACTATTTCGAAAGTTATTAAAGAATCAAAGTACCTGGCATAAACTTAGATGGGCGTGGTCAAATCGACAAAGTAAGTTGGTATACATTACAGTTCAAATTCATTAGTTACTCATCTCTTGTTATAAACTTGTGGCTCTTTTTTTTTTATTAGTTCCAGATGAACATTTAGACAGACGAACTGGCTTTTATCTAGTAATAAAACAACCAAAGACATGCATATTCTTTCATTCTTTATTTCAAAAGATCCAGCTTCACTGCTGTCAGCATTCCCCATTTGCTACACTTACAATATTGGCATCAAAATGAACAGAACTATCCATATAAAGAGTACATACATTATAAACTGACAGTCACTGCATTGCTAATACCATCCAGAATAAAATTTGAGATAATTAAGAACACAAGAAATGATCTATTCAGTTGTGTTTCCAATTGGATATACTGTGACGCAACAAAGCCGGTTTTGATCACGATTAGCAACAAAGGAGAGCTTAACTTCCCTTTTCAGCAATGCATTCTGACATTTTCATCTTTAAAACACTCTGCACTTTTATTCAAAATGGTATGACATGTTCGATACTTTGCTGAGGGAAGAGCTGAACGTAAATAGCAGTTTGGAAAAGCCCAGTGCATGAAAGAGGAGTGTATTTTTAAACTTGTAAACAAGACAGTGGGGTAGCAAGTTGTGTCAACGACAACTGATTTTGTACTGCTTTCAGGATAAAGAAACTACACAGAAGTCTAACGAGTAGCTCATTAGACCAGTCTTCTCCTTTTGCTGTCCCTCTCCATTTGATCCCCAGAGGAAGGGTTGGCTGCAGTGATGGCCAGTGGAGATACCATGTTGAGCATTGGGTCTTCAGATGCTTGACCAAACAGCGCCAAGAGCAGACCCACTCCGAAACCTGTAGCACGCTCACCCTGTACACATCAAAGGAAAGATAAAAAAAATCCTTATTCCAATGTGTACTCGCAGCTTTATTAACAGCATTTTCATAACAACGAGCCAACAACAACATGGGTAACATCCACGTTTTTTTCCCCTATGCAGCCCATGGACCTGTACCACATGACCCACAGCTCGGTACTGGTCCGCGGCTCGGGGGTTGGGGATCACTGGCTTATAAAAATAAAAAGTTCAGGCAACGCCCCCCTGCTCAACAGGCCAGTGATTTCTCAACCAAGGTCACAGAGGCCCCCTTTCACTGCACATATTAGTCTTTGTACTGTGTATGTGATAGTGAGATAAACATACTTGACTTATTTTCTCCAACCAAATCTGATCCAATCAACCCACTGTAGGATTACAAATTTAGGAAACGGTTTAAAATATACAGATATTGTGTCCACATTGCGGTTTAGACATCAGACAGATAATTGCATCAAGTCTAAGGTCCCTGCCTGTTCCTGTCCTCTGATTGTAAGTCAAATGAGCCAGATCACTGCTTTTGTTAGAATGGCTCTTGCTCACCTACCCAGT
>JBBPDH010000001.1:18012207-18023423 GCA_037974565.1 Clupeocharax schoutedeni
TCTTTATGGAGCTGCTCTGTGCTCTGGGACACAGTCCTGCTGGAGTAGAGAAGGTTCTTCCACAAACTGGGTCCACAGAGTTGGAAACATGTTATCCAGAATGTCTTGTTCTGCTGAAGCATTAAGACTGGCTTTCAAACCCAGCAAAACAGGTGTGTGACAATACTTTTGTTCATATAGTGTATGTTTGAGCTAATCCTGGTGGGTCTCTTAGTGGAGTTAAACTAGTGGAGAAAAGATCTAAAACTAAACCTAATGAAATGGTGTCTATCCACTATGCTTTCCAACCCACTACCCATCAATATCAGATCTACACCAACTGGAGCTTCAAAAAACTACTAAAATCTGCACTATTTCCTTCAATTTCTTTTATATATCGACCCTATTGCACCCTATTTTATTTTGTTCCTGTAAAGGGCATTAAATGATCTTTGTGTTATTTAAATAAAATTGACTTCCCTTGACTAGTGTGGGGAGGTCTGTGTACCTCACACTTCCTCCCATATTTATTTTTCTGGTTATAAAAAAAGTGCAATAAACTCACAGTGGTTCTATAAACAGTGGCAGGGATCAGACAACCGCAGATGCCATGTGAAGATGGACTTCTGAAGATGAGCAGATGAAATTAATCCCTCATGCTCTTGTTAGGTTTTTCATCATGTCTCGTGTTTTGTTCTTCTCACTATCAGATACGAGGGGTTTTATTAATCTGCACCAGCATCTGCCTCCTCAAATTACAGCTGCAAGATGAATGTGAGCATGATGAGAGAAGAAATGAGGGGGGACAGACAGAGTGGAGAAACACACACATATGGCAACACAGGACTGTCTAGTATATATAGTAGAGTTGAGCCGGATACTCGGCTGAAACGAGTATCCGGTACGGATAAAGCACTTTTGACGAGTACGAGTATCATACAAGTAATACGAGCCAATATCTGTGCTCGGATTGAATGTGCTCGCCCCTCCCCTACACACATTGTTGTGTGTCCCGCTCTGCTCACTCACACACACAACACAGAGAAGAGAACAGCACACACTCTCTCTCTCTCTCTGTCTCTCCCTCGGTCATTAATCAGTAGAGTTTTGATAAAGGTGGGTTTTTTGTTCACACGTGCTGCTTGGTAGAATGCGACTCGCGTCTCTGCCTGTCGAAGATTTTTGTTTCTTTTTTAAACCGTCAGCTGGCTCTAACCAGCCGGTTAAAGCCCCGCCCATTTCAAGACAACCCGACCCACTTTCGGGTTAAATTCTGCCCACTTCCGGGTTAGGCCCCGCCCAGTCCGAGTACAGATACGGATACAGATACAGATAATGCTGTACTCGCTCATCCCTAGTTACAACAGTGCTCATTTTTCACCCCCCCAGTGAAGAATAACGTAGTGCAACATCTGATCTGAACATGTAATTCCACTCTTAGCTCTCGTGAATGTAGCACCTCGTCACAGAGCTTGCAATATTTAGGACCCGACCGCTCACCTCAGGTTCAGGTATTATTTCCCGAAAATGTATTGAGCTCAGATTTGGGTTAAAATTCACATTTGTACCCTCGTGGCCTTTGTAACTCTGCAGTGCAGACACTTTCACTTCATTTCCTGTGCTATTGTTTTCCTCTTACTTTATACTCCCTTTATAAAAGCTTAAACGTTTTTAAGCTGGCACACTGGAGTCACACACCTGTGTGATGAGATGGATGTAGTGCGGTTTTCATCTTTCATGTATCTAATGGATATTATTCAATCCACACTGGGTGCTGACCCTTGCTGAGCACTGCTAATGTTTACTGGCTGCTTGAAGCTCCAAAGTGTTGCTTTATTTTGCTAATGCAATCGCACAATGTGTCCTCAATGTCAAGGGCTTGTCTTTTTTGGGTCCTACTTCCATTACCTGTGCCCTGCATGGGTCCTTTCACCAGGGCTTTATTCTTGCTTCACAGCTCCTGACCAGAGAGAGGTAAACAGCACTCTCTACCTGCTGCTTTTCAGCTGCAAAGCGCTTTTAGCAGCTTCTTTTTTCTCCCGTGTTTTTAAACAGTGGAGATGCTGTCGCTTTGAAGAAGCCCAATTTAAGAGGTGAGGGCAGCAGAGAGAGTAAAGTAAAGCTTTCTCAGAGGAACAGCTTCATCTCCTCTTTTCTGCTTCTGCAGCATTGCACATGCTTTTTTCTCCTCTTTTCTTTCTTTAGGGAGAAACTTCATATCATTTATATCTTCATGTCAACTTCAAAAGGTTGAATACTGTAAATAGTCATTTATCCACATTTTTGGGAATTCTAGGTTGACACTGGGTGTGGTCTCTTCCCTGGTTGGATTCGTGTTGAGGGTTTTTAGCTGGTCATGGATTAAGGAATAACTATGTCTGGCCTTTTTTGGTTTATGCACACGCTGTATAAAGCTGATTCTGTTTTAGTTTAGGTTTGTCTGTTCCAACATCACCTTTACCCTGAGTTTTGTCTGTTTCATTTCTTTGTTGAGCTTTGGCCCTTCTTTGTATTGTATTAAAATAAAATCAATCAATATGCAAGTCTGCACCTGTGCCTCTGTTCTGAACGGGCACATGCCATTTGAGACAGATGAACAGACCAACCACGGCACAGCAGATAAAGCTACCCGGGCCATGGGAACTAGGAGGATGTTCCTCAGGTGAGGCCCGCTGGACCTGGCCATGGGATGGACCAATCAGTTGGTTTACCACCTCCGAGTTCCTGGGTCGAGGATGAGAAGGAAAACCAATACTTCTGGGGCAGCAGGTTGGCGGACATCCCCATACTTCTGGCTCCAGAGGAGTTTAGGAATGCCCTCATTCTCCGCCCAACCGTGAAAGAGCCTCTGCAGAGACTCGCTATTAAGTGAAACAGGAGCTCCGCAGCTTGGAGCCAAAGAAGGCCAAGTGGATTGTGTTGCCCCTTCTCCAGTCCGCTGACCGGCTGCCCCAGAAGTATGGGACTTCCTCCAGGACTCCTCCACCCAGTCTCGTGCCCAACTCGCCTTCGGAGGCGAGTCCCAGGCAGGACCAGCAAGCCTCACTCATGGCTACCCACACCCAAGGCACAGCGCTTATCCCCCCTCTAAGTGAGATGCACCAGATCCAGCAGCACATCAGCTCCAAAGATCCGGGTGTGAGGAGGCCAAGCAGCCTAGCCAG
Organism: Clupeocharax schoutedeni; assembly: GCA_037974565.1. Lineage (NCBI taxonomy): Eukaryota > Metazoa > Chordata > Actinopteri > Characiformes > Alestidae > Clupeocharax > Clupeocharax schoutedeni. The sequence continues at coordinate 18,015,351 of JBBPDH010000001.1, forward strand.
CTGCCAACAGAGGCAGAGCGGCCTAGACATCCACTCTCCAAAGCTTAAGTGACCTAGCCAGCCGCCAACTGAGTCAAGCAGTTTGGAAGTCTGCACCTGCGCCTCCTATCTGTGACACATGCATGCATGCATTACAGTACAGCCTATACAGGGGTAACATCGGTGTGATGACCACAGGTCAGTATGTCAGTAAACCTCTGCAACTACACTTTATTGTTTGCATAGTTCATTATTTCCATTACGTTAATTGCAAATAACAAAATTAAACGTGTCAACTTTTTGGCCATTCTATCCACAGCCAATGGTGAGGCTGTTTATTTCCTAATGCCTTGAAGTAGGAGAATGGAAACAAATTTCCACTGTCTTAGGCATTTTCCAGGGTCTGATGGAGTACAGTGCAAACCCCATGTCTTTTATGAAGACGGAGATTAAACAGCATATGAAATCTTTAGAAACTGATCACAAGTTTCTGATCAGTACAAAACAGAGCGTGCGTGTCTCATTGCTGTAGACAAAGCCAATATGAATTTTGGGAAACACAACTCTACTATGTTTACCAGTTATTGAGAATGGTGAACAATTGCATTTAATTAATGCAAATTACTAAAAGCTCTTTGCCCAGATCATAGAGCTCCTACCATGTGCAAGCATTTCTGCAATTAGTTGGTAATAGACTATGCATCTAAAAAGTCTTACAATCACTTCTCAATATTTGTTTCAGGAATTATGAGGATTCTTTGACCTGCACTACTAAAACCTACTTGAATTAGCATGTTTTTGACCAGCTTGTAAGAACACTAGAGGGAACCGAGCTCTGCATCACTGATGTTTATGAGAAAATCAATACATTCAGAAAGAAAATGTTACAGTAGTAACAGGACAGCTTTTGTCGAGACCAAGACAAGCAGTTCAACAGTGCCAGCACAAAGGTCTCTGAAAGTGGACTTTGTGTGGTTTCATGAGTCTGTCACTGCCCAGATGATTAGATTTTTTTACTAGACCATGTGATGATGAAGCTCAAAGCCTTTGGCATGTGTGAAGACCTCTCCTACGCTGGTTTAGGGAATAAACCATAGAATTACAGAATCTGTCGATTTGAGTTCTGTGCCAGTCAGGAAGGAATAGAGAAAGCCAGAAAAGATGTCATCAAATCCACCAGCGAGAAATGGGAGACCATTTTTCACAAAAACGGAGAATACAAATTTGATCAGCATGTTCCTGAATGTGTCATTTGTTCTCAATATGCCAGGCACGAATGCATTTGTGATCAGGTTTTTTTTTTTGTGTTACTAATGCCTAATAAATGGTCAGACTCAAGAGACACATGCAGCACAAACAAGGACTCCACTGTTATTGTAGAGAAGAACTGGTTGATCCTGTCTATTTAATGTTGTAGATACATGAGTCCCATGTGTCCCATACAGTGTCCTGACCCTACCTGGGATGTCCAGTCCAGTCTTATTCACAAAGGACTACAGGTCTTCATTCCAAACAAGCAGAACTCCACCTGACTCCCCTTGTTTAATGAGCTGGTCTTACTCTTCATCAATGCTTATCCTGGAATTGAACATCATTTTTTTTGTGGCTCTTTCTGTCTTTTTGTTCATCTTTTTTTTTAAATTGTTTTTGGATGTTCCTGCTCTGATCGAATCTGCCTGTGTTTTGACCACTAGCCTTACCTCACACTGGGATTTTGGTGTTTGCCTTCATGCCACGTTCTTTGCATCATTTCGGTTTTCTCCTGCAAACCAAGAGCTACAGTCATTGTACATGGCCTGGTGTGGTTTATAAAGCACTGATTCTCTTTCTCTAGGTTACAAAATTTTGTATTAATGATCTTGATCTTGTGCTATTTTGCATGTGTAGAGCTCACCTCAATGGCCTGAAACAGCAAATTCGACCTTTTTCCATAGCCGGGCAAGTTGCAAGTGAGCCGGACGAGGCTGGGGAGCTGCATTTATTAAAGCTCTCTGACAAGGAGCCAGAACTTGCAGGCTTTACAGCAGAGCCTTGAGTGGCCTCTGAGCAGACTCTTGGTCAGCAGCTTCATTCCTCTCTCTTTCTCACACACACACACACACACACACACACAGGCATACTATTGAAAAGCTCCAACACCAACGAGTTGCTGCACTGAGGTAAATATTAGCCTGTGCATGTTAGATGGCAATTTAATGCAGCCATTAATAATCTAATGCTATCAATATGCTCTCGCTGCCGGCCCAGAGGATGAATGGGCCGCGGCCTCCCCGCTGTCATGCTGCATAATTTCCTCATTCTCGTTGATGGTGGCAGACGGCTATAGTAACAGCCTGCCTGATTAGTGATTAACATGTTTACAGGGCAAAATAGTTACAGCATAACAACAAGCGGCCCGGCTGCTTAGAGACAAACCCCATAGTGGATGATATCTTTTTAACAATGTGCTTTATATGCAGCGGGGCCCCCCTCGCTCGGGTGTAGAGAAGGAAGTAATGCATAAAACAAGCGTACGCTTTAAGTCGAATGCCCTTTGTCACAGCTGAACGCATTCTCAATCGGACAACACTGTTGCAGTCTTGTTTGAGGGCCCTATAGCAGAGTAACTGCTGATTCAGCAAGTAGGGCATACGGTCCAGTCATTCTGAAGCAGTTTATTGTATTCATTTTGTCAGGGACCATGTACAAAAACATTAATCTCATGAGAAAAGATGCTTGCAGTCATTAGCATTAGGCTACTAGCTCATTTCCATCTGTTGTGTCCCCAAGCAGATAACGTTTAGTGCAACACACAGAATTCTCACACAGAGTGCAAAACACAAGAAATGATATCTTCATTATGATGATAATTCCATTCTAACCTTAAGCAAATACACAGAACAAATTGATGCATCAGACTCACTTGTTCTATGATTAGGATTGCAACCTATTCAGGATTAAGTTTTAAAAAATCTTTTAATTTTGAGACACTCAATATCCGAGAAGCCAAGCATTTTCATTTCTTTTTATCCAGTCATGTTGTCAGACACAGAGAATGTGTCAGACTGATTAAGATTACCCTGAACATAGCTACCTTATCTACAATCGACTGCGCTGTGAAAAATGACACCCATCCACTGAATATTTTTTCAAAAATTCGAGAATTTTACAGGGTTGAGGTGGAAACTCTGTTTAAAGGATACTTCACTAATATATTATATCAAAACAAATTTGGTTGTGTCAATGACATTGATGAGCCAAAATGTATGACCGCTCACAGTTATAGTGAACACTGTTGCAATCGCATTACTACATACACCAAGGCCTTTATTAAAGCAAACTATTGACTCACATGGTCTCACATAGTCAGACGTAAAGACTTGAGTGAGAAGAGCTAAACTGCTAAGGCTAGACCACTGCGTCCAAGCATCTCTGTAGGCTTGTCCCAAGCTTGTGCAGTGTTCCCAGTCGGCAGTGATGAATATCTACCAACAGTCGTCCAAAAAGGGACAAACCACAAACCCGCTCATCCATTCCCAAAGGCTATACACACCTTCCGAACTGCCACGGCACATGGGTCACGGTTCGGTACATGATGTCTTTCCGAAAATACATGGTACGACGGAGAAGACGTGATTGAAGTAATACGGAATCACAGAGGGACCAAAAAGTGCAAATAAATCATAAACCTGGGTCGTAGTGTGGTGCAATAGTGCCACCTACTGGTGTAACACTTCTGCTGCCTTACACATACATGAACGTATAAGCAAGAGTCTGTATTTACCTATTTACTACACTGCTGTTTATTTAAAATCTCGCTTAAAAACTCACTTTTACTCTCTGGCTTTCGACCCAGTGTGTTAGGGTGTCTGAGACTCTTTCTTTTTCTTTTATTCTCTCCTGTTTGATTATTTTCTTGCTTTTATTTGGCTTGTGTTTTATGGTTGTGTTTCGAATTGTTTTTATGTTGTACAGCACTTTGGTCAGCCATGGGGTTGTTTTTTTTATAAGTGCTTTATAAATAAATTGGATTGGATTGGATTAAAATAAACGAAAACAAACCAAGCCTCATTCAACTTTTTGTTGCTTAACTTTGCCGTATCGTGTACCGAACCGTGACGCCAAAACCGTGGTACCTACTGAACCGTGACATCTGTGTACCGTTACACCCCTACAATCTGGTTTGATTAGAACTGATAGATCTCAATCTGATTGCACATCTGTGGGATGTGCGGCTACAAGAAGTCTGATCTCCAACAGCTGCACCTTGCACGGCTTAAACATGGTGGTGACAGATACCACAGTGCAGAGGTGGAAAACTGCTCCAGGATTTTGTTCCAACTACATCGATGTTTCTGCTGCAGGTGTGGTCTAATCAGAGAAGCCAGAGAACTGGAACAAAAACCCTGGAGGAACTTTTACTTCCCGAAGCTGAATTTTCCACCTTTGTCACAGGACACTCTTGGAGGTCATCTGGAACAGATGCTTTGGTGGGTTGGAGCTGTTTTTGCAGGACTAAGATCTTATTACGTGGATGGTTGCCATGTTTTGGTTCGTCAGTGTATTTTTAATACACATTTGAATCAAGAAAATGCTTTCTTCTGTCAGAAATGATATTTGACGTGCTATAAAAGCTTTGTTAGCGTGGAAACACTCAGGAACAGCAAGAATCGATGGTAAAACCGCGTGATCAATACTGTGCATGTAGTGCAGCGGTGTGAGACATGTTATGCACCATTCAAAAGAGAGTGAACGAAGCCTTGAGGCTTATGCCACTGAACTCACTGCAGAAAATAATATTTGACCAAAACAGCACTGACCATTTGTTCCACTGTTACACATGACAGAATGGCAGAATGTGCATGACTGAGAGCATATGGATTGATTTGTCATCACTTTCCTATCCAACACTGCTCATGGACATGTGCTGGGGTTCCAGCAGCAATGACACGGTACGACTGATCAAGAAATTAAAAGAACAAACGTTTCATTTTGGCAAATCAGTTGCTGCTTAAAGGTTTATGAAATTAACTCACTGCTGTGGCGGTTCGTATTCAGATTTTGAAAAAGCGGTGTGTGTTTGCAGCTACAGCTTGTGGTCTCAGAGAGCAGACCTCGGATGAATGTGGAAGCGTCTGATGCTGAAAGGTGAAAGGTTGTGTGAGGGATCTTGCCCCATGCTCAGTTCACTCAGCAGCTTTCCCACGATGGGGCCGAACTTGAAGCCGTGGCCTGTGGTGAAAGAGAATCAGATTTTTGAATAGTGCGTATATCCCATTCTTTTCAACCACAGCACAGTCTGCAGAGTGTTGAGAATAATAGCATTGCTACTCTATAAATAGCCATTGTCAGGGCTCTGTTGTTGAGTCAGACCTCCACAGATCTCCACATGAGAGGGGACAGAGGAGAAAAAAAAAAATACAGCAGCACACTGGCACATTCGCTCTAGCTGTCACAGAACATTTCCTTCTCAGGTGGATTTCGGCCAAATGCTAAATTAAGGATTTTGTCCACTCCCGTGAATTTGACTGGGTGTTCATATGGGCTGTGTGTATGTGTGCATGTGTGTGTGTGTGTGTGTGTGTGTGTGTAATCTGCGTTTGTATGGGTGTATAGTCTCTGTTCTGTTGCACTGGACAGCTCTTTGAAGTCCTGAAGGCAGAGCCCAGAATGGCGACTGGCCATTTGTGACCCCTCCGCAGATTGTGTCGCCATGACAACCATGAGGCAACCCCGACTTTAGATGACAGACGAGGAGCCGGGAGAAAGGTCAGCAGTGACACTTTTTTTTTTCTTTTTCAAAACTCTAGTGTGTTTTAGCCCCAGAATCCGAGTCAAATTGCCATTGAGGTTTCCAGTCAGTAAAACACACAACAGCAGCTTTAAGGCCACTGGAGTCGCGCACAGGGCACACACAGCGATTACAGTGCACAATAAAGGGACTGGAGGAGGGTAAAGGTTAATAGTGAGGATTCCTCAGTTCCTGTCATAGCCTCTAATGTGGTATTAAGTCAAAAATAAACACCATAAATCATTAGTGGACTGTGTGTGCATGATAACAAGCAGGACACTCGGAGGCACCTTCGCTACACTCTCCATTACACCTCTTCACCAGCTCCTTTCATTTGGCTCTGACCAATACTGGTTTTAATCTCTTTCTGCAGGCCTCCTGGATTCTATTCTGCAGGCAGGATGGCAATCAGCCCCGATGTTTTTTTATTAATGTCAGACAAAATGGTGTTTTGAGCTGTAAGGAAGGAGTTAGAAGTGAAAAGGACATGAAAAAAAAAAAAATCTCCATAAAGACTGCTGTGCCGGGATAAAACGGACTGCAGCCTGACTGCATTTTTTTGGTCAAATAAAAACAATAAAATACTATAATTAATGTTGACTTGCTTGCTCACCCACAACAATTAAAATCCATTTTTTCCCACTTAATATTTCCAATATGCAATATACTTTGTGATCCTGAAGAAGCGATGTATAGTTCAGCTGAACCTGCGTTTTATATCTACTGTTAAAAAGGCTAAGGGGCTAAATTCCCCCATATAATGTTTTATCTGAATCTGAAACTGCAAATGTTTGCGTTTGATTGGCTATGATTAACAGCTGTCTATTAAATGTAACTCTCAATTCTCACCTTTGTCACATTTCCTCAACTGAAGTAAAGACATAAATAATATAAATGCTGGAGCATGAATGCTACAAGAGCTTCTAAGAATTCTTTGTGGTTCTGGTTTTCTGCTCATTACTTCTTACTATTCTTATTTCTCATCAGGCTTCTTCACAGAAAGTCTTCTGTTTTCTGAAAAGATTTCCTAACAGTTTAATAATACAAACCATTATTTATTTGTGCTATAAGAACAAGAATTTTGCCAATACTGAGACATTTGTGGGCCTCAATTTCAGTCCAGCTGATCAAGCAGTCGGGCCCCGTCTCTGTGCGCCGTGCTGTGGGAGATGAATGGCTTGCAGATGATGGAGCTAAAGTAGCACCGCTGCACATCTTTTCCCAAGCCTTTAAAATGAAATGCAGCTTCTGGAGCCCCTCTCGGCCCATGGCCGCTCCTCCAGAGTGAGTCTGAGCTGAAATTAATTAGCCTGTAATTAGCTAAAGGACATGGCGATGGGAACAGATGGAACAAATGCCAGGAGAGCCCTTTGAGCCCGCAGCGGCGTCTCTGGAAGAACGCACGAGCCCAGGGAGCCACAAGTGCCTTTAATTAGAGGATAAAAGGGGTCCGCATTGGGCTTCACTGCTGCCCCTGCTCAGTCCCTCATTAAAAGTTGAGCTGGCTCTTTGAGATGGGCCGGGTGCATACATGTGTGTGTACATGGGAGTATGACTTGTGTGTGCGGTTTGCTGTGTTGAACTGACCTGAGAATCCAGCCCCAATCACAATATTCCTGTGGGTGGGGTGATGATCCAGGATAAAGTGGCGGTCGGGTGTGACCTATGAGGAAAAATACACAACTCTTCATTAAAATATGCACTAGCTGTCGCTGTCAGTTGAATAATAAGCTGAACTAAGCCAAATCCACTATATGGACAAAAGTAATGGGACGTCTGGCCATAACACCAGGGGGAACTTCATTGACATTTCATTCAAATACATAAACTTTAATAAGGAGTTGCACCCCACCATAGCCCCCTTTGCAGTTTTCCACTCTTCTTGGAAGGCTTTTCACAAGATTTCTGTGGGAATTTGTGCCCATTCATTCATTCTGTAGGGCATTAGTGTGGTCAGGACGAGAAGGCCTGGCTCACAATTTTCGTCCCAGTTCATCCCAAAGGTGCTGGGTGGGGTTGAGGTCGGGTCAGAGCTCTGTCCAGACCAGTCACGTTTTTCACACCCAACTCCTCTAGCCATAGGTGTCATTAGGTCTATTTTGGGAGGTCTGAAGCCCCTCCAAAATGACCCCAAGCCTTTTATTAGTAAAATAATATTCATTATTCTACTATTTTTAAATCCAAACATTTCATACACGATATCACTGAGCGCAGATACACACTTTACAGACAGAAACAAGACTCTGAATTGAAATGAAGAATAATAAGTCTAGCTCTCATTATTGAATTAAAATGATGTAGTGGCTGTTGAAGCTGCTGTAGGT
>JBBPDH010000001.1:18356860-18367360 GCA_037974565.1 Clupeocharax schoutedeni
ACTTTCTCCTTTAGCTGCAGCGATGACGGCCCTGACCATCACTGCCTGCATCATCTGGTGTGTGTGCTCGGCCAAGTCCAACAGACAGAAGGACGGCTTCCACCGCCTGCGGCAGCACCGGGACGATTATGACGATGAGATCCGCCTCACCTCCATGGGCTCCAAGAAGTCTCTGCTGAACCATGAATTCCAGGACGACAGTGAAAGTGATGAGGACACTCTGTATGCCAACAAACTGTGATGCTCCAGCGCCTTCTAATTCAAGTCTCCTACTCTGTCCATATTCTACAGCGCCGCCCTACAGGAGACTCTGAGAGAGACAGAGGACCCAAGTTTTCTGTCCTATTTCCCTGCAGTCCAGAGCTCTCCGGGGCCAGCAGGGGACACTTAACTAAAAGGCCCATCCAAACAGACTACCATGAAATCCTTCACAGGATGCACTTTACTGGCCTACTGAAATTTGGTCAATCGTGTCACACCTTAATGTATGCAAGTAACAATCCGCTCTCAACCGACGTGCTGTTTCTTTGAGTTTAGATTATGCTCCTTTTTTTCGCTTGTTCGTGTGGAAATCTCTCAGCAGCTCTTCCAATAGGTCTCCAGTCTGGCCGTCACTAACCGACTTGCCCAAGTGAACCGAAGCTCAGTGGGATTACTGAACACAGTGCCTTGTTTGATTAGTTTGAGCCATTGTTGCCTGTTGGCCGTTACTGAGGTGTGAAGACGGGTGTTGGAAGTCAGTTGTTCTCTCTGCCATGCATTTGGGTCATAATCGGGAGTCCAGTAACTTCTTTTTATCCTTCTTTCGTCACGATGGTTCCGCACTGATACTGGGTTACTGGGAACAGACCAGAGGTCGTGTACATAAAATGTCTCTGAGCAAACGTGCTGCTTATGCATGATTTTTAAGTTAATAGTGACTGAGATCAGGCGGGTAGAATTCTCAACCTGCATCACAACATGTCATAATCTTTTTCTTTTTTCTTAAACAGCCTTTCTGTGGCCAGCTCTTGATCTGAGGTGGTGAGTTGGTTCATCACAGACAGAATTGTACTGTAGCATAGCATTGATACACATCGGAGTGAATGGTATTTGGCTTGCCAAGAATGTAAAGGACTCTTTTTTTTTTTTCTTTTTCTTTTTCTTTTTTTTTTTTTTTTTGAGTTGTTTTCATTGCACTCATTCCGCACGTGTTGAAAAAATGACATGGGTCAAATGGGAGATGACTTTTCCTCTTAATGCATCAGTTCAATGGGTAGCAGGAACGCCTACAAAAGCAATAACATATTTGATTTGTTCATTCAGATTTAAGATCTGTTTATTCAGGATTCTTCTTTTTCTCCACATCGTCCTTTTACTGATTAAGTATGAATTGAATATGGAATCAATTTACATGTCATATATCATGTATAAATACACCCTGATCCTAAATCAGTTTAAAGGATCATAACTTTTACCGTTTTTTTTAACTGATTTATTTGACAGAGGATACATTTAGTGCCTAAGTCATCTCAAGTGATGATAAAATGCCATACAGTCCAGATCCTTTTAATAATGGATGTGGATTACATCCTTGGAGCCACTATGTATGTAATTGTTAACTATTCAGGGTTTTTTTTTTTTTTGGTTTTTCTTTTACCTTGAACAGCCGTAAAATTCACATATTAAGGTGTTTGTGTTGAGGTATCTTTTCATGTGGAAAGCTTCTGGTAATCAGCATTAGTGTCCATAATCAGGCTGATTGCTCTTAAATGATATTCAGACGTTGTTTTTTCGTTCATTATCTCATTTGCCCTGTACAGAGGATTCATTGTTGTTATGCTACTATTAAATTGTGTTGAGTTAATGAGAACATTGGCTCAGAGAAACCAGCAGAGCTGATTGCGTATGTTGATGAATTCAGGCAGGTGCTCAGTCGTGCTGTGTAACGTCTTTACTGCCCATCGTGTCTCACTATCTTTATCACCCCTGTTTTGTGAGTGAATGCCAGTAAGAGGAGCTTTTTTTAATACGTTTGATGTGTGTCGTGTTTAATCGGCAGCCTTTTAAAGCCTCATCTGGACAGTGTGACCTCAAGCTTTCAGCGTGTAAACCATCTTTTTTGCTTTTTTGTCACTGCGTAGATTACCAGTGGTCCAAAACTGCACCAAAAGTAAGACACTGTAAAGGTAAATGAAGCATATATCATTCAAATTTCACATAAATCCAAAACACGATTGCTTGATGCGGACCATCATACTGGAATGCGAGGAGTGGCCGCGTCTGAACGGATGTGTATAGCTTTTTGTATGTACTGGTTGTGCTGATGTATATTTTTTTTGTCCTTTTATAGAAAAAGGGATTGATTGTAGATAATTAAGTGATGCCAACTGTACGTAAATGACGTAAGTGCAATTTCTGATTTTGAAAGGCAAAGGTTGTGAATAAACCCGGCTTTATATCTGGTGTTCAAGAGACTGGCTGGTTAAATATAACTGAATTAAATAAGGCTGAAATAAAAGTGTGAATGAAAAGAAATGTTTGTTACTGTGTTTTTTTTTGTATCTCAGTGGTCTGATTGTTTTTATTGTCTTGACTAAAAATCCTCACAAGTTAAATCTAGTCAGTATAATTCAGATTTCTCATTGTTATTGTAAGGATATCAGAAATTGCCTGATCAGTTTTCACACTAGATGATGTTGACTGGTGAAACCTCTCAGTTCATGAATTAACTTTCATTCATTAAGCATTTTGTTCCACAACTAAAATGAAAAAATTAATTGGACTCAAATGAATGTATTTAGAGATTTAGGAGGTTAAATGCATTGAATTTTCATACTAAATTGACTGGGTTTAACATGGGTTAACTTACCATAATATGATCTTACTGAGTTGACAAGGAAAGTCAATGTAACTGACAGCTTTATGCGATCATTTCTCAACAGAACTGATGGATGATAATAGATTTACTTCTGTAAAGCCTTTGACACACTGGAACATCAGTTAATTTTAGGATATTTCATGGAAGTTGGCAATTATATTGTAAGAATAGTTATATGCAGTAGTGGATGCTGTGTCCCCTTCCCTTCACTCATGCTGGTACCTGCCTGTGACAAAGCACTTGCCCAAAGGGGGCTATTCTAAACCCTAGAAAACAGACGCCTCTCAATACTTCCATCCCTTCTTCAATTGCTAATCACTAGGACACCAGCTGCCCAACAGTTCTCCATGTTTAACCCTTTCACCAAGTGAAGCAGTGGGCAGCCAGCGATGCATCCAGGGAGCAGTGTGTGAGGACAGTATCTTGCTCAAGGGGTCCTCAGTTGTGTCATTTGCAGTCGCACAACAGTGTGAAAAGTGTGACATCCTTACTCTCCATTTGATCCATTCACCAAGTGAAGCAGATGGCAGCCAGGAAAGCAGCACCCAGTTTGTGGGGACGGTACCTTGCACGTCCTCCACACATGTAATTATTATATAATGTAATTATTTTTTATGGTCTTTTATAGGTGTCATATGTCACCTGCTCCGATTGGTCAGACATTTCAGGCTCATTTAAAAACTTTTCTTTTTGTTCTTGAAATAAATCACGCGGGTGGTAGTAGCCTTTTCGTAAAATACTTGTGATCCCACTTCCCTTGAGCAAGATACTTAACCCTCTGTTGCTCCACGGGGTAACTAATCAACTAATCGCTCAGAATAATGGCGTCTGCCAAATGCCGTAAATATATGTGAAAAGCAGGTGTGTCCTAATACTTTTGTCCATATATGCTGCTGCGTCTCCACGCAGACAGGGGGCGCTGGGGAGGACCACGGGCTGAGACGAGCCTTTGCCAGCACGACGCGGATGACGTTCAACAACAAAAATGGCAGGGGGAAACAGCAGCTACTGGGAAGGTGAGGTGGCAAAGAGGCGTTTCAGACTTTTAATGCCATTTAATCAAACATTTTATTTTTATATGCCCATATACGACGGCTGAGTAAACATCTCCCTGGCCAGTTCGTCTCAAAACACCTCCTTTCTCTAGTTTTTAGTGACGCTAGCCTTGTTAGCTGAGCTGGCTAACCGAACGTCAGTGCTTTAGCTGAACAATGTAAACAAACACAGATTTAACCCCAGTTTATGTTGTCATTCCTTGAAATAACTTAACCCCCTGGCGTTTTTGAGAATGCGTGGCTGTTGTATTTCACAGTATTTCGTGTTAGTTTTCTTTTGAAGAAGTCATTTTAAGCAAACCAGATGTCTGTAGCTTAGCCTTCCAGGGAAGCTAAACTACGTTATTGAATATTTGTATTATTCTTATCTGCAGCTTTTGTGTGGTACTATATCTGAATTTCAGTGGGCTTGTTGTTGTCTTCAGTCATTTCGTAAAGCAAACGTGGGTGCTACAGTGAGAGAACACGACTAGTTGTGTAGCCAGCTTAGACACTAACTGGCTGCTCCTGTATAAAGTGGCCCCTCTTAGTCAAGCGTGAATAGAGCACAACACACAGCATGATACGTGTGAAATTCTCTGCATTTAAAGCATTTACCTAGTATATAGGGAAGGTACCCTGCTCATTGCTGCCTTCATGGTACATCTTCGCAGATTTGCGCAGGCAGGCAAGACAGTTGGAAAATGAGCTCGACCTGAAGCTGGTCTCCTTCAGTAAACTGTGCACCAGCTACAGCAGCTCCCGGGATGGCCGGAGAGGAGACAGGTATCTAATGATGAAATTGTAGTGAGCCGTTCAATGCTATATTTGAGTTCTGTATGTGTAATAGTAAGTGCTTGTTTCAGTATTGCTCTCTTGTGTTTTTTCCAGCAGTTCTGACACAACACCCCTCCTCAACAACTCCACTCAAGACAGAATGTTTGAAACTATGTCGGTTGAGATTGAGCAACTTCTTGCAAAAGTTAGTCATGTATCATTTTGTTTTGATGGTGTGTTAGGAGGAGTAACTAGTTAACAGCCTGTTCTGTTTTTTAAGCAGTATTGACAGGAATCATGTTTGTCAGGGTTAAGTCTTTTATGCCTTCATGAGTCCATATTTTTACTTCATCTAGTCACTCATTAGGTTTAAATGTCATTTGATTTCTTTGCTTTTGGTTTAGCTTACAGGGATAAATGATAAGATGGCGGAGTACACTAGCACACCAGGCGTGACATCTCTCAATGCAGCGCTGATGCACACCCTCCAAAGGCATAGAGACATCTTACAGGTGAAAAGCATCCGATGTTTGTCCCCTTCTCATCAAATCTCTTCTCTTAAACTGCTACATATTGGAATTGCAGTGTCTTTCGTTATATTAAAGGGCCCATTTAACTTTTCTAGAAATTAAACAGGCTGCTTGATTAGTATAGCCTATAAAATTAAGCTGTCATTTTCAAATCTGATGTCACAGAACTAACACGGTAAACTAACACAGCAGTTTAGCCCCACCCTTTGATTCTACTGAGTGGTACTGAATCAGAAATAAATATTTACAACTACCAACACAAAGAAAAAACGTCTATTTAAATCTGAGATAAAGGTTGAAAATGTACAAATGAGTTATGGTGAATTTTGAATTGTAGTTTGGGAACACAAAGCCACACAAGTCATGGGAAAATCATTGAAAAATATAGAATATGGACCATTTACAATCACCTTGGCAAAACAAGCCAAAATAATTGGACTTTTATTGAATTTCATGGATAACTTTATGCATAAAAACACATAGTAACACTTATATAGTCCTGTGTTTGGTCACACTGGCAAAATCACTGTGATTGGTTAGAGGCTAATTTGCAAATATCACTATCGCAGAGACCAATATCATGATGTTGTGCAGCCTTAATTTTTTTATATTCTTATCTAATTGTATTTTAATATTGGATTTAGATTCCTGCCTGCACTATGTACTTGCTGTGATACATCTACATGATGTGTTTAGCATCTCAGTTGTAATTCGTTGTATGTTTCCCTTCATCTTTTCCCCACAGGACTACACACATGAGTTTCACAAAACCAAATCCAACTTCTTAGCAGTCAGAGAGAGAGAGGATCTTCTTGGGTCCGTCAGGAAAGACATTGAGTAAGCTTGACTCATCTAAGTTTTTAGACCAGGAAAATCGCTTCAAATCATACAAATTTGTTGGATGTTGGAAATCAGGGTGAAAATCCAGCAAAAATGGTGGTGTATGCACAAACAAAGGTTCTCTGTTATCAGGATAAGCTATCTGCTCTCTTCTTCTAGCACTTTCTGATCTGAATATATCTGTGCTCTATTCTGTAATACTAGAATACTTATGGTGTGTCTTAAGCATATGATAACTGAACAGTAATTTCAACAATATTCCCTGCATCAGAACTTTCCAGGGACAAATAACTCAGTATATTCTGTACAGGGCAAACATTTTAATTGACTTTTTCTTCTAGTATGTTAATTAATTATTTATACACATAAATTGCATTTTTGTGAATATGCATGTGCTAAGCTTCTTTTCCCCCATTCAGACGCTGGATACATGTACCTCATCATTGTTATGTAAACTGTGCAAATGGTGCAGCTTAGAGATACAATATATGGATAAAATATTCGGATGCCTGACCATTACACCTCCAGGAACTTTAATTACATTGCATTCAAATTCATAGGCTTTAATATGGAGTCGGTCCCCCTTTCCCCCAATGTGAAATTAACCCATTCACCAAGTGAAACAGGGCTGCCGAGCACAAAAGATTAGCAGTCCATCAACTTAACCCCTCGTCTCCCCCCTCAAAAGGTTCTTCACAAACAGTGTCCACAAAGTTGGAAGCATGGTGTTGTCCAAAATGTCTTGGTCGACTGCAGCATTAAAATTGCTCTTCACTGGGAATAAATTCAACATTTTTGAGGTCCCAATACTTTTGTCCATATTGTGTAAGTGAACCTCCGCTCATGAAAGAAGATTCATGATTTTTACCTAAGTTGACCACCAGGTGTCAGAATAGGCTCTTCTAATAGCAGTGGGTCAGAGTGTGAAGCTGTGATAACACTCCCCAGGCCATCTTCCCTGGGTCTGACTGCAGAGTCTCTAGTTTCATTGAGGGCATTATGGATTACACTGAAGTTTCACCTGTTTCTTTGCCTGTGTTCATAATGTTTCCCGTGTTGCTCGGCTTCACTATCGATCCAAGTTGAGCAGGGAACCGTGCCCCCCAGTAGGCACAAATTGTGCCAGTAGGCACAAATGACAGAACCTGTGTGTGTGATGTAGGGCCATGCCCTCTTATAGTCTTGTTGGAATGATTAAGTTGCCTGTCTGTCGTCTTCTGCTGTAGCTGGAATATACTGACAGTTGATTAGGCTGTGTGTGGATTCGTTCCCATGCCAACCAGACTGATGACCAATCCTCGGCATCAGTCTTGTAGTAGCGTAGTCGCAGAGCGCGGTTGTGGACGCTTTATGACTAATAGTTTAGTCATTCTGTCAGCCGTACATTGCTGACACTGCCCATGACGTGTTTTTTCCCCTTCAGATGGAGGACGATCTTAATTTGTGTAGGCAGTAAAGCATAGAATGTGGAGTCTGTGATCCTGTAACAAAGATCCGGAGCACTATAGGAGGATGTGGTAGATTTTTGCCCACCACTGCCCCTATTAACTACTTGAGAAGGGTAGCTCTTCCTAGTACTGCACTCATTCATTATTCATACAATGCTTTCTGTGGAAGAGCTGGCTCTGTGCATGGTGGAAACAGTGGGGACAATAAAGCCCAATTGCTATCCTAGCACATCTTTAGCTTGGGCTAAAGAGGTGACATGGATTTTAGTATGTTCTGTCTTTTACCACATAATGTGTTCATAGAAAGATTTTGAAGTAGTACGAATCAGTGCTTTCGAATTAAATATTTTGAGCACTTTCATTAGGTTTGTCATTATTTAAAAGAGTTCTGGTTCGTTTATGCTAATTTGGAGCATTTATTTCTTGGTGTACATGACTCCTGCTTTAAAGAGACTGATGCACTGATGCACCGATGAAAGATGATCCCTAACCTTTGAAGGCTTAAACGATAAATGTGCTGCTTGGAGCATTTACATAGAAAATGTATGTGTTAGCATTTGTGTGTTCAGTGAATGATGTACGCTTTTTTTTGTTGTTGTTGTTCCCAGGACATACAAGAGCGGCTCAGGGGTGAACAACAGACGAACAGAGCTTTTCCTAAAGGAACATGAGCACCTAAGAAAGTAAGCCCTTTTCTGTTCCCTTGCTTAAAATGTAAACCTGCCAAACTAATAATCAACATCAAAGTGACAACTGAGGTCATCAAAATGTGATTTTATAAAGAGCCCCTGAAGATGATAAAACAGGCATCACTTAGCTTTTTAACACCCTTAGTGGGCTGAATGAGTAATTGCCTTTATGTGGAAATTGCCTTTATGTTCTGCTGTGTTTTATGTTTTAATTTTGAAATTTAACAACAATGTAATCTAATAATGCAGAGCTTGTGAATATGCAGTCTGACACCTTGCCTATGTCCAAGCCTTATGTTAAAAAAAAAAAAAGAAGCAGAAGTGTTAGGCCAGTAGGTGGCACTATTGCACCACACTACGACCCAGGTTTATGATTTACTTGGGGTTTTTGGTCTCTCTGTGATTCCGTATTACTTCAATTACTTCTTCTCCGTCGTATACATGTACGAATACATGTTCAGCTACAGCCCTAATAACGACTGATTAACTCCACCAGAAAATCTCATTTGGCGTTAATCAGTTGTTATTTTAGTTTTTTACCCCCAGTCTAGTTGTGTTCACTGACTACCATACCAATATGCTGGGAGAATACTATTCGGCAATTCATTGTCAGCTAACAGATGCCTTGAGTTCAGACAATAGGGCCAGAGCTTAGTCGTTTACACGACTTGGCGCCTCAACAGTCATTAATCTGAGCTGAATCTTTGGAATCTGACTGTGAAGTTCATTGTGATTATTTATGAAGATCACAGGATTGTTCCACATGGCTGATACAGAGTGTCAGCTGTGTGTCACTAGGTGGGTGTGTAGCATTGTGGTCCCTGAACCTGTGTGTACCTTTGTGATGTGGCATATGCATGAAACCGTTTTGCCAAGAATTAAAACACTTGTATAGCAGGTTGGCCTCTGGAAGGAGCTTGATTAGCTCTTTGTGACTTATTTGAGGTGTAGCGTTGCTTTGTGAATGGAAAAATGTAGCTCTTTAGAAGCCAGTATCTTATTAATAAATGTTCAAACATTGCAAATTTTAATACATTGCATCACGGCCATATTATTCGGATAAAATTTTGTAATTTACAGATACATATATTTACCAACTATCGAGTAAATCAATCTGCTTCTCTGGCGCGGATTGGTCTATATTCAAAATTCATTTCGTTCTTAAAGCCTTGTATACTTTAAATGAAATTTGTAAATTATATATAAGGTAGTGACCTGGTGGGTAAAACACTTGCATCTGAACCCAATGACCACAAAGTCAAGCGCCCCCCTTCTTCATTTGAGCAAGACCTTTAACCCTCAGTTCCTCACTGTCCCTGTGACTAATGATTGTAAGCTGCTCTGGATAAGGATGTCAGCCAAATGCCCACTTTAACCTTAATTTGACCTTTTCTTCATTACAATCGTTTACCTTTCATTTTCCCTACAGTGAAATGTTATGTGAATTATTTTAAATGTCTCTCTTCTTAGTTAGATTTGAAGGATTATGTAGAGAGTGATGCAAGAGATCTCCTGACTGTTAATTAAAGACAGGTTTTCCAGGGCTTTCATGCCACCTCGAGCTAATTTGCACAATAGGCAAAACTGGCCTGGCTGGAAGGACCATTTCAGTGGGCGCCTCTCTGCCTGCAGTGTAGGGAGGCAGTCCTGGCTTCATGCCTGCTTTGTTTCTCAGCAGAAAGCAGCAGTGTGCCCTCCCTCCCCTAATGCCGGCATCTTACAAACCAGCACTTCTGTAGGGAGAAAACAGGATGTGGCACACAATCGCCTCTGTGCCGTGCTGGGTGTTAAAGGTATTAATAGATAATGAGCACTACCTCCATGATAATATTGCATTCCATAAGAAAGCATGTTGTTTACTTTAGTTTATGTTTTGTGTGCTTGATATTGTATCCGTTAACTGCAGAGGATGTAATTTACTGGGCTCTTCAGAATTGTTTGAAAGAGCAGTAATATTACATTTCTCTTCTGTAAACAGTATCTGCTTAGAGATTGTCTGCTTAGGTTCCCACTGCAATTTTAAGAGTAAACAAATAAAACCCCAAAACTAAATACTAAATCCAGCCAATATAAGGGATTAGGGGTTTTTTTTTCATCACAGAGTAGCAGTACTCCGTAACCCGTAGGGGTATTCATTTTAATGTTGACTTTTATTAATATCATCCCATTTGGATATGCTGTGAATATGGGTGTTGTGTTTGATCTGTATATAATATGGAAAATTTACAGCTCAGCTCTGTCTCTGCAATTACCCCTCTGGAGTGTACTGGTAACCACTACTGGGCAAAACCAGTAATAAATATATACAGCCTGTATTATTAT
>JBBPDH010000001.1:18373774-18389870 GCA_037974565.1 Clupeocharax schoutedeni
TAGCTCTACCTCCACCCCATCTGTTGTCATTTTATACATTTATATTGCTAAACAAAAATGTATTTCTCATTTGTGACTTTATTTCTCAAAATAAAGTTGCAAAAAAAACTTTTCAGAGAATAACTGGAAACGTACTTTATTGGGGTATATCGTGATATATATCGTTATCGTGATATAAAATAATCCATATCGTGATATATGTGCCCAGCACTATTCAGAATTATGGAATTCATGGGGATGAAATCAGACGGGTTTTATTTCTTGGTTTGTGACTGTTTGACACAAAGCGGAGTCCATTGGCACCAGACAAGGCTTAAAGAAGCAACGTTAGAGTTCGTTATCATTAGCTAGCGTTAACGCTAACATTCAGATTTTAGATACAGAAAAGTAAAAAAGTGAGTAGAATTGCACCAAGACGAGCTGGTAGATTATAGATTCCCATTCCCCTGCCATTCTGTGATCAGCAGTGATCGGCAGATCATGATATCGGTGATCGGCCCCAGAAATGCTGACCGGAGCATCTCTATTAAAACTCTATTCTCAGTTCAGTCAGGCGACTGTTTTCATAACTAATCACTGGATTTAGAAATTAGCCATCTGCTCTATGAGTTAAAGCTTCCCTCCTCATTTATCTCGAGGGGTTCCCTACCGCTTTTGTGCTAGTGCGATTTGAGTAAATAGTTTCTCAGTAAATTTCTGACTTGCAATAATGTGTTGGGCTGGGTAATGTCATTAAAATAATGGTTGCTGTTGAGAGGTTGAAAACAGAAACCTCTTAGTGGGGATTCAGCGGCTACGCAGCTGTCATTACTGCCTAAAGCTTTTATCTAGTGTGCAGTTTAAAGTAGGTGTGCTGACTCTTATACTGAATGCAGTCCTCATGTTTTCCTGACCGTCTCTGCTAGTGCTGATGCGTACATGGTGGCTGCAATTATGTAAGTGTTGTGGAGCAACATGTTGAAAAATGAATTGGTTGTCCTATAAATTGGCAACATTATTAAGCCTTTATTGCTCAGTGGAACTAAGTGACATTAAATTAAGCTGTTTGATTTGGTTATTGGTTTGAAATTAGCATACTTAGAAGGGAACCCCTGCTAATTTTAGACTCACAAAATCCACTAACAGCCAAACCTGTAGCCTGCTTGAGAAAAGGACTTTGTCAGCTGCTCTGTATGACGCAGTTTATTACAATTGATGTCTATCTTGGACATAAAGGGTTAACGTCTTTGGCAGTTAGGGGGTTAATTATTTCATGAAAGTTCAATAAATCTCTGAGATTACTTTTTACTCTTACAGAGCTTTGTAATACACTATATAGACAAAAATATTGGGACACACCTCTTAATTATTGAATTGCTGTGGCCCCTTACTTCCAATGTAGGACAGTCTGCACAAAGCAAGGTCCATAATGACATGGCCTCAACCCCACCCATCACCTTTGGAGTGAACTGGAATAGAGTATTTAAAGTCTGCATCGCAGAACCTGAAAGGAGCGATGAGGAGCGCTTAACTCCTCAGCTATTCTCACTACATGCCAGCACTTAACAGAGTCGATTAACATCACTGTGCTCTTGGAGAAAAAGGGAGCACACAGGCATCAGGGGTAGAATTTGCAGTCTTGTTTTAGTGCATGTAATCAAAATCGGAGCCCTTTGGCAAGGCATTTGTCCGAGAATGTGGGATAATTTTCTCTTCCCCTTGGGTCTCGCTGGCCCTGAAAGTTTTATCGTCTAAATGACCAATAATATTGAGCCTGCAGCAGATTTGCATTCCCTGCATTCCCTGAGGAAGAATGACAATGTCATGGTGAGACACAATATAAGCAAATGTCAGCACACGTTTTTCATGGGCATGACCATGAGTTGTACACTTACTATACGTTTGGTTTGTAGTAGCTTTGTTCATTTATGTGGTTTGTTCATTTTAGATTTTGTGTAACAGAAACTTTTGTATCATCTAGTGTCCCAGTCTTCCTTCCTCTTAAAAAAAAATGCTCCAGAAAGAGTAAACGAGTCTTGTGTGATTTGAATGCTGTAGCATTTGGAACCTCCTCACTGTTACTGTAAAGGGCATATAGCACCAATCCTGCCCCCTCTGTAGAGCCTTCTCATGATTAACAGTGGCTTACTATTGATTGCTGCTGCAGTATCCCTAACTCCACTGTTTTAATTTTAACTTATTGAAACACACTTTTTTTTTTTTTTTTTGCAGCTCAGATCGACTTATTGAAGACACAATAAGGTAAGATGTTTTACCGAAATTTTGTAGAAATTCCCAAGACCACTTGCACTGACATGATTGTGTAGCCACAGTCAATTCTGTAATAATCTGAATCTGTGTAACTGCTTGGAAACACAAATATCTACTCTTTAATCTGATGTTTTATCTCCCATTCAAATCGCTGCTAAACTGATAGTGTTTCTTGGGCCCATTTCCATTTGAAGAGACCTCAATCAATGCTTAACATGAAGCCACTGATCCATTACTTGTCCATTCTGATACCATTAGATTACCACTCAAGATTGGGCTGAAAGCGGATCTTGTCTCTTAAGGGAAGCTGGCAGACAAGCTTTCTTGGCAGACATTATAGGTTTCTTTGTGTGAAACCACCAGATTCCGCTTTGTTCAAGAGTATGGATCATATCTACAATATATAACATATCAGATAACACATTTAATGGGCGCAGATCTAAACATGGCTTAAAGGAACATTGTGCCTCCTCCCAAGAGCCTGAGCCATGGCTGAGTAAATAACAGTTACCACATAAGGGTGAACGACTGAACCCCCTTGAGACAGGATTGCCCTTGAGTTGAGCTTGTACCTGCAGAGCTGCTGGGTGGTCTGCAGGTCTGAGAGGTGGTAGCTGTTTCCCCCATAATGTGACTGAACTCGTCCATGAGCCCAGCAGTCCACATTCACTATTCTTGGGGAAGCCCTCAGGAGCCAGCTGGCACCGGTTCTTAATTAATTCAACTGCAGGGCCCCTTTAAAAGCCTTCGCCCTTATTCAAGCAGAAAATTGCACGGTCTCAGCTGTCTAAGATCATTGCACTTTCTCCACCAGCCTGGAGCCACCAAAATGAGATTGGGACTCATTGTTTAACATTTTGTCATGGCTGTGGTCTCTGTGGACCATGGGTGCTCATAGCAATTAAATGATACCGAGAACACTCTCCCAAACAAGATTCTGCGACATCAGTCAGATTTTATAAAATAAGCCAATGGACATTACCAATTCATATGACAATCGAGCTGTAATTGCTTGCCCTGTTATCGGAATCCCGGAGCAGTGTCAGAGCATTCTGTGCTGCACTGATGGCTGAGATTGTTCATGCATGTTCGGTGGTGAAAAATTTTGAGACTGGAAGAGGAACAGATAAGATAAACCTTTCTTAGTCCCACAAGTGGGAAATTGGCATTACTTTTAACAGTACTTTTAGCTTTGTAGGGTGTAAAATTTTCATCAGCATTGCAGATATATCCCCAGCAATAGCAAAAGTATGAGACTTGATATGAATTTATTCTTGCACCGGTCACATTAAAACAACCAAAGAAATGTAGTCATTAGTGTGAATTGTAAACTTTGTATCAGTGCCACATTGTGCTCAGATGTTGTAGAGATATTGTAACTATGCTGCAGTATTTTGATGCCAAAGCAGATGGCAATAGATATATCCAGTCCTGGGCAAACCCTCACTTCTTCCTATTTTGCTTCCAGAGAGCCAGACTGTCTTGCTTCTTTAGTCTTGAGAAGCAGTTCTCCTGGTTTCCTAAAGGACTTTTCATTTCCGGTCCAGTCCCTGAACCTGACCAGTTTCAGAGGAATGTTTGTGTTGGTTAAGACACTCAGTGACCTACGTATGAATCATTAAAGAGCATCTAACTGAAGTCCTGAACCAGTGAAGAACCAGGAGCAGATGATCAGGAGGTGATCAGTATACTGGTGATGCTGAATGCTTAGTGGGCGGAGCTCCTTTATCTGGGCTCTTTGTGTCTTATTATGCAAAGCAAAATATAAGAAAATGAGGGGTGGCTCAAAACACAAAACCGCACTCAAAACTGCAGTGTTAATCCACACAGTAACTGCATTGCTCTGTTTTAACACAGTGAGAGAGTAGCAGTGAAATGAAGAGCTCCCTGTGTAGGTCTACCAGCTCACAGGGAGGGGCTGGCAGGAGAGCTCTGGGGTGATAAATGTCTCTGGTGTCTGGAGGAGCCTCTGCTAAACTGTACTGAGACAAAGGTCAGGTTGTTTATGACTGAAGTCACCTGGGGAGAAAGCGCCATCAGCTTCCAGGTCCCCAGAGAGAACCGTCGTGTCTTATTTTGTTATATCATTTTCTTTTTTTCATCAGTGGGGCGTGCTATATTTTACCTCACTGGTCCATTTTTGAGGTTTTAGCAGTATTTATGCTATTTTTATGAGTTCTAGACTGTATTATCTGTAAAAGAGAGGGGTTTGTATTTTACCTCACTGGTCCATGTTTGAGGTTTTAGCAGTATTTATGCTATTTTTATGAGTTCTAGACTGTATTATCTGTAAAAGAGAGGGGTTTGTGTTTGTGCTCACATTATGGTTAAGGCACTAATGTGTATCCTTTATTATAGTGATTTTGACTTTTGTGACATTGAATTGTAGTGTATGCAAATGAACCCTCCAACCTTTTATAGAACATTAGCTATTTTGTATGTAACGTCACAGTCTCAATATTTTAGCAATATGATCAAGCTACTAGTGTTATATAATGCAGCTCTCTGTCTGTGGACCTGGCTTACAATTATATATCTGTAAACACACGTTTTAGTTCTGCCCAATTGTGCCCAATATATAATCCCCCTCAGCAAATTCATGGCCTCTGGAAGACATGTGATGAAATTCCAGTTCCAAAAGATGTGTATTGTTGAACTTGTTTTGTTTGAAATTGTTGAAGTTTGGAAGAAGTTGATACAACTTTCATTAGAAAACAACAGAAAATTCTTAAGTTTCTGTCCTCCTCCCTTGCTGAATGTCTGCAGCCAGGACAGCAGTGGGCTCTGGGCCTGCAGCAGAAGCTTTAGGTGCCAGGTGCCAGATCATTTACGCTCCCAAAGCTGCTGAGCTTGAGCCTGAGTGAGCTATAGTTTCACTCTGCAATTTAATCCTCTCCACCAGCAACAAGAAAGCAAGATTGAGCTGAAGAAGACAAATGCATGTTGGCTCTGTATCTGCCCAGCATTTTCAGAACAGTCTCTGTGTGCATAACAGGGGTCCGTACATTTATAGAGGAAAAACGGGGGCAAGTCTTTGCGGCCCCTCCATGATAGAACTTCATTACGCTTGAGCAAGCAAAGGCTGTTTCATGAAATCATAATTTGTCACGTGAGGTATCTGCTTCTACACTGTCAGAGGAAATGAACGTGTAATGCTGGGTGATGCTTCCCTGGGCTTTTTACTGCAAACCGTGGGCGTATTGGGCGGCGTCTCCAGGGGTTTGCAGTAATGCAGCTTCTGTTCCTCTCTGAGCTCAACTCTTGTAGACATGTGCTCCCTTTAAGGAACACCCATTTTCCGAGTCTGTAAGTTTATAGTGAGACCAGTGAAACTATGACTTTTCAACCAAACTCTTACTTCTTTTCCAGCATTGCCATGGCAACCAAGGAGAACATGACCTCCCAGCGTGGCGTGTTGAAGTCCATACAGAGCAGGGTCAACACTCTGGCCAGTATCTTTTCTGCGTGTCTGTATTTCTATGTCCATAAATATTAAGAGGGGAAAAAAGGTCAAGCCAGTGAAGAGTGCATCTCACGTCATTCACTATCCAGCTATTGGGATGAACACAACTCTGAAACTATGAATTCTGAATTATGGCATCTTAGATTGGCTCACTAATGTCTTGTTTGGGGAGTTGTTCAGAGGGATGTAAGTGCTGAGTAAGAGGCGTAAGCATTTTTGACCAAAGATTTTTATTGAGTTTTAAAACAGTACTAAGGACTGTCTCTCAGCTGAGAGATAATATTGTTCTGGCTGCTCTGTAGTGAAGCAGATGATCTCTCCTGAGCTTTAAGTAAGGTAGATAATGAGAATGCGGTGTAGTGCAACAAGAACAGTTCCTTAGTGGGAGCATTGAAGTGGATTCTAAGAATGGGGTCATCTATGAAATAAACCCACATGACAGCCATGACACAGATGCAGCATTTAAACAGAGGTGGGACCTGAAACAATGCTAACGATTGTATGACTAATTTACAAACAGTTTCATTTGAAATGTTTTGTTAAAATTTTTACTTCAGTGTATGTTTTTCATGTTGTAAGGAACCTGCTTATATCTTCCCAAATGTGGTTAAATATTTCCTAGGGATTATTTAGTTGTGAGGAACATGAAGGGAATAGTCCAGCACCTGTTCCAGATGTAAAAGCAGTTAAGTAAGTAAAGCTTTATTGTCCTCTCGGCCATACACACATTACACAGTGAGACGAAATACCTCCTGGACCATCAGAGCAACATAGAACACAACAGAACAGCAGCACTCAGATCAACAGTAAGGGTAAAAAGGAGGGATTACAAGTTAACCTATATGTATAAACGTATCAAATACTTCACATAAAAATAAAGTACTATAGGGGGACACATAGGGAGCCCATAATGCACTGCAATACACTACTACTATATATATATATATATACTGATATACATCAGTATTAGTGCTGGGCCGTTAACGGTGTTAACGCGCAAGATTCTTATCGCGCGATTAAAAAAATATTGCCGTTAATCGCTGTTCCAAGACAAAATCATCCACTTGGATTACGGGGAGGGTGTTGATTATTGCCGTTAACGCCATTAACGCGAAGATTCCATGTGATTAACGGCGTTAAAAAAAATTTATCGATACCCACCTCTAAAATATATATATATATATACACACACACACACTTGTACTTTTTTCCATCTACATCTGTGCTACTTTATTTATTAGGACTGGTCTTCTAAATGCATTCATAAAACACTATTTAACAGAATGAATGCTTTAAATATTTTTAATTTATTTTGTTGACAGCATACAGATATACAGTTGGGAAAGGGGAAATGCTTGTTTTTGGTTCCTTAACTTGCTCTATCAGACCGGTTCCCAGCCATCAACAGCCTCATCCAGCGCATCAATCTGAGGAAGAGGAGGGATTCGTTAATTCTGGGAGGAGTTATCGGTGTCTGCACCATCCTGCTGCTGCTTTACGCTTTTCACTGATTGACCGAGGATCTGACAGATTGCTTTTTTTGGGGTGTACAGCAAGCAGTGGCAGGGCCATGGAGAATAAAGCCTGATGATGGGACCCTGGGGGCTACTAAGCAGATTCCCACATGGCCTAATCAGATAACAGGATAGATTGTGGCCAGCATGGACTACCTTACTTGTATTTAGCAATGGGATGGCTGTAGCTCTTACAGCATTTTTGTGTTCCTTTTACAAACGTGCTGTGTGACAAGGATAAGGGAACGGAGACCAAATAACTTATAAGACTAAAATGGTTTGGTTTAAAAGAGCAACCTGTAACACTGGCTTTTATAAAAAAAAATCTCTGATGCAGCACCATGAAACTGTGCTGTCACTGTTGATTAATAGGGTATGGAGCATTTTTTTGTGATGGTCCTTTTAGTGAAGGGGATGGTCATGATGTTATGTACCTTGTGATTTAATAAATTATTCATATACAGGATATTTAAAAAGTGTCACAGTAGACGCGACTTCTAACACTTTTATTTTTCATACATCTCTGTTTATGATTTTTCTACATGGGAATTATGAACAGTTTACATACAGCTTTGATAAACTTCAACCCCTATGTCTGTCTCATATGCTCTCGCTGACAGTGAAGGCAGATAAGATGCTGCGTCACCTGTGAGGATTCTAAAAGACCTCAGAAAACCGTAGTGTATTCCCAATAAGACCTGAGAACAACGTGGTGATCGAGTTCTTGAGATTCCACTGGCTGACTGAACATCCACACAGCCTGAAGAACTAGAGCATGAGGAATGCAGCCAGTCCTGTGCTTGATCTGGAAGCTGAAAAGAATAGATCCGGAAAAAATGGATAGAGACAGCATGTGAAGGTTGGTAGCCTTAAAACTAAGCTAGAGAGGCATGGGGTGTCTCATCTGGAGGGTAAAGTGATTTCCTTAAAAGTGCGATGCCTGTCTAACTTCTCTATCCAAGCAGTTTACAGAGAGCAAACGTCAATATGTCTTCTCCTTGTAAGGTACTGTGTTAAAAAATACTCATTAGGACCCGTTCTGATGGTCATTTAGCACTAATGAAAGGAAATTTTCGATACCAGCTTCTTAAAATGATAACCCAGCTCTTCGATATGATGTGCCTGTCCTTCAAAGCAACAGTACTCTTAAGAAGTGCTGCAAACACTAAAAGGGGCAGACATTAATCTTTGTCTATGATCGTGTCCACCTTTCTCTTCGGTCCATGTAGCTTGACAAATGATGCCTGTTCCCCCAAATAGGCCTGCTGAGTTCTGCTTATTTGCATCATCTATTTTTGATGTGTCTGTCCCAGTTCATGCAAAGTGGCCTGTACTGATGTTCTTTAGGGTTGTTAGGATGAGGGAGTGTTTTCGCTTGCAGTTGTGCGTAAGTGTAGCGAGGAAGTACTCTGCAAAGTGCTTAATACAGTCAGTAGGAGGAAAGCACCCATCATCCTACAATTAGGAGAACTTTCCAGCTCATTTCTGTACATTTTAGTTTTGGTCTCCCCGTTCCTCTCTTCAATGGCTTTATCTAAAAATCATAGCAGTCTCTCACTGTTCCTGCTCGATACAATTGTCATACAGTAAAGTTCCAAGTGAAAATGATTAGGGATCCTGGGTGGCGTTGCACGAGGAGAGTTTTCATAGACCCTATTCTGTTGCAGAGGGTTTTTTTCCCCCCACTTTTTTCAGCTGATGTGACTTTGTGCTCTGCTGGAAGAGACAGCCTGGGGTGTAGTGACGGCTCTAGCATCCTCTTTACTCCTTCTTTCTGTGTAAATACTGTATATAGTGATGTTATACACTGTTAGAGTTGTACTTTGGATGTCATGCCTCTGTGAGGCTATACTGTTACACATTCTGAAGAGTACAGGAGATTATAAATGGGCAGATTTAATCAGATTTTCAATCCTCCTTCAGACTGCAGCTGTCCTTACACAGATCTCAGCACTGACATGCAGTGGGAAGTTCTTCAACCACAAGATGGCTTAGAATTTAATGGCAGTACATTTTGAGAGCCAAGTCATCTGGTAGGGAGATGGTATTGGTTATCTTTATAGTTTCCTTCAGACCAAACCTAGCATTTAGAGACGAACAAAACACTAGTATTGCAATTACTTAGCTACATATTGTGGGCAGGAAGCCTTTTAATGTATTTAGGGAACAAAAATGACTTTTTCCAGAATGAAAACGGCTCAACATAAGAGTTTTTAAAAAGTCCATACATGCTGCAAAAACAGCCTCTTCTCAAATAATCCTATCTGTGAGGTTTCAGTCTGTGAGGGCAGCCAATCAGAGAAAAGATAATTTACGTATATCTGTATTAAATGAACAGTAACAATAATAGCCTGTTTAATTCTAAGGCATAGACAGAGGTTGGAAAATCGTAATGTAAGAAAGAATAAAATATATTGTTCGTACCCAAACCCATACAAACATCATGAAAAAAATGAAATAGAAGTAAAATGTCAAATATGGATTGTATAGGATTGGAATTGTATAGATTGGCCCAAATTCTTTGACTTTTAATGGGATACACGAAGACCTTGCTTCATCAAAACACCTGGCAGCTCTCACCTGGAGCTTATTATGATAATTAATAGATGATAAATATCACTGTCTTGACCCGCAAACACAGATTGTGTAGGGGCCACCAAAACGGCTCCAAAGCATGGACAATACAACTCCTCTAAAGGTGTACTGTGGTATCTGGCACCAAGAGAGGTGGAGTCTCGATGGTTCAGACAGGTTTTTCTAGCTCATCCCAGAGATGCTTGATCACAGTGAGATCTGGGGAATTTGGAGGCCAGCTCATGTTTGTCATGTTCCTTGGAGAATTGTTGCAGTGTGTGTCCTGCTGACAGAGAACTGCCCTTAGGGACCACCATTGTCACGAAAGGCTGTACACTTTCTGCAGCAATGTTGTGACCAGTCATCTAACCATCACAATGTAGCCCTTCTAAAAAGTTGCTCATATCTCTACTCTTGCTTTTCCTGCTTTCAGCTTATCAACATTAGGAACGGTCTGTTCCCATGCTGCTTAATTTATCCAATGACAGGTGCCACTGTGAGTTTATCAATGTATTTCAGTTATATTGTGGGTTATCTGTGTATCACGGCCTCCAAAACGATGATACATCTGGAAGCACCCTCTGGGCCTTCACACGAGTTACTTTGGTCTTCAGGTTATGGGTCAGCTTTCCTTTACTAATACATTTTGCTGCTGTTGTTGAAACAGACCACTTTACAGCTGTATTACAACCTGGGATTGGTAAAACACAGTGAGTTTTTCAGCATTATCTCCTTATGACTGTCCTATTGGCCATCTTTTATTTTCCTTTACTTGTGGAAAACTCTGGGAAATAAGACTTTGCACATGCGCCTGACAACTCTGGAGTTTCAGAGCCGTGTGCATGTATACTGCGGATCAGAAAGCCTGTTTACTACCAGCAGGAGACAGTAACTTGTGATGTAGCACAGAATGAGGTCTAACTACACTAACGCACAGCAGACATGGGCCAAATTCTAGGGAGCTTTTTCAGTTTCATGGTGAATTTTTGGACATCAATGCAATACATGCAATGTTACTTTGCTCCCCATGGTGTGTTTAGGCTGTAGCCTATTTTCATTAAGCCAAAGATGAACATTTTCCACACATTTTCCTCAGTTCCATTGTTATACCCCCGTTGCTATATCAAAGTACAACTATTTCAGTGTGTTGACATGTCATTAATAAAATTGATCAAATAAATAAAAATAAAAAGCCTAAGGTTGTAATTGTCAGAAGCTATTGTAGTTCATTTCATGACTGTGTGTGTGTGAGTAGGTGTGGGTGGGCAGAGAGCCATTTCTTAGCTATCAGAGAGCAGGAGCCTGCAAGTGAGGTGCAAAATCAGCCACTAGGTCTCATGTCCTTTCCTGAGCCATGCATTATTCATGGCTGCAGCAGGGCTATTAAAAAAATGCCTGTGTATGTGTTTGTGCACGTGTGTGCATTTGACAGGAAAGCAAAATAATGTCTCAAGTCTTGCATGTATTTTACCATCTTTTTTCTCTCTGTCTGCTGAAGCAAAACAAATTCCCCTCCAGAACGAACCTCAGCAAGAACAGCCAGACAAGTATTGTGGACCATGCATGTTATCGTTTATTCCACACACATGCAGGAGTACACCGTAAACCCGTGGAAAAAAATATTCAAAGTGAAACAAGGTATCCAAAAAAAAAAAAACACAACATGTTTTACAGACACATAGCAGCACTTTTATATCTTAGCACTATTGGCATTTGTACATAAATGTACAGTGAGTTCCTGATGTGTCAAAGGTTTAAATGAGCTGAATGTGTTTCTCGTGTAGTTTCACCCAGTGGGGCATCTCACGTTCATACACATTCATACAGGCATCGGTAAAGAAGGGAAAAGCAGCAGTGAAAAAAAAAACAGTCATTACATGCTTGGGTGTTTTGCAGGTGTTAACAGTCTCAACCTGTGCCAAAATGACACACTAAGAACCAAGGCAATACATCAAAGACAAACCAGGTAATAAAAAACAATACAGCATTTTGTCGCACTTGCAAAATTTGGAGTTAGATGCTAAAACTATCAACCAAGGCATAAGGAGGATATTAAAGTGCTTTTGAAAACAGTGAATGGGGCATTAAAAGGAATATTCATGGCTAAACTCCACTTCCACCCGAGGGAGCCGAGTGGGAATGTTTTAGTTCCTCTAAGAGCCAGATCTTTATCTTTTTGTTTTCATCTTGTTATTTGGCAATGTCTGGCATCCTATATTATATAATTAACGTCACAAAGTCGCAGAGATGCAGTAAATACTGTCAGATGTACCATACCAATGTATCATCCGTGAAACGCAAGTTTATTTTGCAAAATAGTGCTCTGTGACGATAGAAAACTGGTGTATTGTCCGTCTACAGCATGCCTAAATAGTTCTATATAGGTATATATATATATATTTATATTCATATATATTGATATATAGCATACATATACAAGTTAGAAGGAACAGATTTGCATTCTGCACTAGTGGAGTTCAGGGGTCAGTGACTAGCTGTGGTTTTAGGTAGCGTACTGATCGGAGGGCCCTGGCACAGAACGGAAGGCGGTGCCGGCCTCTTCATGCCTCTAGACGTTTGTCCATGCTTCAGTAGCTAGTGTAGAGTAAGTAGGGGGTTAACATGCATTTTACTACTCTGAGGCAGCCCTCAGTAACTAACGAGAACAGTCAGGCCAGCCCTGAGACCCCCCCTGAACACATGTACATTCCACTCTAGGTACCGATGGCATCCACTATTCATTCAGAACAAAAATGCTACAGCGACTATAATAGGGTGTGAGGATGGCAGGCTGCTCACATGCGGGTGGTCGTTTTCGTAATCAAAAGCTACAAAAACAGCTTAAACAAGAACTCCTCCCGTTCAGAACATTTCCATTTCACTTTAACAAAGTCGTCGAGGCCCTCAATTCGTCCAGCCCTGACAAGGCAGCAGTCCAGCGCTTCATCGTTTCCGTGGCCTTATTTTTTAGCTCGGCGTACAAATCCTTGTAGAAAATATACATTAAGACTTATATTGGAAATATATCTGTGCATCTGTATACTTTTGGAATGCAAGACCAAGAGTAATATAAGGTTATGATGCAGCTCGTCTGTAGTCCACCTCTTCGCGTCCTGCAGAAGTTACTCTCGACGAACGATTTCCGTCCCATTCTCTGAATCCTCTTCTGTCGATTCCTTAAAGGAACAGCTGTGTTCTTCATGTACACTATGCAGTCATAGACCCCATTCAGGTTTTTTTTATTCTTTTTCATCAAGCACACGTTTACTTTATACATGCATGTCATTTCTCTTTAAATAGATCCTGTTGTTTGCTACACTCCTACGGACTCTTTTTTTTCTCAGTGTTGGTTGCTGTGGGAGAAAACAGAAAACTACATCACTTTCAGGATCATATATGCACTGTCCAGAAACAGCTGTCATAAACAGTGTCCTTGCATGCGGCGAAATCTCTAAGAACAGCGAATATAGCAAGATGTTAGTAACTTTTAGTAAGAGCCGGATAATAATCAAGCTGTAATCATGATCACAACTGAGTTCCCTTGTATTTGTCAGCCTTAAAGATTCAAAGACAGCCTGTTTCAGACTGTTTGGGAAATGATGTAGAATATCATTTCTGAGAATATTAGCTAAAAGATCATCCACTTGCAAAGAGGCCCCTTTCAGCAACCTGGATTTAATAAACTTGGGTATGACATCAAGTTTGATTCATGTAAACTGTTCGCATCTACGGAACTGTAGGCTTTGATGCAAGTCAGTCTTCAAGAAAAAAAACCATTTGTGTCATTGATCTGTGCCACTGTGTTAGGGTGCCATTTCTTGCTGCGTTCCTATTGGTTGCTTATTAGACACAGCTTCAGTCACATTGGGAGAGGATAATCTAACATAAAGGCTATCTTTAAACTCCTTTCAGTGCAAAGGACTAAGACCACTGCTTTGAAGCTGTGACCAAAGTTATCACCCACGTTTCTTACACATTGGTCATCTATTGTGTGGTGTAGACCAAAACTGCACAGTGTATACCGGTCATAAGGAAGAGGAAAATGTATGAAAACCATGAGTTTCCTATACTGGAGATCAAAAAATGAACAGAAGGTGACAATTCCACACTGTTGGCCTGAAAGTATTTGTAGAAAAAGGGCTAGAAGCCATTACTCACAAAAGGAAATTGACTGGAGTAAAGAATAACGGCCAAAGAAAGAGGTCATTTGTGTTCTCAAAACAATGCCATCCAAGAATGTTGAGAATTTCTCGGATCACAAAAAGCTGAAAATTCAACCAAGCTTAAGATTTTGGAGGCTTTTAATAAAAGCCAGGATAAAAATCCCTGCAAAACGGAACAGAAGCTGTAAGAACTGCAAAGGGTGGACTCAGTATCTGCTGAAAAAATATATAGAAGCTGATCTGTAAGAGATGTTTCCTGCTTTTTCTGCTTCTTAAGTACTAATGGTGATTTTAACTGGAAATGACATGAATCAAAGGAAGGTCTCTTAGTCATGTACAGTACTGAATCACCCAAAAGATGATCGATAACAAGATACGGGAAATGAAATGTGGAAATGAATTGTTTTCCCATTCTATTGAGTAGCTTTACACAAAGGAGCATATGCGGAGACAGACTTCCATTGCACCGTGACTAGACTAAGCACTGGCCTAATAACAAAAGAAACAGATGAAATGAGAGCGAAAGTTGTACCTGACACAACTCCGTAGACTGTAATTATGAGCACACCCAAGATGATGGAGACGATGCTGAGGAGACGAGCCAGGCGACCCAGGCGTCTTGCCCCGTCAATGTCGCCCTGCTGAAAACTGCTTCTTGACTGAGAGAGAAAAAGACAGGAAGTAAGAAGAACAAAAAACGCCACTGAAAAAAAACCGACATCTTACAAAGAGGTTTTTCTCAAATATGTATGAAGTACTTTTAGAGCAGCAGCTCAATACCTGAACCCTGTGCAGGCACTGCGAACCGAAAGAGAACGATAAATGACTAGCTATAGCCTTGCTTCCCAGTTTAATCTGTATGTATCGCCACTAAACTGGAGTCAAACCTCACTGTAGGAACATGTGCATGAAATACAGAGAACCAAGACTCCTGTCTTGACTCATAGCCTCCTCTGTCATGCGGAGTCAACTCTAGATTAAGACTATGTACAGATACAGATACCACTAATTATGGTATTCAGGTGGCCCCTTACTTTCAGTGAAGGATCATCTTAATGCCTCAGCAGACAATGAGATTTTTCCATGCGTCCAACTCTGTGGACCCAGTTTGGGGAAGAACCTTTTCTGTTCCAGCATGACTGTCCCAGAGCACAAAGCGAGTTCCATAAAGACATGCTGGAGGAGTTCAGTGTGGAAGAACTTGACTGGCCACACAGAGCCCTGACCTAAACCCCATCTAGCACCTTTGGGATGAACTGGAACAGAGACTGTGAGCCAGACCATCTCATCCAGCATCAGAGCCTGACCTCATAAATGTTCTGCAGAATGAATGGGCACTAATTCAGCTGTTATAGCTGCAAAGGTAGACCATATTAAAATCTATGTATTTTAATGCAGTCTTTGCTGGAGAAATGGTAGGGTGTCCCAATACTTTTGTCTACTATCTCAAGACTGCTAGGCGTCTCTGAGGTACCCTTGATTAAGGTACCTTCCCCACACACTGCTCCCCGGATGCTGTGTTTCTGGCTGCCCCCTGCTTCACTTGGTGAATGGGTTAAATGCAGAGGAAGTATTTCGTGGTGTTCACACTGTGTGCTGTGGTGTGTTCACTTATGACAGAATGGTCACTTTACAGTACTTTTGTCCATTTAGCTTATGAGGAACATTTGACGGAATCGACTGTATGCTCCTCCCACAAACATGTTTTGCAACTGCTAGGTTTTAAAAACTCCTAAGTCGCTGTTAAAAATACCTTTCAACCCAGTCAGAAATGTTAGCGGTGTAATCTGACTTTTTTTTTTTAAATAATTGTGTTATTAATTTCAAAAGAGTTGTAAAAGAGTTCTGTGTAAAGGGTCATATTTTTAGGATGGATATATTTTTTAGTTGTGTAATTTACAGGGGTGGAGCTACACAGTGACCGAAGGGGTGCCTAGGCCCCAACCCCCCAGGTAAAGTTTAGACCTCCTGTCACGGGGCCCGCTGTTACGCGGTGCCCCGGAGCTACCTGGAAAAACGGCAGACCACGACCGGGAATCCATGACAAGTGTTGACTTTATTCGGAAACCAAACGGAGGCACGTGGGCCAAAACAAAACCAAAAACCAGAAGAGCATTACAGAGACACCCAGG
>JBBPDH010000001.1:18427586-18442529 GCA_037974565.1 Clupeocharax schoutedeni
AAATAATCGTTCATTAATCGTAATCGAGTTAAAATGTTCAATTAATCGAGATTTTGATTTTAGGCCAAATCGCCCAACCCTATTAAATATACATAAAAATAAACAAAGAGCAAAAAGCTTAGATAAAAATACATAAGATAGAAGCCCGAGTGAACATGCTGCATCATCTCCTGTTAAAATGACTTCCGAGGTTCTTGGTGAGAAATGAATTCAAATCAACTACCATTTGCTGCTTTTGCTGACGGAAACCTTAATTGGTGGCACGTTGAAATTACAGAGATTTCTGTGATGAAAGTTAAAAAAAGAGAAAAACTAATATCTACAAATGAAAGATATGTTGAAGAGGGATTATGGCACGGCCTGTCTGTACACATAACTAAAACACTAAAAGCAAATCAGTAAGGTGCATAGTGGAGGCGTCACAATCAGCACTGGACCGAATTCTTTGAACAAATAGTGATGACTGAATGCCAAAAGCCATCCAAAATGTTCAGTCACCCCTTCTATCACAACAGCAATATAGTCAAAATGTATTCAGCAAGTATTTCTAATATCTATAGAACAAATCTACTGTATTTATTCTTAATTCATAGTTTCTCACTGTTACTGGTGGCCTGTTTTCTTCATGTTATTCTACTTCTGGTTTTGTTGAATGGACATAAAAGCTAGATTCTATTTTTTTGTATTTTGTGAATTGTCTAAATATATATAGTTTGAAAATGGATCTCATATGAATAGTATAGGCCTTGAACATGAGTCGGCATGTTTTTTTACTTAACCACACTGATTTATCAGTAATTTAGCAGGAACTGTTTGCGAAAAAACTGTCTGTTCCTCTTTAGACTCCGTGAAAGAAGTGTGTTAGCTTGTTCCTTTTATGAATATGATTTTTTATAATGTATAAATTTTTTATTTTTATTTTTTTAGGGCAATAAGCTTAAAAGCTAAAAATATCCTTCTAAAATGTAAAAAAAAAAAAAACATCATTTCTACATGTATCTGTATCCCTAGACACAGGATGCATATTAATATTATAATTTTTCAGTGCAGGTTTTGCAAGACTACATATTATGAATAGAGTACAGATATAAATGAACACAAAACGTGCTTCATGAAGCTCTGCTGTGTAGAGAAAAGACATTAGCCTAATGAAAATACTCTTTTCTTAACATATTGCCTAGTCAGGCCAAAGCAATGCTGTGGGCTTTAGGCCATAAATCTCACCACTAGCTCTGGAATGCACAACAACTGCAGACTTTAGATGTTCGCTCTCGTGTATGGTTTGAGGGGAGAGCACGGAAAGCTTCTATTTGGTTCTCGCTGGTAGGCCAGAGTGTCCTGTTTCATTCCCTGCCATATTGCATTTCTGCACCTAGATATGTACAGCAGAGCCCAGTCGTACTGTAGGCCACACTCTAGGATCACACCGGCTGTTAACCTGTCTTCATACCGCCTCAACACTCTTCACAGTTTGCTGAAACTTACTTGCTTCTTCTTCAGCAATACTGCCACTGCCATTACTTCAGGAATGCAAAATATTTGCCGCTGTGAGGGTTCTTAATTGAACACAGGAGGCTATAATTCTAGAGACTGAGCGGAGGCCCAGGCCCGGCCGAGAGAAGGCAAGGAGGATGTTGGCTTTAGTTCATGTCCGAAATCCAACTGGGAAAAACCAAAGTTATAGGTGGGGTGATAGGTGGAGTGTTGCCGTTGTGACAACGCCTACATTTTTTCCTGCATTCTGTTGCTTGTACCAGGCCGTGAAGTATCAAAATGTTCTGGGTGTGAGATTCAGTCAAGCCCTAGGCGAGACGAGCCAAGTATTTGACAACTGCACAAAACTAGTTCAGCTCCAGAATTCGTTTCTCTGAGAGAGTGGCATAAACGAACAGTACAAAGTCACTGTTTTGCTGCGTTCTCTCCAGTGATCGGCCCAAAATTAAAGCTGTATAAACTCTGGCAATTCTGTTTTGGTTACATTACCACGATTAATGCCAGTTTTTCCGAATCCTGTGATTTAATTTGAAATATGAGCCCATGCTGTCAAAAATAATACGACACGGAGGCAAAGTCCAAATAAAAACGCCATGAGAAACGGCTCAGTGACTGATAAATACTCTCGCTTTGTCAGCCAAGAATTTGCTTCAAGAACTATTTAAAGTTGTAGGCACTGATCCTAGATAGATCCTACCTATCAGTTGCTCAAGACAACAGGCAGGATCACACGCTTCTAACTAGGCAGACTGTTTGAGAGAGGAAACTGCATGAGCGGATTCTTGCAGGACTCCGTCCAGCACTTTCCATCCTATTACTTAAGATAGAGACTGAGTTGAATCTGGCCGCAAAGGCACTCTCTCTGTCTCTGACTGAGCCTGATTAGGTTAAATGCACTAATGCCACACATTCTGGCTGTGTCTCTGCTGTGAGAACCCTAACACACGACTTCACAGTGTCACTTAAACTTATTTGAACTTTTTGTCCCACCCTTACCTTTACATCTGAGATGTAAAATCCACAGTGTTTTTGTGTTTCGAGGCCTTAACATTGGCTTTCCAAATAATAGTACACAGAAGTGAGGACGCATTAATCCAGCTCTTAAATGGATTCCAGGAATCTATCTCTCCTCTCCAGGCAAGTGCCATCCTGCATGAGCCCAGCGGGTAACCTCTGCTGGGTGAGCATGTCATGTAGATGACTGTGGTGGGGGAGATCTACTGTCATAATTTTGGTTTTCTTCACTAAACCTTTTGCCTGATCAAGATAAAAACCCACTGAAATCTTGCGATAATGAGTAAATAAAGAAGGGAGCTTCGATATAGACACTGTGTGAGCATTTATTGTTTTTCACAGAATCTATAAGCAGACCTCCATTGTAGTATAGCAACGTTTTTTTGTCCTTAATGAGCAAAAAGGCAGATGCAACAGTTGGCTCAAAGCACGCTTAGATGTTGCATCATCTCAAAAAGACTTGCTGTGAATAAACGTATGTAGTAATATAATTAGCGGTACAGTAGAAGCAGCCATACATTAGTCCACTTGCTTCTCTTTAGTAG
The DNA here is from genome assembly GCA_037974565.1 of Clupeocharax schoutedeni. Taxonomy (NCBI): domain Eukaryota; kingdom Metazoa; phylum Chordata; class Actinopteri; order Characiformes; family Alestidae; genus Clupeocharax; species Clupeocharax schoutedeni. The sequence continues at coordinate 18,430,640 of JBBPDH010000001.1, forward strand.
TAAGAAAGGGAAAAGAAATAGTCTCTATCATTAAATCACCAATTTCTTTTACAGCATTACTTCAGAGTTGTCACATGCTGACAGGGTTAATCATCGTTTATTAGTCTCATTTCCCGGGCACTCCTCATTCAGGGTGCTATCACACCGACGACTGCTCAAAATGCTCTGCATTAATGTGCTTTGAGAAACAACTGTGCTGCGCTGGCTCTAAAGGATCGATCCCTAGTGATGCCACAGCCATCCTCGAGAGCATGAGAAAGCATTCATTCCTTTTTATTGGCTTCCTTGCATTCTCTGGGAGGGTAGAAGGCATCAGTTACCAGAAGCCTTCTCCTCCAAGCCGTCCAGTGATGTTAGTAGCAGTAATGAAAAGACATGGTGGCTTCTCACGTGACTTGGTGGAAGCACATGCTAGCCTCCATATCCTGCCAGTGTATGGAGGAGACCTTACTGGTGGGTGGAATTTCCCTGGACTAAAATGAGACGACAAAAACTGCTGGACAAAAATGTTGTATATTTATGTATGTCTAGCAGGTCGATAGGCCGTATATTTGCCCATAAGAAATGCTAGTTGTGCTTAAAGTCAACAGCTTCCCTTAACTGTAAACCAGTCGTATGTTTTCAGATGACAGCTTTGGTCCTACTTTATTCATCTCTTTTCTAATGCATCCAGAATCGCAACATATTAATTGCTTATTATAGTAATGTTTGGTCATTTTCTCAGCAGCTAGCGCAGCAGTTATGAGACAAAAGGGAAAGACACACCCTGCATTTTCGCATCACGTGATATATATGTTCTTAGATTTTGACTGTTGCATTGGTGCTATGGTATATTTGTGCACATAAACTGGATGCTGTGTTGACTGAAACAGATCCAGTAAGCTAAATAAATCAGTATCTCATAGCAAAATCTGTGCTTGGAATTCTAGACTTGTTTATTCATCTTCCTGGATGATCTTAGGGCGAGGTGTCACCTTGTTCATTGCTGGTCATATTAGGTTTGTATTATTGTTATGGCATGACTTCTGGCAGCAAAGAGGCAATAAATAAGAAATATACCCGTCGACCTCATTTGCGCTCTCTCATCTCATATATCTTCCTTTAGCTTCTCTTTTTTTCCCCCCTCTTTTCTTGAAGCATTCCAGCAGCTCAACTTAGGCCGCTCTCGCCTCGCCCTGTTTGCTGTGCAGCAGGAGCCTCCAGCAGAGAGCAAAGAGAGTGCTGTAACTTTAAGAGCTGCCTTTTTTGCAGAAGAGAACTGATTAGTGGTCCTGGCAGCCAACCACACAAGCTGCTGTGTGAAGGCTCAGACCAATGAGAGGTCCTGCTGGGTGGAGGTTACAAAACCAGCCTGAACCCAATGACTCAGCACAGGCAAGTGCGTGCGAGATGACACTTAACAGTGATTTAAAGAGCCAGCGCTCGCCATCCGAAAAGTAGGTAAGAAGAAAAAAAATATCTGTTGGCTCTGAACGTGGTCAAAGTGACACTGCAGACCTTCAAGGAGGTTCAGGTTTTTTTGGAGCATTTTCAAAAACGACCACACCTTTGCAGCTATAGCCATGGTATGACTCAACACTGACCACTCTGACGGAGGCCCTTCATGACGGAAGCTGTTTCTATTAAAGAGAACTGACCTGCAGGCCACGCCAAGCAGCTGTGATGTCTTTGATTTTATAACAGAAAAATGACACATTAACCTGATAAATGGAACCTGTAAGCAGGCCTATACTTCAATGTCTCTCTCTATAAGCAGAGCTGTGTATAATAGGCTGAGTAAAAGTGCTACAACTCAAAGGTCAGAAATGACCCATTGCCAAGCCAAACAGCAGCTGGCATCAAAAGGGATTACATTAAAAGTAATGATATTAAACAGAGAAAAAAATCATTTATAAATAACTGTTAATGGCTCAAATGTAACTGGGTAAATAGTAGATGGCCTCCTTCACAAATATACATAAGTGAAAGTATTATCTTTTACTTACAACTGAATGAATGTAAGTTAATACTCATGTATATCGCTTGCATTAGTTTCGTAGAAGTTACTGCATAATTCATAACAGGGCCGTTCCATGCAGCTTAGGGGGATGTGGGGTGGGGGTGCGGTCAGGGTGTAGATTCATAGTAACTGTATGAAACATAATTATTCATAGTAATAAAATAGTTATAAGGTTAATCATAGCTTATTAAGAATTTCAAAAGGTTAACACATATTAATAGTAGCCAGTTTTCACTATTAGTGACTTGTGTAAGTTACTTAAATAAGACACATGTTCAAATGCCCTATCATGGATGAGTGAGATTTCAAAATAAATTTTTGTTGCCACCATCAGCAAGGCAACACCTCAGTGACAATGCACCAGTTATATGTACATCATGTGCTACAAACCATAAAGTGCAGGCTGGCCAAACTGATGGGAGGTTTTTAAAAAAAGCCTCTTTGTTAGAGCACTGAGCCCGGATCAGCACGCTTCCTTCTGCGGGATGTGAGAATCACATGTTCCAACAGAAGTTCCTCTATACGAGTGAAAGAAGGTCACTGTGTCAAGATATCTCACTCACCAGAACATTTCAGATGTTTTTAAAGCAGCACTTAAATGTCCTGCGTGTTGTTTTAAAATCTGACATAGAGCTTATTATCGAATACAAACCTCAGCTGTACACACCCAGTTGTGCTGTCTGTGATTCAGTATCAGGTTTGTTTCATAAAGGTTTTCGAGAGCAGGGAGAAGCTGGAGCTGGAGCTGGATCATTCGCCTTTCTGCAGTCGTGAAACAGTCAGGCCTCGCTGCTTTGACTCATGAAACAATATGATGTGACAACGTTTCACACTCACAACCTGTGAAGGTCAGGTGACCCAGACATTTCTCACCATGTCACCATAGAATCTCTGACCAAGAACAAGACGCTGATGTGGCTGAACCATCGAGATCCACATGCGTTAGGAATCTGCATGGATAGTTTAGACATATTCAAGTCAGAGTTTGGCAGAAAAACAAATCCAGGCTAAACACCAAGACCTGCTTTGTGTATGGAGTTTGCTTTTATTTTGAATGGGAGCTACGACATTAGCATAGCTAACATGGGCGCTTATCTACAATTAGCAACGTGCAAATGCTTAAATTGTCACTCACTTGCCCTTAAACCAAGTTGTATAACACTATACTGTTATCTGTAAAAATGAGGGCCAAGTGTATGATGATTTAGGGATGCAGGAAGCATGATGCTAATTCATTGGGTATCATATCTCAACTCATGGATCACATTTGTGGAAAGGAGAACAACATTTACATGTTTATCATGCCAGAATGTCACTTCAGCAGTATTACTTCATACTTCTGTATGTGCATTGCCAAGGCAACATGGAGATGGACAGAGTGTGAAGTAACACTGATAATGTTGATGATTGCACAAGTAGGTCACCAACACAGGCAGTGCCTCTGCTCTAAGATGCACACACAAGTGGACCCTGAGTCGGGGAATGAGGAAACAAAACATCATCCAGTGTTGGGCAAGTTACTGAAAAATGCAGGAAGGTAAATGAAAAAACAAAAGCCGTGTTACAGAAAAGCATCCCTTCAGAGGAATGCAGACAGCTACACTACTAGCTCAAAGACTAGCTATAGGGTGGCTGGTACGGGTGAGTTTGTAGGGCTAAGCCCTCACTATCTTTGATAGTGGGCGCCAAAATAAGATTACATTTCTGAAATCTCAACAATTTTACTTTGCCATTCACCAATGTGTAAATGTAGATCACTCTTCTGTGGAAGAACCTCACCACCACTAAAAAGTTGTAAGAAAATTGCGATTTGGCTGATGAGGCTGATATATTACTAGCCCAACCTGTAGATTCATTGTGTGACAAAGGTATCACAATATATTCCATGGGTCAAAACATCCCTGGATTCGGTCCACATTGTCATGGCTGATGGCCGTGTGAGGCCATGTTCTTTTGTTTGTTGTGTTTATTTCCTGTTTTGTCTCGTCATGAACTTTTACGTTGATATGTGTTCTAGGTTTGCTTGTGTCACTTGTCCTATGTTTTGTAGTCCTTTTGTAGGTTCCCCCTCACCTGTTCCCTGTTAGTCTTCCTCAGGTGTATCTCGTTTTCCCTAGTCCTGTCTGTGTATTTAAGTCCTGCTTGTGCTTCAGTTCATTATCTGGTCATTGTCCTTATTTTCGTTTTTTCATGTATTCTGCATTTTCGAATAAAAGCCATGGAAATGTACCTTCCCCCCGTACCTACTTACTTCGTGCCACAAGGCAGTTCAGGGTCGTGGGGGTTTATTCTAACCCCCGACCTTGACAGTATGCTTTATTATCTTGCATGTTGTTAAATAATGCACTAATTCATCATCATTATGTACAATATCTTATGTGCAACAGTCTTACCATGAAAACGCCAGTCCAAATGCCAGTATTACTGATCTACTCTAGTACAGGCATCACTTGTTAATAGTAATAGTAATAGTAATTACTAATAGTAATAATGTTAATAGTAATTCACCTAACTGTAAGTGACTCATCTATAGTACAACCCCAATTCCGAAAAAGTTGTGTCACTCTGCAAATTGTAAACAAAAATCAAATGCAATGATATGGAAATCTTATAAACCCATATTTTATTCATAACAGAACAAGATGAAAGGTTTAAACTGAGAAAATGTATAATTTTAAGGAAATTTTGTATTTTATGGCAGCAGCATGACTCGAAAAAGTTAGGACAAGGCCATTTTTACCACTGTGTGGCCTCCCCTCATCTTTCAACAGCAGTCAGTAAACATCTGAAGCATGAGCAGACCAGCTGCTCAAATTTTTGGGAGAGGAATGTTGTCCCATTCTTGTCTGATAAAGAATTCTAGTTACTTAACTGTCCTTCTATGTCATATTGTCGTTTTATGATCCACCAAATCTTTTCAGTGGGTGTGTGATCTGGGCTGCTGGCTGGACCCTGCTTCTACGAAGCCACACTGTTGTAACTGATTGTATTGGTTTGGGATTGTCAAGTTAAAAAATGCATCCATGGAAGAGATGTCGTTTAGATTGGAGCATGGGTTGCTCTAAAACCTGGATATACATCTCGGCATTGATGGTGCCTTTCCCATACCACATGCACTAATGCTCCCCCCATACAGTCAGAGATGCTGGCTTTTGAACTTAGCACTGATAACAAGCTGAGTGGTCCTTCTTTTATTTGGTCTGTATGAGATCACGTCACTGGTTTTTGGAAATAATTTAATATTTTGATCTATCTGACCAGTTTTCCAAATTGCAACAGTCCAATTTAAAAGAGCTCAGAGAAGACTTTGGTGCATCTGGATCATGTTCACATATGGTTTCTTCTTTGAATTGGTTTTAAATGGCATTTGCAGATGGCAATTTGTGTTCACTGACAATCTTTTCTGGAAATAAACCTGAGGCCATTGATTGATTTCCATTACAGAATCATGTTTGCGATGCAGTGCCGCCTAAGTGTATCATAAACATACGGTATGGGTTTCTGGCCTTGTCCCTTACGCACAGAGATTTCTCCAGATTCGCAGAATCTTTTGATGATATAATGTACTGCAAATGACAATATTATGAACCTCTTTGCAGTTTTATGCTGAGCAACTCTTTTCTGAGATTGCCTCACTATTTGCTGACTTTATTAGTAGGACTGGAGAGCCTCTAACCATCTTTACTTCTGGAAGACACTGCCGCGCTAAGATGGTCTTCTTGTACCAAATCATATCACTGTCCTGTTGTCAGTTGACCTAAATAGTTGTAAATTGCTGTTGCTTTTTTGAACCACAAATTTTTCTAGCCTCTTATTTTCTAGCCGTTTCAATACAAAATGAGCCAATATTTTTCATGAAATAGCAAAATGTCTCACTTTCAACATTTGATATGTTGTCTATGTTCTGTTGGATTTATGAGATTTCCATATCATTGCATTCTGTTTTTATTTTTGTTTTAATTTCTACAATTTCACATCGATTTATGAATTGGTTTATACCCAGCATTTGTGTACACAGCAGAGTGTATTTCCACAGTTTTTTTTATTGGATTTATTTAAACTTTATATTTTACACCGTTCTTGTTTGTGTGTCCAGTCCAGGTTTAAGATGGCACACTCCACTGAAACTGCTCTACTTTCCGCCTCAGAAGAACTTTATGCGGTTAGATCAGCCAACCTGTCTTCTGCTCTGATACTCCTCGACATCTCCACTATATTCGACACAGTCAACCACCAGTTTGCATCCTACCTGCATCCTACTAGGTAGTATGCTCCACGTAGACTACCCACTGGTGTTCCACAGGGCTCTGTCCTAGGACCACTTCTCTTTTTTCTTTATACTGGTTCTCTTGGGGTTGTAATAGCCTAACAGGCTTTTCCTACCATGTCTACGCTGATGATACGCAACTTATTCTGTCTTTCCCTTCCAACAATAACCAGGCCTCAACCCACATCTCAGACTGTCTGGCCGACATCTCCTCTTGGATGGTGGCCCACCACCTCAAGCTGAACCTCAGCAAGACTTAGCTCCTCTTCATCAAATTGAGCCCTTCACCATCTCGTCATTTCCGTCGGGACTGCAGAACATGCAGAGACTGAAGAATCAGAAGAATCTGACTCTTCCTCACCACAAAAGCTACACAGATTCTCATCCAGTCCCTGGTCATCTCCAAACTGGACTACTGCATATCTCTACTGACTGGACTTCCACTGAAGGTAACTAAACCGCTTCAACTGATTCAGAAAACAGCTGCCAGGTCTTCAACTTTCCTGAATTCACTCACACCACACCGTTTCTAAGGAACCTCCACTAGCTCCCCGTGGTGCTCGTGTTCAGTTCAAGTCCTTACCACTGGCTTTCAAGGCCAAGAATGGACTTGCACCCAAATAGATAACAGCATTGATCAAACAATGTGTCACTTCTCGTCTTCTCAGGGCTTCAATCACAGCTCGTCTCCGCCACTCGAGACCTGCGTCAAGATTCTTTTCAGTCTCAGCCCCCCAGTGGTGGAATGAACTCCCTCTTCCAATCAGATCTGGAGTCCCTCACTGTCTTCAAGTGTTGCTTGAAGACCCATCTCTTCAAGGAACATTTCGGCGACTAATTATGTTTCGTATTCTACTGCATTCTTCAAAGAAAAAATCTTCTCTACTCTGGTCTTAACTGTCTTAAATGGTTTTGGAGCGCCGCAAAAACGTGGCGTCACGCGCCCTGATCTGTGCTCCAACACAGTTAGCGCTTACACTACATGCGAACCAATTCCAACTGAACCTTGCTCTGGCCCACCTCTTCCAAGCGGGCCAGGGACAGCTAAATGAACCGTGCCCCGGCACAGAGCACTGACACTAGTCAAACGAACCGTGCTTTGGTGGTCAAACGCACCCGGGCACGGTTCAAACTGCCTGGTGTGAGTACACCCTAGGAGCGTCAGCTAAATGCTGTAAATATAAATGTGTCTCTGTGTGTCTGTGCAGTCATAACTTAATGCATGATTGTATCAGGTTTCAACAGTTCTCTTTTATGATTTCCTTAATTATAATGCTATACATTTTAGAATTAAAAGCAACAAGCATTTTGTTTCATAGTTTAAATGTGAGAAATTATCAGGCAAAAGCAAGCACCTGCTTTACATCACTTTGAGGCTACACTTTACTCTAGAGCAGGGGTCACCAACCTTTTTTAAACTGAGAATTACTCCATGGGTACGCAGGGCTCCCAGTTTAATAAATAGAACAGAGTTTACCTAACCTTATTTGAACTTCATGTATAATAAACATGTTTTAAATTATTTATTTATATATTGGCTTCTTAAAATCAATATAAATGCAAACGTGATTAATGAAGAATAGCAACACGCTGTTCAGGTCTGCAGGCTACTCCTGTGGTCCTCGGGGGCACTATGTTGGTGAACCCTGCTCTAGACAATGAACAGAAATGTAAACAGTGAAGTCATCAGGGATGATATACAATAGGTGATACTGTGTATGAATATATAATGATGGTTCCTTACTGACTGGCCCAAGGAGTTCTGCTCGATCGCTTGCTTTCCCTAGCTGTTAAGAAATAAAACAATAATGTTGAAAAACCCAGTTCCTTACTGGTTGTTTCTTTTCAGTCCGATGACAATCAAGCAGACTTCTGAAGTGTCATTCACTGATGCTGTGACTAATTGCCCTTGTGACCTTGTGAAGAGTCGTATAGAAAATAGAAAAAGGAAAAACTGAAGAGCATCCTCAAAACATCAGGGAATATTAAATTTGAACAGGAATTACTGGTTTATTATACTTTATTTGTATTATTATTGTTACAGTGTTGCCTAAAGTGTTTTTTAATTTTAGCTTTGATGCTTACATTTGTCACTGTATTTTCATTATCCTTTATTCATTTACATTCATGGCATTTAGCTCATGCCTATATCCAGAGTGATGTACATCAGTGCTAAAATAGTCCACATCTGTTCTTCAAGATGAAATCAACACCTGCTATTCAACCAAGTTACTGCCAGACAGGTTACACACCCTAACAGAGCCTGTCAGAGGTTAAAGCAAAAGTAAGGAAGGCATGGAGTTAACCCTTGTAAGGTCTTTGGGTCCGTGGGACCGTTTTTTAGATTTTAGCTTAAGAAAAATTATACAAATAATTATTTTTTCAAATACATTTTTTTTTCATTGGCCTCTGCTCATTTTCTGTGAGGAATCAGAATCAGAATCAGAATCAGAAAACTTTATTTATCCCGAAGGAAATTATTCACATCACGACTGCACACTCAGACAAGACATAACAATAAAGACAAGAAATATATTAATAAAGGGAATAGTACAGCTTACCCGTAATAAAAGTACACTAAGAGAAGAATATAGTAAGGTTAAAAAATTAGAACACTGTATAGTAAGTGGAATAGAAACAGTTACATCTAAGTACCTTTATCAGAAAAATGAACTGTGTGATACAAATTACAAAACTGCAGTTATCAGGAGAGAAGAGGTATCTGGAGTCAAAAAGTACTGCACATAGGAAAGGTATTGCACATTAAGATATATTGCTCAGTGTTATGATAAGTATGTTGCGTCAGAAGAAATGAAATTGAATTATGAGAATACAAATTACGAAGAAGTTACAAATGCAGTTATATTCAAGTATATATATAATACAATTACAAACCTGCAGTTATAAAGATAGAAGAGGTATTTGGAGTCAAAAAGTATTGCACATAGGAACAGGTATTGCACATTAAGATAAGTTGCACAGTGTTATGTTAAGTGTATTGCACATACTGAGAATATATATTGCACATATATTAACTTTAACTTTAAGGAACGTTAATATTTCAATAAAAACAAAAATAAGGGGTATTTCTATTCATTAATGTGATTTAACAAGCGTAACATGTTTTGTTTATATTATTGTATTACTTGCAAACGGGCTGAGGTAAACATCTGTTGAGAATTTTAACAAAACAGGTTTGAATATGCTGAATTAAAAGCCCTAAAATGCACTCCCAGTGAAACCAAAAAACGAAGACCCTTGCAGGGCTACAAGGGTAAGTACCCCAAGGTTTATATTTTTTCATAAACATAAAAAATTGAATGAATAAGCAATAACAGGAGGCCTAGGTGGGTCTTCAGACGGCGCTTGACGACAGCGAGGTGCTTCTCAGATTGGAAGTGGGAGTTCATTCCACTGAAATGTCAAGTCAGAATGTTTAAATGATTGTTTATTTTTAAAATTATTAAAATTTAATTGTCAGTTAAAGTCCACTAACAGCATTGTCTGCAGCAGGGGAAGACCAATAGTACATTTGACAAGCCCAAAATGACAAACTCCACAGGTCCAGTTTCCAGTTTTGGAACATTTGATTTTTTTTTATATTTAAAAGCATTCAATTAATAATTATTTAATTATAGGCTTAATAAATGCACTGTCCTGGATTAGAAATACAGTAGTCACAGGCTGATTTTCCATGAGAACCGATCTCATAGTTTATGCAGAAATTCCCACAATAACACGGAAACTGCAAATATCCTCCACCTTTTTTTCTGGATGTTTTCACACAAGGAGACTCTTTTTTGAAGCGCAATTTCTCCGCGGTGCAAGCACTTGGACACTTCAAACTCGACAGTTCAGTAGATCTCCAGGAGACCTTTCCAACGAGCCCTCATTTGTATTTTTAGCACAAGTAGATCAGGGGTTATTCTCCGAAAGTCGCTCACCTCGCCGCAGTGTCCCAAACGTTTCAGCCCACAACCTTCCGAGTTGCATATCTCGGCAAGGAATTCAACTGATATTAAATGGGAGTGTCCTGGGAGCAGGTTTGGGGGCATATTTAGGGTTTACACAATAAAAAAATAATTTTTTTTTTTACTTTACGCAGGTGAATCCCCTGTGAAAAGCGGGAGATTACTGTATGAGATTTTATTCCAACACCAATATTATGTTCCTCCTTCAGAGAGGAGGCTGGTGCTCATTGATTATGTAAATTATCCCTGTAACATTAAGGATGGACCCGTCACCCATGCATAATTTAATATAATATTTTTAAAATGACTAAAGAAAAGAAGTGCCACAGCTCTGATCAATAAAATAATTCCTTTTCCAATGTATCAATAACTATTGGCTGTGAAACTGAGAATTGATTTAGCTCTCTTTCCTTTTTGTAAGTGTTGGTACTCACTTGTGTATGCAATGCAATCCCTGCCTCTGATTGGCTTACGGTGACACGCGTTCCTTGGTTTAACCAATTATTATAGTCCCTTCATAAAAGGGGTGGTACCATTGGCGCGAGGGGTGTCTAAACACGAAACCACAACAAGACGAGAGACACGCAGCAGAGAAGACCGACACACATCACATGTGTGGAGCTCCTTCACTCTAGAACACTAACAGCAGGGAGAGCTGCAGAACCTGCAAGTCGGTGTTAAAGTACAGTAACAGAACCGGAGCTCTGCTTCTGAAACGGCTCCGCTGAAAAAAACGCTAGCACTGCAGGGAGTCGTCCCGCCGCGCCTTAAACTGTTCCACTCTCAGTTCTACACTTAAATTCAGCAGAACATTCAAGGTATCCGCTGTTTTTTTTTCTTTAATTGTTATGTTGACTGTTAATGTCACAGAGAACTTTAATAAAAAGTTGCTGAGTGTTGGACGCCTGTGTTTCTCCGCTGTTGGTGTGACATCATCAAACGACTCGTCGACTTCGACATTGCTTACCGACTGACTAGTCGACTTGAAAAAATCGTTAATGCATAATTGAATATAATATTTTAAAATAACTAAAGAAATGCACGGCTCTGATCAACAAAATCTATTTTTTTTCAATGTATCAATAACTATTGGCCATGAAACTGAGAATTGATATATATCTCTCTTTCCTTTTTGCAAGTGTTGGTGTTCCACACTGTAATCTGAAACTTCACAATTCACTGTTTAGCCTGTCTTCCCTGTCGCAGTGAAAGTGGCATTAGAAACAATATTTCACTCTCACTGTGTTGATTTAATGTTAAGACATGTTCAAGGGTCATTCCGTGAAATCGGTACATTTTGCTTCCCGGAGAAATAATCGGTCATAAAATCACTGTAATACCAGATACATGCACAATTTGAAAACATAACATTAGCATGTCTTCTATCATCAATACTAACTCAAAATTAAGTACATTAAATATTATTGTTCATGGTTAAATTTGCATTTATATTGATAAGGCAGGGATTTTGGCCTGTCCCTCACTATGAAAGTTATTTTTCAGCAGGTCTTCTTAATAGTCATTTTTTGGAAAAATTATAACATTTTCACATTTGTACATTGTTGTAAAAGTAATATTATTGTTAAGCAATGTTTTCAGCATGAACACGTCATCTCTATAAAATTTTAATCATTTTATCAGTGTCCCCTGATT
>JBBPDH010000001.1:18471905-18483388 GCA_037974565.1 Clupeocharax schoutedeni
GTCTGGCACACCAAGGCACCCAGCTTCATGATCTGTTTGCTAAGATGCCAGACACGACAGGTTAAAAAAAAAAAAAAAAAAGGGAACCAGCCGTCTGCGCAGGCGCATGTGTATACAGCATTGGTGCTTCAGTGGTAGAATTCTCACCTGCCACGTGGTTCAGTGGTGTAATATCATAGTTATATGATTATAATCTAAAATAACTATAGTTGGATGGGTTTAAATACAGAGAAAAAATATCACTGTTCACACTGTATCCTTTTCTGTGGTGAGTTCTCGCCTGAATATTAGGGGCATTTTCCACAGGTATTTTTTAACAGCCCTTCATTTCTACCACCTCTAGAGGGCCTTTGAGCACCAGGAATAAGTCCCCAGTTTCTAAACTTGTCCCGGCCTTCTCGTTGACAACCTCCGTTTATGTGGTGATTATGTGAAACTTAGAAGAAAACTTCAAAACATTATTTCGGTAGCACACTTCAAATCCTCTTAAAAACACTAAACGTCAAAAACTGCAAAGAAAAATTGATCTTTCGTGGAAAAAAGACAGTCCGTTTATTTCAGTCTGCAATCGAAATAACAGCTGCATGATTTAAGATTAATCAAAAGCAGTTGGGTGTAGTTCTTTTCTTCCTAAATCCATTTTTTGTTCATTTGAACAAAGAAAACAAGGCTGAAATAAATATACAGCAACAGTAACTTTTTATAACAAGACATGAAGTGCCTTTGAACAGGTCAATTTATGACAAAACACTGGAGCTGCAATTCAAATACACACACGCACACACACACACACACACACGCGCGCGCGGACACACACACACACACACACTACAGTTCAGTTCATCACTGTCAAGACCATTTTTAATTTTTCCACATTTGTCTGCAGCCAAAAACAAAAAAGTCACATAAGAAAAATCTAAAAGTTGAAAGTGGCTTAAGCCCAAAGGTGGATTTACAGTAGTACACATAGTTAACTAAGAGAATGTGGATCTTGGGCTTCAGGTGTGCATCTCTATATGATCTTTTCCTGTTAGCACTGTGCAAAAATCCAACGTTACCCTGTTCATTATAAAAAAAGGTTTCTTGCTTTACACTGAGCACATCCAGTTTTGAGGCCTGTGATACGTGAAGTTAGAAGTGAAATGTGCACATACAAAACCAACCACAAGGTGTCGAGTTAAAAGAATCACCAAAAAAAAGCCAAGCAAACCGTGTGTGTGAGGGTGGAAGGATGGGCGTCTCGACATTGGGGTGTTGCTTTAGAAAGTCGGGACAAAACTGCCCTCAACATAAATGTTACTTAAATATATATATATCTCAAAATACCTTTCCAGGAAAAAGAGGGAAAAACGCTCCTAAATGTAAATTAGGTCGATACATTAGAACATTTCACACAGTTTAAAGGGCAGTTATTAAACAAGTAATAAAATAAAATGTTTTGTTCCAATAGGGATGACATGAGCATGATATATACACACACACCAAAGTTGACAACATTGTTCAGATTACATTTTGTTGATTTTCTAAGTGAAATTAAATATATATCCTCTACAGAAAACACACTGCTTTTTGAGTTTTGCATTAAACATATAGGGCTGGGTGATTAATCGAAAAGTAATCGAAATCGACATTCAGAACCTATAATCGATCAAATTTTCCAGGTCGATTATTTCAATTACTTTCCCTTTTAAAAAAAACACTACCGCGTGTGGAGTCACGTGACCCCGCTCCGACACCGAGACGAGTGAGCAACTCGTGAGGGCAAAAAAATGAAAAAAATAAATAAAATGTGTTAATCCTAATCGAGTTAAAATGTTCAATTAATTAAGATTTTGTTTTTAGGCCAAATCAACCAGCCCTATAAACATTGAAAAATATAGGTTGTGCAAAAGTTATGGCACACATTATTTTTGAACATTGAAATTCTGCACTAACATTTACAGAAAAGAAGGGCTAGCTATCGAAGGTGGCCAAACGCGTTCCAGCACTTGCATATAGCTGTACAGTATGTTAGACGTCGTCATGTTTGTTTTAAAAACTACTATGAAGACTCTTCAATAAACTCTTCTACTTACTCTTATTAAACTTTTGCTTTATTTCACTTTTCAGCATGAATAGTAAATCAGTTCCCCCTCACCAGTCCCTCCTCTGTGCCTTGACTGGGACAACTCTGGCAATAAATCCTCCAGTCAGCAATGAGCCCACATCACAGAGCATCATCATAAAACTCACTAAAACCAACCAAACATCTGCAGCTGCATGAGAGAGCCCAGAGTAACAGAATCTCACAGAGAGCTTGGGGCCAGCAAGGAGGCTGCAGATGTTACTTAGAAAACGTGATCCAGTTGTACACCAGTAACATTTCAAACCATCCAAATCTCCAGACACTTGCCAAAGTTTAAATCTCTAAAGCGAGCGACCAAAAACAATCATGCTGCATAAATGGGGTTAACATGGACAGTCCTAGGAATTCCATTCATATGCATTGATCACGATTTGAAGTGGGCAAGGGTCCTTAAAAGGGTAATGCTTCTTTTTTTTTAGGGAATCTCTGGAAAGCCCATCTTCTTTCAGGACTGAGAGGCCCTGCAGTCAGACGCTTCGAGCTCCACGCTGGACAGGAAGCGTCTGGCCAGCTTCCGTCCGTCATAAGTGAGCTGGGTGGTGTAGAGGGTCCTGGCGTGTTTGGGGTACACAATAGTGGTGCTCTGGTAGCGCTGCACCCGCTGCCGAGGTTGGAACTCCAGCTGCGTTTTGTATCGCCTCCAGGTGCTCTGAGACAGTGCCAACACAGTCTGGCTGCACAGCTCCAGCCCCAAACCCCGCGGCTGCAGAGACACGTCCTGGATGAAGTGGCGCTCCGAGTCGTAGCGCACTGATGAGGTGTATCTGAAAGAACAGGCAACGGTTTAACACACAACCGAGCACAACTGAATACAAGCGAGCAGCACCAGAGATCAGCTTTATCACCTTATTTCTTTCGGGGGCAGAGGGTCAAGTTCGATTCCCTCACCATAGGAGAACGGGTGAAGCCCTTTAACCTGCCTAGGAGGAGCCTGGAATAAAAACATAAAGGTTTACATTTACAATTACACAATTTGGCAGACGCCCGTATCCAGAACATCTGTGCTTTGTAGTCGGTAAGTGAACGTCACTCATACTAGTAAGCCTAGGCTTAAGACAAAGGTATGGTAAAGGGGGAAAGTTGACTTTCATTGAAAATCATCCTTTTATTAATGATCGGGAATATCTGGACATGTATTGGACGAATACATTTATGTGCCATCACATAACATAGGACAGATATTACATACCCTAAATGATAAACACTCCTACTGGATCAGTAAACTTTATTGATCCCAGAGGAAACTGCATGTGCCACAACTGCACAGACACGGCAAAATAAAAAAATTAAAATAAAATCAGATAGAAACTGCAGAAAATACACTCTGCTATTACACAAATGCTAGGGTAATAATACTATTATTACATGAATATCAGCCTGAACGGAATACTTCTCGACTTGTCTAATTATATATGTATAGCCTATATATAACCATATATGTATATATACACACACACACACACATATATATATATATATATATCGCACACAACACGTGAATCCACTGGGCGTTACTGCAGTGTCACTCCGAGGTAAAATAAAGTAACGTAAGGATCACGTTGAGATGTTTTACACTCCGTGCAGTGTTACTCACTCTGGCTTCGTCCTCCGAGCCCCCGCTGCTCCTCTCGCTGCCCGGTGCCAGGAGCCACGGACTGGGGCTGGGACTGGGTGGCAGGCCAGAGTCCGGACTGTCCAGAGCACGCTCAGCTTTAAAACTCATATCCAGCAGGTCATCATCAGACACACTTCGGAGATTCAGTCTTCCCACCATCGCCCCAAACTCCAGCTCCAGCAGAGCGCCCACACCAGGAGGAACCGCGTGGTCTTACAAGTACCTTCAGGTCTCCAGTGATCCCTCAAAGCTCTGCCTGCAGCCTGAGGATCTGCAGCATGCAGAGGAAGCCTCGGTGTCTCCTAGTTTCCTTTTCCCCGGCCGGAGTGCAGAAACACCCCAAATCAAGACATTCAAGCAGTTTCAAGGTGATGGAAACCCCCTTCTGCTTTGCCCTTCTTCACATTAAGTGGGACAGCAGAGCCCCCTCACTATGTAGCTCTGGAACACTTGCAGCATTCAAAACTGTCCTCCCTCAAAGCTCCTCACTGTTACAAGCAGGCAGCTCGATTGCAGGACCCGCCTCTAACAGCCTCCCCACTGCTGATTGGAGTGAGGTTTCCAAAAAGAAGGGGGCCTGGGCCATGAGAACTAACTCCCTCCCCCTCAGGAGAATAAGGACTCCTTTAAAGACGGATTACCGTTTCTTTTTATTCCCAACCCTGCACGCAGCCTGTTAATGACGGAGCTCTATTTAAGTTTGGACTTACAGGTTTGGTAGGAAGGTTGCAGTAATATTAACTGCACATGATTCAGCACTTAAATAATAATGACTGAGATGAACCAACTTCCCAACATCACTTTACAAAACTTTACAAAACTTTAGGCATCAACAATGAAGAAAATATAGACCCCAAAAAAAGCTCACACAACCCATAAACATCTATAAAACTTTATGCATCAACAGCAAAGCATGTATGGACAAGTTCAAGAAATAATAAAGGAGTCTTTCACCCATTTCTTTTTCTTGGTCAAACATGAGATATGGGATCAGTTATTTCTCCATAACTAAACCCCACCCCCTCCACCCTTGAGCCCCTATTAAGGCCATTTAAGACATTACAGGAAAGACGGTGTTCTCAGAGTCTGCGCACATAATGATTAATGCCTCCAAACATTAAAAATAGACCTTTCTATTTTCATCCATTCTTACATTACATTAAAGAGAGAAAAAAAAAACCAAACGAGGCAACTGCTTTGTGTCTGGGTTGGAGACAGGAAATCCTACGTCCGTCTCCAGCACAGAGAGCCTGGGGCTCCACTCCTGAACCTGGAGAATGGAGTTTTACAGCCCAACCCCATTTACTCAAAGCGTCCTCCTCACAAACACTCATTCCAGAGCTCCTACAGCCATTTACTGTAATAGAGAGGGGACAGAGAAAAGGCTGGTCCTTCAATCATTTTCATGTTCAGAGTCCCAGGCTGGAAGAATCGGTGCCAAAGTAGCAGCAGGCTGCTTCTCCGGATCATCTTGCCATCCATTTTGCTTTAAGTGCAAACATATTTCAGGAAAACGTGCAATGTAAAGGACATGCGTTCATCCATTACGTGGAGCTGTGGTGTATTAGTGTAAAAAAAAAAATGACTCATTCATGCCAGTTATGTGTTACAGTTGCAGAAATGTCATTACAATCAAAGCACGTTCAAATCATGAGGTTCACATTAATCCATGGAAAGGAGAACTTCATTATTTTCACCATGAGAGGACTGATCTGTATTAGTGTGGGCATGTTCTCGTGTACCAGTTTTACATATACGTGTATAATACCGCTTTGATCTCCAAGCGCATTACGAGCGGAGACACTACAGGAGAGCCGAGGCACACGTGCCGTAGAACGTGTTGATGACGGAAAAAGTCCGCGTTGAGGTCACTGGATTCTTTTTTTGATGAGCTTCTCCAGTTTGCGAATGCGTGAGGACTCCTGCTCAGGGGTGGGGGCACTGAAAGACAAAGTGGGTCCTTCTGGCCCGGAGGGAGGGGTGGGTAACCTCTGTCTGAAGAGCTCCAGCATACTGTTCTGTTCACTGCGCTTCAGTCCCTGAGGATGCACACAGAAACACAAACAAACGAGTGAAATGTGAGGACCTTCAAAGGCCAACACAGACCCTACCTGGACTAAACCAAGACAACTGAACAAGTGAGCTATTCCCAGTAGAACTGCTCCTCAGATCCTGGTTCAGAATTCAATTACCCCCAAAAAAGCTCACTGGTTGCATTCAAGAAGCTTTTTCAGGTTCCGCCAGTGGCCACAGAACAGGCTCTATGAATTACACAGTACAATATGACCAGCTTAAAGACGATTTATTATTCTTTACGCCTTAAACCAATTGAAAATATAGGGTGTCCCTTTTTCAGTCCCTGACTGAGCTTAAGCCTACACTAAGTCTTTTAATGGAGAAAAACCATAGTGTGTTGCGATGTTGTTCAAGATTAGGTTAAATCCACGTTAAAGGAATCAGAAAACTTTATTGATTCTGCAGAAAATTGCTTAATCCCGGAGGAAACCAATAAGAATGACAGCATTGGTCATTTTGTTCAGGGGCTTACCTTCATGTCTAGAATCTTTTGGAACGTCTCTGGGTTTCCATCAGCGAGGAGCTTGATGTAGTTATCCACGAAGACCACTGGCGGCTCATGAGGTGCCATGACCACCTGAGGGTTACAGAGAATTATGTCAAGCAGACTGCAGCACAGACCTTAGTCCTGTCCCAAAAGGCTAAACGCTCCCACATGAGCCTACTTTAGCAAGCAGGGGAGCATTAGACAGTCACCAAGTGGCTAAAGTTGCAAACAAAGAGCAAGACTCACGGCCTATATTTAGGCCCCTTTTTAAACAGAGCAATTACTCCACGCTTGAACGAATCTGAATTAGCCTCACCGGTAATTATTTTTGCTATAATGAGAGAGTCTGGGCAAAACAGCAGTTAAAGAGGTTAAACGCGGCACGAGCACATGGTTGTTTTTTTCCTCTTTCTCCTTCTCTGCCGGGAGAAAAAGAAAAAAAGCTGGATAGCTTGTAACTATTCATATTTCTAACAGAGCAGGGAAACACATGGCTGACAGACACTGCTAAAGAAAAAAAAAAGGGGGGAGGGGGGGGGGGTTGGTGGGAGATATGGAACAGCACCCCCAACAGTTCTTCCTTTCCCAGCCTCCATTTCTACTCCCGTCCTTACCTCGAGGGACAAGGTGCCGAGATATGCATGAGTCCAAGATGGAAAAGCGACATGCAACTCTGAGGATTGTCTGGAATTTTAATGACAATCCCTCCCTTCAACAAAGCAATTTACACAGCGACTGTCTGGAGACTGGCCAATGAAAAGCCTCGAGGGGGTTTACTGTAGTTATGGTGTGGTTATGGAATAGCATGTAAAGCAGAGAGAGAGACAGACAGACACAAAAGACAGAAAGAGCAAGAAACCAGACAGACAGAGCCATCAGGAATACCTTTCCATTTAGTTTCCACAGAGGGCCACAACAGAAGGGAGTGAAAAAGTCCGTGGAAAAAAGCCACGTCTCACAGGCTGCATGCTTGGCCTGCTCTACCTCTTTTAACTTGGGTCAAAAGCAGTTCCGTCCCCAGCAAAGACAAGTAAGGACATCTTTTACACATTATTCTCCATGTTTGCATACTAATGAGCATCACACGGACAGCCAAACTGTAGCTCCCAACAGCAACGGAGGTCACATTTCACCCTTAAACCAGTAAAGGACTCTCAGAAGTAGCAATGATTCACAGAAGAAATTCCCTGATTAGCTGGAAGGACTCGGTAACAGTTTCTGAAATAAAGTAAGGAAATGGCCACGACATGCCCCGAAAGCTCATCAAGCTCAGGGAACTGTCACAACTGTGGGCTAAAACGCACAGAAACAAATGTACAATGTTTAATGTACGGTTTACCCCTTTTGAGGCTCTCTGAAAATCTGCACATGTAAAGTGGTGCTAAAGATGTAAGCAATTACCTGAGAGGCACTTGGGGCAGTACAAAGTCAATCATTAAACGCTAACCAGATCAAAAGGCCCGCGGTATGAATTCTTTCAGCTCAAGGCCAGGATTATGCAGTGCCTCAATAAAGCCCTAAGCAAAAGGGAATGCATGTAAACATATTCAAAGCATTCTGGCAGTGGCTAAAGGGCTGAGACTTCTCTCATCAGTATGAGATGAGATGCTCATCAGTACACTGGCAACGTGGCGACAGGTTCAGCTGCTGACGCTCTAGGGTTGACAATAAAGGCCTATTTGCCGTGATAAAAGACAAACATACTTTAGCTTTCATCATGTAAGACAAAATGATAATGCTTTAACAGAAGTGATGCTCCGATTGATCGGCCACCAATCATGATCAGCCGATATGGGCTAAAAATAGCTTGATCGGCGAACCCCAAAAGCAAAAAGCAGATCACATATGAAACTGAAACTAAACCAGCCGAAGCCAAGAACATCCCCAACCAGCCGACTGTGAGTGATGCATACAGCAAGGAGTACGAGGTGGAAAGACATCACCTTCAGACTGATGGAATTCATGGGGATGAAATCAGAGGAGTTTTATTTCTTGGTTTGTGACTGTTCGCCACAAAACGGAGTCAATTGCCACCAGACAAGGCTTAAAGAAGCAACGTTAGAGTTTGTTAGCATTAACTCTAATGCTAGCGCTAATGCTAACGTTCAGATTTCAGATACAGAAAAGCAAAAGAGTGAGTAGAGTTGCACCAAGCCGAGCTGGTAGATTATAGATTAAAGATTCCCATTCCCCTGCCATTCTGTGATCGGCAGATCATGATCTTGGTGATCGGTAATCTGTGATTGGCCCCAAAAATGCTGATCGGAGCATCTTTATTTAACAGATACGGCACAAATGTAACAGGAAAACAATCTCTCCTCTGAATGCATTAACACACTAAATGAATTATAGAGATAAATTATAAAGTTATCACAAGACATTTATATTGTCAAGAACAGTTTCTAAACCCTTTTGTCCATCAGTTAGGAAATGTACCTTTCCAGAATGGTCTTGCATGATTAGATCTGGTCCCAGAACTTGAGAGATCAAGGCTGAATTCCAGTCAGTTAGGAAGGCCCTGGGGAGCCTAGCAAGCAGCCAGAGATCACAGGGCTGAGGCTGGAGTCAAAGGTCAGGGAGAAAAAGAGGGAGCGAGCATTCTACCTAACACTGGAGTCTACTATCCAAGCACATCTTCAGTTTAAGTTACGTGTGTCAAGCTCAGGTCTTTTAGGGTCGGTTTCCCAGACAGGGATTAAGCCTTGATTTGGGCTACTCTTTCCTTTTCAATGAAATATCTCTATTCACAGCACTACGTAATCCAGGACTAGTCTCAAATCCTGTCCGGGAAAACAACCCTTATAGGGCCGGAAAGATGTCCTTACTCCATGCTCTGACCTCCAGGACTGGGGTTTGTAGAGGAACAACCAAATCTGGATCAATTGTGTTATGAGAACTAGAGTGCAGGTCTGTAAGCGTTAGGGTGGCAAAGCAAGGAATTGTGTGAGAAGCTGCTCCTCTCTAAGCAGAGCCCTGCTGGGCGCAAGCACTTCCTGCCTTGAGCCAAAAGCTCATTAAAACAGAGGAGCAGAGCTCAGTGAGGGGCTTCTAACCAACACCAAGCCATTTGGACCTTTATGGGCTGCTCAAAATAAAATACTTTCCTGCCTGGGGTCACAGGGCAAGCTTGTTAAAGGGGAAGTCTTGGAAAAATCTGATTATCAGATGACTCTCCTGGTCATGGGTGGATGTTTGGATGGGCAGATGGGTAGAGTTACCCACCTTCAGAATCATCTCTGCTCGAGTCATCCCTTTGACTACTATTTTAGTGTAGCTTGCTGGAGCTTTGCGAAGGACCTGAGAGCCAATGGAAGGCAAGTCTAGCAGAACTGTCTTCAGAGAGTGTGTATCCAGTAGAAGCTAGACACCCACACACACAGAGACAAACAGGGAATTAACATGAACACTACTAAGGAAGCCTTAACAGCCATTTATCAAAAACACAGACACTTCTAAAAATAAAGATATCAAAAAATGGTTGTTTGCAGAAATATCACTTTTGCTTAACTGAGAAGCTTAGAACTGAACAGTTCCAACAATTTCTTTAAAGCAGTGGTTCTCAAATTACCCCTTAGGAACCCAAGGTCCAAATTTTTTTTTATCATATTCTATGAGCTGGACGTTAAGATGGAATGAAAATGGTGACAGTCTCTGAGCCCTTGAAGAATGGACTGAGAAATGCTGCTTTAAAGATTAAACTGAGAAATGCTGCTTTAAAGATTAATCCAATTAAACTGGTCATGACAAAACTTCCACTTGTGCAATAGCCCTAACCAAACAGTGTCTGCATCACTGTGGCTTTTCTGCTTACCTGCTCAGCTCCAACCATACTGATAGGTTTACATCTGAACAAATGGTTGATAAACTTTGGGATGAAGGAGCTGGAAACAGAACAGTAAACAGCAGTATAGTAAGACAAAGTGTTGTTTATGTAAAAAGAAATAATGATAATAATAAACAGCAACTGAAGATGTGTTTGGGAAGGTCCCCAGTACGAACTTGGTGAACTTGATGCAGAACTGGGTGAAGTATTTCCGAGTGGCGGCAAGGTTGTCTCTGATGATAGGTACATTCTGTTTGATGTGCATGATGACAGATGTGACATAGGGGCTCTGGTCCCCCACATGTTCCACACTCTGCCATGGCATCTGCACATGCATACACACATGCACGTACACACACGTACACACACGTACACACACGTACACACACACAAACAGCTTTAGTCTAAAAGTATTTCTCAATTTCTTTAAAAACATTTACAGTACGTTGTCTTACAGTTTACTGTTAAGCTACTTAAGCCACTTTTGTGTGTGTAAATGGATTATCTGGAGGTCACATTTCACTCACCTTGCTCATGGCTGTAAGTGCTGGATCACATGCAGCATCCAGATCCTGAACCAAAAGCTGGATGCTGTTTGAGATCACACTAAAGACAGCAGTTAATAGTTGGAGAAATCACAAACAGGAATTTACAAAAAAGATTAATGGAGCACAAAAGATCTACATGGAACAAACATGCCCCTGATTAAATTAATTTATTTAGAATTAGCTCTGTATACATATTTAGGAGGTTAGCCATTACGTGCTAAAGGTGTCCATCTCTCCTGTCAAGTTGATCCTCTCTATAAGTGATTTGTCCACTTTCTCCTTTAGTTTCTCCTCAAGCTGTGGAGACATAGGCAGCAGGACACTTTTTTTTTAAAAAGGTATATTTTACACACATACATATATACATATTTATACACTAGTGCTGGGCCATTAACGGAAAAAATACCGCTGGTAACAACACATATATACACACATATATACATACATATGTACATACATACATACATACACACACACACATATATATATACATACACATACATACATACACATATATACACATATATACACACATACATATATATATACATATATATATATATACACATACATATATATACATACATACATACATATAGATACATACATACATATAGATACACACATACATACATATATACACACACACACACACACATATATATATAAACACATATATACACATATATATATATACATACACATACACATATATATATACATACACATATATACACACACACATATATATATATATATATAAACACATACATATACATATATACATATATATATATATATACACACAT
>JBBPDH010000001.1:18502837-18513827 GCA_037974565.1 Clupeocharax schoutedeni
TTTGACTACAAATCTCACCTCATCATTCCTCCCAGTGATTATTTCCAGGATAAACTGAGATGCCCCCAAGCTGGCTTTTTATAACTGACTAAATGTTTAAAAAGAGCCGTTCTTTTGAACGCCAAGATCCGGATCCCCTCAAAGAGCCATAAATCCCATCTCTATTACTGGGTTCCTGAGCAAGACCCTTAACCCCAAGTTGCTCCAGGGAGACTGCCCCCTGTAGGTAGGGAATGGAAACGCGTCTGCTAAGTGATATACATGTAAGAGTGGGCTAATATGGACAGGAACGGTGTCATTTCAACCTCTCCTGCCTCTAATGTCATCTTGAATGTATTGAATTGAATGTATCCGATGAATCTTAAAAGTAGTTGTTGATAACAGGACAATTTCTTCATCACTGTGGGGGCAACAATTCAAAAACATGACCATATATGTAACAATGTAACAAGATTTTTATTTATTCAACATTGGTTCTCTTTATTTTCGCTCATCCTCTTCCATTATAACTTCGACGAGATGGACAGTAAGATCTATGCAGCCCCAAATTTACAGGCTATATACAACGTAAACTTTCTCCATAGGGAAAACACACTTTTTGTATATATAATATCAATGTGGAAAGAGGTCTGAAAGGTTGCCCCGTAGTATACAGTACTGTACATGGTCCCCCCCTCCCCCAAAAAAATAATCATAAAATGAAATAAAATTCTAGTCAGCATTAAAACAAGAATTCATTCGTCTACATGCAAAATCAGACGTGTTTTCATTGGTGAACTGTAGTACGTAAACACACGAAACTTAGATCATTCGCTGAAAATAAAGTAAGCTGTAAAACTCCGCTCACACGCCAAGAATCCAAACGAATGAAGGGACTCTCTTGCTAGGTTAGGTGAATGCTTGGTTGTGTTGGTTTTGTAAACGTGCGTCGCTCTCACTGGGGCACACGAGCAATTATCACAGTGCTACAGGTTTCTTAAGTCAAATCTCACCCGACGCTCAGGCTGTGCTCTACCTGCAGGGCTGCAGAGCGGCCACTGTGGTATAGTGAAGGACTTGAAGCGTTGCAAATGGTCCTTCACATTTATGGCCTTATACACACACCCGTCTTTGTTCCTGCAGAATAATATTCATCGTGCAGCCCAAAGACAATCTCACTGAAGCTTTGGATAATGTACTGTATCTCCTCCTCTCTCCATTTCCAGCAAAGCACTAACAGACACGAACACACTATCAAATACATACACTCTAATTAAATGGTAGGAATCAAACTGCAGTTAACAAACAAGGTATAATCATGACATACACACCTAACGCGCACATACTTACAATCACCATGCAGAGACTGCTGGGTTTGCTCCTGCCAGCATAAAGAAAAATCACAAAAGGCATTGAACGTGACATCCGAGCGCAAAGTACATTCACTAGAGTTCAGAGTCTATTGACAGTTTACCCTATTTTAAGCCCCTCCACGGCACACTGATAGCTATAGAACTGGGAGCTGCTGTTTTATTGGACAGGATGAGCTATTCTGCACCAGAACTGGATTAACGCTATGCAGTTGCTTCATCTCCTCTAATGGCTATTGTTGCGTGATGAGAGTGCAGTTGTGTATTGAGGACAGCAGAGGGTGTCTGTGCAGCATTGAACAGGACTGCTGTGTCTATAGAGGCACTGTTTAAAGGCACAGGCAAAGATTTCACTCCAGAGTCCCCTGGTCCAAACGGACGCATTACAATCACAGAGCAAAAAAAAGCAGCCTCCTCAGTGCCATATAAAGCAGTACAACTCAAACATGTACCTACTGGCAGAAAAAAAACCCCCTCAAATGCCTTGTTCAGCATCTGCAGGCAATCTTTTTCGGATACAGGAACTTCGAAGCATTCTGACAATTCAACATAAATTTAAGAGGTTACATAACATACAGGTCTGAGGGAAGTGCAGTAATATGTTCCACTATTTCCCAACACACCCATATACAGCCAGGGCTGGATCCTGTAGTCATGATTCCAATAATGTTTTAAATTAAATGAATGTGGGCATAGTAAATCCTTCTTAACCCTCAGAACAGGGTTAAAATGAGCCATGGTCTATTAGCTGATTAGAGTGAGGTACAGGTTCGACGTTGAGCCACAGAGCATCACTGCGCCACCTCTGCCTTCAGTCAGCAGCTTGCTAATATCCTCCAGTGACTGGTAAGCATACTATTCCCAATTACTCACTCCACTGCTAAACACACACACACACACACACACGCACACACGCACACACGCACACACCAAGCAGCACGAGAACACTCAGGACGTCGCCACGCTGATTTTTATCCACACAATGATACAAAATCTTTTTTTTTTCTGTCTTTTTGTTTTATACCATATTACACAGCTATAGTTATAAATTCATATAGACTTTTTTTTTTGTCATAGAGTCTTTATATAATTGTTTTTATTTGGAATGTACTGACTATTCATCTGCTGTAATGCTGTATGTGACTGTTCAAGGCCATCAGTCCATCTAAGTCCTTGTCACTTCAGGCCAGCTTCAGAGTGCTGATGGGGAAGGAGGGCATGGTGACCATGGTGACCGGGTTGAGGACGGTCTGGCCCACCAGCTGCGGGTGATGAGCGACGACTTGTTGCGCCTGCTTGGCCACCATAGCGGCCGCCTGCGGGTTTGGCTGGAGGGTTCCGTTCATCTGGGCGTGAGAGAGTGTGTGAGCGATGTGGCTGATGACGGGCGGCTGGGCCACTGTGACCGGCTGGGGGTAAAGAGTGGGCAGGTGCTGGCCCAGGTGAGCCACCGGATGCACTGTAATATGGCCGATGGGCTGAGGTCCGGGGGCCAGCTGCTTGGGGCCCGTCTGGATCACGTGGTTGACGGTCTGGATGACGGAGGTGTGCGAGGTGGCAGCAGCGTGCGTGATGACGGTGGGCTGGAGGTTGGGAGTGCCCATAATGTGCGTGTGCGCTGAAGGCAGGCTCTGAGGGGCCACCACAGCCTGGGGCTGATGGGTTGCCAAAGCACCTGGGCCATTAGGACCCTGGGCTGGGATGGGGGACAAAGAGGGGCCGGAGGGTTGGGCGGGGGCTGAGGCTGGGGCAGGGTGAGCTGCAGAAGCATGGAGAGGGGGCTGGGAGGACTTGGTTGGGATGGACACGTGCTGGGTCAGCTGTGGCTTCCTCAGCTCCGGGTGCAGGGCGTGAGGCACTTTGGGTGCAGATGCAGGAGCGGTCGATGTGTTCTCTTCCTCCATGTCCTCTTCAATGTTATCTTCACCTTCTGTGGAGCCAAGAACCAAAGAGATATCTGCTTGTAAATGTATAGTTCCAAAAACAAACACCAATTATTTAATTATTGCACACTATTCCATTTCACATTCTTCAAATTAACGTGTTTAAACAGTTTGTATTCATTCATCAGCAGTTCTGTACCTGAGGCTGTGGAGGTGGATGCCTGATCATCCTCAGGCTGGACAGTCTGACGCAGGACACGGTCGATCTCCATCACGTCCATCCACTGGCTGAGCTCGTTCTTCAGCTCGGCCAGCCTCTGCTGTGTGGAGATCTTCTCGCGAGCCAAGCGCTCCATCTCGTGCTCGTACTCCTTCTCTTTCCTCTTCAGCGTCTGCAAACAGGTAAAGTAAGGTGTGATCAGTGCTTTCCCTCCTACAGACAGACACCCGTCATTCACCCCACACAGACTGAACCTAAACACACTGACAGCACAATTTTATTCTAGGCTTAATTTGTTTCCAAATTATCTGGGCCTCACAATCTGGGTCTCTTAAGAGATTTCTAAAAAGGGGCATACAATACCATACACACCTAAGAAAACTCTATTAAAAACCCGGTCATCAGTAGGTTTTTAAAAGCTAATATTACAATATTTACAAAGAATATTAACAGTGAATAGTTATTTTACAAATATAAATTTAATCATTCTGACCTCTCACTGCAGAAGACAAATATTACAGTACATTGTGGTTCGAACCTCACAATACCTGCCTCAGTTCAATTGACAATACACTAGATTTAATCAGGCTTCAAAAAGGCCAGAGGCATCTGGACCCAAATCTGTGTTCTTCTTACCAGTACGTTTTACACACAAAACAAATATTCATATTTTTCTCATTTGCTTACATTTATTCTAATGTTAACTTGTGGCAGAAAGTCTTGCTTAGATTAAATGTATTTAAAACAGTCTTGCACAGCTAAGACTCTTGCACTGCACTGTACATTTACAACCATCAGGCCTCTCTGACGTGGGATGTGCCAGGCATGAAACCAGGCAAGATTTCCTGTTTCCACAGCGAAACCAGGTCACAGAAGACCAATATAATGCCAACATGTCGAGGTAATTAGTTCACTCCTCCTGACCCTCATTCCTTTCACAAGAGTGCACCAGAGTCCTCCATAAATCTACACTGTAAACAGTGTCGCGTCCATTAAGACTGAAAGATCTTTTACAGCTGAGCATAACCAGTCCTTCTCCCATAACTCCAGCTGTCCAAGTCTGGGATGTCAGAAATGGATGGCTCTGTTCCAGGATCAGGGCAAGGACATTGATTTGCGTTCTGTGGAATTTCATAGATTTATGGGCCTGAAATTGGGACGTTTGTGTATGGCTAAAGGTGAGGCTAGGTAATCTTGCAACAAGCTCTCTGCCGATATAAAGTGCTGCTTGCTCATGGAGGCCCCAGTCTGTGCTTTTTCACACAGCCCTCCCATTCCTGGTTCTCCCTCCACGCTCTAACACGTTCTGGGAAGGGGGAGGGGCTACACCAGCTCAGCACGAGTAAACAGGCCCAGACGGCGCTGTGGGCGGAGCCTTGGAGAGGCCAGCTGAACCAATTGTTGGTGGACATCTGGGCAGAAAACAGTGAGTCAGAGGCCCTCCTGGTGCACCAGCACAGAAACGAGAAAGCGTGGCCCCGCCCCCTCGCACGCACACCAGCACACACCCTGCCTGATTTCACAAACACAGTCATAGTCACGCAGAGAGAGGGAGGGGGGAGTGGGAGGAGGGAGAGAGAGAGAGAGAGAGAGAGAGGATAGATTAGACACTGGGCTGTGCCTCAGTGACCCAGTTCCCCTCCGCTCAGTCAGCTGACGCAGGAGCCTCGCTCAGGCAATAAGGACACGCAGCTAAGGACTTTAAGAGCTTTGAATTGGATAGATAAAGATTACAGCATCTGCACAAAGACAATTCTGGCTCCATAATAAACAATACTGTGCAAAAGTCTTAGGCACCTGTGCAAAAGTTTAAAGCCATTTTGTGCTAAAGTGTCTTTCAACCAGCAAAGTAAACAAGAAAGCAGGAGAAAAGTATAAAGATGTGTTTCCAACAGCAGCTCCTGATTTCATTTAATGAAGGACAAACCAGGTTTCTGAAACTACAGTTAAACATGGACTTCCACGCTGATATATTGAACATAGCATCAGTATTAACTGCACAATGTTCGGTTATTTAATGCCGATACAGTGTTTATTCTTTAGTTTTAGTCTATACCCCCCCATTGGCCAGTTTCTGTACGAGAGACAAATAATAAAACTAAAAGGGAAGCAAACATGCATGTAGAGAAGTGCTTCTCAGATGATGACCTGACCTCCATTCCCTCAAATGAAGAGAAATGAAGGAGTGTGAGCTGAAGCATTCTTTCTTGAAGAAAGGCGGCGCTGTGAGACCCACCTAGGCCTGCGCCTACCCTGGATTAGCGAGACAGTCTGCGTTTCACAGACCACACGTTCAGATTTAGACGCAATCTAGCCAAGGCTATCATTTCATCAAGCAGACGTCCGATAATATTCTAAGACGCTTGAGGAGTTGATGCCTGGCAGCTTACAGTGGCTCGATGGACAGAAGACCTAAGCCCACAGATCCTGTATCAGTAGGCTGAGAGAAGGGACTCCTCTGAGATATGGTAACACACTAGCATGGAGCAAATGGCCATTAAGCCTGCAGAGATCGCATCTCACTCGAGCTGATTACTCTGCTCATCCTCTTCGTCGCCACGTGCTCTGGTAGAGCATGGCTGCAGCAAAACAACAACAGCATGGCAGGCCCAACATTTGATACAGCGCTGGATTCTGGAGACAAACAAACAAAAAAAGGACTGGAGGAGTCAGGAGCAGGCACTTGACTTCTCCAGGCCTTCTACTCGGGTCAGATCGCCAATCAAGCCGCGCTCCTTAAGAGTAAAGGGGTCCCTCCCCTTTTGTTTCAACAAATGAAATGCTGTCAAGGCCGTTGTTGCAACAAATAAGGTACTGGGGTCCCCTGCCGTTGCCAAGGAAACAGTCGTAAAATGGCACTGTTTCCTTGGTAACTAGATTCCTGGTCAGGCTGTGGAGAGCAACAGGGTCCATAGGGGGTTCTGCCGGACTAAACGCGTTCCTCGCAGGTTCTTATTCCATACATGTTGACCTTCTGGCACGTGCAGCTCCATTAATATTATGAATTAGCATGAAGTGACAAACTGCAGTCTAAACCGTGCAGTGTTTTAAAATGTGACTGTACTGGAGTTAATGCTTTTTCTTTTTTTTTTATATTCCTGGTGGGTGCAGAAAGGGTTCCCTGTTGGGTTATATCACCAGTGTTGTGTAATGAACCGAACAGAGAGTGGCTTTCAGGAATAAATTAACACCACTAATGGCTTCTGAGGTTTTCTGTGAACTGCGTTTTCCTGAATGTGTCACAAACCATCAAAGCTGGAACAATCAAACTCAACTGATATTCATTCCTATTATTAATAAACCCTAAACCTTCACCCTAAACGTCGAGAAGAGGAACGTCTGAAGTTTATTACTGCCCATGAAGAGCTTTCACAAGAGACCCTCCCCTGAGGGGTGGGCACATTCTTCCCTGACTGTCTTCACCAGGCCCCTTCTGCTGCTGGGCTCTGGTGCCAACCCCTTCCTTTCTAGGCTGCATGAGAGCAGAGCAGAGCGAGGCCCGGCCCCTCCACAGCTGTGCATGCCTACCACAATTATTCACCAGCAGGACGAGCTGCTCTACAAACACTCCAACCCAGTGAACTCCAGAAGCCCCTGTCCCGCTCTGTAAGGCTTAACTGAGCTAAACCGTCTCTTGTCTGAATCGGTGCAGGCTCAGCCGCTGCTTCTCCGTCACAGTCTGGTTCGGTATGGGGAGAACAACATCTGGGGCGAGTTTCAGAGTTTCAGGGGATGAAATGGGAATAAATTGAAGATGAAAGACACAACGGAAACAGAGCCAAAACATTTTTACAAAAACAAAAAAGAGCTTTTAGATAAAGCAGACGGGGCTGTGATGTATAGGAGAGGGCAGAAAGAGGCAGAGAAAGAGGCTGACTGTGGTAATTAGGCTTTGTAGTGCTCTCTCTTCCTTGCACAAAAAGAACGAACCCCCCCCCCCCCCGTTCCCTTCCTCCAGTTAAAGCCTCTTGGCCCCGCCTGCACAGAAGACCATGCTGATTAGGTCGTGCGGAGAAGGTAAACATGGCTTGGGCACCGTCACATGCAATGCGAGTGAGGAGCACATGGCCAGATCCTCGAGGGGGGAGGGGTGAGATTTGTTCACTGACTCAACTCGGGAAAGGAGGGCAAAAGAGGCAGGGCAAACGAGAAAGCAAAAATGCAAGAAAGAAAGGAAGAACAAATGAAAGAAAAACAAAACCAATATGCACAGCCATGCTGAAACTTCAAACCTTCTCATAAACGGGCCTGCAGAGGTGGCAGTCTCGTGACTCCGGTTTGAACAGTTCTCTATACCAGTTGGTGGACAAAAAAAACAATGAGAAGATGGCCCAAAATGATGAAAAGGGTGCTGTGAAGGCTTCTTTGAGAAAGGTAAAAAAGAGTATCTTGTGAAAAAAGTCCTATGCTATCCTCTTTGTTCTTTTTTAAAGCAGCGAAATAACTGCAGAGTACTTTTTGAGCTAATACTTGAGTTAAACTACCACCTTGGACCACGATCCCTCCTGAGGAATTATGATTAGGACAGATTATATCCTTGAACATTCACAGACAGAGCTACCCTTAGTCAAAAAAAAAAACCCCACAGACCACTATTACGATCCCCTAAGAGCATAAGCTGGGGCAACAAGTACTGTCTGGGTCAAACAGAAAATGGCAGAGCAGGGAGCTGAAAAATTAAACCTTTTCTTGGTCCTAGTAATGTTTTTTGGAGCGCACAGCTGTTCCACTATTCTAGTGGGCCCATATTACAGAGGCCTTGTTCTGACAGCCTGGTTAAAGGGCTGACCTGGACCAGACTGGCTAAAGGTCTTTCAGGGCAAGAGGACAATGCAGAACACTCTGCCTTTCCCAAAGGACCAGCAGAAGAAAGACTGTGGACTGGCCACCTTTATTCAAGGTACAGAATAACATCAAGACAGTGCATTACGGAATTTGGATTAGATTATTAATACATGACAGTTATTAGACTTGTTGAGCCCTGCCGGTAAAATTGCCATTGGTATTAAAACACCGTACAACACTGTCGCCGCCAGATGACAGAGCTGATATTACGGGTTGTGTAACATGGACAGAAAATGACTAAATGCTTTCACTCAGCATGAATAACCCAACACTGAAAGAACACGTCTGTGACTCACATCTGCGACTGATCAGCGGGTTCTTAGTGGTGCCGAAGTGCTCGATTATTTATAGTCACGTCTGAAAGTCCTTCATGACATGTTTTATGAAGAAGTTACCAATACAGTCTAAAGTGACTGCACAGCTCTAGCAGGAGGCTTGCGCTCCTCTCCAACAGGATGTGCCTAGGCAGCACAAGTATTGGGAACAAGTGACTTTTTTTTCTCTATTTGTGTGTGTGTGTGTGTGTGTGTGTGTGTGTGTCAACACTGAAGAGATACACCACCCCTCCTTGATGCACATAAAGAGGAAGAGCACAGATACGCACACGCATCTGCCAGCACAACAAAGCCCCCACCCCCTTACTTGCACGTGCTTCCTCTGTGTTTTTAGGGGTCTGTTTATTTTTGAACAAATGGAGGTCAGTGACCCTCGAGAAAAAAAAAAAAAGCATCTCCACTGCCAGATAAAAACAAAATGAGCGATTCTACATGTTTTACACTATTTCTGGACAAACACACAATCAAAATACACAACATACAGAGACGGGCTGTTGGGGAAAAAAAGACCATCGGAAAATAATCTGCCCCTTTCACTGCTATATCTGCACTAGATAAAAAAATAGATAGATGGATGGCTGGATGGATGGACAAACAGACAGATGAAGATAGACAGTATATAGACAGACAGACAGGTACATAAAGTTTATACCAATCATAGTGAAGTGAAAGTGATCATTCTGCCATACATGAACACACCAGAGCACACGATGTGAACAGCACGAAATTCTTCCGCTGCATTAAACCCATTCACTGAGTGAAGCAGCGGGCAGCCAGGAACACAGCACCTGGGGAGCAGAGTGTGTGTGTGTGTGGTTTGATTTATTTTTAACTGATTTGCTGGTGCACTGTGTTCTTCTCAACAGTCTTTAATATTGTGTATAACGTCTTCAAATCCTGCAATATTTCTGCCTCATCACCCCAAACCCATTGGTTCTGAGACCGTCATGAGGAAAAACGCGGCTTCAGGGCCCGTCATTGTGTTCTGCAGGACGTACGGCTGCAGTGAAGCAGCGCTGTTCCCCCGGCGGCCTGCAAGCGGGACGGGTTCTGCAGGTTTCAGCCGAGAGTAATGGAAGAGATAGGAGGTTTCCCAGCCTGCCAGGCTAAGCTGTAGCTTGTGCGCTACAGGACCACGCGGCAGCTGAGCGCTGGCTGGGAGAGGGGAGGGAGAGGGGGGTGACGTCACGCGTCTCGGGCTAGCCATGTGCTCCGTGCTCATGTGGCTGGAGAGAGCAGGAGCGAGGCAGAAACAGGATGAGCGAGGGAGTGAAAGAGAACAAGCGGGAGGAGGGAGGGAGAGATAGAGACAGTGGGAGAGAAAGGAGGGACTCTACACTGGAAGAAACAGCACAGATTGTGCGACTGAGCACTTCACTAGAACTTCCACTTTAGAAGCCTTTTAACTGGCAGATGCCCTAAACACTGAAGAAAAGACTGAAAACAAAACAGGCAGAATGAAGGAAACCCACAAGGCTTCGGTCTGACTCAGCTCACGCAGAAACGAAACGAGGAAGTCTCGATTTTCTCACAGGCCTAGATCATAGATCGCAGCTGCAATTCACTGCAGGCGCGGAGGTAAACATCACATTATGGCCTCCGCAGATTGAGGGGGCCCATAAAGATTAATGAAATGAAAAGTAATCCAGTGTGGCAATCCCCTTTTCAATCCCCAGCAACAACTTGCTGGGTGAGTTTGCTCTGCGTCAGGCACGTGGGAAAGAGAGAGGGGGGGAGAGGGGGATGGAGGGAGGGGGTAAGGAGCAAGAGAGCATGCAGGCACAGACGCGTGGAAGTGAGGTCTCGCGTGCCTGAACCACCCCATGGCCCCCCTCACCCACAGCACATGCTGTTCTACTCCTCCCGCCCTGCTACAACAACAACAAACAGCAGCCACCTAACAGCACACTGGCCATGAACAGGGCCCCCTCGTGACACGATCACCCTGCACTAATCATCTATTCAGGTCCAAGACTGTTAGGACCAGAGCTTTTCACTTATTTTGGCCCTAAAGAGGAGTAATAGTGGTCAAAGAAATGGCGGCCATAAACACACAGAAAACAGCACTTTAGGAAAGTGGCAGCAAAGCAGCAATAAAATGAATTGAGTTCAGATTGTCACGATCGTTTTGGTGCAAGGTTGGTTCACAGAGTCTGATATTTCAGATACAGATGTCACAGATTGAAGATTTCTGTTCTGCTAAAAATGTCAAGTCAGTGGCCATGACAGAGGGCTGCCTGTTTCTGAGAGCCAATGTGCTTTAAATACTCACTGAGTAGGGGAAAGAGAGGGGGGGGGCAGACAGGGAGGGGGAGAGAGAGAGAGAGAGAGAGAAAGGGAAAAAGAGAGCGAGACAGA
>JBBPDH010000001.1:18513927-18528290 GCA_037974565.1 Clupeocharax schoutedeni
TGTAACCAATTGTGATGTTGTAACAGTGTCATTGGTTTGTGTTCAATAAGTTACAGCTGTCACATACTGTAACCTAATTCATTGGTTTGTGTTCAGTCAGTGATGTCATGACCATTGTAGCCTAAGGTAGAGGCTTGTATTCAATAATAAATGTTAAAAACTGCTTCTTGTAATGTCTGTATGTATGTGCGATTAAATAGATTAATTAATCGCCACACCATGTAATTAATTAGATCAAAAATTTTAATCGCTTGACAGCACTAAATTAAATATGTTTATCCATGTATCTGCATCACCTGCACTGCACTTCCACAGTGTGGGAGAGACGGCCAGCAGATGGCAGCAGAGCACAAACAAACCCATTACAGTGCAAGGCGTGGCTGCTCACTCTGTCCCTGACCTTGGCTTCCAGGCAGGAAAATATACTGCCACTGTCTCAGAGTACAGTCATGCCATGAACCAAGCACTACAGACAGAAGGACATGACAGCAGGAGGTCAGGCTGTGTGTGTTTCCTGAAGCATATAGACTGAAAAGCATCTCCAGAAAACGAGGTCAGAACACGAGCAGCACTGTGACCCTGACTAAGACTTCAGCCCAAGATCATGTTTCTATGAAGCAGCAACGCAGACAATGCGTTCAGACACAATCGCACTCATAGCAAGCATTCCGCACAGTTCAGAGTCCACAATCCCACAATCCTTCTCACATACCAGCAAAGCCAACACTCCCAGCTGGGGAAAAACAGAAAACACAACAATAAAAACAGAGAGGGAGAGAGGGAGAGAGAGAGAGGGAGGGAGGGTAGAAAAGGTAGCTGAGGTAGAAAAGAAAGGAGGAGAGGAGGGAAGTATTGAAAGAAAAGAAAAGTGAGAACACAAAGAGAGGGCGAGTCATATACAGGTAGATAAGAGATGGGATAAGGAGAATGAAGATAAAAGTATGGAGAGAAAAGAGAACACAGAGAGGGATTGTGTGTGTGTGTGTGTGTGTGTGTGTGTGTGTGTGTGTGTGTGAGAGAGAGAGAGAGAGAATCACATTCATCTAACACAGGCCAATCATAAGCAGGTCATGGGCTCCCTCTCTCTCTCCCTCTCCCCCACACACACACAGTCACACACAAACTCGCCTTTCCTGTTGCATTTTCAGTAGATATGAAACAGCCTAGTGTTGTTTTGTCCATTAATAATTTCCTATGGATTATCAGGAGCTGGATTCAATGGAAAAATAATACAATCCTGTGCAAATAGTCTGTAAATATTACACTCATTATTATGTATTATATCAAACACCAGGGGGAGCCATTCTATGCCTTTGCCCCCCTGCAAAAAAAAACAACCTGTGCTGGTTCTCTGCATGATACACACAATTAATCCAGTCATCCTGGAAGCACTACGTGATTATTTTAAACAGAAATAATTTCATAGTCTAATTCTGCATGTAAGCTGTACGTCATTGTAATTTCATACTCGACAGTCGAGTGTCTGCGATGAAGCAGCAGGGCTGTGTTCGCTACAGCAGTGTCTCCGATGGAACGGAAAGCATGACATTCTATTGATTGGTCCGTGTTATGAGGCAGCTAAGCAGGATTCGTGGATCTCCTTCTGCCGAGTCTGTGTTTCGCATCCGTCACAATGAGCTACGAGCTCAAAACAGGAATAAAACGCGGAAGAAATAAATAAATAAATAAAATCCATCAAGTCAGCCTTTGTGTCGAGCACATCCTTGACATGGACTTTTATACACATGTGAAGTGCGGATGGATAAACAGGCTTCACACACACAATCGATCATCGCCCTTTTAAGCTGCGTACTGCTTTTAGCGACTCCGTAATTCATTCATTCAGCGCCAGTTCTTCCACTCTCCGGAGCTGTTCATTATTTACTAACAGACATGTTCTCCAACAGGAGGAGCATGGCTGTCCTTAAATGGCCGCCTCTCACGGTATCTTCTCTAGTCTCCATGTGTCTGGTCCACTTGTGAAGAACAGCCGAAGCCAGCACTTTAATTATTGAACATGCAGGTCAGCAGTGGAGTGGTTAAACTGATCTGAACAACGTTCCGTTCCTCAGTCCGGCCGAAAAAACCTGCTCTGTCCCGAATATCTCAGTCTCCCGACCTCTGAGCCTCCGCCACTGCCATAAATGTGTCGCTCTAAGAGCTCCTTCAGATGTTTATCGCTTCTTTACTGTTACCATGGTTGTGACATCGGCTCTGATATGCAGATGAGCTCTGAATGTTTCATAATGTGCTGTGAGCGTCCGGACCAGGCGCAGAGGGTCTGCATGAGCTTCTGTGAATGAATCGAGGCATGGTCCAAACAAGAACAGTGTCACCAACACACACTTGAATGCTAATAGAGCAACTTTTAAATCAGAAAACTGTATTGATCCCAGAGGAAACTGCTTATGCTACAACTGCACAGACAAGAATAATATACAACAAATAAAAATAAAACTCTCCAGACAACCCATTGCACTGCCTTCATTTCGCTACTAAAAAAAGGTAAAGGGCTCTTCAACCGTATTGCATTTACATGCATTTTTAATGCATCCTCTTCTTAATATATTATTCACTATATGAAAAAATCTAATTGGAATTTCGCTCAAACTGTGCAGCGCGACTGCAGGCCCGTTCTGTCCTCTACACTGGTTTACTCTCCTGCCATGTGTTTCATGTCTGGATTAAAGACCAAACTGTCACTCAGATTGATCCGTTTCCATGCAGTCTGCTAATGGGCTCAGCTGGTCTTAAAGGGACGGACCTAAGAGCACAAACCTGAGAGGCTTTGTTCAAGCGTGAGCCTGTATGTGAGAGAAATATCTGAAAATTCTTCACATTGCTGTTAAGTTGTGTATGACGGGGTGTGTGCATGTGTTTTTGTAGTCTGATGTTCAGATCAGGATTACATTTAGGGTCAGAATAAAAATTGTAAAAAAATCTTATTACAATACTGTGCAAAAGCCTGAGGCGCCTACGCAAATTGTTTGAAGCAATTTATATCAGGATTTCCTTCTATCAGCAAAAATACAAAGTGAACGTTAGAATAAATTAATAAACGAGAAATAAACTAGAAAACAGTATTTAAAAAAAGTATCATTTTCTTTTTCTATAAAGTAGCTGGTTACGAAGAGGACAGGTTTGGATCCAGATTCCTGCTCTGTGCTTCCAGTCACTGTGTGGATTTATAAAAACCTAATTTAAACCCAGGGGTCTGATGGTCACTACAAGTGAAGCTGAGATTCTTTGCGGAAACAGGTCTGGAACACTTTACCACTGTTTACTGTATTATTTGTATTTATTGTAATATTAGTGTTTTAACACGTAATACTACTGCCCAGTCATTTTCCTCAGACTTCTGTGCAGTACCGTATGTCTGTATGAAAACACAGAGCCGTGTTTGCATGTTCAAGCCAAGGTTGAGCTCAGGTTAGCAGTGGCATGCAGACAGAAATGTAGGCCAATCTTTCTGCTCAAGTGCTTTTGAGGAGAAAGGCATCTGGGACCAGGGGAGTTTCTAAGAGTGGAGTTCCTCCCCCCGCCCCCCCCCCCCACTGCCCCTCTTACCGCCCCTTACACTCCCTACCTCTCTCTCTCTCTGACTCTAGGGCAGGGCCACGTTGCCCTGAAGACTGTTGCCAGGCTACAGTGCTGAGGAAGCGCGCTGGGCTGCAGGGAGCAGTCAGAGTGTGTCTAATGGAATGGGCTGCACTTGCATTATTAACACAGGAACAGAGCTGAATATTCAGCAAGTGTGTCTTTTTCTAGTCTGGACCCAGACACACCAGCGCAGAACTCCCAAACACAGCCCCGCTTGTCTGCAGCAGCTTAGTAGGTCATATCACAACCTTTTCCACCGGCAGTAACGCAGATACGAACACAAAACTCACCGGCATGGTCACGTCCTCGTAGAAGCTCCAGGCCAGGGCCCAGCGCATGGTGCGCCCCTGACAGAACTCTGTGTGTGTGACTTTGGGGACCTGTTCAGACATGCAGGAAAAAGGTAAAGGAGCAAAAAAACAGGTAGTGAATGGAATTGCCAGTGACAAACATGTAACCGTATTCTCTGTAAAGGATGTTCTTATTTTTATATACAACTCAATGGGGGAGTTGCTTACAAATAATCAAAACGGCAATAAACGGCATGATGCTTATCTATAAAATGAACACGATACAGACAGAAATTAGCCTCAGAGATGGCGGCTACTACTGATTGGGGTTGGTCTACACCAATAAAAGTCCTTGGGCAAGACTCCTTCAAAAACTGTCTGTGGATACGAGTGTCTACCAAATGACGTCAATGTTATGCAAGGATTTTAGCCATAAAATACATTTTTGTATACAACAGCACATCATTCAGTGAAACTGTAACAAAACTGCAAAATGTTTTAAAACGAGTGTCTGATGATGCAGTTGGCATAATGCCTCCAGTACTCATCAGCTCCTTCAGCCTCTAGTGCAAAAATACATATTCAAATTTGGATTCCCAGTAATTCACTATACACAAGTAACACATGCAAATCTCTCATCTCCATTCACTAGAGCAGCTGGAATTTCCCATCTGGCCGCAAATGAAGATGCAATAGTGCGCCCATCGCTCTTCAAATCCCTTCTGCATGATCGAGTTCACCATGGCCCCACTGCTACATGTGTAAGAGGGTCACCCTATTCTTAAAAATAGGGAACTGATCCAGCTAATCTGGTAAATCGCACACTTTAACGAGCCTCTGCTTTACACGGCTACGTGTGAAGCAGAAAGCAGAAAAAGAGGGAGGGGATCAGGCTAATCTGCCATTCTGACCTCTAAAAGTGACAGGCTTTTAAACAGAAAAGAAAGGGAAAGAATGAGATAAAGAAAGGGGGAAAAGGCAGGGTATCATTAGCATATTAATTAGAGCCCCATTAGTGGGCCACGGGGCAGAGAGGAAGTACCACCCTGTGAGCTGGAGGACGACCAAGTGCACCCGTGCTCTGATGAAAGGTGACAGGACTTTCACGCCTCGAGATGAGTAGAATCTGGGAGGAGATGTGTATGGCTTAGACAAGCAGGCTGATCAACACCAGCCTAATAACCCGTGAGCTGGGCGAACGCCCCAGTAACAAACAGCAGAGAGGACTCATCACACACACACACTGCAGGAGCAGCCAGTTTACCAGGAGCTCATTCAGTTAAGGGGGGTGACAGAGGCTAATGACAGCTAATGGACTAATGAAACCCAGACCGTCATAGCTCTGTTTTACGGGGTGTTTTGTCGGCCACTTGGGGGAAGCCGATTTAGATTTGTTAACCTGGAGTCCGGAGAAGCACTCGATCAGCGAGAGCCTCTGACGGCGTAAAACTGGGCCTGAAGGTGATGAATTAAAGCTCTGATTGAAGGATGTTAGAATGGATCGCCAGAACCGACGTTCTGTGTTTTGTTTTTACACTGCCGGTCCTAAAAGATCATATTTAGCATCAGTAGTGTAATACAATAAGAAAAAAAAAATGCATTTTTGTGAAAATATCAAGTGCATTGTTTTGTATTCCACTCCTGGTCCTAAATAGTCGTATTTGCAGTAAACACTTCTATAAATACATCTGAAATCATATGAAATTGTAACTGAGATTTTATGTTTCACTGAAGTACTTTCTAAAAGCATTTATCATTCTGAGGTTCGACGTTTAAACCACACACACACACACACACACACACACACACACACACACACACACACAAACAAAGCTGCCACTCACCCCTTGTTTCCTCAATTCTTCCTTTAAAGGTGCCAGGCTACACTTCTTTCCCAGCATGCAGCTGTACCACCTGCAACACAAAGAGACGGTAGGAAGTTCAGCAGCAGCTCCAGATCAAACCGGCTGCGGGGCGCCGGCCCAGCGCCTCGGGTCTCGCACCCCAGACGTAGCTGCTGCGTGTCTGTGTATGACTCTGGGCTGTGTGTTTAATTAAAAGCCGAGCTACAAAGCTGGACATGGGGCGCAAAAACAGCTTGCTTTATAGTCACCTAAGCAAAACCCAAGGCTTTGAAGTCACTCAGGAGACAAAGAAAAATCAATGCTTATCCTCTGCGATAAAAAAAGGTGAACCCTCGAAAGCTGGGACTCGGCAGGAGGAAACTCAGTGCAACTCTCTTACAAGCAGTAAATGTTTTGCTTAACTTCTGCAGCCCTTTGGATCTGTATAATGGACACTAACAGTTTCACCACATTGAGCTTTGATCAGCACATCTAAAAGAAGAGCAGCCAGCTCTGCCCCGACAGCTGGAGAAGGATGCAACTGATACAAAAACCAGGTTTTTGACTTCAAGGATCTAAAATTCTATTGAAATTATTGGATGATGTGTGGTAGTACAGTCTTGAGCCGCCCCTCTTTTCATTATATTATGCTTTGAATCACCTTGGTGCCAAACACTTTTTGACAAATTGAGTAGACCTTTAAAAGAAAAATGGTAACATTAATGTTGTACAGGCTGCAAAGTGCCTAAAGATAAAAGGAGCCTAAATAAAGGAGCTCCATCCACTCAGCATTCAGCAGCACCAGTATACTGATCACCGCCTGATCATATGGAATCATCTGCTCCTGGTTCTTCACTGGTTCAGGCTTGATCTGATGTTATGCCTGAAATTCTCATACACCACTGTGTAGCTTAAAAACAAAAACGTTCCTCCGATCGGGTTCAGGGACTGGAGGAAGCCTGAAGAACTGTTCCTCAAATCTACATTATACAGGACAGGCTCTTCCAAAGTCAAATATGAAGCAATAACAAATGATTATTCAATACACAAAACATGTTTATATTTGGCACTGCACTTTGTGTGTGTACCTGACCTGAGCATCTCCACAGTCACAATCATGAATAAAGAAACGTGAAACGTGATGCCCGTTCAGGTTTTTCTCCATTTCTGCGTTTACGTGTGGACCAAAAAACCCCCAATATATTTGAAAAACGGAGCGTTTCGCGCAACACTGTGTGCCGCTCATATGACGCCACAGTATGCGCCGTGTTTACATCAGCTTTTCATCTACAATCCCAACGTTTCCAGAGTCTGACAGCTCTCAGCCTAGTCAGGAGTTCTGGCCTGTTTACACTCAGGAGGAGATTCTGTCTCTGGAGATTCAGAGACATTAGAGTCGCTTCGCACACTCATTCAACACACACAGTCTCTGGTCATGACGGCCCCCCACCACGGCTTCTGATTGGTCACCAGTGCTGTACGGGTTAAGGTTATATCGCCACCTGCTGCCTTGGCATGCTTTTGACAGCATTTTTTGTGATTGCATGGGGATGGAGATATTTTTGAAAATGTGCAAATTCTCCGTTTTCAGAAATACCCGTGTATGTGTGAACATGCCTCAGACTAACAAAAAGGAATCTGCTGTTCACTCTGAACGGTCATCAAGAAAACCTTTTTTTCAAAGATCAAAAACAAATGCATTACTATATTAAAAATATAACTTGCCTTAATGAACAAACAGTAATTGCTTGTTGTTCAGCACCGCACGAGTGTGGTTTTTTAGGTAAAGAGGTCTTATCTGTGCTTTATTGACAGACTGGTCCCCAGCTCCTCGGGCGCTGGTGCCTGGGAAGCCTGGGGACTTACAGACTTCATTTCATTTTGCTGTATGAAATATTAAAGAGTCCTAATATCCACAGATGTTCCCCTCTCTGTGGACTGGAGGGGGGCTAAAACACATTTGCTTGTAACACCCTCCACTCACCAGGAACTGAACATCTTCAAGCAAAGAGTCATTTTTACTGCAAGCTTCTGCTTTAACGCCAACTAAAGAGGAAATGACAGCAATTACAATGTCAATAACCAGAGGCACTCTGCATCTTGTGAAATCAGAGCTGTATTTAGAGCATGTGTGTGTTTGTGTGTGTTTTGTGTGTGTGTCTGAGAAAAGACTGGCGCTAATTACAGATCTGTGGTGTTGGACAGGAAGAGCAATCTCAGAAGTCCAATCAGAGAGTCTGGCTGGGTCCACAGGCACCTGCCAGCAAACACACAGACACACACTGAAAGCCTGCCTCCCTCCCTGCAGCTCACAACACTCTCCACAGAACACCCAGCCTCTCAGAGGAAGTTACTGATCAGTCAACACACACACGCACGCACGCACGCACGCACGCACACGCACACACAGAGCTCAATATCACTGAGTTACCTGCAGCTTTAAGAAGGACTAGGGAGTGTCCACACAGTGTAACATTACATTGCAGGAAAATTTGAGTATGTGTGCATCAACTATATTCTGTTACACTGTTCTTGATTTGCTACATGGAGAAAATACCCTCAGTACTTTTTATATTTTACTCA
This sequence comes from Clupeocharax schoutedeni, assembly GCA_037974565.1. Classification (NCBI taxonomy): domain Eukaryota; kingdom Metazoa; phylum Chordata; class Actinopteri; order Characiformes; family Alestidae; genus Clupeocharax; species Clupeocharax schoutedeni. The sequence goes on from JBBPDH010000001.1 coordinate 18,522,245, forward strand.
ACATTCAATGCAGACACAGACAGACACACAGACCGACAGACAGACAGATGCAAACAGACAGAGGGAAACACAGACACACAGACCGACATACTGACGCACACAGAGGGAGGGACAGACAGGCAGACAGACAGAGTCACACACACACACAGGCAGACAGACAGACGGATAGACACACAGACAGACGGATAGACACAGACAAACAAAGGCAGACACACATACAGAGTTACCTGCAGCTTTAAGAGGGACTAGGGAGTGTCCCCACAGTGTATCAACTATATTCTGTCATCTAAAGCAGATACACTGTTCTTGCACGGCTACATGGAGAAAATACCCTCAGTACTTTTTATATTTTAATATTCGTTTATCTTCATTAGAAATTCAAAAATAAATGTACTACAGTAGCTACAATAGTTGCTGCACAGTCATTGTTCTAGTAAAGTTTAAGCTTTCTAGTGAGTCACAAAGCAATCGTTCCGTAAACAGCGGACAACACACCAGAATATTACTCCAGTTCATATCCCAGGGCTTGTTTTATTTAGTACTGCTCGGTAACTGTATCCTCAACAGTAACAGAAAAGAACAGCTAAACAAGAGATAAAGGAAATATTTCAAATGCAGCCGGACTCAGGTCCAGTTGAAACCCCACTGCTGTTATTTCACCCATTATTAGGTGCTTATCCTGTCAATCAATAATGTGTGTATCACTGAATGGTTTCCAGATTTTTTTTTAATTATTTGAGATATTAAAAGTGCTTGGCTGACTCAGAAATACCAGATTAATGATAACCTTCTCCATGAACCAGCACGGTGATTACTTTTGAATGATAGACAGGAAGCTGTAGGTCACCATGAAGCCGGGATCAGCAGTTTAAACACTCTAAAAGGGAACTAAGGATGATTTTTTTGAAAGTTTGATTGTTTTTCCACATTTCATGTATATTAAGTTAAATGAAATGCCTGCTGTATGTATATATAATTATGCCTTTAACCTTCATAAACAATCACTAGATTATAAATGTAATCGACAGTGAAAGCAGTGAAAGCCCTAATCACAAGATTATTTAATCATGAATTCACCGTCATGAGCTGGGGTGTTTTTACATCCTCGCAAAATACACGAAGATATTACTGCACACACCCTCAAATCCTAAAAAGCATTAAAATCCACCAGTGTAAACCCCCCCCCGATATAACCCATCCCTTGGGGGTCCCAGGTGTGGTTTTGTTAATCAGGTTTAATGCGGGCTGTCACACCCCCCCCCACCCCTTTGCTGGTCTCACTTCAGTGCACTGCTGACAGCTCTGGACTAGAGGGGCGCACGCACACACACACACACACACACACACACACACACACACACACACATACACACACACACACACACACGTCTAAAACACATGCATGCATGCATATGCACCTGCTCCTGTGGAGCAGACCGGATGCTGCATGGGTTACTGTCTACCTTGTCTGCCAAATAATTAAACAAACTCTGGATGATGGTTTCATCTCTGCCCCATCTGCCCTGGACCCTTCCTCAGGGCCTTCAGAACCTGCAGACAAGCACAGCACAGCCCACCATGACACACAGGGCCAGAACAAAAAAAACCCCTCTGTTGACTCATTGACCGCTGTGAACAGCGTTAATACTGAATACTCCAAAGTGAAATAAATCACAATCAGAAAACTTCAGTGATCCTGGAGGAAACTGCTACAACTGTTCAGACACAGAGAGACAAAGGCAAGCACAATACAAAACAACATACAAATTCAAAATAAATCTAGAAAAAACCCTGAAAGTGCTTCCAGTGAAAACACTATGCTGTGTGTTAAGAGACACTCTTTTCCGCTAGACAACGCAGCGCCTCTTCATTCACATTCAGGTGATTCTGCACTTCAGTACCCTGCAGGTCTAAACCAGTGCTGGTTTGATTAGCCTGTAGCTTAGAGGTCAGGCCAGCAGGCAGGATTGACCGAGCAGTGCAACCCGACTCATCAGACCAGGCCGACTTCTTGTACTGTGTAATCAGTGCAGTCCTGTGACCTTTGTCTGCAGCTACATAGCAGCAAAAAAGAGGTGATGCGCTGTGTTCAGTACCTCACTATCACAGCCAGTTTTTGCTACAGTAACTCTTCTGTGGGACTGGGACAGATGGGCTGGAACCCTGAGAAAATGTATTCTGTTAATTGTGCTTGAAATAATCAAATCAAATAATCATTTACAGGGGGCCCTCGAGTTACGACACAGATTCGTTCATACGACAGTGGCATATTAGTCACTTACTGATCCTAACACAGTTGTAAACTCTAGAGCATAAAAACACAACTAAGCCATAGAAGAACTGTACTGTGGTAACAGAAAAATAAAAAAAACGGAAAGAAAAAACAAAAGAACTACTTTGTCCATGTAGTTCGTAAGTAAGGCGCTAACGGCGTTTCGAGTTTACGACGCTCACTACCATAAAAACATGAAAATATTGTTTTGGCATACACCGTTAGCTCCTTACTTACAGTGTTTCAGTGTACGCCGAAACAATATTTTCATGTTTTTATGGTAGTGAGCGTCATAAACTCGAAACGCCGTATGTCAAGACTGGTGTAACCCAAGGACCCCCAGTACTAAAAAATAATATAATAATATAGTAGTTATAATATAACTATACACACACAACTAGACTTGTGTTGTGTGTATAACTATATACACACACAACACAACTAGAAATTCAATTTCTAGAGACCAATGAGGTGCCATTATAGGATGTAAGAAACAGAAATAGTAACATTTTTCATTTTGTCTCGAGAAATTTTATAGTATGTATTTGTTCCCACTGTACTTTTTTAATGAGAATTATGAACAGCACATACAGTCTGGTTTCATCTTGAACTACCGTCATGACTAAACAATGTCAAATGTTCAAAAGTCTCAGAAATTTTAATGACATGAATGTCTGATCGTTGTTAACAACATGTATGATTGACAGCAACAACAGCAGAGCATGAAACCTGCAGCACTGAGGACCTACCTGCTGCTCTAGCAGTATTCCAGCTGTTTCATTTTGACACATTTAATGTGTTACTTTAACCATCAACTAATTTACTTCTCAACCACTACAGAACATTGTTTAAGGAGTTTAAACTTCCTCTTATAAGATGCAGCAAGGAAACGCTTGCGCCTTCATTTTTCAGGACTGCTGCGCTGACCGTTTCACAGAGATGCAGTTGATGGTTAAAATAGGTTTCATAACAGTCATTTCTATTGTTCAGAGCCTCCCCTCTAACTATCAGTGTGGGAGGGCTGAGGCCCAAACCTGGTTTCCTCCAGCGCAAAGAATTTCAACCACAGACTATTTTCAGACTCCCACCCAGCCCAGCACTGTTAAGGAGCCCAAAACCGTCGAGCGGCACAGCACCGTCGAGCGGCACAGCACCGTCGAGCGGCAAAGCACCGTCGAGCGGCACAGCACCGTCGAGCGGCACAGCACTGTTAAGGAGCCCAACACCGTCGAGCGGCACAGCACTGTCGAGCGGCCCAGCACCATCGAGCGGCCCAGCACAGTTGAGGAGCCCAACACCGTCGAGCAGCACAGCACAGTTGAGGAGCCCAACACCGTCGAGCGGCACAGCACCGTAGAGCGGCCCAGCACTGTCGAGCGGCCCGGCACATGTGGACTACAGCACAGCCCAGCTTCTCCATGTGTCTCATTAGGCCCCTAAATTGGTACCTAAACTTCTCACTGAAGTAAAAGTATGACTAATTTCACTCTCCCAGAGCTTTTGCTACGGATGGCTGACGGGAGAGCACCACTGGGACTCTAAGGTTAGTTTTGGGGTGTGTGTGGGTGTGTGTATCTAACCTGAGCCGCCTCTTAAGCTGTAGACTGTCATGGATGATCCTTTTCACAAACTCCAGCTCGCCGCCCTCAGCCATGATCTCAGTCACTCCCCCCGTGTTAACCGAGCTGGGTGGGGGTCTGCGAGAGTTCCTCGAGTTTACTCCCTGAGGGCACACCAGAAAACAACAGGAGCGTAAGACCATTACTACCAGCTCAGAGAGAAACTACATCTGATTCCAGTGATTTCTCTGGATATGAATGTGAATTCTAAATCCCCCCAGTCTTAGTTGAGAAGTGAAGTGCAATGATCCTGAACTGAGAAGTACCAGATCACTTCCAATAAAGACACGATAGAAAACCTTTAATTATTGGGTAATTGTTTTCCTTCATCTAGTGTGTTGATCTTTGTGCATCTCCGACAGCAGTAAACCTGATAGTCACGGGTTGATTTGTGGTTGTGGTGTAAACAGTGTCAGCGTTTGCTCTATTCCAAATGCATAAAGCAAGTTTGAAAACCAAACGTAGCTTAACTGTAGCTGGTTGGACGAGAACTGTGGACTGTAAGGTCCCTCACGGTAAAGATAGAGATGCTGGGAAATTCATGCTTGAAGAAATGCAGAGATTGTACACTGGAAGAAAAAGCCCTGATGCCCCCATGCTTCTGTCTGATTGGAAGGGTGAAGGATTACGGGATTAGAGAACACAGCACAGTACCTTGGCCTCTAACTGGTTAGCGAAGAAAGGAGGATTACACATGCAGAAGTCATAGACAATGGACTCGTCCTTTAATGCATCCATCAGCAAGGTCTTCTGGGGCACCTTCACCACTGCAACACACACAGTGCATGTTGGTGCAACAACACACAAAGAGGATCAAATTTCAAAAGCACTCATTATTGTATGAACACACACACACACACACACACACACACACCCACACACACACACACACACACACACACACCTTTAATGAGGTCTACCATGTTGTTCTGCTCCACGTTCTTCTTGGCGTAATTATAACAGATGTCATCCACCTCTGTGGCGAGAAAGTACCAGCCATTCATTGTGGCTCCTAGTAGGGGGTAGATACAGGAGGCACCAGTACCTGCACTTACAAACACACACACACAATACACACAGGGGACAAAAGAGATTATATACTGTCCAGGCCGGTTACCTCACACTGCTAGATATTAATGTTTCATTACAAACACAGCGCCTCTCTCAACATAACTACAATATTGTAACTGAAGAAGGCTGCCTCCCACAAACACAATTCACCGAAACAACAAGCACTGATTACTAAAAGACCTGGGGTTCAATTTAGACACACACACACACCACTATATGCTGAAAACAACAAATAAAACATTACAATACGATAAAAAATACACAAAAAACCCCCCAATTTGGATTAAACTAATTGAAATAGGGTTAATCATAATAATTGGCAATTACAATTTACACATTTAATTCAATGTAATAGTTTTCATAATGAGAAAATTTCAATGAACTGTACTATGAGAAATGAAACTAATGTTTTTATAATATATTAGAAAAGTAATGCAACTACTAAAACTGCAGATTAAGCACAACTGATACAGGAAAAAAGGAACTGTCAGAGGCGGTCAAAGAGAGAGACAGATCACATCAGTAATGTAATAAACTAACACTGGCCAGCTTTGCTCTTCTATTATCCAGTCAAACAGCTCCTGCCTGGGTGAGTAAACCAGCCCTGTGTGGAGTCACATGGGCCCAAAAGGCCAGAGCTAAGAAGTAAGCTCACACTAATTCATCATGTGTGTGACAGGAAAGCTGCAAACAGAACCTAAATTCTTCAAAGAGGGAGCTAACTCGATAACGCAGCCTCTACTAACAGATGCGCTGTGAGAGGAAAAATAAACAGAGCAACAGCTGTGAGAGGATCTGAGGCACTTCCTCAGAGAAGAGCAAATAAAGGGGGATCCTCACGCTGAGGATTCACAGAGAGGAGGATTTTGAGGGGGTTCCTTTGGCCCAGATCTTAGGTGAGAGCAACACCCAACTCTCCACCAGGCATTGTAGATGTATGATGGTGTGTGTGTGAAGGTGTGTATTATGGTGTGTGTGAAGGTGTGTAGATGTATGATGGTGTGTGTGTGTGTGTGTGTGTGTGAAGGTGTGTAGATGTATGATGGTGTGTGTGAAGGTGTGTAGATGTATGATGGTGTGTGTG
>JBBPDH010000001.1:18554913-18566170 GCA_037974565.1 Clupeocharax schoutedeni
TAACTAGGGCTGGGCGTTTTGGCCTAAAATCAAAATCTCGATTAATTGAATATTTTAACTCGATTACGTTTAATGATGGGTTTTTTTTGCCCTCATAGTTCACTGACATGTTGCTCAGTTGTCTCAGTGTTTAAGCTCTCCGTGCTCTACATGTCGGCGGAATAACGTAACATAACAGAGCGGGGTCATGTGAGACCACACGCGGTAGTGTTTTTAAAGGGAAATCGATTGAAATAAATCGACTTGGAAAAATGTGATCGATAATAGGTTCTGAATGTCGATTTCGATTACTTTTCGATTAATCGCCCAGCCCTAGCTGTAACGGTACATGTATTCGTCCCGAACCGTCACAGTACATGGGTCACAGTTCGGTACATGATGTCTTTTGGAGAACACACGGTACAAAGGAGAAGACGTGACTGAAGTAATACGGAATCACAGAGGGACCAAAAAGCGCAAGTTAATAATAAACCTGGGACTTGGTGTGATGCAATAGTGCCGCCTACTGGCGTAACACTTCTGCTCCCCTACACATACATGAAAATATAAGCAAGAGTGTGTGTTTACTGGTTAATACACTGCTGTTTAAAACAAACGAAAACAAACCAAGCCTCATTCTTTAGAACTTTTTGTTGCTTTGCTGTATCGTGAACCGCACCGAACCGTGACACCAAAACCGAGGTACATACCGAACCGTGACATCTGTGCACCATTACACCCCTAATACATTTACACACATTTTCAAATACTACAATTTATGATTCAAGATGGAATTGTGATTTTTCCATTCTCAACACCAATACCACATAAAACATGTGGATTAGACTTTTTTATTAATGCATTAGATCTTTTTTTGACAATGGCTTGTTCTGACATCATGTAATTCATCACTATATAAATCCACTCACGTCACTCACACTTTCTGTATTTAAACCATTTACTTTCACTTGTGTTTTCAGACTTAATATAGAGCTGTATGGCTAATAAGACTGAGAAATAAAATATTTCATTTGAGAAGGTCAATGTTTTTACACTCCTCTTTTAATCTGTGACAAGACAACTCTGCCTGTCTAAGACTATTTAATCTTATTTTCTCTTTCATAACACACCCAGTTCACTCTGCCGGTTTATACTGGTCTACCCCCATATCTACCTCCCTATCTTTGTTCCGCGGTAGCGTGGACATTAACCTCAGTAACAGTTCACTCTCTCGATTAATGGGGTTGCTAGTCCAGAGGCAAACCATTCTCATACTTTTACAGTCCTCATTACTTACCCTTACATGGGGCTCACCTGTCAAGTAGCAGAGAAAAGAATCCTAGTTAGCTTGGTTTTAAGGGTCAATAATTTTGTTTGGCCATTCAGAAATTTCAGTCCCCTGTTTAGTGTCTGATTACACTTATACTTGGTGATTTAAAAAAAACAAACAAAAAAAACAGTAAACTCCCACTTAATCACGGTTCAGCAGTCGTGTCTTCAGTCTTGTGCTGAACTAATAATAGAACCGAACTAATAACTGTTTGTAGAAACTGCAGACAACCAGGCCTTTTCTTTAAGGGTAACATTAAGCTGAGTTTAAAATAAAAATAGGCATTTTTAACTACACTTGCGTTTTTCTCACTATATGCGGGTGCTCTTGCAACGTATCCCCCATGATAAGCGAGGGTTTGCTGTACATAGAAGATCAAGAGATGTGCTATTTGTCTGCACCACCCTCATGTGTGGATGTTTTATGTTCAGTCTGACCAGGGCAAGGACTATAAAAAGGAAAGTAATTAAGTGTAATTAAGTGAATGATACTGCAGCAAAATTGGTGTGAGGAAAGTGGGATTGTACAATGAATCCTTTGAGAGATGTATGCCGTACATTGTTTTATTCTTTTATTTCAATTATCCTATTCATGTTGCAGCAATAAAAGCTCTGCTGTTTTCTGCCATATTTTTGGTAACTTCTGAACTTGTGATGGCCTGTTCGACTCCTGCCACAGCAAGGTGTGACACCGCCTCAGGCCTGATTTCCTGCTAGATTGAGGCTGCAGTGCACCTCGTGGGGTGAAGTCCCCAAAAAAACGTCAGAAAGGCCTAAAGCTCATTCATCTGACAGTCTGCAGATTAAATCTATACTAGTGACTGGCACCCCTACCGCCTGGCTGGCGGCAGATTCATCCACCGCCCATCAGGAGCTGGCACCCACCGCCCACAGCACAGGTACGTGTGCCAATCTCCTGAGTTTAGGCCAGCACACACCTGCCACACCTACTTCCAGAAACACGGATGCAGGCTACATTACAGCACTACGGTCATGTCACTCAAAGCGAACAACACTGCCATCACTAACTGTCCCATTATTCATACTTCTGCAAAATCATCAAAGCATGAAATTGCCATTTAGGTGGGGTGAGAATAGTAAAAAGTAAAATCTGCATAATTTGGTTAAAAAAAATCAGGGTTAAAATGAGCAAATCTCAGCCTCAAGGTGACAAATTACTGCTTTCCCACCTTTTACGCAAGTGCTCACTTGATTCGTCAGCAGTTATCCAATAAGCAGAAACATCTCAGGGTCTGTGGAGGGCCAGCACTTTTCTAAACGATTCACAACGACAGCAGTGAACTGAAATTGAACTTCAGTGTGATACTTGGAAAAAAATATTTGATTACAAACTATAAATTGATGATTTATGATGATTTTATTATCTCTTGCAGCATGCTGGGTATATTTAATGTGCTCTCGCATGAATAGCTCAATTATAACTTGGCGTCCATTTTATTTTATTTGTTTTTTTTTTACATTTTGTGACTTTCTGCCCAATTTACTTGTCTCCAATTCCACCCGAGAATGTTCCACATCACATAATACCACACAAGCCAAGTTTCCATCCAGTTTTTGCGCCGTTTTGTTATCGACAAACAGAATATCCGTTAAAAAAAAGTGTGAAATTTGCTGTCTCCAGCCTGTTTCCATCCAACTGGCTTTTTAATCGAGAAAATGGTGTACGTGACAACGTCATCCCCCCAAAACAAACTGTCGCACAAGTTTTGGTGTATCGCAAAAAAATATATCAGCCCTTGAGCCATTTCCATACATAATTTTGTGTTTGTTGGAAATGATCTACCTTTGGTTTCCCACGTGACACCCCCCTCTAAACAAAAAAAACAAAGAAAAAAATTGAGATTATCCAGCTTATTGTCATTTCAGTTTCACAAATAGTACTATCCGAAGCAACAGCAGAATGAAGCTTGTCTGACAGCCCTAGAGCTCAAAGAAAGTACCCCAGTGCGATGAAACCCACGGGTATGAGAGAGACCACGGAATAAGACTTTCTGGGAGGAGGTGGAGGAGAGACACTTCAGAAAAAATCTCTGGCTGCAGCATTTTAGAATGACACGGCTGGCGTTTGAGATGTTGTGTGGATTCGTCAGTCCTGATGTTGCGCTCATCACAGACTGCCACCGACCACCGGTTCCAACCCAAAAGCGGACTGTATCATGCAACATTTATTTGCGTTAAAGACTTTTTTCCGACAAAAAGTGCTTCCATCTGAAGTATCGATACAGAATTTATGCGCAAAAGTTAAATGGGAAAATATTTTGTCGACATTTACAAAATTGTATCGATAATTAGCTTTTCCGTCAGCTATATCGGTAAATAATTTGAAGCGCTAAAGATTTTTTCGCAAAAATTCCTTGGATGGAAACCTGGCCACTAGCACGTGCTTCCTCCCGGTCACATGAATCCAGCCTCTGCATCAAACTGCTGCTAATGCAACATCACTGGACAGCTTTAGGAGAACAGCACTTGGACAGCGCTTGAAGGAGAATGCTGACTGACATCCGTGCTGGTTAGCACTGCGCTGGTGGAGCAAGGGGGGTGGGGGCGTCCCACCCAGCCAAAGAGAGCCAATTATGCTCTTCTGGACTCCCAGCCAGGGATGGCTGTGGTTCACCCACACTTAAGACTGTTGTGCCTCACAGTTTTGAAGATGTTGCACAATCAAACACCTGACTTGAAAAAACACCATCTGAACACATGACTGCTCAACATGACCATGTGAAACTGTTGGAAGGAAGAGCAGCAAAGTTTATGATGTTAATGTTATTTCAAATCAATCTACTGCCTGAACACTACATCTCTTTAGACAAAACAAGCAACCACTCACTGTGTGAAATAAACACCACAGCTCATTACTTAACCGATATTAGTTCTGTAAGAGGGATTATATGACAGCATGTAGTTGTAATTTGAACTGTATTCTTGTCTACTTCTGCCTGTCATATGCTGTCTGTTGTTATATTTTACTATTCTGTAAAGCAACCTTGAGTTTGAGAAAGGTGCTGTATAAATAAAAATTGTTAGCTGCAAGAGAAAGGTGAGCATACAAGCATGCCTGTAATATTTTCTCCATTAAGACTTAGCCATTTTAAGCTTGGATAGACAATCAATTAAATTCACAGTAAGAAAAAGCAGGATAAGACAGAAAATTCCATACCACCTTAAACAAAACACCACAAATGTCAGTAAAAACCAAAATGGCACATGCGTTACTGTTTATTAGACCCGTTTAGCTGATTTCAAACCTGTTTAGTTGATCAGTATGCGCGTTTAAAAGTCAATATTAGGAGGTATACAAACAATCTTATCATAGATAACAGTGATTTTGTTTGTCTGTGTGTTTGCTCGATTATTCCCAGACCTCTTCTCATGGAAGTCCAGGTTTACACTGTAGTTCTTATCAAACACGTCAAATTCCTGGTTCGGCTCAATCGACACTTCTGACCAGTTCTCAAAACTTCAAGCACTTTCACAAACAAATCATGGTATTATTTAATGCCTTCTCGTTTGCATTTATTGAGATTACTAATGTTTAACCGTGTCAGTCCTGGCAAAAGGACTCTCACTTGCTTTAACAATTTGCACAGGATTAGGGTTAGGACTTTTGCACAGTATTATACATAACCCCAATAACTACTGATAAGCTGCTGAAGTCAATAACTTTATTATTTAATATCAGGCAACAGCAACATCAGCCCTTTAGAAGGATAATATAAGGCTCAATTAAATCCCCGCCCCATCATTACCTCATATCTCAGAGCAAAGGGCTGATTAAAGCTCTTATCTGTCCAGGGAAGCACATGTTGGGGCTCACTGTATATAGTCCATATCTGCTTATCTCAATGTGAAAGCATTTTCTTTAACTTAAAAAAGCTCAACGTAAACATAATAGTCAAGCACTATTAACCCTTTCAAACACTGCCAAAAGGGTTTGGACTTCAGAAATTCTGTTCTGACTCTGGACCTCCTGCGATGCAGTTAAGACCATCAGTCACTCGTTTTAGACCGGTCAACCGTAAACAGTGAACTTTTCAAGCGGTCATGTTCTCTGAAAAATCCATAATCTCATAGTGCCAAAGGAAACACCTTCGTTAAAAATAAACCCATTACAGTGACAACTAATGCTCATGCAGCACCAATTTCACATTCATAATGATGACTATTACATTACAGCAGAATTTGTACTGTTCACACACAGACAGAAAAATGACTGTCCAAGAGAACCATTTTCTAAGCTTCTTAAGGCAGTATAGTGAGGGTTCAGCAGACTTACAGTTCGTCTCGTTGTCTCTGTGACAGCACCATGGTGGCAGAGGGGAGGGAGGGGGGGTCAGGTGAAGGGCGTGCAGCAGCTGCTGTCTCCCTGGCAGGAGTCGACTGATCAGACACGCGCTCCGGCTCACAGAGAGGTAAACCACTCAAACCGCACTCTTCCCCTGATAGACTGGTTGCAGGACCACCACAAACAGACAGCCTGAAGACATTCACCTGCCAGACTGTCACTGCATCTAGAGAGAGAGAGAGAGAGAGAGAAAGAGAACAATGAAACTCTGCTCAGAGAAACAAAAAAGGCAGTCACTCTGGTTCAGCTTAATAGTGAATTACGGCTCCTGACCCAACCCTGCTCCCTAAATCTTCGGTCAGACTGACAGTGGCTTAAGGGTTAACACAAGACATTTCATCAAGTGTTCCATCTGCTCACAGCTACACGTCTCACTCCCATTCCCAGTGCTCAGACTGCCACGCTGAGCATTTTGTTATGGACTCTTGCTGCCCCTGTTGGAAGCTCCAAACACATGTATAAAGGGGACCGATGACCCAGATTCCAGCATCAACCTACTTCACCACTCTAACAGCATGCCCTGCATAACACCAGCAAACAGGTTCCTAAATTCCACCCAGTGTCGAGAGGACACTTTTTTAAAAGGTGCAACAATTTTAGAGTAGCAACAAATGAAAAACAAGATCATCTACAGTGTAATTCAATCACTAATACACTCCTCAGTCTCTTTAGACAAGACTCATTTATCACCTTTTGCAGTATACGGATATAATGGAAGGATTGCACTGCATGATATACATACACATACAAATTATGAGTCTTTTTATAAGCTCCAACATATGAAATATTAAAGTTCAAATCAATACCCATGATCAAATCTTTAAAATGACAGTTATACCCCTACAATTTTACTATCCTAAAAGAGTAGGGGTATAACTGGGGGTCAGTTTGCAATGTAACTAAATATCCAGGAAGATGAAAGATTAAATTGAAAATGAACAGATGGTTAAACACTGGCAATACCAACAACCTTCTAAAACAAACACAGCTTATGTAGTAGAAAGGTAAGCGAATTCCAACAATGAAATTTATTTAGAACCCCCACACGTTTCATAAACTCAGGCCTAAGAAGGTGGGGGTTTTGGTATTACTCAACCAGCAGGGTACACAAAACCTTATTAAACATTATTAAAATTCAGTGTTTTCATACAGTTCAAGTGAAATGCTAATACTTCCAACTACAAACGGACAGAAAGTAGGTGGTGTTTGATGGGATTTAAATCAGCACCCTGAGGACCACACCAAAACAGTTAAAGGAATGGGAAATACTAATACTAAAGTCATAGGATTGCGAGGAAGGACTGTAACCATTACACATTGTAGATAAGTAGATATGAGCAGTATCTCTGGGCTTCCTCTGTAGGAAAGGTCTTGGATATACTACAAAAATGGTATTAAATCGGAAAGACAACCATTCCAAAACAAAACCCAAAGTCTTTAAATGATCTCTGAAAAGCTCATTAATGCTGTGCCATGAAAACACCACTGTTTTGCATCCAGAAAATATCAAAAGCTTTCTCTTTCACAGTCTTTTTAAAAGTGAGAGCAGTGGTGTGATTAATGGGAATGAGGTTGAACGTCCAGAGGAGGGAGGGAGCGCTCTCAGCTTCTCCCACTGTAACTGGAACCACCACAGAAACATAAGCTCCTTCAATATCAATTGCTGCTAAAAGTCATTCAAAACAGAACTGAAGCAGACAAAATCATGTTCTATGGAAGTGTACTGTAATCAGATAAGTGAAAAATACCCTAAAGTCAAGTTGGTTACATCAAAAACGCATAAACAGCACAACTGCTCTTGCAAGTCAGATGCTCAAAAATAAAGAAAGGAAAGAAATTGGTTTAGGAAGCAGAGCTGGAGGCGGCAGGAGTTAAGATTTGCACTGTGACTGACATGGATGGAGATGATCAGAAATAAGTTAAAGGGAGAGCTCAAGTTGGATCTTTTGGAGGAAAAGTCAGAGAGGCCTTGGTTTGGACGTGCGCTGAGGACAGACTGAGCATGCTGGGAGAATGATCCTGAGGATGGAGCTGCAGGCAAGAGGAGAAGGTGGTCTAGTAGGAGGTTTATGGGTGTGGTGAGGGAGGAAATGCAGGCAGGAAGATGCAGAGGACAGAAGGAAATGGAGACGGCTGAGGCACTGTGGTGACCCCTAATCTGGATGAGCCAAAACTATTGGTATACATATTAAATAATAATAATAATAATAATAATAATAATAATAATAATAATAATAATAATAATAAGCAATAACTTCAGTGTATCTGGTGCCACTCTGCTTCCATGTTCTGTAACCTTGCCATAAAACAAGCTGCTCTGCTTCAAACAAAGACTTGGTGAGGTCTCCTAGCAACACTCTGAACCACACAACAGTAGTGGAGTCCAGTAGTCATAATACATTACAGCTTTAAAAAGAACACAAAACATGCAATACCTAAAATAAATCCTGGGGGCTACAGAAATACAGCACATAATTGAGGACTCATTCAATGATGATTATTCTGCTTTCACAGAAGTTTTATTATATAAGCGTTGCTCCTTTGCTATTGAAGTAACTGTGCATGCCAACCTTTATACACACATCATGCCAAGAAAAAGCATAATACAGCATTTTAAGAGAGAAATGGTTAGAGTTAGAGTGGCCTTCAGGCAACAACTAAGATGAAAAGCTCTAAAAGAGATGAGGAATATAAAAGCAATACATCCGAGTGTTCGTGTGCAACATTTGGTAGAAGGACAACATTCAGTGACTGCTGAAAAGGCTCCACTTAGGGCTGGGCGATTTGGCCTAAAATCAAAATCTCGATTAATTGAACATTTTAATTCATTACGATTATTTTTATTTATTATTTGCCCTCATGGTTCACTGACAAGTTGCTCAGTTGTCTCAGTGTTTATGCTCTCCATATCGGCGGAGTAGCGTAACATAACGGAGCAGGGTCACGTGACTCCACATGCGGTAGTGTTTTTTAAAAAAGGGAAAGTAATCGAAATAATCGACCTGGAAAAATGTGATCGATTATAGGTTCTGAATGTCGATTTCGATTACTTTGATTAATCGCCCAGCCCTAGCTCCACTTATGCTGAGCTGTGACATTCTCTCATGCAAAAAAATCAGGCATAATCGACTAGTTTGATGCTGTAATTAAGACAATTTGAATATTTGTGGTTGATAGGGATGTTTTAATGAGTCACCAGTAAACCATGCGATAGCTATACAAGTGCATATAGGAAAAAAAAAAGGAGAAGATGTCTTGTCTAAATGTATTGCCCAAACTTATTTGTATAATTATCACAACACACTATATTGTTTTCAAAATTCAGCTATGAATGTATACAGAGCCTTTCGTCTGTGTCAGTCATGTAAGCATTGGCTTGCATCCTGCATTTTAATGAAAATAGCAAATCTTTGTTTGGAAACAAGAATGACAAAAAGACCGTTTTGATTCATATCTAGTTCATTACAATAAATTAGTAAACATTTTAACTTATACAACGACTGAAAGGTGAAGTAAATAACTGATAATCTTGTTATGGCATCTGACAAAGGATATAAATGCCTCAAATCAACAATCTTGAAGCCGATGTCATGGAAGGAAGAAAAATATATAGAAGGGTCTGAGCAACCTCCAAAGCAGCAGGTCTTGTGGAACAACTTTCAAAGGGAGCCAATAAAGGTCAACCGGTAAACCAGACACAAGGTAATGGGCACCCAAGGGCTTATTGATGCAGGTGAGGAGTGCTAGCCGTTCCAACTACACAGAAGAGTTACTGGGAGAAAGTGTTGGATATAATAAAAGGGTGTCAGAATACATACTGCAGAACAGCATGCTGCACATGGAGCTGAAAAGCCACAGACGGTTTAGAGTACCCACACTAAAGCCTGGCCAGCCCAGAAAGCATCCACAGAGGGCATAAAAGCATCAGAACTGGAATAATCATTAATTATTTATGTGAAGAAGGCAAGCCAATAGAGGAAGTGTGATGCTCTGAGCAGTGTTCTGCTGGGAACCTTAGGTCCTGCATTCATGTAGAGGTTTCTTCAACACGTACTACCTATCTAAATTCTGTTCCAGTTCATGGAACAGTACACCCATTTATGGCAATAATATTACAGACTTAGTCACAAATGGTTTGAGGAACACAACTACAGATTCAAGCTGCTGGCTTGGCATCCAAATTCCACCAGTTTCAATACAACAGAGCATTTGAGGGATGTGCTGGATGAACTAGTGCAATCAAAAGAGGACCTGCTGCACACCTTCAGAGGCCCACACTTAGGTAACCCACATTATGATGAGTCAGATCTGTTTTGGCAGCACAATGGGGGTCACACAATATCAGGTGGTTTTGATGCTGTAGGTGACGAGCATGTTTGCATTTAGTTCTTCCAGGGCTCTGCTGAAAGCGAAAGGAAGGATACTGACACTTGTTTTAGCACTGATAGACAAAATGGTCCAAACAAATAGAAGAAACAGGCATTCTAGAACAGCAAAAACTGTTGCCATCATCTTGATTTAGTGACTAAGTAGTTTAGTAGGTGACCGGGACTCACCACAGGGTTCTGTGCGGCAATTCTTTGCCAACAAGTTTGAACTTAGATTTTGCAGAACCAATTACTGAAGAATAAGTCCTACAGACCCTCTGCAATAAACCAGATGTAATATGGTATTCTGGGCTGGATGATCTTAAGACGTGCTTGCAAATTGGTAAAATTACTATTCTTTCTAATAATCTTCTTACAGCCCAGGCGGTATGGCGCATCCCAGTGGTTATCCGCAGTTGTTCAGATCTTCTGCACCAGCTCAATCATTTTACCCTAAGCTGGAGAGCAGATCTCATCTATGTCTGTTTTTGTTTAATAACATATACCTAAACATTTCTTGCAGGACTAAATCTCTTCAAATCTACGGATGTGGGGTACAAAATATGTGTATTCGTTTATTATCTGATGCGATGGGAATTTTTGAAGGATATAATTTGCCCACTGTAATAATCGTGATAATTGAATACATAAACTCAGCCCAAGGTTATCCCAAAAACTGTGAACCTATTGAAGAGCTTCAATATTCATGGTACCATTTTTTGAATAACAAAACACTGCAGATATTGTGGTTACACCGTTGAGAAACCTGTGTAAAGCAGAGAACATAAACATGGTCATGGTTCTGGTTAGACACTTGAAAGCTAGCCTTGTTCTTGGAATGCTTTAGTGGTTCTGTAGTTTAATACATTTAACAGTTCCTTGTTTAAATCTATATGCTATTGTTTCTGTAGCACAGTGGTGTAATAAGCTCATCTATTTCCCAACTGCTTTTATAAAACAACCAATAGTCTAAATTTTTTTTTAAAAATCTAATTTCATATTTTCCACTTTTCAAGACTTGCTCTAGACCAAATAAACAGCTAGTCACACACACAGCTAAACTGCTATGAGCTAAATAGGTAAGGATATAGTGGAGCTATTTTAGGATACATTAATTACAATACCTATCCAACTATTCAGCTCTAGGGCTGGGCGATTTGGCCTAAAATCAAAATCTCGATTAATTGAACATTTTAACTCGATTACGATTAATGAGCGA
>JBBPDH010000001.1:18628094-18648158 GCA_037974565.1 Clupeocharax schoutedeni
GGACTAGACAACAGGACTAGAGTCACGACACAAAGAGAAAAGGATCCAGTATTTTTGGGGAGTGAGTTTCATAATTTAGGGACTGTAGTCTTGAAGACAGTCTGTATTTGTGTGCTGTGAGTAAACCGGAGTCTGTTGACATTAATGTGATGTAGAGATATAGCAGGTCTATGCTATTTTTCAAACTTAAGACATTTGACAACTGAGATCTGACAATGACCAGCCTGTAAAGTCTTATTTGACCAAAATGACATTTTTATTGTATCACCATATAAAATATCATTTCCATCTGCATCATAACCAGAATCACGAATGCATGCTCTGAGTGGCCTGTACTGATACGGCACGTGTCTAAGGTGAGCTGCTACTGGTAAATATTTTCCTGCGGAGCTCTTGGGGCCTGTCCAAACATGCGAACCGCCAGTGTGACCTAAAGAGATTGATTGTGTCCTGGATTAGCAGAGCTTGGTTTAAGTGTAGGTTACCTTCAGGTTTTTTAGCCAGCGCTGAGGGGGGCAGTACAGATACTCTCCACTCATCGCTCCTACAGGCCTGTGAGCTCCACTGGAGATAAACAAACAACAGGTTGAATGACGCTGCAAATGATGCTCAGTGTTTAGCTTACACTAATCGGGTGGTCAGTAAGGTAACAAAGTCAATGTGAATCAAAAAGCAAATCAAATAATAAATCAGTGCAAATAATCAAATAATAATACATTCTATTTTTAGGCACATTTCAAAGTACTTAAGGACATTTTACAATACATAGTAAAATCAGACATAAAAGTGGTGTGCAATTATAAAATGCAGTAAATAGAAAATATAATAGCATCTCAGGAGATGGTTTAAGGGGAGCAAGAATTTTTGATGGTATTCTATGAAGATTTTCTATTAAATTGTTTGATATCACGAATCGTGCTTATTTTAATGATGGACTAAAAGGTAAGATGTCCATTTTGGTTCCAGGCTTACCTGTTGGGGATGGTGGAATTATATTTAATGGGCCTATTCATGCAGATGGGCTCCGCTGGCTGTGGATAAAAACAGTAACCTTTATGGATACATATTCAGATCACTACACTTTGCGTAAAAAGAGCTTCTCTTCCCACTGGCAAGTGATGGAGGTTTCCATCCTTGGTGTGTTATTATCCAGCATTATTAGATTCAAGATGTCATTGAAGAAGAACAGAGTTAGTGAGTTCATCTGTAAAGCCACTATATCAAAAACCTAAGTGGTGCTGGGAAACCGGTGTCATAAAGTAATTCAAGTTGGAGGCGTTTAGGGTGTATTTTTCATTACCTGTGGAGGATATTTGGCCGAATGATCAGCAAACCTCTACAGAAGCAGGGGATAAGAAAACAATGTCATGTTTCCCATGAGAGGACAAGGTCCATTACAACAAAAAAACTACTGGCACACCAACACTGAAACTGAGCTATAAGTGTTTGAATCAGGGTAAGGAACTCATTTCAGGTTATTCGGTTCTCCTCTCATTATTCATGTTCTAAGAAGAAATTACCCTCGCAGAGTGCGGCCATGGCTCTGCACACAGGAGCTCATCAGGCCAAGACAGGTCCATCTCCAGCTTCACCTTTGGAAAACAGATGTTACCATCAGAAACGTCACAAATGTTATGCAACAATCCAGTCACTTTAAACTAAATACACGTTACGTGAGTTCTTTTTTTATTAAAACTAATTTGGTTTATGTTTGTTCAAATACATATATGAACAAACATACATAAATATACACTGTATCTTTAATCTTTAGAAGTGGGGTGGCTTCATACCTTGCCATTGTCACAGTCTTGACGCAGTATTGAGTGGAAGCACTTTAGAAGACAAAGCCATGCAAGTCCAGACCACAGAATCCCTGGCTGGAGCCTCATGACTGCAGTCCAGCATCCGGGAAAGACTCTGGACCCTCTCGGCAGCCTCTCAGGAGCTCTGGAGCTGCCTGGAGAAGTCAGGCCTGCATCTCGCACAACGGTGGAGCTCATGGAAATCCATATTCCTCAGCTCCTCGTCTTATTAAGAGGGAGAAGCTTTCCCCGGAATACAAAACCCGAACGTATGTGTGGTCTGCTTTGTGTGCCCACAGTGTAGGTGTGTGTGAGAGAGAGAGTCACTGGTAGGAGTGTGCGTAAATTCAGAAGACGGGTCTACACGCCTCACTGCACAGATCAGTGAATTTAAAGCAGAAATCCAGTTTCTGTGTGTGTGTTCAGCCTCCGTTAAAAGTGTCTGAAAGTTGTAAACTTCCAACATGTCCGAGCCACAGGTCCAGGTGCGACGTCATTGGTAAACAAAGCCACTTTTCCGATGAGTCCCAAATGACGGATAAACAAATAATCTGTACTCGTCTTTGGGCACAAATATGTAATATGGCTCGTGAAATATGTCTTGCGTCTGCGCTCAGGTTTTTCATACGGTGGCCCAAATGGGACATTTGCAACATCCCCGCCATCGCACTCATTCTTTATATGGACAAAAGTATTGGGACGCCTGAGTTGGTCCTCCCCGTAGCTGTTATAACAGTTTCCACTCTTCATGAAAGGCTTTCCACAATATTTTAGAGTTTCTGGGGGAATTTGTGTCCATTAATTAATTCATTCATTTTGTAGCATTTATGAGGTCAGGCACTGATGTTGGACGAAAAGGTCTGGATCACAATCTTCGTTCCATTTAACCGCAAATGTGCTGGATGAGGTTGAGGTCAGGGCTCTGTGTGGCCAGTCACGTTCTTCCACACTGAACTCCTCCAGCATGTCTTTATGGGGTTCGCTTTTTGCACTGGAACACAATAATGCTGGAATCTCAGAGACACAGCCTGGCTGGTAGCAGTAAGAAGACTCCCAGTAAAAGCTGTACTTAAATGGAGCTGTTTTGTTAAAACGACGATATGTCCGATGCCAAATTGCACAGAGTTAGAAACTTTAGAACATTTCTTGCTATCTTGTCCTCGGTCCAAAAAGGTGTGGGAAATACTCTCACAATGGGGTTTTAAACTACAAATCGATTCTCATGCCATTTTCTTTGGAATTTTTAACGTCCCCTTGACAAAGGTAGAACATGACTTTGCATGGCTCACTATGTGCATAGTTAAATCCAAACTATGGAAAAGCAGGTGTAAAATGACTATTGACCAGCAATATGTCACGAGTGACATGGTTTTCAGGAACATTGTACATGACATCAGGAGACGAAAATTCCTCTTTGAACTTTTAAATAATGTTTTTGACCCTTCCAAATTTAAATAAGTCATTTTCCCTCCTTTCCTCTTTTTCTCTTTTCCTGTTAAATATGTATCTTATCTCTCTTTTATCTGGTATAGTTCTCATTTTCTTTTCCTTTTCTTTTCTTCCTTGTATTCCTTGTATTAGTATTAACTTGTAATGTATGCTATGTAATTTAAACCAATTTAAACCATCTCACGTCCATGTAATGTATTTTCGCCCAATAGTTTTGTATAGACACTGTAAATAATGTGGACACATACCAGGGTTTTCCGTAAGCTGCAAATGGTAAATCTGCAATAACAAAGTCGTCTAATTTTTTCCTTTTACAGTAAACACTCCAAGAGCACCCGCGTATAGAGAAAAACCGTATAAGATGGTACATTTTAAAAAGTCTATTTAATGCCTATTTTTATAGTGTAAACCCTAAATATGCTCACAAAACACTTGCATTTCATTTTGAACGTTGTACTGCTGTCTCCCGCAGCCCTTCAATATACTGTACTGTAATTCATGCGTTGTTTTATTTGCCATTTAAATACAGTAGTAAGTTAATTTAATTTACAGTAATAAAAATACAGGCTTTAAAAATAAAAGGAAAAACACGGCAGAAATTCTGGACTGTAGATGCGTGACAGGGCTGCAGCCAATCAGCAGCAAGGAGCAATAAATCCGTTCTCTGATTGGGTACTTTCCAACCGCCCACCTCTGAGTACAGGCGACTGTGGCGTCCGCGCCTCAGCCTCATGGAACACCGTCGGGACGAACTGGAATGGAGATTGCGAGATTCTCGTCCAGCATCGGTGTCTGACTTCATACATGCTCTACAGTATGAATGAAAACAAATTCCTACAAAACTACAAAATCTTGTGGAAAACCTTCCAAGGAGAGTGGAGGAGTGCATAAGGTTTACCTACTCCATAATAGAGTATGTATTTGAAAGCAATATCGTTTAAAGTCTTGTTGGTGCAATGGCCGTGTCCCCATATCATTGTCCACAGCTCTACTGTGTATCTACACGGTGTGCATCAATTCCACTGACCATATTGGTGCACTTTGTTGTGTACAGACTTGTCCAGTGGTCACCAACCATGGTATTATTTGGGCAATGGCTTTCTCAAAACAATATATTTTCATAAATCTACATACTCAAGTTAGCTCCACCCATTAACCTTGAAGTTAGGATGGCATTTAATACAGATTGCAGATCAGTCCCCAAGGCACAGTAATGGAACCTTAAAAAAAAAAAAAAATCTAATAAAGATAGTGAGTCTGGAGCAGAAAATGAATGCAAAAATAAATAACACTTATTTTTGTCGACCTTAGGGAGAATTACTATGATGGTAGTAGAAACTGATTAGATTGTAAGTGAATTGAACTTACCATAACGCATTAAATGTGTTTTGTTCATCCTTAAGTGTCCGTTATTGACCTAAACCTAGACCATTTGGTCTACATAAAAAAAAAAAGAATATTAAATGAGGACTACTCCCCCCAAAAAAAAGGCAGAACAGCTGTACTAAAATTATTTTATTACAGCCAATCCTCTCTCCATTTTCCTCCAACACAATACAGTACAAGCAAAATAGTTCATTAAACCCTAGATGTTTTTTTCTTTTATCTCTGATTCATGAATACTTTAATATTATCTCAAGCCATAATCTTTTTTTTTTTTTTAGACATTCAATAACATGTTTCACAATCTATACATTTTGATACAGATTACATATGAATTGTAGTGGTGATGCTCAGCCAAAAGACAATGAATACTGACATTACTTTTTTTTTTTTTTTTACAGAAATGTACCCTTTTCCCATTGACTAGCCTCCCCTCTCGACATTTCACTTCTTACACGTTGGCAATGCGAGTGTTGTGGTTCTTCGGATATGCTCAATTAAATAACCATTGCTGGTTTCTCTGGAGCCGTGTGATGCAGTAGTGACTGGGCTTGGCAGCTCTGGGATGGCACAGTGTTCGACTGAAGGCTGAACCCTTCAATACAAAAAAAAAAAAAAAAAAAAAAAGAAAATATATGTATACGCTTCATACCTGTATTTCTTATATATCAGTATTAATTACACACCCCCAATTCAGTCAGTAGGACAAAAATAATAGTTGTAATGAATCAATGCTTGGTGGTGATGCCTAGAAAACGACAGATAAACCGAGGAAAAACAAAACGTCTCTAACTTCTCAATCATTTCACACCAGACCAAACCACCTTACAGTTCAACTAGGATACGTCCTACCCTGCTATCAGAACGGTGGCCTCTGTTCATGGGAGAGATTTAAACCCAAAACCTCACCACTTTTCTGGCTAATGGTGCCCTTATAGTTTCTGTAGAGCACAGTGGAAGCATTATGGTCAGAGACAATCATTCGAGTAGAATTTTACAATAAAACACAATGGAGGAAAAAAAAGAAAAAAGAAGCACGAATCAGGAGGAGTATGCCGAGAGCAGACTCGCTGCTATGAGGAAACATGTCTCGATTGGGATTGGGTGAACGAAAAAAGTGTGTCGAGGTGCAGTGTAAACACACAAGTCCCTGAAGTCCAACTCGGAGGCCCCTCGGAGCGACTCTCCACTCGCGCGCGCGAATCAAACGGTTCATATCGATCAATATCCTCCTTTCTTTCTTTCTATAGGAGAGGTTTCACATAGATGACTATGTTTAAAATCTATCTTAATGTACAATATGAACACTCCACACTGCACTGTGTGGATTAAGCTTCTTAAGTATTAGTTCAATCAACTATAATCAATAAACATTTTCTGCTGTTTTAGAGGGGGGGGGGTAGCTTTAGGTAGGAAAGGGTTTAAAACAGAAGCTCGAGAGATATTCATAAAACAAAAACAAAACACCAGTGCCTCTCATTTGTCTTGCCTTGAGAGTGAGAGAGCGTTCTGCTTTACTCACAAGCGCACAAGAGCAAAACAAACCAAACAAAAACTGGGGAAAAGAACCAAAGTGTACATCATAATCCATTTCAAACTCCATCAAAATGAATCCAATTAGTCCAATGAATCCATTCGTCTCCAAATGAGCTCCTCGCAGTCACAGTGATGCAAACGAAACCGGCTGATCTGGAGAACGATTTTGCTTAAACAAATTAGGTCAAAGTGCATTCACTCATCCATCGGCTCGTACAGTGGATCCAGGCTTGGTTTAGTGTAATGCCAGAAGAGCGGATAATAGAAAGGAGGTGGTCAGAGAAAGAGAATGACAGGGGCATCAGCAACACCACTCACGTACCCAGAGCTCTGGACCCCCAAACCTCTACACGGGTGGGGGATGGGGGGGGTGGTCGAAGCGGGAGCGGGAAAGACGACAAAGCTAGTGTTCTCTGCAAATGTAAGAACATAAAATCCTGCTCACTACTCACGCCGAAAGCTATTGACGAACAACATTCTGAGCGTTTTCCCTACATTTTGTCATTATTTTTTTGGTAGTCACTTCACTTTTCTTATGCTGTAAACTAATAATTCCTCTACCTTTGTTGATTCTGAATGAGTGCCTGCTCCCATACTGATCTGCCCACTGGCATCACCAGCCTGCTGCCGTGGCCTTAATGACGAAACACTAAAAAACAAACCCTTTTCACGTTCAGACCTACGCGCTTTCTTTCAGACCGGCTTCCTAGGCTGTCTTCAGAGTTCATGAGGATACAATCTTAGCAACTGTTCAGTGATCAATCACGCATACCCACTACTTTAAAAAAAACAAAAAAAAACAAAACCACATTCTTTTGTTCTGAACTGTCCTGATTAACCAGCCACACTATTTGGCTACGAAAAGGTATCTATCACACAGACTGAGAACTCAGCACAGATAATGATGTACCTGTATTTGGCATTAGTTGGACACTGTTTGTAATTTGTTACATATCACGCCTCACCACTAAGCATCCTTTAGACAACATACAGGTCACAGTAAAATTCCTATTAAAGACAGTATTTGTAAATCAGGCTCATAGTGTTTTACTGAAAAGAATACATACTTACGTACTACATAAAGTGCTCCTGCTAGGCAGCTTTTTTAAAAAAAGGCACTGCAATCCAGTCTACGCTCTCCAGTGTGTAGTAGAATATGATGGTAAAACACGACTCTATATTTAGGTCCACACACCGCCTCCGATCCATCCGAACAACCTGTGCTAGTGTGACATCAGATTCTTATGCAAGACCTCACATATTGTTCATACGTCTTAGAAGCCAGGTCACTACCTTCTAGTTAAATGAGGTATGACTTATATTGGTAAGCTGTATGAGAGTTTTAGTTCAGATCTATGTACATTCTGACCCACGCATGTGTGTATTGTACATTTCCAGTACATACATGCATTAAAAAGGCACTGACCCAAAAACATACCTGATCTTTTTGGCTAAATACTTTTGCTAACTGAGGTGGCAAGGTGTTAAGAAACAAAACCAGATTCACAAGTAAAACTAGTTATAGGGAAGGAAAAACGGGAGGGCAAAAACAAAAAATGCAAACACATGAACACCAGGTTCACTGACGAGGTGCCCGAGTCTCAACCTTCACTACAAATTAGAAGTGAATCTTTCCTACAAACCAGATTTTTCTTTAAAAGATTTCGCCAGCCTTGGAAGAAGCTTTGGTACACCAACACTGACTCAAGAGACAGCAAATATGGATATCTAATTCTATTCTAAAACACTGCTAAACAACAAACAGTCACATTAATACTCTTTCCTCTTGTTCCTTTCCACAAAACGCTAACAGATAACCCACCACTAAACTACGCTAACTAAAGCAGACAAAAAAAACGTGACAAAAAAGGGGCATTTCTACTCTTACTGGCAGCAAAAGTGCAGCGTTTAATCCAAACTGGGTAGAATCAAAGAATGGAATCTTAAAAGTCAAACAATTAAAAATAACCATAAACTCAGAAGGATATTTAAAATCTCTGGCAGTACAGAGTGCATAATGGCACAATGTTTACACGGGAAGACCGCCGTTGCTTCCTCATTCTCACTTGTATTAGAACATATACTCTGCATATTTAACTTGTAACCTGATAGAAATAATCCTTTCTTCAAGCTAAACTACATCTCAGATTCCAACGCAACATTCTCAGAGGGAAACTCAACATTCACTTCATATGTGGGGCATCACAACAGGCTGGTAATGTGAAAGTATGGGAGCTAAGGCATCTCTGAGCCAGGTCTGATTAGGCTAGGAAATATGCGGTAATATATTCATTAGAATGTTATGCATTATATAATGCTGATGCCCATCTTTCCTTATTCTTTAAACTCTTAAATTTAATGGAATTAAACTTTTTTTATAAAAAAAACCCAACTCTGTGTTCCCTGTATACAACATACACTGTACACGCATTTGTAATTATTAGTGGGAACTGTTAAGAGAGTTGAAAGGACTCACACTGCATTAAATGAGCTGAGCAATGTTCCTTCTGCAGACGTGCTCTAGCTCTGCATGCGGGCCAATCATTTGTCATGCAGAGGTAGAAAACCTATTGACCTGAGCAACATTAATCTATACCTCACAGACATGGCTGCATGTGGAACAGGGGAAAATAGCATCGGCGGGGGGGGGGGGGACAAAAGAGGGAGGGAAATCAATTTGTCTGATTCTTTCTGCCTGATGGTCCCCTAACCTGTACATGTTTGTATATGTGTGTGTAGGGCTGGCACTGGTACTCTTATCTATGTGTAGGACAGGTGGGAGCCGTTGGATATCTGAGAGGTGATGCTGGTGCTCCTGCTCATGCTCTGCTCACTGTGCCCCCCTGAGGTGGTCCTCCTCAGGCCCTTGGGGCTATTCTGCATGGCCATGCTCCCACTGCTCTTTGGCATCGCACCCATGGGGCCTGTGGAAGCATGGTTCCACTGCAGAGGCCCTACCCCTGGGATAGCTTGGCTCCAACCCTGCTGGCCAGGTGTTCCCTCCTGACCGGAAGGGTATTGGTGACTGGAGGCTGAACCCTGTGAAATGGCGGAGTAGCTGTGGGCTTGCTGTGGGCCCCAGCTGGCCGGCGCTCCAGGGAAGCTGTGACTTAGGCCCTCGGGGGAGATGTTGGCCAATACTATGTTGCTGAAGCCCAGACGCAAGCTCTCCGAATCAAAGGTCTCAATCTCTCGTGCCTGGCGCTCCAGCAAGCTGCGAATGCGCTCAGTGCGCTCGTTCTGCAGAGACAGCATCTCTTCCTCGATCTGTGGAATGCAGAACAGAAAACGCTACACTCCGATTCTGTCTCACTATTTAAACCACTTAAGGAAACATTGAACATGTGATACTCATTGGACAGGTTCTCACCAAATTGTTGCAACTTATCTGTTCTTCTGACTAAGAACAACAATACACTAATGTAACTGTACAGGAAGAGATGGTGAACTCTCAGCCAACCAGCCAAGCTGGCCCTCATGTTATTTTTTAGTGGGTTCGTGTGTATGTGTTCGTGTGGAAGAGACTACTGCTCTGGCATCTAAAGGGATTCTTTACATTTTATAGTCTTAAAAGTAGGTAATTAGACAAACAAGACAAAAGTATTACACTTCAGTCTTCAGATCATAATCTTCCTCTGTAAAAAAAAAAAAAAGCTTAAGTGACTGTAATTGGCAGGACCTTAAGATAAACCTAAAGCCCTCTCTCACATTAACTAATGATAATGTTCACGAGTCGACCATCAGGGGAACACAGAACATCCCATCTGTAAAACATGGTGGCAGCAATATCTTGGCTTGTGCCTGCTTTGCTGCATCTGGACCAGGACAGCTTGAAATCATTGATAGACTTCTGAATTCCAACAGTGAATTCTAATGGAAAATGTCGAGGCACCTGTCCATGAATTCAATCACAAGAGAAAGTGAACCCGATCAAAATATGGTGGAAGTGAAGTGAGTAAATGAAACTACTCTGCATGGACGAATGGGCTGAAATCCCCCACCTGATCGACAGTTATTGAAAACATTTAGCTACAGTTATTTTTGCGTATTAGATTAGATTCAACTTTATTGTCATTACACATGTACAAGTACAAGGCAACGAAATGCACTTTAGGTCTAACCAGAAGTGCAATAAGCAGCAAGTGCAGGTTAAAGGCATAAGTTGAGTTATAAGCTATGAGTGTATGTACAAGAAGAAGCATGGGGATCACACCAGATACTGTTCATATACTTTTACCGCTAACACATGACACACTGGATAATTTTCCTCCATAAATAACTACACGATATTTGTCATTTTGACTGGGACTTACAACGTGACCCACACTGATATGAATGGCCATATTTATGAAGAAATATAGAAAATTGTTAAAATGGTCAACAAACTTCATGAACTACTATACATAAAGGACAGACATCTATAGTTAGGGTTTCTAATATCAGTCCATGAGAACCTATTACCTGCACCTATTACCTGATGAATTTGAGAAATCTAGGTGTGTGTGTGTGTGTGTGTGTGTGTAGTGTGCCAGACCTTCTGTTCCAACAGGGCTCTGCGCAGGGACACTCTCTGTTCCAGCTCCTTTCTCTCACGCTCCTGCTGCGCCTCTGTCTGCATTTTAATCTTACTCTGATACGCATTCAGCAACTCCAGCTCCTGCTGCAGCTGCATCCTCAACACCTGACACTCAGCCTCCTGTGCCTCATCCAGTCTCAGCTAAGGGAAAGAGGGAGTGTATACATTTAATCACAGTAAATCTCACTGTA
Source organism: Clupeocharax schoutedeni (assembly GCA_037974565.1). Classification (NCBI taxonomy): domain Eukaryota; kingdom Metazoa; phylum Chordata; class Actinopteri; order Characiformes; family Alestidae; genus Clupeocharax; species Clupeocharax schoutedeni. The sequence goes on from JBBPDH010000001.1 coordinate 18,639,032, forward strand.
CTGGATTATGGATGGCACTGGTAGTCTCTGGTTGTATCTGTGTAGAACTTACAGCCTGTGTAGAGAGCATCTCGTTGATAGAGTGGTCGTACTGCTCGGCTAGAATAGCCAGCTTCCGTGTCTGCTCCTCCTTCAGCCTCTTCAGCATGGTCTTGTGATCCGACTTAGGTGTGTTCTCAAGGAGGTGGTTCCTCAGGGCCTTGTACTGTCGTGTCTGAATCTTACATGTGTCTTGGAACTGCTTCTTGATCTGGAGCTCTTTAGACTGACGAGAGATCAGTGAATGTGGGTTGGTATTAACTATGTAACAGGACTCATGACACAGGTAAATTACATTTACATGCTCATCACTGGTTTTAATATTCGTGTAACTGGGTTCTAGTCTGTCTAAGGTTTATAATAACATAAGGAGCACAGATTGACTGAAAATGTCCAACTTTAGCTTACTGCTTTAAAAGCAGGTGGTCCATGCCAGTGTTGGCTGGACTACTTGAAATAGATTTAGACATGTAATCTAGCTTAAATGGCTCCACCGAACCTCGCAGACCCTCACAACATGTGTGAAGACAGTCTTATAATGCTAAAACGAATAACAAAATGCAAATGCGCTCATGCTTTTTTTTTTAGTCAGGCAGAGACATCCCTCATGCTGAATAAACCATATGACCAATAGTAGCAGACACCCCATCTAATCACAGAGTTTAGATGTTTCAGGCACACGCACTGCTAAGATGTTTAAAAAGGTAGCAGTAGAATGGTCAGGCTGAAGAGCTTATAGGTTTAAATGTAGCACTGTTACAGGGTACTTTAAGGTACATTGACATGAGTTATGGCCACCTAAATCTGCCTTGGATAACTGAAAGGGGTATTATGAAACGGAGGCGTCTAAGAGAAACAGAAACTCAAGTTAGGCCAAGTGTGGGGTCGTGGAGGAGCACTGGTGGTCTGCATGGAGCCCTGACCCAGTGTTGTTCAACATCAGTGCCTGAGTGAGTACAGATTTCCAGACACACTCCAAAATTGGAAATTATCTGGGAGAATCCATATTGGTCCCATGGTTTTGGAATGGGATGTCCAGGAATCTCAAATAGGTTGAATGGTCAGGTGTTTGCATACTTTGGCCATACAGCGCGTTTACTCAGAAATCAAACCATGACTTTCATTTAGGCAAAAAATTATCACCTGGTTTTGTACAAGTTACTGAACATTGTCCAACTATTGTGTGCACATTAACCAGGGATGCATGATATGTATACACATATGCTGATGTCATTACAGTTGAAGACACAAACATTTTTTTAAAAATGCAGAAAGGGACTACTCCACCCCGATAAGAAAATATGATTTGCAGAAAACTTAAATTTAATTCTATTAGCATGCAAAACAGAAGAAATGACAATTCCTGCATCACCCAAGCATCCGGGTTCCTGAGAGTGCAATAGATGCATTATTATCGGTCTGAACTATTGGTCAAATCTAAACACCAGCCTGATGCTATATTTTTTCAGGCAAATATCTGCCATTGCTGACATCGCCACGTATCCCTGAAAACAACCAATAAGCAGTCAGACATCTTTTCTGCATGACGAACCCTAACAAATAAAAATGTAATCTGGCAAACTTTTGGATTTGCCGTAACTTCAGACATCCTGCTGAATTACCTTAAGGCTCTTGGGCTGCTGGCGAACCTCCATTACATGTTTGCGGCGCAGCTCTCTCTCTCTGCGCTTGTTGTACTCCATCTGGTTGTTGAGCTCGGTCTGGTGCTGTAAACGGATGAGTTCAGCCCTCATCTTCTGGATCGTGTTCAAGTGCCTGAACTCCAGTTCCTGCATGGACTCGTGGTGCCGTAGCAGCATGGCATGCTCCAGGTCCTTCTGTGTCTGCCGTTTATTCAGCTCCTAAAAAAACACAAAAAACAAGAGAAAACACATTAAGATGGACATCATTGTAAAAACTTACCGCAGCGACGAAAAGTATAAAGCCCTTTATTTCTGGGGTCAACCTGAAACTTTAGTCACTTGAAACAGAGCTGCATTATGCACCTGACAGCACGGTTCTGGATTGCAGTGTCCCAATCAAAAGGTGATCCGGCTTTTCTTGCTCACTCTTAAATGTGTTGTGGTTCCACTCACCTCTCTCACCAGGTCCTTCTCAACATTGTGCCGAGCAACCAGGATGCGTCGTTTGAACCTGCGGCACTCAAGCTCCAGGTATTGACGCTGTCTGCGTAGAAGGTTAGCCTCCTCCTCGGCCTGGAAGTGCTGAAAGTTCTCCTTCTGCTTTGACAGCCACTCCTGCTTCTCCTTCTTTGGCGTTGATTGATTCTCATTTAGCTCCTGCAGGGGTAGGAGATGTGGAGGAGTCATATGCATAAAAATCACGAAAATAAAGGCCTGGAAATATTAGAATGTGCTATACTGTAAACCCCCCCCGGGTTTTCGCAGGGGTTATGTCCCAAGAGCACCCGTGTATTGTGAAAACTGTGTTATGTTTTTAAAATAAATAAATAAATAGATAAAATAAAAAGGGAAACCCGCATTCATCTCTTTAGTTTAAATTCCCCGTTGAGGTATGCAACGCAGAAGGTTGCAGGACAAAAGTATTGGGACACCACGGTGAGGTGAACGGGTTTCAGAGAATAACCCCTGATCTACTCGGGCTAAACATACAAAGGAGGGCTCACCGGAAAGGTCTCCTAGAACTATGGAGTTTGAAGCGTTTGAGTGCGGGAGCACAACCCTGTTGTGAAATTTGAAAAAAGTGCTTCCAGTACGGCCCTTGTGTGAAAACCTCCAGAAAAATATATTTATTGCTACAAAAAGCAAAACGTTTCCACATTCTTGTGGGGATTTTCAGTTCGATTCTCAAAAAAAATCTGTGACGCCTAATCCATGTAAACCGGGGTGGGGGGTGGGGGTTTACTGTAAATGTCACTTCTATACTGCAATAGGTATTCAGGGAGTTTATAAATCAGTTTTTGTGTTCCAGTCCAAATTTCTTGGGTGCATTTTCTCACCTCCTTGAGCTGCTCCTTGCGTAGTTTATATTCACGTTTCTGTGACTCCAGGAAACTGCTGAGCTCTTTCTTCTGCTGGCTCTGGATGTGCTGCTGGAACTTCTTCTCGTCATTGGCAAATGTCTTGGCCTAAAAGTGGGTAATGGGTAAAAACCTTAACAAAATTGATTACAGGAAAAACAGTAGTGAAAGATGGTGAAAAAGTTACACAAATGATCATGGACAAATGGACAAATGTTAATGTTTACATTCCAGGTAAAAGGGTAAAAATTCTTTGGCAGTGAATGAGTGCGCTATAATTTACATCCTTCTCCATGGCTGCCTGGTGCTTCTTAACAAGCTTGTCCATCTCAGTGGTGAAGCTGCTTCTCTGGCTGTCCAACTCCTTGTCCAGTTTGATCCTGTGTTCATCCATCTCTGACTTTAGTTTGTTCTCCAGAGCCAACAGCTGCTTCTGGTGCTGCCGCCTCATGCGCTTGTACCCAGACATCTGCTCCCGCAGCTCCGAATCCTGCTCGTGCTCCTGGATCTGACGCGTAACCTGAACACATACACGCACAAAGCCTCTATGATCAGCAATCAATTATTTGTTCACTTTGTTGGTATGTGATTTTATAATAAGTATTCAGATGATGTTTTAAATCAAGCCACAGAATGGGTATTATAAACTACAACACACTTTTATAATGACCATTACATCACAATGTCACCATGTTGTTTTATTATTCCAGTGTTGTGTGTAAACACTGGATAAAAAGAATTTGTATTGTATTGGACAGCCTTTTTTAAACAAAGCAAAGAAAAATCTATATTTTGACTTTTTTTGTGATCACTGTATGGTGATTGTCTTGCCTCTAATAGTGATATACGTTAAAACCAGGAGCTTTGAGCCTCGATTAATGCCCTTACTTCTGCAGCCCACAATGCTTTGAAATCTAAACAAATGAGAAGCTACAATTGCTGATCCTTCAGCAAAATATGGCTAGCAGATATCCCACTGGATACATTGTGAACTGCAGTAACAAAAATGTCTGGCTCTTAGTTATGAAAACTGAATCGTTTACTTAAAATTCTGATCGTTTTCCACAGAGCAATAATGAATGAGTGTGTACCAGTGAGGCTGTGCGCAGAGTTGCAAAGTGCTCTCTGTTACGGTACTGACGGCGCGGGGTCTGCGCAGGTGGGGACTGCGGCTCAGATGGCTGGCTTGGAGTCTCAGGGCCTTCCTGATAACTCTCTTCCTCCTGCAGTGACAGAACAACCCAATGACACCATGTCTAATCAAATAAGACCAAATAAGATTACGTCTCAGAACCCCACAGTGTTTTGCAATAATCTAAATCATCAGTGTCTGGGCACCCACCGGTTTCAGGTGAATAACAGAGCTGTTGGACATGACTGTGTGGTCTCCCTCCATTAGATCCAGTTCACTCTTGTTGTCCTCAGTGGCGTCAGGCAGGCTGTTGACAGAGCTGCTCTGGGAGCTGGCGCTGATGGACATGCTGGGGATGGACTGACTGCTGCCCACACTGTTCACTGTGCCTGTCCGCCCAGCACTGTGCTCTGGCTCCTACCGAAACACAAACACACACTTAATCCCAACTTACTCCTGGGCGTCATTTAAAGTCATTTTAGAAATGAAAAGAAACTGGATTGACTCTTCAAGAAACATAATTTTGTGCTTTCTTATCACCTGCATATTTTCTTGACTTGCGCTCTTATCCAGATTGACTTACAATCATTACTACAAATAATTTACTACAAGAACATCTTCAAAGAGAGCATCTAAAGACAACCCAAACATTAATTATACCTATTGTGGTACAACAAGTTTAGACAATTGGTGTTAAGCATTGCATTCTCCCAGTTAAGCATTTCGTTTTAAACTGACTTGGCTTGGTGTGCCAACAGCAGAAGTTGCCTGGCATGGCTGGTGAAGCAGAACGTAGGCTGTAGATGGTGATGAAAATGTCTACAATAATATTTCACATGCAGACAGGCAACTGATAATGTAACAATTCGACAATTTCCTGGGAAAAAAAACCCCCATAATATCTAACCTCTTCCTCATCTGGTGCCTCTGTTGCAGGTCCATTGTGAGCCTCTGGGAACAGAATCTTCTTCATTTTACGGTACTGCAGATTATCCAGCTCTCTCACAGCATCTTTGGTGCGATGGATCAGGTCCATGAGCACGGACGCCGCCCGTTCACGCAACATGAAGGCATGCTGCAGAAAAGACACCCAGAAAATCCTCACACACTACAATAACTGCAACGATTTCAAGGAATACACAAAAACACGATCTCGATCGGTCCTAGGATTCTGAGTCACTATAAATTTCATTTTTTAAAAACTCTTGTTTTGGTCAAGCTTGAGAAAAACCTTTAGTCTTTAAATGTTATTATACATGGATGGTGTGTAAAACAAAAAACAAATTTTGAAGTAGAATTTAAAAACCATACAAACTGTTGCCACTGTGTAGTACATTTTTATCCATACACACTGCATTAATAACGCTTTAACTATTTAGATGAATAGTTTTAGTGCAGAGATTTTGTGGAGGAGTCTTAGAATTAAAAGCTTCACTTTCAGTCTGCTTACCTGCAACAATTCCTCAGAGGTGGGTCTGTCCTGGGGCAGCTTTTGAAGACAGGAATCCACAAAGTTTCTGAAGTAATCCGTCCTGGAGGGAGAGGAAGAGTTTTAAACAACTGGCATGTCAATCCAAGACAGAGCTGAAGACCTAAATAAATAATGCATAGACAGACACTCAGTTTGAACCAGAGGAAATCAATGTGCACTGCACTCACCATTCACTCGACTGCAATGTTGGGCTCTCGTTCTGTGCGATATGGTATAAGGCACTCATTGCATTCATGTTGAAGAGAGGCGGTTTCCTTTCCGCTGCGGAGGAAAGACGAGCGTCAAGCTTGAGTAAATGACAGAAGCGCTTTACAAATCAAAGAAAACAGCATCAGGGCAGATGCAAACTCACCTAATTCAATACAAGTTATACCCAAGGACCAGATGTCCACTTTGCCATCATATTGGCCCTCATCCATGGCCAAAATCACTTCTGGGGCCATCCTAATAGGAAAGAACATGATAAAGAACAGGACATTTCACTCAGATCACAGAAATAACATTCGTAATTCTTGGTACATATGGTTTAAAATTATATACCACAAACTTGACTACAGTGTAAACTGATTTACATCAAAATCTACATTCAGAATGCCCAAAAAGTGTGCATTGTACAATTTCTTTGTTGGGGACTGGAATTTTACCCACAATTTAATCACAGACAGTTCTGCTTACTGCTTAAGTCACCCCATCACTAAGCTAGGAGGGCGAAGCTCCTGATTGTGTTATTTTACTGGATGCTTGAAGGTGAACGCTAAACAATTTGACCAATTCTGTAACGCCTGCTAACAGATGCTACCATCACACACTACTACTATCCACTACTTCAGAGAATGACTGTTCAACATCACCATGAACCAACGCATGGATTTGATTTTTGCTACTTCTCTACTGCCAGGGGTTCTCAATCTCAGGCCACACCAGATTCAACTCATTAGCTAATCAATAGTCTCACAATGGGCAAGATCATGTGTGAAGAGCAAACAAAACAGAGCAAAAACTAGATGATTTTTAATTGTTTTGTTCATCTGTTGTTTACACTGTTAATACAACATTAGACCTCGCTAAAACTGCTACTTGTATGAATGTTTAATATAATAGAATAAAATTACAGCTCTGTTAAAATATCTCAGAATTTTCAGCAAAGTGTAATCAGTGAAAGCCACCCAAATGAGTTCACTGCAATACATGAATGATTTCAAACACAGGTACCTGGAGCGGTTACATAACATTACGCTCATGAAACATAGGCTGGTATCAGAAATGTGTTCACGTCTGAACTTTGGGATTAACAATGCAGGGTAGGACTAACGGCACCTACCAGTACGGAGTCCCCACAAAAGAGTTGGCAGGAGAGACGATGGAAGCGGAGCCGAAGTCAGCCAGTTTTACCTGTCCGGGCTCGGTGAGCAGAATATTCCCAGCCTTGATGTCTCTAAAAAGTTGACGAGACAAAAGGCCTTCAGTGCATACAGCAATACACAAACCCAGCAGGACTACGAAACAAAATTAGGTTTGTATTAGTGCTGGGCCGCTAACCGCATTAACACGCGACTCTTATCGTGCGATAAAAAAACATATTGCTGTTAATCTATTCACAAAGTTGGGTTGGGAGCTGGGTCTGTACTACGCAAGCTATGATGACTTTCACCTTGATATTTTAGCGCAGATTTACTCTCTTTGTCTGTCTCTCGCTCTCTCTCTGATTCGTGGCATTTTCCGGATAGCGCCCGTTTTAAACCGGTCTCGCTTTCTCGGTCACGCCCCCCCCACCCGTCTCTCTCACTCTCGTTCGTGCGATCTCTCTGTGTCTGTATCTCTCTCTCTCTTTCTCTCGCTCTCTCTTATTCTCTGTCTCTCTTGTTCCTGACTTCTCCGTATTTAAACCTCGGGTTAATATTTACATTTTCTTTAAGGGTAATGTATTAAACTGAGTTCCAAATGAAATGAAAGTGATCTGGGAGAACATTTGGAGGCATATTTATGGGGGGGGATTTTAATCTAGATTTAAAAAATTAATCTATGCCCACCTCTAATTTTTATCCACACAAACATAAAAGCTGTATAACACTGAACAGTAAAATAAATAAATAAATAAATATAAAAAAAGCAGTTATGGGAGTGTGGGTGTTATGACAAATAGAGAGACATTCTAAAATACAATGGGATCCACTGACACATGCCAAATGTTCACACTCCAGTCTTAGAATCCAGAAACGGACAGATACTTAAAGCACTCAGCCTCACCTGTGAATCATGTTGTGGGAGTGAAGATACGCCAGTCCTTGTAAAGCACCGTGGGTAATAGCTGCTATCTCTGTTTCTTGTAAGGGCTTTTTGTGTACTGTAGAAAAAGAAAAATACATTAAATGAAGATTTTAGCGGTGAAAGCCAACGTCTAAATCCACCAGAGAAAATAAACCTAATAAATAAATTCAGCTTTTCTTTGAGCTCTGCATGCAGTTTGTGTTCCTTCACAGCGATCAGTGCACGGAGATAAATACAAAAACATCAAAGCTTACCCTCCAGGACATCTGAAGCAGAGCCCAGACAATACTCCATTACCAGCTAAACAGAGAGAGAAGACAAGCAGAAGCCTTAAATGAGTAAAAAAAAAAAATAAAAAAAATACGGACAAACACGGATGAAGCTTAAACACATTTTGAATTAGCTACAGCAGCTTGGAAAAGGATTAGAACATCAAGAACATGTATATACAGCTAAACTAGTCAGGGCTGTCATGACTACTCTTTTATAACTGATTACTTGACTGAAAAAGTCTATTGTAATGTATGTTCATTATGAGCCCAGTGATTACTTTGCAGTCAGAATGATAAACATTAGGGGTGTGACGAGATCTCGCGAGATCAGATTGGTCTTGCGAGATGCGTCTGGTCTCGCGAGACCGTAACGATATCCTTGCGTTACTAAAAGCTGTGCCTGTGAAGAAAACGGAAAGAAATTCAGTTCGCATGAAAGGGCAAACAACCTTCTCTCACTCTGTATTTCTCTCTCGCGCGCTCTCTCGTGACTTTTCCAGAGCGCGCGTCTCTCTATCTTTCTCTGTATCTCTCTCTTGTGCTCGAGCGCACAGATACGGAGCGTCTCTCTCTCTCTCTCTCTCACACACACACACACACACACACACACACACATTCATGACTTTTTCGGAGGAGGCGTGTCTCTCTCTCTCTCTCTCACCGACTTTTCCGTATTTAAACCTCGGGTTTATCTTTACATGTTCTTTAAGGGTGATGTATTAAACTGTTTAAAATGAAGTGAAATTGTTCTGGGAGCACATCTGGGGCATATTTAGGGTTTACAATATTAAAATTGGCATTTTAAGGCAGTTCTATACCAAAACACAACACTGCGGTTTATAGGTCGTTACCTCATTACCGAGGTCTGAGCTCTTTTTCCTGCTTAAGAAAATGTTGTTCATTGTTCTGCACTCTGAGTTTTA
>JBBPDH010000001.1:18677944-18693714 GCA_037974565.1 Clupeocharax schoutedeni
ACACTGTTACATTGGATTCAAAGTGTGTGAGTGCCTTGACATTGTCATGGAATAGAAATTAATTCCTTCTTCTGGAATAGTATTTTCTGTTAAATATATCCCAAGAACAATCAGTTTAATAAAATAGTCATTTAAAATATCCTCATAGTTTTGTGCTCGACTTTTGCGGGACTTTCAATTTGGTCTTAAATTTTGTGTGAAAATGGTATTAAAAAGTCTTAAAATGTCTTAAATTTAACTTGGTCAAACCTGTAGACACCCTGATTGCAGATCTAATATTACTCAGCATTCAAAAAGTTGACGTGATTTTAAAAAAACTGAGAGCAGATCTGAGATCAGCGTGAAAAACTGGTTTAGGAAAGTGCTTTGTGGTTTCTGATAATTGCAAAATTCCTTATCCTTACTTATCCACAATATATTTTGAAAATTGCTGAAATGGGACAGAGTATATTGGGTGGTTGTCAGCACACAAATATATGATGTCACAGTTTTAGCAATAATTTGAAAGGAGTAAATGAACTATTCTTTTATGGTCTTTATGCTGAACATGTAGAGGCCAGGAAGAAGAAAAAGTTGATGAAGGTGCCAAAGGGAACCTCAGAATATCAGGCTACGTGGATCATAGACGATGCTGAAGAGAAAGGTGATGATGATGATGATGAAGAAGAGGATGAACAGGACGACATGGGCAGCTACGATGATGAGGAAGATGAAATAATGGAAGATGGAGGTGATGAGTCCCAGGTGCGTCTGGCTTAGACTTTATTATTAGTATTGTTTTGGACATGATTCCTATCGTCAAATCTGACCTGGAAAAACAATGTTTCCAAAAATCCCTGAGAGAGACCCGTGAATTATGTCCAGTGAATAAATGATGGGATTTTTCAAAACTAAAAATGAAGTAGGAAGTATCTAATTAGGGCAAGCCAAGACAAAAGCCTGTAAACACAGCCATAAAATATGTATGCGTGCCCCTTTGACCCCTCTGGAAAAGCATTGGCATTATTTGTTTGTGCGTCACCATGGCGTTCTCCAGGGTGGCAGCGGAAGAAGGCAGTGAGGAATGAGGCCAGAACAGGTCAAGCTAAAGTGCTCCGCCACTTCCACCGTGTGTTCACAGCGCAGAGCTGACAATGCGGAGCGCGGGCGTAAATAAAGGCGGCGGGAGCGCCGATTGGCTGAGAGGGGGGCAGGGGGCGGGCAAGGCGCTGGCGGAACACTGCATACGTGACTGGCTCTTTGTGCGCTGCGTGGTGGAGAGGCATTGTTTGTTTTCTCAGCGTCTGCCTCTCAGCCCCAGTGCCAGGCTGCTCACCGCAACAATAGTGTTTGGAGCTGGAGGCCTGTCCCGAGAGAAGCCTCCCGTCTTCCTGCACTTTGGACAGGGCTTCCTGTCAGAACCTGCGGAGCGGGCGGCCATTTATTTATACCAGCTGGGCTTGAAAGAGCAAGGGGGGAAGCTCCTCATGTATGGAGGCTCCGCTCCATTTATTTTCTTTCATCGCAATTAGCATGCGACTGATGTCTGGGTGAGCACCAAAGAGCCCTGCACAATGCGAGATGTGAACGCGGAGGGAAGTGGTACCTCAGATGATTCAGGGAGATTATTTTTATTAGCACACCTGTGATTGTTCTGCAGGTTGACCCCTCCGGGGTGTGGATTCACCCCAGTAGTGTGTCTTGCCCCTTTCCCATCTTGGTGGCCACGTGCTTGCTTAGAAAAGTCAATGTATATTTAGGGATTAACATCAAAGAATAGTTCGTTTGCGCAAAGCTTATGTTAATTTGGAAGGAGAAATCCTAATTTCAGAAGCTGATATAGTGTCGGCTCATCTCATGACTCATAGTGTCAGTCATCTCATTTAATGATCTCGGTCTTACTTTGCTTTTATTAGTGCAGCCCTGTATTGGTTTATTGTTTGTTTGGTACTTTATAGTAGGGCTGGGCGATTAATCGAAATCGACATTCAGAACCTATAATCGATCACATTTTTCCAGGTTATTTTGATTACTGTCCCTTTAAAAACACTACTGTGTGGTGTCACCTGACCCTGCTCTGTTATGTTTCGTTATTCCGTCGACATGTTGAGCATGGAGAGCTTAAACACTGAGACAACTGAGCAACTTGTCAGTGAACTAAAAAAAAAAAATCGTTCATTAATCGTAATCGAGTTTAAATTTAGATTTTTAGGCCAAAACGCCCAGCCCTAATTTATAGTAAGACTGCCCTCATCAGGAATAAAATGGGTTTTAAATGGTTATGATTAAAGGTTAATTAGCTCATTGATGAGCATTATAATGTGACTAAGATTAGAGGTGATCTGTTGTGTCCCACTTTCATCTCTACTGTAAGTGAGAGCCTGATTATACTTTGTCTTCTTTTTCAGTCAGCTGTGTTTATATTAATTGGATCACAAGTTTTCAGTTGGTAACTGCCAATTATTGTTTGTTTATGCTTATTCAGCGTTGGTGTTTACCACTATCCTTACAAAAGCTTTAGGAATAGTTTATTGTGAATTTGTTTGTAGGGATGATAGATCACCATAATTATAATTAGAAATGCATCATATTGTAAAGGTTAATGTTAATGCTTGATTACGGGGAAAGGATTCAAACGGAATATATTCTTTTTTTTTTTTTTTTTTTTTTTTTAAGGACGGTGAAGCTGGATGTGATTCTGGCAGGGATGATGATGATGAGGGTGAGGAAGAGGAGGAGATCAGCTCGACAGGCCGCGTTGGAGCTGAACAGAAATACGACGACGCCATGAACGAGGTGGAAGAGAAAGACGGGCTCCGGCGCTACCGGGAAGCTCGCTCGCATGAGCTGTTCCCTGATGAAGTGGACACCCCCCTGGACGTGCCAGCCAGGACAAGGTGAGGGGGTGAGAAGGAGGTGCAAGCGCCTGTAAAAGCCACCATGTCTCCTTCACTTCCAGCGGCTGCAGCTCAGTCTGTGTGCAGAACTGTGCAAATGCATATTGCCTTTCCTTCCTTGGGGGGGGGGGATGGGGGGTGTCGCACTATGAATTGTAACACTAGCACAGATGCTGTTAGCACAGATGCCTTTTTCGCCCTTCTTTTGTGAAGAGCGACGGCCCGACTCACGGCTGTGTTTGTTTGTTTGGGTTTGTGTCTCAGATTCCAGCGCTACAGAGGTCTGAAGAGTTTCCGCTCGTCTCCGTGGGACCCCATGGAGAACCTGCCTCTCAACTACTCCCGCATCTTCCAGTTTCAGAACTTTGAGCGCACGCGCCGTCGCGTACTGACCGAGACCACAACCAAGGAGGAGGGAGCCATGGTACGAGTTTGTACCCCCCCCCCCTTTTTAAATGTTTGCTCCTTATCGTAGTTGAGAAAATGTTATGATTAATTTGCGTGAAAAGTTAAGATTTTTGAAGGGCAGCGACCATGGTTTTGGTTATCTTAGACATTTTGAAATCTTGACGTATGCTTAAAGCCTTTAGGATAAATCATAACACTAAATATATAAATCTTAGAATGCTGAAACATTTTATAAACTACAACCCTGAAACCCAGTTCAAAATACGGGAGAATTATCGGAGTTATTTCTTAACGTTTGTTAAAGCGTTCATTAAGTTGTCTGTGATGCAATCGAAAGTTTCAGTGGAGCTACTTCTAAAAAGGCAGTTTTGCTGTATAATTCCATGCCATATTACAGCTTTGACATCTTGAAATAATAAAGGTTTTCATGTTTGTGTGTCAGTGTTGACTGGTACTGTATGTGAGACATAAAAAAAAAAGCATTTGTTTTGTCTGCACAGTGTTCAATAAGATCATCCTAGGTCTACTGTTTGGGTCTACAGGTTGGATGGTATGTGACTGTGCACATTCAGGATGTTCCTCCCTCAGTGATGGAGAGCTTTCAAGCAGGCAAACCTCTGGTGCTGGTCTCTCTGCTTCCACATGAACAGAAGGTATGCTGCACTGTAATTCAAAATTTATGAGGTCGGGTTGGGTTGGTGGATTGCAATGGAATTGTGAAGGACATCGCGGCTCTTTAAAAATGTACAGAATTTCCAAATCCTCAGGAAAGACTTGACGGTGAAATGATTGACGGTGGTCCTTTCCATGTTGTATCTTTTGTGGTGTGACTTCAGCTGAAAAAAATGTGTGAATGAATACTTGTACGCATGTGTGTGTTGTTTCGTGTGAGATAACAGGCAGAGCAACACTGTGTTTAACGTGGATAAATACTGATTACTGCCTACTGCCACCCATTAAAGTACCCATAATGAGCTATAATTATTTAAACTTAGTCATTGTGTTAGTTGCAGTAGAAGGTTTTTTTTCATCCACTCCTGTGTTTCCCTGTGTAGATGTCGGTGATGCACATGCTGGTGCAACGGCATCCGAGTTTCACAGAGCCCATCGCGTCTAAAGAGGAGCTCATATTCCAATGCGGCTTTCGGCGCTTCCGGGCTTCAGCCGTCTTCTCCCAGCACACCTCTGGTACGGCACAGATAGGTCCTCACGTCATATTACCTCCATATTAGAGACAAACTGACATCTGTACAACATGTTTTGGTTGTTTAAAGTCCCTTTAGAGGCTTGTCACGCTTCAGAGCAGATATTAATGATCTTTCACCCAAGGCTGTGAGCTGACCTACTTGTCTGTGCAGGGGACAAGCACAAGCTGGAGCGTTTCCTGCGTGAAGATGCTCCCACAGTTGTCTCTGTGTACGCACCCATCACCTTTCCCACTGCTGGGGTCCTTGTCTTTAAACAGAGGGCTAATGGTAATCGAGAACTCTGCCGTTTCAATGAATGTTTGAGGATAATAAACTGATGCTTAATTTGAGGCTGAGTGATGGGGACTCTTTTTGCAGGAATGCAGGACCTTGTAGCCATAGGCAGCCTACTCAGCTGCAACCCTCGGCGCGTGGTGCTGAAACGGATTGTCCTCAGTGGACACCCCTTCAAGATCAACCGACGCTCCGCTGTCGTTCGATACATGTTCTTCAACAGGGGTGAGGAAGAGCTGCCTAATGCACACTCATTCAGTTAATATGAACCACATTCCCCTAGAACAGTGAAAACTGACGTACAGTATGAAAAATAGTGTACATTAATAAAGTGCTGGAATTGACTATATATTTTTGTTGCTATTTTGTCTTCTAGATGATATCCTCTGGTTTAAGCCGGTGGAGCTGCGCACCAAGTGGGGCCGAAGAGGACACATTAAGGAGGCCTTGGGTAAGGACAGTGTTCGAAATCATACGTTTAAAGTTGAGGTTTGGTTAAAATGTTTGACACGTGAAAGAGATTGAGACAGTCAGAAGTTTGTGGCCGTGGAATGAAACTAATGTATGATTTACTCTGTTCCTCTTTATGTGCAGGTACTCATGGTCACATGAAATGTGTTTTTGACAGTCAGTTGCGTTCCCAGGACACGGTTCTCATGAACTTGTACAAGAGAGTGTATCCCCGTTGGACGTATGACCCCTATGTGCCTTCTGCTTTACCCTGGATCAAGAAAGAGGAGCCAGAGAACCTCCATGACATTGACATGGAGTAGCGGAGAGATAAGCTTGGACTGGTGGGGCAGTGGACAGGATTTTTGTTGTGGTATATTGCACTGATGCTGACGTATCAGAATACATTTGATGGGATCGTTTTATGTGTAAGTATTTTCCCACGAGGGCCACTAGATGGCGCACCTGTATTAAAGTGATGGTGATTATTCCTGATGGAACTGTCGACTGGTGTCTGCACTGACGCTGTGTGGCCTTAATCTTTTCCAAACGGGATTCATGAGTTTTGAAAACAGTATGCATAATTGGATATAAAGCATTAAATGGGTGAAGCCATCTTCAGGAGATGCCACCACCAAATAACTGCGTAGTTAATTCTTGGCCTTCAGTGCGATGTACTTGCAGTACTGTGCAGTTTCTATTAGCCTAGAGAGGAACACTGAGCGGGACTGGGCCAAATTCCTGTCGAAACCTCAAGTGATAGTGTCCCTGGCTTCATGAGTGGAGCACGGGTGAAACCGCACCTAAACACTAGTAAATACTGTCATTGTGAGTTTTCATTTCTCATCCTCTAACTCCAACCAAACCTCACTGGAAGATAATCGCCCTCAAAAATGTCCGACCAGCAGTAAAGGATGCAGTCGTTACCGTTGGCTGGCTGCTGTCGTTCAGACTGGCTGGACTGAGCGAAGCATGACCATCACTGGCATGTGGACACCCAGCATCTCATAAGTCACTTTTCTCTGACTGCGGCTCGGCACACAGTGGGTTGCAGTGGCCTTCTGTGTGTCTTTATGGTGGAAGTGCATGGCTGCTGGCCGTGTGTTAGCCCTTCCTACTCTCTGGCGGTCCCTCTGACCTGAAGCCCCTTTTCACCACCATTCACACTCGTGCACACAGAGAACCCTTCTCTTGTTTTCTCTCTGGAATCCCAAATGCTTTTCTGCATACTCTGCCCCCCCCTCCCAAATCATGTGCTTTTTCAGTCTTCTGAGAAACAATGATTTATGGTTTGTAATATTTATCATAAAACAGTGCTCTTGCATGCTTGCAGCTACATGATTCATCCCGGGGTTCTGCTGGGACCCACACCACAGATGCATGCCAATATGTCTGGGAAAAGAGAAGGTGAAGACTTGGGCTTGGAAAGGCGAGCGCGATCCAAGAACAGAGGGGATCAAAAGTTCAATAAGCGCATTTTTTTTGCACACTGTGAATTTGATTAGGGTGGAAAAAGTCAAAATAATGATAAAACAATCGCACAAGGGTAATACTTCTTTATTGCCTAGGGGTGCGCTCGAAGCTCTGGACGGTTTAGTCGAGGCACTCAATTTATTTTCTGGTTCATTTTTTAGCCCCAGTGCACTCGGGGCACTGAGCGGGGATGTGTTAAACACATCTTTAAAAAAAAACCCGTACGGGTGTGGTGCGCCCAGCCAAATGTTCATGATCTACAGAGGAAATCTAATCCTCCCACGCTGGAGATTGTCCTTAACTTTTAAGCAACACACGGATGGAATGCGAACGGGGAGCTTTTTCCTCCAGGGCTCACCCGAAAAAAAAAAACATCCCTGCCAGTTTCGGAAGGAAACGTTCAGGTTCTGCGTGTGCTGTGTGAAAGTGAGGGAACCTGGAGTGATGTATGGGATGCCTCATCCACACAGTGCTGCGTTGGGGCCAAACTGGGGCCAGAAGGAGTTAACGCTGGTGGCTGCAGGCCTCTTTGGAGCAGGAATGTCCTGCGGTTCCTAGTTTGCTGCCACCACACTCAGCTGGCTTCCACTGAAGATATAATGGGTGAGAAATTTTTCCGTTGGAAGGGGATAAAGAGGGGGTGGGAAAGAGACAGACAGACAGACGCAGAGATAGAGAGAGAAAGGGAGAAAAGATGGAGCATAGGGTTACAGAGAAGAGATAAGAGAAGAACCGCCGCCTGCTCAAGGCGGGATAGAAAAACAAAAGGCCAAGAGCGAGGAGAGCATTGCTCATCCTGCTCGGACTGGCAAAGCAGGAAAAAGCCAAACAGTTAAAGTGGAGGAAGCAGGGGGTGACGGAGGGCCGAAGGTGATGGTGGTGGTGGTGGTGGTGGGGTGGGGGGGGGGTGAGAAAAACGAGAAAAGAGAGAGCCTCGGCCGTGTGGGTGAGGGAGACGAGAGCGAGAGTGGCTGGCGTTTATGGATAGCAGATGTGGCGCTGTGGGGTTTTGGCAGGGCCCCACTGCGCTTCAGTCCCGCACCGGCTGGGTGGCACCAGGGTGAGAGGGAGGTCAGCACACCACAGCACACAGCCTATAAAACAGAGAGAGAGCTGGAGGATGGTGGGTGGTGGGACGTGGGGGGAGCAATCAAGACAAGACAGCATGGAATGCTGAAATCCACTCGCACAACTTAAGCAGAGACCTTCAAATCCACTGGTGCAACACCTCTATAGCTCATTCTCTAGCTAATGCAGTTTTAAGTGTACTGTAAAAGAGCCAGAGGAAGAAGCTGGTAATCCATGTGGCTTCGCCCTGACCTCACGATTTGATTCCTCCCAACTCCAGGCTTTTTGAATGAAGTCTGAAAGTAACTTTGAATGGAGTTTGAGAAGCTCACTCCATCTACTCAATTCACGAATGATCCACTCTTCATCTACCAGGGTGGTTCCCAAACCTGGGGCTCGTTTCAGGAAGCAGGATTTATTGCTTAGCCAGTTACATTGAAGCTTAGCTGGATTTCCCTTTGGCTCTTCTGTCTCATGAAGGTGGCTCACTTTTAAAAAAAATTTTTTTTTTACCAGGCTTACGTCATGTTACCATGGAAACTTCATCTGTACAATTAACTTGCCCCGGGTCAGGGGTTCAATTTGGGATTTGAGCAATCAGGGCGAGTTTATGTCCCTTTATTTACACCATAATGTTGGTGTCAGTCAAGTGAGGAATATAATTTTAGCAGAGGAGTCTAATCATACTACATATAAATCATCCTGTATATAAAGATTCAAGATTCAAGATTTTTATTGGCCATTTGTGCATGAGACCAGCAGTCCATTCACATTGGAATTCTTGTGCAAAGCTCTCTGAGTCAGGTTACATTTTGTGTAGAAAAGATAGGGAAAAAAATTAATAATAATAATAATAAAACGCAGAATAGAGCAATTTACTAGAAGTATATAAAATATAAAGATATATAAAGATAGAAGTAGAAGGGTTATCTACAAATGATTTTTTTTTATACAAATACTTGGCACTGTTTAATATTGCACATTTGACTATTTCACAGTTTTAGTATTATTGCACATTTTGAGTAAACTGCTTCAGTTTACTCAAGACTATAAAGCAATAGCGATAATTACTGATGTGGTAGAGTTGGAAACATGGCTGCTTTTACAAGTATTTTCAACATCTCTAAAAAGTACTTCTTCCAAAAATCCACTCAGTCGTGTTTCATGTGATTTGCTGTTCTTCATGAACGTCACGCTTTCAGCTGCAGCTTGAGGATCCAAACAGAGACGCTGGTTTACCGAGTTTAAAAACGAGCTAACCACAGTTTCATTTGAGAAACTTAGTCAGGAAGTTGCCTTTGCTTGGTGATCCCCCTGGTGTCTGATCTACTCTTAATCCTCTATGGGTAACACAGTCCAACTCTTTCTCTCATACAGGTTCCAGTGTCTCAAATTAAACACCGTAATATCAGGCATATATGTGTATACAGTGAGACCAAGATGTGCAAATGTGTCTAGGTATTTCTAGCACTGATCTGATAGCAGTGATAATTTAAGCTTCTTGTGATTTGTAGTACATTGATGCTAGATTAAAACCTTTTTTTCAGTATCTCCGTGTTCATGCTCTGTCATGAACACATCAATGGAAGTGGTATTAACTTAGAATAAAATGAGCGATGCTAAAGTGTGCAGGACAGTGTACAGGTCATACAGGACGCGTTGAGCCATGGTCATTTTCTCAGAGTAACCAAATCTCTCACCCTTTCTGTTTGCCCGCTCGGTCGCCCCTGCTATCCTGCTATCTCTCTGAGCCTCCCCCCCTTACTCCCCCTTTAGCCTGGTCCTGACTTTAGCTGGTTTCCTGGGGCCTGGCCAAGGCGTGCGTCCCCAGAGAAGCCAGAGAGGAGATGGAGAGAGAGGGGGCAGAGCAGGGGCTCAGAGACAGGCTCCAAAACCACAGCTGTAGCAGCAGCCTTGCCTTCCCCTTCCCTTCCTCTCCCCTCACTTTACTAAGCAAGGGAACTGGCCTGGCACACTCCCCAGCTCTGCCATTAATCAGAGGGAGAGGAGAGGGGTAGTGTGTGCGTCTGTGTGTGTATGTGTGTGTGCTGATAGAGAGCTGGCGGGAACGGGGGTGGTGGTATGGAGACCAGGACCTCCCAACAAAGCTGAAGAGTTCACCCAGCGAGCGAACGAGGGAGGGAGGGTGGAATGGGAGAGAGGCTGACAGACGAAAAAGCCTGGTGCACAGATTGCGACTTTGTCAGAGAGAGAGACTAAGAGGACGGGAGAGATACGGACAAACAGTGCCGAGCTCTTGGACAGATCTGAGATGGAGCGAAACAGAGTGGAGAGAGAGAGAGAGAAAGAGGGCAGCGGAAACAGACCTGAGGTCCGCTGAGGAGGAGGAGCAGGGAGTCCAAGATTCTGTCTATCATAGCGTATAAACATGGAAAATCTCACGGTTCAATACAAACAGATGTAGCATGTGCACTTTTGTCTCATTAAGGCAACTTGGTGAAAATAGTTGTTCACATCGTGCCTCTTTAATGTATATCCCAGATGTCAGCTCTGCCCTTCCATTCAAGGTCTCCACACATTACTGCGCCGCACTTATCAAAACAGCTCAGCAAGCATCAGGGCCGACCTATGTGTTCCAACGATGTACTTGAGAATAAAAAGCTTTTGCCAGAATTCAAAACACGATCTGTGTCTGCGAACTATGGCTATATGGTGCTCTATTTTGGGAGCGGTTTCGAAAAACAAAGTGGAGAATCTAGAGCATTCTTACATGGCCACAATACAATGTGACAATAACTGTTTTGTGTTTTAGTGCTCTATTATTTACACTGTTTTTCTCTTAGTGTGCACATTGTAAAATAGAAGCTGAGAGTGTTGGGAGACCTAGGGTTGCCATGTCTATTGGTACCCTTTTTATAGTGAGGGGGAAATCGTAGGGGAGCCTTACTGCCACTGTTAATCTGTTGATCCGATATGTCCCTGAGACCTTCTTATCATCAACAACTTTGTATAAAAGCATTGGACATGATACTTTACATACCATAGTAGTGCATACATGGTACATAACTCTATAGAATAAACTACGGTCTAAAAAAAGGCATCAGAATGACTTCCTTGATCCCTTTAATAGAAGAACTATTTCAGTACTACTTTAAATACACTTCTGGGAATACGATGAGTGGGAAGAAACGTTTTAGAAGTTTGAAGAACCGTAATTTAAGGCTTTAACGATTTAAGGGTTCTGTCAAATGCTATGACCATCACTACTGTTGCAGAGTGCTGTGCTCTGTGTGGTATTAGTGTTCTGTATAGAGCTGGCTGGGAATTATGATTAGGCAAATGTTTCAAACATTGTGATGCTCTTCAAAGGTAAACAGTCAAAAGTCTCATTCATTTCAGCTTTACTTGTGCCATGACTCTCAATCTGTGTGCCAGTTTATGAGTGTGTTTGAGTTTGCAGAGTCATTGAGTAACAATGTAAAATTTGTGTGTGAATGATGAGGGCGTACAGGCATTTGTCGTTCCAGCCTAGGGACACTTCCCTGAAGAAGGAAAGTTCACACACACTTTCTCCATGCCACCCCCCCCCACACACACATACATGCATGCACTCATACACTTTCTGATTATCCAGGTGGGAGTGAATTCTGAAAAACCCAAAAGCACTTCCAACCTGCTCCCCTTACCCCCAAAGGGCCTCCCAGCATGCTTCTCTGCTGACATCACTGCAAAGGGACCTGGCGATGTAGTCTCTCTCTCTCTCCTCTCACTCTCTTCTTTCTCTCCTTCCCTTTCTCTCCCTCACTCTCTGTCTTTCTGCTTCCTGCCCCATGATGTCACGCACCATATGGTTTTCAGCGAGAATCAAGCCGGAAAAGAGATTTAGTCAGTGGACTGGAGAGGAGAGAAAAGGAGGAGGCTCGATGAGGGGTATTCGTAGGACACTGCAAACAAAAGGCCGCTCTTCCCTCGTGTGTGTGTGTGTGTGTGTGCATGTGAAGGGCTAATGATGAGAGAGCAGGCAACAGGCAAAGCAAGCACTCAGCAAATTGCCATGTGCCGCACAGATGCCCATCTGGCTATTCTTTGCACACCCGAAGAGCCACCGCCATATTTCACCAACTCACTGGCAGGCTTGGTTTTTGGCTTACTATATTAACAGTGTTCAGAATGTACCATTCATCCCTCTGATGGCCCGACATGAGTTTATAATTTGTCGTGTCACAAACATCACATTGGTAAGAATGCCTTCTTATTCTCACCAAGCCATTAAATGTATTATTATAGCCTTTCAAACGCTTGCAAGGAATAGAATTTCTGTTACATAACAACAAACGAACATCACTAGTGCACTTGAGGTGAAAAGAAAAAAAGGAAATGTAGAATATGACCCCTTTAAACAAACCCCAGTGTCATCCTGAGACTAAAGGCCTCTTTTCAAAATGACATCTGGTAACAATAGATAGGGAAGGAATTCAGAGAGAGTCACACCACTGGGCCATGAAGAGAAGTGGTTGGCTGGCGCGCGGTGTGCATGCCTTTCCTCCCGATTCCGACGTGCCCGGTTGAAGCCCGCGTTTACATCGTCGCTATCAATCACGGCAGCCTCTCAATTTAGGCTTTCATCTCCGGTGGATGGTGAGAGCTGCCAGCACTGAACGAGAGCGGGCGTCGGCCAGCAATCGCGCACAAAAGGCTGGGGCGATGCAAATGATCTCCCTGTGCGTGCCCGTGCACTAAAGCTGTCTCACAGTGTCTCATTAGAGTGACTTAGGACAGGGTGTGTGTAAATGTTGGGCCTACCGCTCAATTTCTGGTGAGATGTTGGTCCTCTGGGGGCGTGTCTGGCAGGCAGCGACGGGACAGTGCTCGTGTGGTTATCTCAGCGGTCCTGACCACTGAGAAACAGAGGGTGTTCATCACACTGCCATGGAGATTACACTCTGAGCCTGGGGATGCAAGGTTTGCCAAGTCCATTGGATAGCAACCCAGGACGTTTTTTGGGCAATGGAGGAGGTGTGGATGGGAGATCCTGCCACTTTTAATCTGTCTGGTGAAGTGATTCTCTAATTCATACTCCACTGAAAGGTTTTAAAGGAAAATAATGGTTCTTCAATGACATCACTCAAACCTTTCTGGCACCTCTTTTTAAGGGTATATGTTGCACACAATTACAGTATATGGGGAGTAAGAACATACGAAAAGTATGTAATACACTATCCAACGCATAGTCAGGGCAACTTTGGAAATAGGTGTAATCTGATTGTGTTTTTGAGGACTTTTTACAAAGATTTTTTAAATCGCAGACTTTTTATGTGATTTATCATTCACTAATTACATAGAAAGTAAAGTAAACGGTCTCAGATTGCATTAAGAAAGTTTGTATTTAATAGAACAACAAAGATTTGTTGCATTTTTGACTGGGCAACTTAAGCCAATAAATAAACACCTGTGTCAAGATGAATAACTACTTGAGTAGTAGTTTTGTAAGAATGAAGGAAGACAAATGGAATAGAAGACTAAATCTTTTACTTCTTTAAAACCAATGAACCAGTTATGAAACCAGATAGAGATTAGATTTTCCAGAATTGATAAGATTGCACAGTAATCTACAAAATTACAATATGGTTTACATTTGCCACAGATAGGTTGCCGTTTTTAGGCTGTATCCAATACTGCTAATATGACTTATGAAGTTTTGTATACATCTGCTAGACCTCAAGTCATAAAGTAAGACCAGTCCTCCCTTGAGTGTTGGCAACCCAGCAGGAGCTGAGTGTACAGTGGGGGTGTCTAGATCACTCTTTGCGCTGCAGTTCTCAAGTCTCTCTGCCATGATTTGATGCTCTTGGCCAGGCTCTAATAGAGCAATGATAACTTGATTGGAATGTTATTAGTCACTCCCAGCTCATATTGAAACTAAACTCTGTGGACCTCCGAGCCCAGTGACCCAAACAAGTGTGAGAACACAGAAAACATCCTCACAGAGCGATCGCGCCCATCATCCTGCAGCGCGCGCGCAGCGGACTGCACGGCAAACATTGGTGCGAACCCTCTACCCGCAAATAAAGAACTGGAGGTGTGTTATTTAAAAGGTGGGGGCTGAATGTTCAGTGTTTGTAACTGTGAGCGACCTGTCCAAACTCCAGCTGGTTCCCAGCAGCAGGCCTCAGGGAAGTCGCTCTCGGCTTTGCGCTCCAGTACAGTTTTCATTCACTTAATCGAATCAGGTCTTTCACCATCAATTTGGAAGCGCCAAACTGTTGTCAGTTCATTAAGGGTTCATCACTTCACGCCGGCCTTAACTCAGATTACATTAAAGCGTGTTTTGACAAGCCTGAATTAAAGTCCAGCAGAGGCCTCCAGAGGGTGATTGATGGGTGCGATAAAGCTCGGCTGGGGATGTGACTCGACTGAAGAAAAAAAAGAACAATGCATCTAAGATCGATCTACACACTGGTTAAAACAATCGCCTTTTATTCCACATTTGTATTTGTTACTCTTGTTTATATGTTCCTGTATTGGATTGTTGATGTGGTACTTCCATCATTGTGGACTAAAAAAAAATAAAGGTTGTTCATGAAAAAAGTCTTTCTTCTGTTAATGACAGGCTGACTTCTGCTGTGACTAAAGACATGAACTGAAAATGTCTGTCCCAGAGTGTGTCCTCTGAAAGCTCGGCCATGGATGTAGCGAAAGAAATAAGAAAAGGCGTTAACAAGTAATTATTATTTTATTATTTTTGAATTATTTATTTGATTTGAATGTTTTATCATTTGCAATCTTTGACACATAAACTTTATATAACCCAATAAACTTGAACAGCATTTACTGTTCATTACATTGAAATGACACTTTAGTGTATGTTTAAATTAGAGGTGGGCATAGATTAATCTCATTGTAATCTTGAGATTAATCTAGATTAATCTAGATTAAAATGCCCCCCCCCCCAAAGAAAAGATCCCAATGCCTGTTTTATAGTTTAAACCATAAATATGCCTCCCAGATCACTTTAATTTCATTTGGAACTCAGTTTAATACATTACCCTTAAAGTAAATATTAACCCGAGGTTTAAATACGGAAAAGTCAGGAATGAGAGAGAGACAGAGAATAAGTACGGTGAGAGAGAAAGATAGAGAGAGAGAGAGAGAGAGAGAGAAAGAGAGGGAGAGAGATACAGAGAGAAAGAGAGATTCAGAGAGAGAGAGAGAGAGAGAGAGATGACGCACGAACGAGAGAAAGGGAGAGAGCGAGAGAGACAGAGACACGGAGAGAGAGAGAGAGAAAGAGAGAGAGACAGAGACAGAGACAGAGACAGAGACAGAGAGAGCGAGAGAGAGTGATGATCCGCGCGCTCTGGAAAAGTCACGAACAAGAGAGAGGCACAGAGAGAGCACGTGCGCGCGAGATAGAGCGAAAGAGAGAGCAAGACAGGTTTAAAACGGGCGGATTCCGGAAAAGTCACGAACGAGAGAGAGGGAGAGAGAGAGGGGCACAGAGAGAGCGCGCGCCTGAGAGAGAGCGAGCGAGACCGGTTTAAAACAGGCGCATTCCGGAAAAGTCACGAACGAGAGAGAGAAAGAGAGAGGGAGAGTAAATCCGCGCTAAAATATCAAGGTTAAAGTCCTCATAGCTTGCGTAATCTAGACCCAGCTCCCAACCCAACTTTGTGAATAGATTAACGGCGATATTTTTTATTGCGCGATAAGTCTCGCGTTAACGCAGTGCAATAACGCAGTTAAGGGCCCAGCACTAGTTTAAATACAACTTGTTAATGTGTTTGTATAGTTATTCTCACTCTTTCTGCATTTTTGACGAACAACTTATTCATTCTTTCATGTTTGCCCCTCAGTTTTGCTAAGCTGTATTATATAACATGCAAAAATACATGGAAACCCGCTTCCAGTATTTAGGAATTTATGTTAACCTGAGCTGAGAAGCTTCACCCCAATCATTACAATATTCCATGATGGGCTGCTGTCACGCACACCGGGTCACGTACGGTCACGAGGTACCGGAAATGACCGTACGTCAGTATAAAAGCAGGTAACA
>JBBPDH010000001.1:18699774-18714308 GCA_037974565.1 Clupeocharax schoutedeni
GTATTTTGCACGCTGATGGAGCTTCTGTTTAACCTGCAGTCCACTGGAAACACATCCATCTCCTCATGGGTGACTGAAGAGAAAGTGTGTGTGAATAACCCGACTCTGCTCAGGGGGAGTGTGTGTGTGTGTGTAAGTGTGTGTGTGTGTGTGTAAGTGTGAATGTGCGCGTCTGTGTGTAAAAGATGTCCGTGTAGAAGGTAAGGCGAGCTGAAGACCTCACTGTAGTGTTTGGCCTTTTATTTACCATCTCTGACAGAAACATCTGTCAAAAATCTGCCAAAGGTCATAAATCTGCCAAAGGGCATCTCGATTAAACCAAGACTTCGCGGATAAACAGTGTTTTACGTTTTATTTACAATAAATACATATTTTTTAAAAATCCCGCTGGGTCACTTAGTTTTTAGTCCGGAGCTTTTAGCCAAACACGTTTTTTCTGCTATTTTATAGCTCAGACTGTTTACACGGCGGTGATTTTTTATTAGTGACGACGATTAATTTTTAACGATACCAAAGATCAACGAATGAAATGTATTTCGTCAAGTTTTATTACTCTCAGTGAAGTTACACTCTTGGAACAGAACGAGAAAAACTGTCACTGGGGTGGGACCCTTAAGGATACACACAGTAGTGTTTAACCCCCCCCCCCCCCCATTGGACAAGTATAAATATGCTCTTTTGTAATGAAAACCTTTTGTCTTAAAATCTAATTTAAGGTACCTTAAGGATCACTAAGCGTGCATTTAATTTTCTGATACAGACTGTTTGGTGCTCCATTTCAGTGACAATTTAATAACCCAGTGAACTCCAGTCTTAATTAATAAGCCATAATCTTAAAACCTATTTATTAGGGATGAGTAAACAACCCAGTAGGTGCTGTGGAGGTTGTGTGTAAATAATAGTGTTGAGTCTAAAGGGGTTTTTAGATTCAAGATTCTGGATCATTTGTCCAGTCAATTATACAAGTACAACGTGTTGTGAAAACGAGTCTCTGAGACAACTGTGAGACTGTTAGTTTCTATATGCCCTCCCCGTCTCGCATATATTTCCAACCGCTGTCTTTGTGCAGAAGTTTTGGCACCTCCGGTCACATTTATACACGGGTATACGTGTAGTGAAATGTGTCCCTGAGGAGTTACAGTAAATTAAAGAGAAAGATTAAAGACTGATTCTATGTCATAAAATAAAATAGATAGAAAAAATATAAGTAAACATGTGTCAACAAGATCTGAAATGCACAAAAGCGCAGACTGCTACTTTTGACTGAAAAAAATGACTGAACAGTTTAAAAAGTTTAAAATGCGTTTTTTTTAATAAATAGACGCCTTAGTGAAGGTGTCCCTCAGCTGCTCAGGGGCTCAGGAGGTCAGACGCTCAGAGGGAGGGAGAGAAAGAGGCAGAGAAAAGGGGAGAGAAATATATAGAGAAAGAGGGAGGATGTCCCAGGGCTGTTCCGCAAAACCCGACGCGCCTTTAAAGCAGGAGAGGTGACAACGCAGACAAAACACAGGGCTAATGAAGAGCAGTCCGGTTTCAAAATGAAGAGCAGCTCGGCGTGTTAGAGCAGCAGACCAAATATAGCAAACCCACACTCGAGACATGGTCGCTCACATCAATCCTGCCATAAGTAAGTGCACCTTCAAGACGCGATCGGACCTCCTTAACGCTTTATTATATCCATCTCAATCAACACGGCTGCATTAGACAATAAATGTATCATGCTAAAGAATTATCAGAAGAATGACGCTCTATTGTTTTGAAGCTGTGTAAGTTAAAGCTGTGTGGACAGAAGCGTTAAAATAGCGAGCTTTATTTCGGGCTTTCTGGCTTTTGTTTTTATAACCTGTTTGAATTAGAAGTTCTTCTTAAGATGCTGGAATATTTATATTTATATATATTTTTTCCTGTAAGAATCAGAATAATCTGCACCAGACCACACTGAATGACAAAGAAAAATGACAGTTGCATGTATAGATGATCTATCGGGTTTTGAGGCAGAAGCGACTCTTTCACCTTAAGTACACCTGCAGGTGCTGAGATGTGTGTGTGTGTGTGAGAGAGAGAGAGAGAGAGGGGGAGAGCGCGAGAGCGCGAGAGAGAGAGAGAGAGAGAGAGTGAGAGAGCAAAAGAGTGAGAAAGAAAAAGAGAGAGAGAGAGAGAGAGAGAGCATGTGTGTGTTATTCTTCACAGCCTGCGGGACAAATTAAGCGCTGATTTAGTTGAGCACTGTTCTTATGAACGTATACGCTCGCTGTCATTAGAATAAAAAAAAATTAATGAAATAGCTGAAAGGAGACCGCAAAAAGTGTGAAGCGTGCACTTCTGTGAAGCTCTTTGGTTCACTGTTTTTTTACCCTTTGATGCTGATTGTGTTCAGTATTGAAAAAATATACTGCATTTAACTGCATTTTAAGTGGTGTGTTATAAAATAAATTTCTAGTTATTAGAAATGTATTATTATTAGATATATTAAACAATGCAGTATTATTACTTTATTTTTCATAAAGGTTGTCATGATAATAAGATAATGTATGTTTATTTTTGTTTATTTTAATTTGTTTATTTTTATGTAGGCATTTTGAAGCGAAGTGTTTAGTACCGAACGGTTGTTTTGTGTTGTTGCGGGTCGGTTCCTCCGTGTCTACGGTCCGGTGTTCGCGCGGGTCACACGAGAGCACTCGCTAGTGCACCAGCAACTCTCCGGTCCTCAGAGAGAGAAAGAGAGAGAGAGAGAGGGACATAAAAATATTAAAGTTTATATACACTGTCTCTCATGCTGTTTGTTGCTCACCTGACGTCCTTTTATAATTAATAATAACAGTAATAATAATAATAATAATTTAAGCATAATTACTACATGTCCAACAGACACTAAAAGTCAGTTCCTTTCGCGTCTGGAAAGTGTGATTGACCAAATACAGTCCAGCGTCCTGGGATGAAAAATGAAGGTCAGGCGGGTATTAAAATACTCAAATTAAACCCAAGCTTACAAATCCAGACTTCCTTATTCCTCCAAGAAGCTTATATACAAAGAAATAAACAAAAGGAGGATGAAGTGATGTGGAGATGACTATGGTGGGCCTTATTTATTTAGCTGCTTGTTTCCCATCAGTGAAACTGAGCCCTGGGGGACCTGAGAAATCCTTTTTATCTCATAGACAGAGTGCCAGTATGGAGCAGTGTTTGAACAATACGTCCTGGTAAATTTGTCCCGTTTGTTATGTTTGTGTTAGAGGGATTAGTACATCCGACGTGGAGCTGGAACCTTTGGGGCATTTTTTTCCCTGAATCTCCTGGGTAAAAGTGAGCTTTTACATTGAAGTATAATAGACCATTGGTTTTGAAGCTACACTTCTAAGTTTTGATAAGATTTACAGTAAGTGTGTCTGTAGTTCCTTATTTGACCGAGCTGAAAGGGAGCTGAGTGTCATATCTTTTATTGGACACATTTTTGTCCCCACTGGTTTATACCTGCTGTTCATCACACTTGCAAAACCTTCATCCTGACTTTGTTTTAAAAATCCACACACCACCTCTGGTATGCTTTATCAGGAAGACAGGAATATGAAAACACATTTATATTGCACCAACCCCCATGCCCCCCACCCATGTTTCTCAATTTTTAGCATGGTATTTGAAGATACACCTATGTTTATGAAGCAACAGCTCACTGTACGTCAGATATAGTGCACATTTAAAGAGTAGGCCTGATGTGTATTTCATTTAGCACAAATCCAAATTCTTCCAAATCTCCTCTTAATCATAATATTCTGCAAAGATAGGATGAAAGTAAACTGGGGCCCAAGATTTAGTGTTTTTTACATTGTCCTTTTCTGCCAGCCAAAGATCCACAACAGGCTCAGGTGCTCTGATCCTGTTCCTGAGTAATGTTGGTAGTTAGTCATCTGTTAGAACCACAGTTATTAAAGTGGACAGATTGGCACAACCATACCTCCTGAATTGTAGTGTCAGATTACTGTGCTTCTTTCCAGCGCGCCCTCAGATTTGTTTTGTAATGTGGGCAATTAGGGCCGCCTGAAAACCCAGTGGCAATCATAAATTCACAAATAGATTGTTGCTTAATGTTTCCGTTTCTCTTTCTCCTGTTTCAGGTGGTGGACTGAAGACGATGCTGGATGCCATGGAAGTCCCAAGTCATGCTAGGCACCTTCTCTTGCAACTGAACACTCAGCGCACCAAGGGCTTCTTGTGTGATGTAATCATAGTAGTGCAGAATGCTCTGTTTCGTGCTCATAAGAACATTCTGGCTGCCAGCAGCCTCTACCTTAAGTCCCTTGTTGTCCATGACAACCTCATCAATTTGGACCATGAGATGGTGAGTCCAGGTGTCTTCCGAGTCATCCTCGACTATATCTACACAGGACGTTTAAGCGAGGGTGACCCCACCTCTCCCACAGAGCCCAACATAGGAGCAGTACTGGCAGCTGCCAGCTACTTGCAGCTACTGGACTTGGTGGCACTGTGCAAGAAAAAGCTGAAGAGAAATGGCAAGTACCACTTACGCCCCACATCCGGGTTTGTGCCTTATAGTAAAATAGGTCCTAGTGGGATGTTGGGGGCAAGGCTCCGGGTGTCCACTCCAGTGATTCAGTCTTGCTTTGCCAGTGGGGTAATGAGCAGCCTCACACCCCGAGGCCCCCTGCTGGAGGATCTACCCCCCCACCCCCTGGCCCCCCATGCAGGAGAGCTTTATGCCCCAGGTTCCACTCAGGGCTCACAGCCCTACCCTCCCGCACAAGCAGCTCTGCCCTCACAGCCAGGCCTACGTCTGCCCTCTGCTGACAGGAACTGCTCACCAATATATGGACTGGACCTGTCCAAGAAGAGCCCTAGTTCCCAACTTCAGCAACATTCTGCCCACCCTCATTTGAGCCACCATGATGAAGAGGCTGACGGCGAAATGAACCACCGCACGAGCCCTATGCTCAGTCCAAATGAAGGTCCTGGGAAAATGGAGGCTATGCAAAGGCCAGGTTCTCTCACACCACACTCCTTCTCCCTTCTCAACCAGCCTCTTGCGTCTCACCTCCCACACCTGCAGCGCTCCAACTCCCAGGGTCAGGAGCCATATCCCTGCCCTCCAAGTCCTGAACCCTCTGAGGAGCCAGGCGAACGCAGCAGGGACGGTCCCAGCATCTACCGCTGGGTGAAAAATGAACCAATGCCCTACAGCGTAGAAGATGAAGACGAGGATGATGACGAGGATGAAGGTGGGGGCATGGGGGAGCAGGATAAAGATGTGCACCACCCGCACATGAATCACCACAAAAATGGCGAGGAAAAGTTGAATCTCAGTGAGGCAGGGTATGGTAGGGGAGTAACCTGTGATGGAGAGGATGATAATGGGACAGGGAGTGAGGAGACTGTAAGCAGTGAGGGCCGGCCATCTCCCCCTGGGGCCCGTGGAAGGTATCATATGCCCTATGAACCGGAGACTTTCGGAGATAACCTGTATGTATGTATCCCCTGTGACAAGGGCTTCCCCAGCTCAGAGCAGCTCAATGCCCATGTTGAGACTCATACAGAGGAGGAGCTCAACCCTGGGGGAGAGCTGGACAGCAGCAATAGCAACAGCACAGGCAAACCTGCCAGTACCAATGGTCCTGTGAGCTTGAACAGCACTGGCAGCCTCCACAGCCCTTTCCAAGACAGCAAACCTGGACAAAACATGCATCCCATAGGGATTGGGGAAATGATCCGCCCATATCGCTGCTCCTCCTGTGACAAGTCCTACAAAGATCCAGCAACCCTGCGGCAGCACGAGAAGACCCACTGGCTGACGCGTCCGTACCCTTGCAGCATCTGCGGCAAAAAGTTCACCCAGCGCGGCACCATGACTCGCCACATGCGCAGTCACCTTGGCCTGAAGCCCTTTGCATGTGATGCTTGTGGAATGCGCTTTACTCGGCAGTACCGCCTCACTGAGCACATGCGCATCCACTCCGGTGAGAAACCCTATGAATGCCAGGTGTGTGGTGGCAAATTTGCCCAGCAGCGCAATCTGATCAGCCACATGAAAATGCACAGCAGTGGTGGCGCAGGTGGGGGTCTTGTAGGCGATGGCAAGCTGAAGATGGACTTCTCTGAGGGCATCTACCCCCTGAGTAAGTATGCTGCCGAGACCTTGGGCCTGAAACAGGAGAAGGCTTCAGAGCTTTTGGCACAGGCCTCGCAGCACTTGCTGGCCGATGCAAAGGCCATTGAGAGCCTCTACCCACTGTCTAAACTGACTGCAGAGCACCTGGGCCTCTCCCATGACAAGATGGACATTTTGCCACTGCCACCTGCCCCCCAGCCACTCTCCACAGAGGCCCGCACCATTGACCGCTATTCCCCTTGCTAGAGAAAGGAGAATGACAATCCTGCCTTCAAATGTCATGGCTTAGCTGGCCCGGCCATGACAAGTCACTGTATGCTGCCCACAGTATTTCAACTCTCACCTCAACTTCGTTTTGAACCTGCACCTCAGACACAGGAGGCCAGAGACTATCTGCCGGGAAAAATGCACACAGACTGCGTTGACTTCTAAAAGTGCCTTTCTCTGCACATTTTGCAGTACATACTTTAAAAAAATATTTTCCTAAAAGGAGAACTGCTTTATTTATAATCCGCTCCAAACCATGGACACACTCACGTAACAGTGCAGTATTTATAGAAAAACAGCGATTTTGTTCAGCTGCCGAGCCAAAAAATCAATTGAAAACAAAAAAGAGATGTTTTTTTAATTTATTTTCTTTGTTTTTGTATGTACTCAAAAGCCAAAGAAAAGAGGTTTCAAACGAGAATTGCAATCATTACCCTAAACCTGTGTACTAAGTATTATTAGTGTATATAGAATAAGAAAAACAAAGCACATATGAACAATTTTCAGGGCTTCTGTCCAGGATGGAGAAGGGATTCTGGACTAAAGAAAAAGCCACATCTTTGGGATTTTATAGTCATTTGGAGGACTTTTGAAATACTTTTTGGAATACTGGATATCTCCTGTATCTCAGTTTCCTGCTTTACTGAGTGGCCCAGCTTTTCCATTCAAAGGGGAGCAACTAAGTGAAGACTGTGTTTGTTCCAGCACTTTGGTAAAGTGATTTAAGCTTTTCTATGCATTGATGCAATGATTCCCATCAGTGTAGTGATGAATATCTAGAGTCTCTTATATGGACAGAATTATTTTTGCAGAGGCCTTCGACCCTTTTGTGTTTCCCACTCCCTTTCCCCTCTCGCTTCCACCCGAAATATTACTTGACATCCGACCAAGTGTCTTGAAACTTGTTGTTCAGAAAGTAGCACAGCACAGCCCTGTGAGCTCACATCTGGGCTATCATTGGACATACTCTGATCATGACACAGGAATCTGTGTCCATGACTTTCTGTCCATATGGCGCGATAGACTAAGCATGGGTGTAGCCTTAAAATTCGGGCAATATTTACAACAGAGCATTCTCTGGGAGGACACAGTGAGGCCATTCGAGAGAGAGCAGCCAACCTTCAATAGCACTCACAACCAAACAAATAGCCTGCAGAACAAAAGCAAAAGCACCCTTTCTTCAGATCCACTGTATATAAACTCAAGCCAAGTAGCCCACATCAGTTGATAAATGATGATTTTAACAGCATTTGCAGTACGTAAGCTTCTATAATCAGAGAATGAAATCACAGAAAGCTTTGTAGCGCCCACTGTGGCGCTATTCCTTCCCTGTTAAAGGCCAAAGAAGCGTCACTGCCCCATGCCCGCATGCACAGAGCTGTTAATGTGACAGCTATGAGGATTAGATGCAGGGCACTTTCTCTGACACAGGGAGCACAGATAGGGCTCAGCACACTCACCACAGCTGCTCCACTAAGGATAAGCTCTGTGAAATCCCCAATTCTCTCAGACTATTTGTGCTGTCTGTCGGCCTGATCCTAGATTTCATGGCTGCTGAACGGTTGCTGTGATCTATGCGCTACCAGAACACCACCCACCCCACCCCACCTGCCCCAAACATTGTTTAAATCTATAAATATCATGAGATTCTACATTGTCACATACGTGAAAAAAAGATAATTTTATGAATATGCAGGCGATATATTTTATCTGGCACTCTGAAGCTTAGCTTATTTTTATATTCCCGGAAACATAATGGCCTTTCTCTTTTCCTATTTGTATCAGAGGGGAGTTTGTTGACCACTAGTGACAATTGCAACCTCAGTAGGTGAATGTGAAGACTTTAAGCCATGAATGCACTGTGACAGGACTATTGACCCTTCCAGCCTTAGTGAATATACTGAACATGTTACAAGTCTTGGAGGCCGCTGCAGTCCTCCAGAGACTTTATTCTGTAGCACATTGTCATATCAAAGTGTTTTTTTTTATTTTATTTTGGTCACTTTTGATCATTTTACTCTTTTTAACCAAAGCAAAGTGAAACTGGTGCTTACCTCAGGACCTGACCCATCTCGGCATGGGGACACAAAGCTTCAGCAATAGGTTAGCACACACACACACACACACACACACACACACGCACACACACATGCACGCACGCACGCACGCACACACACATAGAAAACACACCATCTGAAAGGAGAGTTGTTCTTTTTTCAAACCTGTGGTTAATTCAAGAATATGAAAATGATGTTTGGCTGTCAATGTTTTGGTTATGTTAATTATTAACAGTGTTTTTTTTTCCTGAATAGCTTATTCTTCTGTTCGTATGTCTCGAAATACTGTGGTCAGGTTGTAAGATTTTAATTTTACCGAGTTCAAATTGCTATACAAGGCAAATTGAGTAATTAAACTGCTTTCATGATTTAAAAAAAATGCTATTTCTATAATATCCCTCTCTGTACACCTGTAAGTACTCCAGTGAATGCAGCACAGCTTTGAACACACACACACACACACACACACACACACACACACGTACACACACGCTCCAGCAATGGCAGACAGCTACATCAGTCTTGGATGTTAATGTTATGCTGTATATAAAATGCTATGTGTTTATCAATAATTCCCTGCAATGATAAACACTGGTTTGAGTTGGTGAGGGAGGAGCATAGTTT
Organism: Clupeocharax schoutedeni; assembly: GCA_037974565.1. Lineage (NCBI taxonomy): Eukaryota > Metazoa > Chordata > Actinopteri > Characiformes > Alestidae > Clupeocharax > Clupeocharax schoutedeni. The sequence continues at coordinate 18,708,841 of JBBPDH010000001.1, forward strand.
GGAAAGTTGATTGACCCGTCTGTTCAGGGTGTGGCTGAAGGAGCTTCAGCTGAGGCCTTGGCAGAGTAGCACTGACGCTTTGTATACACTGACTATTAAACCACACACAGGGAACCAGCTTGTTTGGGGCCGAGACAGATGCTGCGATTTCCCAACACTATTTAAGTGGATAGCAGTGATCCAGAAATTCCTCCCGACTTAATTTCGCAAAACACACACGCACACACACACACACTGCGCGCACAAAAACAATCTGGGCACATGGGTTTGTTTGTATCCAGAAGAAACCCTGAGTGTAAACGGGATACAAATCTACTGCCTCGAGGTTTTGAACAATCTTACCGCTATCATAACAGTGCGAGCAGCGACCGCAGACGTATTAATACACATCGGGGAGATGTGACAGTCTATTTGAAGTGGATTTCAGTGGTGGGAATATAAATCTCACACTCCCCTTCTCCGCCATTCATTAAGTCACTCTGGTGATGAACCTCTCGATCTCTCTCTTTCTCTCTGTGTCTCCCTCTCGCTCCCCTTCTTCCCATGTCTCCACAGACAAGAGAAGAGAGATAGAAAAAAGAAGCGGCTAAAAATGTTCCGCTTCTGTTCCATATTGGTAGAGGAAGGGAACGAGAAGGTGTCTATTTTGTGAGCGTGGCAGCGCAGTGACTTTTTAGACTGCTGGGAATGTACACAAAAGAACGTGCCGTATGTTCGGGTTTGAACGGGAGACTTTGCAATCCTAAAGCTCCTCAAAAGGGTCTCGACTTGGACGTCCAGTTCTAGGGACAAAAAATATTATCATAAAACATTTTTTTTATCTCATTTACAAAAACTTCAAAGAACCGTCCATTGAAAGGTTTTTCGGAAAGTCAAAAGCTATTTTTTTTAGTTGACAAGAGTGTATGGAAGCTGTCTGAGTGCATGTGTTAACGTTGAGCTCAAGGGAGAGAGCAGACTTGAAGTGAACTTTTGGCTGGGTAGTAGCAGTCCGCAGGATGTGTGGTGTGGTTCTGCTCAAAGCCAGATAGGCAGATGAAGATAGGAAAAGAGCAAGCAAAACAGAGAGAGAGAGGGAGAGAGAGAGAGGGGGGGGAGAGAGAAGAGAGCTTAGCATAGCAGTGGGACTCCAACTATTATTCTGACCGTGGAAGACTACACTTAACTCAAGACTCCTCTCCATTCAGGAAAAGGAATGCGATGCCTGGCTAGCCCTTCTTTACTTTCTTCTTTGCTTCTTCTGTCTCTTCTTCATGCCATTTTTCTTTTCTTTTTCTTTTTTAAAAACTGCTGGACAGAGACAGTGTTTGACAGTTTACAAAGAGTCATTAACCCTCTGGTCACCCTTCGCGTCCTCAGAGTGGGCCAAGTGAAGAAAAGCAAAGCTTGAGAGATGAAGTGAAATATGTGGAACAATATACTGTACTAACCATACTTCACAGACTGGTCCAAGGGAAATATTCCTCTCAGTCTGAGGAAGCTCCCTCAGTCAGAGCAGAAACCAAAGCTTGCCGAAGCCAGCCTTAAAGTTTATATTGATGGAATCTACTCAGCAGAGAGTGTGTTCACAGAACATATAAACAGCCAAATCAAAAGCATATTACTGCATTACTGCTGGTGTTTAAACGATGGCCATTGTGGTCCTGCTGGGGGTTCCATTCCAGTTGGTTGGGGCTATAGTGGTACAGATTTGAGGTGTCAGCGTGAGGCCGAACACTTGCATGCTGCTGAGATAATTTTATCTTGCCGATACCCGGGAGATTCTTGAGAAGTTTGTTATCCACAATCGTGCCTCAAAACCACTCACTTCCTTGCAACAGTTGGTGCAATATTCTGTTTCTGCTGGTTTAGCAAGATTCTACTATGTATAGATACCATGTACAGATAATGGGCTATGAGTTTCTTTGCTTGTGGGCCTGTGTGGAGCTTGGCCACTTAGGGAATGACCCCTAATGCATCTGTCCATCTGCCTGTCTTTACCTCTCACAGCTAAGAGGGAGAGAGCGAGCGAGCTTTGACACACTCCATGACTTTTATTGTGCTCAGCTGTTTCACATTGACTCATAAAGAGGGCGCATTTCTGGAGAAATCATCACCTCATGATTGCACTCGCCCTGCGGCCGCTCAGCTCCGGCGGTCCCTCTCTTTTCTCGCGCCGCTCCCTCTGCCTCTACCCACTCGCCATCCTTCCTTCTCCCACTTTAATTCTGCATTCTTTCTCCCACTTCTCTGTAAGAATCCCCTGAGTGCCCCCTCCCACTGGCTGACCCACCGATCTGACCACTAGCCCAGAGCCGCGCCTTCTGATGAAGTGGCGTCCAGCTGTTCTTCATGCTGAAGAAGACACTTGTCTAAATGTTTATGTGAACAACTACTTTCTTTCCCTTCACGCCCCGATCGAGTTCCATAGTGAACTCAAAGGCATGTGTTCCTGTTCTCCGAGGGGCAAGACTGGCCAAATAAACAGCAGACAGGCCTATTGTCCCAAACGTAATAATTATAAAAATATACCAGAGCTGGAGATAAAAGAGGGAGCTTCGTGATTGAGGAAACGCTTGATATACAGGGGAAATGGACAGGGACGAAGGAGAGCGTACTCGGAAAGATGCTTAGGAAGGAGAACACATGCGGCCTTGCACAAGTCAGTCATTACACAAAGAAGCTAAACGGGTCTTAGTTTGAACACATGGTTCTAGGCAAGACCTTGGAGCTCTGTGTTATGTGGGAGGTTCTTTAAAGTTTTGAAACGTTCGTCCCCTATCACATTCAAAGCTTCAATCCTGAAGGTGGTCCAAAGTGGTCCATCTAAGCCATTGGTTTTGAGAACCCTTTTGTCGCCCTTTTATTTGTAGACAGCAAAAAGGCGCTAAGTGGCCCGAACACTAGAGAAATGACCAAGTCCACAAGAGACAAAATTAATGGGCTTTTGTTTTCCGGTCACTTCCACTAGCTTCTCAGTGTCTGGGACAGGTTTGGACGCCACACTGGGCCTTAGTTTGTTTTAAAGTAAGGACCTGGTTCTTTGTTACAGGAAGGTTTTTCCTCCCGAATAGGTTGAATGACAGCATCATAGCAAACCAGGTTTTACATTTCCATTTTAAAGCTTGTGCCCTGAGCATGGGTGTCATGTTACCAGGCCTTACAAATTATCACCCCATCTTCCCACGCCGGGAACAGGCTCTCTGTGTGCCTGCAGCTAGGAGCCACGGCTGCCGGTGGTTTCTCCAGCGTGTTTAGATTGGCACTTGGTACCCTGTCCAAGCTCTGGAACGGACAGAGCCGTACAGCGTCCAGTGAGATCAGACAGTGGCCACGGGCCTCACATGAATGGACAGGAAACGCAGGGCTGCCCATAAGTTTGTTTGTGTTTGTGTACTGGTCCTAGTGCAGCTTCACTTTGGCCAGCTGAGGAATTCCAGTGAGCATGTAAACACACAGTCAGAGTTTGACACGAGCAGAATGGCAAAACAGAGTGGCTGATATTATCGAGAGGCTGATAGTCATGCATGATCGCGCACACGCACACGCACAAACACAGCTGGGTGGCAGCAAGCCCTGTTGCTGCTCCCTCTTCCAGATTAGGTCAGATTTAATTAGGCTGCCCAGCTCCTTTTGGAGTGTCGCTTCGAGTTGGAAAAGCCATTACTAAAGCACAGGCTATGTTACTGATGGGCTGAAGCAGAAAAGAGGCCGACCAGTGGTGACTGGACGGTCTACACACACATACACACACACACACACACACACACACACACACACGTCCCCATATATTCAAACCCATTCACTTTCAACTGCCTTACACAGTAGCTGCATAGAAATAAAAAAAAACAACCAAAAATCAGAATAGAAGTGGCACAGTGTAGAAGGACAAAGAGAAAAAGGCGAGGCAGTGCAGATAGAAAGTAGACTTGTTCAAAGTAGGCTTGAATCAGAGGCTTTCAGGAGCAGTTCTTGAGACTTGGAGAAGAAAAGAGAGCAAAAACCTGACTGTGGACGTTCCCATTGCTTCCCAGCCAAACAACACACCAGCACGTCTGTTTAGATTGCAGCGATCACCATTACTTCTTGTTCTGAACTTATTTCAAATATAATACAATTTAATACACCACTTTCAAGGGCTTCCTTGCGAGATTTACATGCCTTCAAAACCAAAAACAAGCAATACAAATAAAACCGAGCAGTATTTTTCTACATTACCTTGTCAATATTGTTTTCCTTGATTGTTACAAATTGCTTTTAGTGAAATGAATGTATTTATTGCATGTCAAATGTTTAATAATTTTTTTTGGTATAAATTTCAATTGTGGGGTATATGATTGTGTGTGTGTTTTTTTAATTAGGCTTTTAATTGTTTTAAAAGCCATTGTGAAAATTTTCTTCTGTTTGTTTGCATTTATATTCTGAATCAACTTGGCAATAAAATGAATTGCATAATGGTTTCACTAATGCAGCACCGCGTCTCCTTTGTGTTGCGAGAGCTGTCATCCTAATTCTCATTTGTTTTCATTCATTTCTACGTTTGGAGGATATTGTTTTTCCCACAGTGTGACCTGTGAGTGGGGGCTCGCCCTGGAATCGTCTCCAGCCGCTTCGGTACAGCAAGGTGAGAAGGGCTCGGAATGGAAAGGGGAAATTTTGAATGAATCTCATGAATTACAGAAAGTCTACATGAAACACAAACCCGATCAATTACTCTGTCAGCAGGCCCCAAGCAAGAGCAGCTCCAAAACTGGTCTTAGGACAGTAACGCAGCCACATCGCATGCAGACATACTAGCTTTTCCTGATTAACGCAGCGAGAAAAGTGCAGAAACATGTAATGAAAATATCAGAAACAAAATCTTGTTCCGGGGCTCTGCCACGTGTTGCTTATTGAGCTGAGAAAGAGAGAGAGAGAGAAAAAAAAAGAGAGAGAGAGAGAAAAAAAAACTCTAGTTCCAAACTCCAATTTCAAGAGCTGTAATGAAGTCATAAAAAGTTTAGGAAAACAAGCCGGGGTACGCTGGAGGAGAGATTCCAGGAGCTCGAGATGAATAAATGTTACAAAAATGACGGCACTTAAAGGGCCGCCTGCTTCAGACAACAGCCAAGATCCTGAAGGTCAAGGGTTTGAGTCTGTTTAATGCAGATCGTGGTGGCTGTTTAGGAAGCCGGATGTTTTCGTTCTTAGATTATTTTGCTTATTTGTACTCAGATCAGTGTATGTGTAGCACATGTGTGCAGAAGAAGCTATTAGGAGTTTAAAAAAACTTTCAGTGAGTAACTGCTGAGTTTCTAACAACATTTTCAGAAAAGTCACTTACTATTCTTACTTAAGGTACAATAAAATATGTTATCATATCATATGGTTGGGCGAGAACTAGTCTCAGTCTCAGATGTCACGCCCACGGAACGTTGGCTAAACGTCTGATGCATATGGTACACTTAACTGGAAGCACTTCAGGAATCTCAAAGTCGTCTCTGATTGGT
>JBBPDH010000001.1:18774304-18787166 GCA_037974565.1 Clupeocharax schoutedeni
AAACTACATCTAGTGAGAGAGAGAGAGAGAGAGAGAGAGAGAGAGAGAGAGAGAGAGAGGGAGAGAGAGAGAGGGGGGAGAGGGAGAGAGACAGAGAGAGAGAGAGAGAGAGAGAGAGAGGGAGAAGGAAAGAAAACAGATGATTCTACATTAGAATATATTATCCAGTCATTTCAGAATAAAGCTGTCAATGTTATTTAAATCTGTTTATGGTTTTAGCATCCAGTGGGATTGTTCTATTAACAGATACTTACGTATAATATTGTCCATTTCTGTTTTCTCTGACGGATTTGAGATGGGATGGATAATTCTGAAAGATGTTGATGTGTTGTGTTCACTTGTTCCAGTCAGAATTTGGGCAAATTTATTGTCAGTTGTTGCAAATCCAGAATCTAATGCCTGACTGACCACCAGTGTGTGTGTGAGCGAGATAGAGGTTATTTAAACCATAACTGTGAAAAAAAACATTCTACTTGTGACGGTTCGGTCAGTGGCCAGTAGGGGCCATTGCTTTTCAGTTCATTTCTGGGACTTTTATTTTGAATTCTTGTTCTGTTTAGTTCTGTTGTCACGTGTCTTTCATTCTGTTTTGTGTCACGTGATTGAGTCCTGCAACTGTTTGAGTTTAGCATCTTAATGACTGACTGTATTTTAGTTCCGTTTTCTGTTCGTTCCCTTGTCGGTCAATCGCCTCATTTCTCCTCGTTGGTATCTGTGTTCCTGTTTATGTTCTTGTTTCTAGTGGCCCTTGTGCCAGGTTTTTCTTTTCTGTTTTTGTTTGTGTTTAATAAACTCGTAGCATGGATCTGTGCTTTCCTGCCTCGTCCCTACTCAGAGGTAAATCACAGGAGCCGGCTAGGTCTGGCCCTTGTGACAGTACTGCACCTTTAATGTGCATAATAGTACGCAAATGTCTGCAATACTAGATCCACAGTGCTCCACCATGAAAGTCCAGAGATAAGTCCATAGTGAATCTGTGGCACTATAAGGAAACTGAGAGTTGCCACAAGCCCTGTTTTGCCCCAACTGCTTTTGTTTTATTCTTTGTAGGTTTTTCAGCTCTGCCTTTGTCCTGGCCCTGCTCACCTGAGTCTTTGTGACTTCTCCCCCTCAGACAGTGCTCCCCCTCAAATCCCTTTTTAAAGAGGCTTGAGTCCCATTGGTTGATCAACTGTGCCGATGCCCTGTTTATTTTTACTCACGTTTCCAGTCTCTCAATGTGTCATGAATAAAGTCTCAAAGTAAGCTCAAAGGTATTTATGCGCAGTGGGTAGGATACTTGCCTCTAGACCAAGAGGTCATGGGTTCGAATCCTACACCCAGCACACCACCAATGGGTTCCTGAGCAAGACCCTTAACCCCAAGTTGCTCCAGGGAGACTGTCCCCTGTAGTTAGGGATTGGAAGTCGCTTTGGATAAAAGCGCTTGATAAATGCTGTAAATGTAAATGTAATGCCGCAACTTCAACTTCAAGTCATCGTTTGAGGGAGCATCCACACCGTGTACTCCCTGCATAACCAGCGTTTGAGGGAGCAATTTTTATTGGTGAAAGTGAGGAGAACCTGGCAGAGAGGTCTTGCCCAAGGTTCACGTATTTTAATACACTGTATTAATTTGATTTGGTTCATTTTGCTTTCACACTGTAATCTTACAACTAAAGAACCTGTTGGAGTGTTGTTAAGTCGACAGGTAAAAAAAAAAAGACAACTATCTTTCTCATTATTCAACACACCACTTTTTCTGATGGCGTCTCACACACCTACTCTCCTAATCTCATATTCTTTCTTTTATCCTCTCTGAAAATGAGTGACGTTTCAGAATTTTTGATTTGTGATTTCTTCATTCAATCAATTTACAGTTAAAACCTTAGTGTGTTCCCTCCCAGTGATGCAGCCGTGGCTGATTTTTACTTTTCTTTCAGTTGGAATCACCTGTTTTTGGTCTGAAAGTCTGAATTATCCAAAGGTTTTTCACATGGTGAATGAACAGATCCGGATCACCAGATTTTTGGTAGGACTAAAATTTGAGCCTTTTTTTGAGCCTTTTTTGAGCCTTTTGGCTCAAACCATTGTTTGAGACACCTTCCACACCTGCAGTTTTGTTTCCGATGGAAGGTTGATGTAGATGTAAAAGCCCCTTTAAGTCTTTATGGTGGCAAAAGGTGCTTCGCCCAAGTCCTGCTTTGAAGGGGTTGAAAACTTATGTAAATCGCATTTTCAGTTTTAATTTATTTCTTTAAAATACACTTTTAAAGCACATTGCTTTGCAGTATGTTTTGCCTTACAATGTGCCTATCAATCATGTATAGATTAAAAATATGTTTGATATTAAAAGCTGCTCTTAAACTGGTATGAAATCATGTCTTAGGCTTTAGGCAGTGAATGAACTGTTTCATTTGGTAACTTTCGGTGACACAGTGGCATTAAACTCTTAGAATGTCTGCTTCCTATCAGTGCCACTATGAACAGTCCTCACAGTAGGATTTTATAGATAAGAACATTCCACTTTGAAGTACAGTAACCCTCCAGTTTTATGCAGATCAGGATTCAGTCACATGTAGATATTTTCTGAGAACCAAACTCTCCACAATACTCGGAAATCTCCACAACAACGCAGAAACTGCAAATATTCTTGCAATTATTTTGCTTTTTTTGTTGCAATAAATATATTTTTCTGGATGTTTTCACATTAGGGGACCCAATCAACTTGCTGCGTGTCCCAATACTTTTTTCCTGTGACTTTCCGAGTTGCATATCTCAGCTGGGAATTTAAATTAGAAAACAGGTTTACCTTCACATTTTCTTTAAGGGTAATGCCTTAAACTGAGTTTTAAATGACATTAAAGTGTTTAGGAGTCAGATTTAGGGTTTACACTATAAAAATAGGCATTTATTTAACAAAAACACAACAACGTGGTTTTACAATACACGGGTGCTCTCGGAACGTAACCCCCTGTACTATGAATGCCATCTTAACTAATTTAGCATGTAAACAATAATCCCAACTGTTCTTTACCTCAATTTCTGCCACTGATCATTCAAACCTGACATAAGAAAGTCTTAAATTGTTTGAGTTCTTTGAGCCGTTAAAGTCACCCCCCAAACACAATATAAATTTCACTCACTCTCTCTCTCTCTCTTCAGAAAGAAGCTCACCTGAGTCAGGCCCTCAGGTGTGTGTGACTCTATCATTCTCTCTCTGTACAAATAAAAGGTCTCGTTTGTTCCCCATCCAACAGCAGCAAGTTCAGTCAATGAATTGAACCCTGGAGGAAACCCAGCCTCCTTTGAAATACAAATGAACAGGTACATGTAAGCTGTACACATACACACACACACACACACACACACACACACACACCTCCGTTCACACATATGCACACATACTGGGGGGCATTAGGGGAAGAATGAGACAAAAGAGCGGAAAAAATCATAAATTAGTCATACCTGGCAGAAAAAAGTAATTAATGGTCATAATTTGTTCCAGTCGTCTGAAATTCCAAATCGAACCCAAGCCTCTAGCAAAGCGCTTTAATATTCCATCCTGGCGAGGCTGCAATGCACGCGCATAATCTGCAACCCAATGAGCGCGAAGGCGACCCATCAGATATGAAAGCGAAACATGCACACACCTGTTTGTTTTACAAAAACACTTAAATCACCAACGAGTGCAGATCACTAGGCTTTGAGGTTAATGGAGATAAGATCTAGACCTGAGAGGAAAGGCCTAAAGCTGTCGGTTTATGGGACGTCCCAGATTTCTCTCTCTCTGATTCCCTGCTCGCACGTCCAGGCCCGTTCGATCAGGATCTCTTCTGATTAGGAATGGAACAGTTACCAACTTCAGTGCCAGACTGAGCTTTTGTGTTAAGACGAACATGTATTTGTCTATTCAGAATGAAATGTTCACACACTATAAAAAAACCCAAACAACATTGATGAATAATTTGGTTACTGATATAAGTCGAGTTGTCAAGTAGGTTTCTTCTCATTTCAGCCATAAACACTGTACGCAGTGAAATGTAACATCATGTAACACTAGAACCAAAACAGAAACTCCACAGTAAACGCAGACAGGACAAAAGAGAGCATGACAGAGAGTTCATGAAAAACATAAAACTACAAAACAACAGGCCGAGACAACATTTAGAGCTGTTCAGTTTAGTACAGTTTTATGACACTTTATTCTAGCAGTGGAGTCATTAGGGGTACAAAAACACAGAATGGAGGACAAATAAAAGCAGCAGCAGGACAGAGGATGTGCAGCATGTAATAAATAAAGGATGGTTACAGTGGCAGTTGTGTTGTAAGGTGTTCAGTGTATACAGTAACACCTTAGTTTTACGCAGATACGCTGACTTATTCTGAGAACCGAACTGTATTACCTCCAGTAGTCCAGCGGTGGCGGTAATATACCGAAAAGTTGTCAACCACCATAAAAAGAAGAAAAAAAAAGAAGAAGAAGAAGCTGCTGCAGCATGAAGCATGAATGCTCCGTGTCTTGTCCTCATATTTTAGTGTTTTAATCCCATTTTCAACAGTTATCTCAGTTTATTTAGTATTAGTAGGCTGTGCCCTGTCTAAACATGTGGGTAGGGAGTGTTATTTAAACTTTTTTTTTCTTTTTGTGAGTCTTTGCACGCTGTTAATGCTAACGGCTAAAGTTTTTTAAGCAAAACAGTTTTACCTTTACATTTTCTTTAAGCGTGATGCATTAAACTGAGTTTAAAATGAAATGAAAGTGTTCTGGGAGCAGATTTGGGGGCATATTTAGGGTTTACACTGGGGAAATATGCATTTTTCCACTACACTCAGGTGCTCTTGGAACGTAACCCCTTCAAAAAACGAGGGATCACTGTATATGATTTGTGCAAGGAGAGGAAGACGTTCGGGGGGGTGTTTGTGCTTGTGTTTGTTTGTGGGAGTCATACAGTGAAAAGTGGGCCTAAGACTCTTGGTGGGGGCTTTTTTTTTCATTTTTGCAGTTAAATGCTAGTATGAAGCCTTTATTCTCTATACACCAATAAGAGAGTGAGATTCAGGCCCATTTGCTGAACCAAAAACTTTCATGCTTTAATGAAGTTACTCTGCAATTTAGTTTGCAACATTATGTTGTATGTTTACTGACTGCTACTATATTTACAGGTGTTTACAGAACACAATGTTCTGTGATTGGTTGTTTTGCATGTCAATCAAATTGCACTGTAAAATCAGAGAGCACTTTTCTCGGTTTTCATGGCTGCAGCAGTGGAACTGGTTGAATCTGGTGCAGTATTTCCACACAAACGAAGTACACAGAGTGCTCTGTTCAGAATTACAACTATTTCTATTCTTATCTCCATTAGTTCCTAACACTGCTATAATTCAGGCACTGACCTCAAATTGGCCACAACTATGACTGGTATATTTAGTCAACAGGTCTGTACACCCCTTACAACACACACAGGCTTGCTGTGTATAGGCCTGATGGTTGGAGAGATGCTCCTGTGACCAGAAGGTTATGGGATCGAATCCCAGGACAACCAGTGGCACGACTGAGGTGCTCTTAACCAAGGTACCACTGCTCCCCGGGTGCTGCACACTGCTTCACTCGGTAAGTGTAGAGAAAGCATTTCACACAGTGTGCTGTGCTGTGGTGTGTTTACGTGTGACTATAAGGACCACTTTACTTATTTATCACTCGTATCTGTACTGCATTTTCTCTAGAACTGTTTTCAAGCAGGTCTTTAATGACCTGCAGCAGATATACTCATTATAAATCTTTTAACAGGTGGTTAAATACACTGATACACACTGATGCCCACCCATACCTTGTACACACACACACACACACAGGCTGACAGTAACCCTCAGCATTAGAGTGATGTGATTTGGCTCCTCAGGCTCTGTGACTAAGTGGTGGGTGGGGCCTGATCAGAAGACTGATAGCTCACCCACAGCGGATGACACACTCTGTGCCAACAGGCACAGCTCACACACTCCTAGTTCTCTCTGTTCATGGCTCCGTTCTTGTCTGTGTGTCACACATGTGGTGGAGTGTCCCGTTCATTGTTCAGTGAGGCCGTCAATAATTCTAAGTAACATTTCAACACTTGAAAGGACACTTAACCTCAGTTTATGATGTTCAGTCTATACTGGGTTTGCAGTGCTACAGCTGTTACTGCAATTTAACCCAACGCAGCAGAACGGCGGGTGAGTGGTCAGAGTGTACCGAACAGATGAGTAGGAGTTTGAGCGTGTGGTGTTTCTTGATTTACACATATGGACACTAAGGAGGGAGCCAGATGGTGCCACCCTAACGAGAAACAAAGTCACTTCTCTGGCCTGGTCGTCTCCCTGCACAGTGTAAAGGATTAGACTGGATTATATGTGAAAAATCTACTGATAATACAATCAGTTAAGAGAGTGATCATATGGCAGAATATAACACTCAGCACTGCACAATGGCGCACTAGACAGAGACTTTGCAACATATTTTGTGTGGCACTGCAGAAACCATGGCTTCTGATAACAGATCTTGCAATTTAATTTTGAGCACATAGTCAGAAATAGCAAATAGGTAAGGGAACTGGTTAAACCATAACATTATTCAAGGTGTTAAATGAGCAGCTTACATATTTAGGTACTCCAGCTATATACCATTATATAAACATAGTTATTTAGTTAACTTTAATATTACATAATGTGAATATTCTATATAGTCCTTTAGGGATCTAAGATGGCTCTATAGCATCACACAAAGACCCCCACCCCGCTTGCGTCACTTTTTTCTTACAGACTGTTCATACTGGGGTTATTTTTCTCCCTGAAATGAACTTTTTTATTGAAAAAAGCCGATAGACTGGGTGCACCTGTCCTCCAGGAGGCTGATGTTCCTGATGTTTTCCAGGGCTGCTTTGGTAAGAGGTGGCAGTGAGTGCTATAGACGAGGAAGGACTCAGGAGAGGGAGATGGAGAGGGCGGCTCAAGGTTGGAAAGAGATCCTCCATCCGTTTTATGGCTTTTTCTTATGCCCGTTCAGTGGGGGGAAAGAGAGAAAGGACTCTCTTGCTCTCGTTTTTTTTCTCAGATTCACATAAAGCTTGAGATATTTGATGATTTATAGGGAGAGGAAGAGAGGAAGAGAGAGGGAGCGGGAGAGAGAGGGCGGGGGGGCGGTGGCAGGGGGGTTTAAACATGATGCAAACCATTTGGAGAGGGGAGTGGAGGCTGCCAGCACAGCCTGCACTGTTTAAACTGGAGAGGAAGTGACCATATATACAGCATGCCAGCAACCCTGCTCTCCCCTCGTGCACACACACACACACACACACACACACACACACACGCACATTATCACCGAGGTCAGTCCCTGGCCATTGGCTGCAGAGTGTGTTTGTTATTGTAATATTGTGTTTCTTTACATCACCATCCCAGCCACCGTCACCATTATTATCATTATTCCTATTATTACAATCTACGAGGCTCAGGGGCAGACAGCAGGGGCAAGAAGAAAGGAGGCCGGAGGAGGAGACGGAGAGGAAAAAAGACGGGCTGAAAAATGAAAGGCAGAGCAGAGAGGGAGGATGAGAGGTCAGCGTTTTCCCTCAACACCCCAACGTGACTTAATCTGCACTGCACTCTGAGCGGAACCTTTCCAGGGCCACGGGCCCGACACACCAAGAGAGGAGAGAGGAGCAGGATGAGAATGAGGTGAGGGAGGAATGAAAGAAAAGAATGAGGAGGTAAACGGCTACATTTGGCCACGTCTGAAGTCCAGAGTAACAACTACTGCCTCCTCATGACACACACACGACACTGCATGGAAGCAAGAGGGGCAGGAGGAGAAAAAGCACACGGAGTTGGAGAGAAAGAAAGAAAGAGAGAGCAGGAGAGAGAGAGAGAGAAACACATGGAGAAGATGAGTTCTGTCTGACAGACAGAACGCACTAATTGTCCTTTGGTGAAACTACCATCATTAAAACCCCAAGAAAGTGCAGGCCTGACGCAGCCATTACGTAATTGCAGTTATTTTAGCTGATCGCAGTTATCTAAGCTCCCACAGTCTCCACACAAAACACTTTTATTGAGACACATCATGAAACAACAACACTTCTACCTTCTTGTGCTGTAACAGTTCTAAACAGCACTCGTCAGTCATGTTTGTTTATTTGAGCTCGAGCTGTTTCCGTTAACACTTGGAAGCTGCTAAAAAATAAATAGCTAAGCAACAAGATCTGGCAGTTTTGGTCTTGGGTTTGTTTGCTTTTGTATAAAGAAAAGATCATTAAATAATTAACTGCAATTATTTACAAATGGAATTTCGTGATTGTGACAGTCCTAATCAAAATGAATAAGAATTAAGAAGAAATCTCCAGACCTCAGTTTTCATGTGCGTCTCTCTGGATGACAGCATCTGCCAAACGCTGTAAATGTAAAATGTAAATGTACAAATGAGCAGAAGTAAAGTCCAGTGTGCCCCATACAACCTCACACAGCATGATCCATGTCTACTGGAGAGTTTAGAAGAAGTAAAAAGAGAAGGAGAGACGGAGGGAGGGAGAGAGAGACAGACAGACAGACAGACAGACAGAGAGACAAAAACAGAGAGAGAGAGAGACAGAGGAAGTATAAGAGAGGAGAGAGAGAAGTGAGAGAAGTGAGACAGAGAGAGATATTGAGAGAAGAAGACCGAAACAAAGAAAGAGAGACAGAGAGAGGAAGAATAAAAGAAGAGAGAGAGAGAATGATAGTGAGAGAAGAGAGACAGAGAGAGAGAGATAGTGAGAGAACAGAGACAGAAACAGAGAAAGACAGACCGAGAGAGAGGAAGAATAAGAGAAGAGAGACAGAGAGAGAGAGAGAAGAGAGAGAGAGATCCTGAGAGAAGAGAGACAGAGAGAGAGAGAGACAGAGAGAGAGGAATAATAAGAGAAGAGAGACAGAGAGAGAGATATTGAGAGAAGAGAGACAGAGAAAGAGAGACAGAGAGAGAGGAAGAATAAGAGAAGAGAGACAGAGAGAGAGTGAGAGAAGAGGGAGAGAGAGCAGAGAAAGAGAGACAAAGGGAGAATAAGAGAACAGAGAGAGATAGAGGTAGAGATAGACAAAGAGAGAGAGTGAGAGAGAGAGATCGTGAGAGAAGAGAGACAGAGAGAGAGAGATAGTGAGAGAAGAAGACCGAAACAGAGAAAGAGAGAGTGAGAGAGAGAGATATTGAGAGAAGAGAGAGAGAGAGAGAGAGGGAGGGAGAGAGAGAGAGAGTGTGAGAGAAGAGAGAGAGAGCAGAGAGAGAGAGAGAGAAAAAGAGAGAGAGTGAGAGAGAGAGAGAGAGAGAGAGCAGAGAGAGAGAAGCAAGAGGAGAAAGAAGAGTAAAAGACCAACGGGGAGGGAAAGGATGGAAGGGCACATGCATAAATAATACACACCAATTTCATATCCGTTATACAGTATGCAGTGTGTGTTAAATTTGGTTCCCTAAACAACCTTTCACTGGTTCTTTAAAGAGTCATTTTTTGTGAAGGGTGAGAGGGAGTTTTTGAACCTTCCCAGAATGTAAATGACTCAGCAAAGCGCTCCAAATTATACTTTCATTAGCTGCTATAAATACACATGGCAGATGCATAGAGCTTCGCTGAGGAGAGTCTGGTGCCAGCCGAAGGATTGCCAGCTGATCCAGAAGGGATGCATGTCTCTACATTAATTGGCATCCCAATTAATGCGTCCGCAGCCGTGTGGCAAGAGCTGCAAGCCTTCAGTGTGCGGTTAACAAGCTCTGACAGAGTGCTGGGTATGATACGGGGAGGGCCTCTGACCTGAGGCTACAGCTAGAGAGTGAGAGAGGGGCTGATAGTGCAGGTGTCAGGTGCTGGGTGTGGAGCAGTAACTGCACGAGAGGGACTGAGAGCCCATGTCTGGAGTTCTGAATCCACACAAACAGACTGTCAAACTGTTGGCTCCCACTCACCCACATGCTGGTCATTAAACAGCTTAGACTGTTGCAAAACTGATATCTGGACCATAGTGTTCCAAAACATTGACTTATATGAACAGCAGTGTCTAAACTACACTACATGGACAAAAGTATTGGGACACATCTTAATTATTGAATTCAAATGGCGTCTTACTTCCAGTAAGGGACCGTTTTAATGCTTTAGCATCCGAAGACGTTTTGGACAGCACCATGCTGGATTCCAACTTTATGGATCCAGTTTGGGGAAGAACCTTTTCTATTCCAGCAAGACTCTGCCTCAAGACATGGCTGGAGGAGTCCTGACCTCAACCCCATCCAGGACCTTTGGCATGAACTGAGATTGAATGGAGATTGTGACCCAGACCTTCTCGTCCAACATCATAAATGGGCACAAATTCCTACAGAAACTCCAAAATCTTGTGGAAAGTCTTCCAAGAAGAGTGGAAGCTGTTGTAGATGCCAAGGGGGACCGACTCCATATTAAAGTCTATGGATTTAAATACAATGTCATTAAAGTACCTTTTTTGTTATGGTCAGTTGTCTCAATACTTTTGTCCAAATAGTGTATAACTAGTGTCACACTGAGCTAATATTTATAACACACAGTGTACTTTTATGCTATTATCAGGTATAATCATTTTTATTATGCACAATATCCTTAATTTAGTCTAATTCTACTAGCCAGGACTCCCCACAGTCACAATGCTAGTCAATGCTAGTATATGCTTCATTTGTGTCTAGTAGTGATCCTGGACTCTGGGATACCCTAGGCAAAGAAGCCCAACAGAGACATGTGGGCGGTGTGGAGAGTGTAGGCAAACATAGTCCAGGTTGTCTAGTCATAGTCAATACTCACTAGCATTTTTAACAAGGGATTTTTGCAGAGACATTCAATAATCACAGAAAAAACTACATGCAGACTATGGCCAGTAAGTTGTTGATGATAAAAGGTGATGCACTGACTGCCCCATTCTCTTCAATGAAGGACCAGAAGGTTGATACGCTGCTCTTTTAAAACATCTAACATTAGAAATACTTAAGCATAGCTGTCTGGTTTTCAATATCTTCTATGGTAACACTTTACTGAGCCACAAAAGCTCAAACTATTGCTTTTGAAGAGACAGATCAGGTCTGTCTTCAGTGCACAGACATTCACTTTGTGTTGGATCATGAAAACAGAAAAGTAATAAGAAGTATCAACAAGTATTCAGCATGACACAATTCCTCCTGCTTTATGTATCACTGGACTAACTTGCATTCTTCAACAGCATAATGATTCCAAGCATTCAGCAGAATTGTGCTTTGGCCTCCTCAGTCTCCAGATCTTTCTCCCTTTCAGCTGTCAGGGGACGAGCAGGGCCGACAAGTTTAAAAGGAGTGTCCAGCAAATGAGACGGAACAGTTTGCAGGTTTGAAAGGTGCTGGGAGGGTTTGAACACAAGTTATTTCCAAAATGTCCTGGAATCTGGGATAAGGGCAGTTATTATGAGGAAACTCACTCATAAGCTTTCACATCCATTAAACTGACACATCCATAGACACATTTGAGCATTTCTAATGTTTTCTTGTAAGAAAAGCAGCATTTAATTCAGTTTTTTAAAAAATCTGAGTCGACATTCACTGGTCAAAAACCTAATTTGAGCTTGATTATGGCACAATATGTTATTATATATAGAGAGCTAGGTAGACATATAGATGATGTAGAATAGTTAGACTAATGGTCTCCTTCTGTTATACAGTAGCTACAGGGGTCCCACTTAAAGTATTGTTTTGGGGGGCACTATATAAGTGCTGTTATGGGCGGTTTAAGGGGGTTTATAGTTGTCACTGTAAAATGAGCAGATATGATTGGCCATCAGTGGCCTGTTTTTGTGGCGCGGGGGTGCTGGGGCTAATTATTTGCCTCGTTTGCCTTTCCTGACTGTGTGCCATTATTCATGTAATACATAGCCAACCACCACGTCTCCATTAACTGAACTAATACACAGTCACTGGACCGCCCAACACACTCCGAGGAGAATGGCCGCTGTAAACTTGCAATCTCTCAATGACTGGGCCAACAGACACTGTAAAATATTCAACACACACACACACACACACACACACACACGCACACGCACACACGCACACACGCGCGACTGCACATATAAACTGAATTCCGCATTAATTCAGCAAGTTCTTAAAAATATTGGGCTGTTCATCTTTGACCTTTAGCACTCCTTTTTAAGGGCGGACCACTTCACTGACATTATTAATGATCATTCACTGAACAATTGTGTATTTTTTCTTATAAAACCAATGAACCACTCAAGGCCATGTGTTAGTTATTTCAAAATAAATGCAATGCATATCCTGTCATTCTTTATTGCTTCATTCTAACACTCTAATGCTGCGGCATTACACTGGTACTGTCCAGTACGACCATGTGTATACTTTACTACACTGTCCAGCACGGCGCTGTGCATACAGCCTTGACTTCTGGTCACTGTCTTACACTTTTTTGCATAAGTGTATACCGGTCCAGCCTCTGGATCGCTGTTTGTACGTCAAGTTGAACAGGACTGAATGTGTTGAAATCCAATTGCACTGATTAGAACTGAAAAAAAAAGGGTTTTGGAAATGGCAGCAGTGTCTCCAGAGCTGCTGAGTATGATAGGAGTGTTTTATGATAGGGCATGGCTATGCTGGGCAGATTATATGGAAGGGAAGTTTGAGGCTGAGATTGATGGGCCTTCGCTGCTGGCTCAGTGAGGGAGCTGGCACAGAGAACGAGTGAGAGCAGAGATTAGCCAACCACTCACACTGCCACATGTACAGCACCGTACTGCTGCCAGACACACACACACACACACACACACACAGACACACACACACACACACACACAGACACACACACACACACACACACACA
>JBBPDH010000001.1:18812295-18833126 GCA_037974565.1 Clupeocharax schoutedeni
CACACACACACACACACACACACACACACACACACACACACACACACACACACACACACACACACACACACGTCTGGATGCCACCTCCTTCCCCAAGGCCCAGAGGGAGAGCAGATGAGGGAGAGTCAGGCAGAGGAGGATGAAGAGAGAGAGTGAAAGAGGGAGTGAAAAAGAAGGAGTGTCGGAATAAAGGAGTGAGGAGGCAATAATTCATTCTGGAAAACCCCCTTCTTTCCTCTGTGTCCCGGGTGGAGGGGCGCTGCAAAACTTTCTGTCCCTGTGTAAGGTCAAAGGTAAGGAGAAGGAAGGGAGAGCATGGGAGAGGGTGAGATAGAGAGAGACAGAGAGATAGACAGAGAGATGCTGGCAGAGGAGAGAAGCCACGTCTAAAGCAGACACGTGTTTATGCGTGTTAGGGTAGTCTGCATGCGTGTGTGTGTGTGTGTGTACACACAAGTTCATGTGGAGCTCAACCAGTGTCTGAGAGTCTAATTTAATATGAAAGAGCAGACACATACAAGCAGAGTGAGAGAGAGAGGTGGGGGGGGGGGCGCTGAATTGCAGGTGGCTTATTGCTGAATACTGCCAAGAAAACTGAGTCCCCCTCGGGTAGGGGAGAATAATGAGAGAGAGGGAGAGAGAGAGAGAGAGTACGAGAGAGGGAGAATGCTTGATTTAGGCTGTGTGTGTGTTTTTTTTTTCCTTATTGATTTGGAATGGGCTCTCGGTTACATTGCAGCACGCTCTGCCTTCTCGATGAACTGGGGTGTGACTTGCAATAAAGCCCAAATGACTTAATTCATTTTCTTAATCCTCCATACTCCCAGCTCACTCACTCAGCTGCACTAAACCATGCCCAGTTCCCAGAGCTTGTGTGTGTGTGTGTGTGTGTGTGTGCGTGTGCTTATGTTTGAGTGATAGTCACTGGTCCAGATAACAACACATGCCATACGTCTCACTCACACACACACACACCCCCCCACACACACCACAGGCTTACATTTCTACAATGGTAATGCTTATACAAATATATATATACACACACACACACTATATATATATACATATATATGTGTGTGTGTGTGTGTGTGTGTGTGTGTGTGCGTTCTCCTTTTAGAAGAATGCTCAATAGCCCATTCTTTGCTGACAGAGCCGAGCACCACATCCATTTCATCAGTGTGTGACACATCCAAACTACTCCGCTGGCGTCTGAGTCAGTGATAAGCAATACAGCATACTGTAAAAATATTTGTAAACATTTCACTCTGGGATTTTGAAATGAATAACTGAAAGATGACCAGGTTGGTTATGAAACTAATACACAGTCATCACCGAATCCTCCGTTTACCCCCCCCCCCCCTCCACTCCAGACGCATTCTTTGCCTATTGTCCAAATCCAACCCTGACAGACGGCCAGTTCCTGAACACTCTGACTGCACTTTAAAAGCAGGAGTTTCTGATCCCCACTAATCTACCTGAACTCTTCGCAGTGGGAAAAACGCACGTGCCCACCTCGCCAAAACGGCCGTAAATTAATCGGAAAATTCAAGTATAATTTACTCGTTTAATCCCTAGTGCTAAGCCTCGTCCACCTGTTCCTATAATAAAGGCTAATGGTTGAAATACCATTAATATAGCCATGAATGAGTTTAAGGTGGATTTGGAAAGATGTTAAGTGGCACAGTTCAAAGCCCCCCCCCCCCCACACACTATTAGGCATTGCCTCAGATGAACCTTAATTACACCTGCATTAACATCATGGTCATCAAGCTCATGCACTGCCCTTCAGAAGTTTGGGGACTGTCCAAATTAATGCATTTTCTTGTTTTAAAAACAAAAAGTACTGAAGGAACACCTGACAGAAGCGCAGACAAGTACTTAATAATAATACATTTTATTTATATAGCACTTTATATTTTACACAAAAATCTCAACGTGCATACAGACAGAATAATTAAAGAGAAGGACGTCCACAGCAAGAACCCTGTGCAGGACAGCTAAAGTATTGGGGACCACAAACGCAGTCAGTTCAAGCCGCTCTCCATGGATATGGCTGCCAGCTGAGCATCTCCAGGCATGAAGGTGACTCTCCGAGTGTGGACGGAGCATCCCAGTGAGCGGATCTCACTCAAAGCCACGGCGCTGGGCCTGTAACGGGGAGGTTTCTTCACGCCTTTGGTGGCTGGAGCACTCTTGCAAGCAGCCTTCATGGCCAGCGACTTACTGGGAGCCTTCCCAACAGTGGATTTGCGGGCGGCGGATTTGTGGGCAGTGGATTTGCGAGCGGCCTTCGTGGCCAGTAGCTTCCTGGGAGCCTTCCCAATCTGCTTTTTTCTTGCCATGGCAGCCAAGAGAATAAAATTGTGAAATAATAGGTAAAATATATAGACTAAATAATACTGTTCATTGATCGGATAAATATTTACATTAAAACCACAATTTAAAAAAAAAATCCTAAATAAAAACAAGCAGCTTCAGTCTCGTCAGCGTCCCTGTAACCTACCAACCAATAATCAACTCGGTGATTACATTGCAGCCCAAACATTGTATTTCCTTGTTGTGAGGCCAGCACTATATTTGAAGCACTTTTGTGTTGATGGTCAAACCTTTGCAAGTATTTTTTTTCTTAGTTTCAGTGAAAATCAACCGTTGTAAGTGAGTCAGTTCATACTCTTGACCCTGACGCCCGAATACTCTTGACCCTGAGGTCCTGATGCAGTTTCACACCTGAGTCATCTAAAATGTTCATGACGATGTTTAGTACAGCCAGCTTTGGTACAGAAATCTCCAAACTTCATTTGTGGAGCTGAACTCTGTACCTCATTGACCCTAGCCCTGATATTAATGTCTATATACATCAACAGTAACAGGTGCACTGCACTGTACAGTCCATAATATGTACTGTCACAACTGCACACATCGTATCTTTCTTACACCTGCTTACACTTTTGTTTTAATGTTTTTATTACTTAGTCCTAACCTTTAATTTTCTTTCAAATTAACTAACTATATAGCACATCTGTGTATGTGATCTTTAATAGTGCATGGGACTAATAAGGAATCTTGTTTGGTCTAATGCTTCAAACCACTGTCAGCACTTTTACACTTTGGAATGTAGCAAATATTGCTTCCACATAGACAGACAGTCAGACAGATAGATAAATAAGCAAACAAACAAATAAAGCCCTGTGGTGGATGGTGCCCCGCCCGGGGTGAGTCGCTGCCTCGCGCCCGTAGATCCCGGGGAAGGTACCCCCTATTAAGGATTAAGCGGTTACAGAAAATGATTGAATGAATAACTAAAGGAATGAATACAGAAAGTAAACTGAACTTCTGGTAGGTGGTAAGGTTTCTGTTTGGCTCTGTAATAGTTGAAATGAGATATTTTAAAGCCCAACAGTGAGAGGTGGAGTGATGGAGAGAGAGGATGGGATGCTTGTCTATGGGTACAGTGCTGCTGATGCAGCCAGTGTGTCACTCTGCAATGTGGAACGCATTACGGATGTGACAGAGTCGGCACAGAGACGCAAACAAACACATAAATCCCCCAAACTGACACACAGACATGTGCCGAGACAGACAGGCACCCCGTGCCCGAACTCTGCTATCTCTTTTGCTTTCCTCTCTCTCCCTACTCTGTCTCTGCCATTTCTCTCTCCCTCTTCACCCTTCAACTGTCTATCTCCATTCACGACTCACTCACTCACTTTTACGATCAGTTCTGGCTTCAGCGTTCCTCCAGATCAGTGTCATTCTCTCTTCCTCTCTCGGTCTCCCTTTGCATCTTTTTCCACCCTTTCTCCGTCTCTGTCCCCTTCTCTTTCTCTCTCTGTCTGTCTCTCAGTGGGTGCCTGAGCCTGGCCTGGCCTTGCTCTCGGTCAGGGGGCCCAGAGGAAAGTATTTGCCCGGCCTCTCTCGCTGCGTCTTGGCCGCTCTATAAAGGTTAGTGAGAGCATTGGTGTGGGTGTTGTGTCTCGGGGTGAATTATGGGTACTGCAGTCAGGGGACCCCCGAAAAGAGCGAAATGGGCGTACCGCTGGGAGCGGGATGAAAGAGAAAGTTAGAGGGAGGCGAGCAGGGACCCGGGGCAATTCAAGGGTTCACAATGCCAAGTGCTGATGTGTTTGTTTTCCAGCACTGCTGTTCCGGGCAATGAAGAGCACGAGGCAAAAAAAAAAAGAGAAAGAAACATGAAAAACAAATAATGGCCCTGATATATGGGGCACATGCATTCGCAAGCAGGAGAAGCACCATAATTTTCCAAAGAACATGTTTGAATTATCACCAAATAGCTGGTTGGGAGTGCGCTGAAACCTGAAATGGTGTATTTATCACCAAGCATAACACAACTCCTTCAGCCATGGAGAAAGAAACCTCCAGTTCTTCTGTGCTGGTAGTTCTTTAGTCAACAACAGTAGCATTATTTTTGCCCTTTGGTTTGCTTGTAAATTGCATGTGACCAGGCTGCTGTGGGTCACAAGGCGCTGAAATAGGACTGAGCATTGAGTAAAAATGACATTTCCCCAGTTTATGGTTTACCTCCTGTCACCTTTTAACCTGACCAACATTGCGTTCTGCACGGAGGAGCTCTGCATGTGATTAGATCTTGTTTGATCCTGTTTTTTTTTTGTGAATTATTGACAGTGCCTTTTAAAAAGTGTGTTAGTCATTGATCTGTTTATTTTAATAGTAATAAGTGTTTTTCATTTTGAATTAAGATTTGATTCTGGTCTTCTCTGCAGAGTAAGATCAACAAAATTTTGAGTTTTTTGAGTTTTCTCTCATAACTTGTCTTACTCAAATGCCCACGATTTTAAAGAACACTGTATTTCCTCTCAGGTCTGGACTTATCTTTGAGCAAAGAGCTTATTTCTAACTTGATCTAAGGTCATTTAAATGAATCAGTTATGCAGATTTCTTGCATGTTCTTAAAAAAAACAAGGCATAAAATGCACCATTTTTGCTAGTCCACACACAATGCAATGCTATTAAATGGTTCTTTCATTAATATTTCCTAAATCTGATAACCTGAGTCTCATTTAAAGTCATAAAACACACAATATACACTGTTTTAATGTCATTGAATGTCATTAAAAACTTTCTGCTGTGGGTTCAATTAATGACTCTTGCGTTTTAGAGCTTGTTTAAAATGATTCTCTGGACCGCTAAACAAGCTTCCATAGATATAGTGTTATATAGAAACTTTTTTTATAGATTCTGTATTTGTATGTTTCTTTAAAAAAGAGGTGAAAAAGGGTTCAGTGACTTTAAAGATCCATATTTTGTGAATGAGATGTATGAGCGGGAAAAGCATTTGGCCACATGTTTACATGGCAACAAGGATTTTTAAAAAATGTTCTTGTTGTTTCTGGTAAACAATTAAAACGCATTGAAATCCAAATCAGTCACAGAACAGAATGTGTTTAATCTTGCTTCTAAACACAAACAGAAAGGTTAGAAATCTCACATTTTGCTCAAATTCGACAGGCTTCTGTCAATCTGGCGAGAGTTTGCGCAAGAATTGTTTGCTTTGGTTCTTATGGTTACATCTATACTATACAAGTTTTTAGACACCTGCTTATCCAACATTTTTTTCTCAAATAAGACCATTAATGGAGAGCAAGAGCCACCGGAGCATTAGCGAGTTCAGATAATGAGGTTAGATAATTAGTTCTGGATCACAGGCACCACTCTTCTCATTACATAGGTATTGGATGGAACTCCATTACTCCAGAGGATGCAGCTCCACTGCCCCACAACCCAAATCTGGTTCTTGGCATTGAGCATGGTGGCCTTGACTCATCTGGGGCCTCTCCAGAGCATCCCACTCTACTGGCTGTGCTTTTCTATGGAAGCTATAAAGCTGTGTATTCTCTGCTGAACATCTGTGCCAGCAGTGGGGGCACTTGAAAGTTTAATTTATTCATTAGAGGGGGCGTCTGGTTACATTATATATAAATGATATCTGCTCATGACAATACAGTCCAACACCAGGAGTCGCAGAAAACATCAGCTCACTTCTTTGCCATGTAATTGTATTAGAATACGAAAGACAAAGACTGATCTCAGTCTGTTTTGCTCGGAGATACAACATACATGCAGGACTTTGAAACCAAAATGTGTCCTTTACAGTTTCCAGGCCCTCGGACATATATACGCTGCAGAAAAGTGTGAATGTCTTTATAAGGTAAAGTGCTTTTCTTCTGAGTAAAGGGATCTCATGGCATGCCTGAATGTCACCGGGCTGTCGCTGGATCTATGAGTATGCGTCCCTCTGTGTAAAATAAGACAAAGTGGGCTTAGGCGGCGCACTGCACTATGTCTGAGCGAGTGACAGTGCAAGAAAAGGGAGAGGCGAAAGAAAAGAGGGGAAGGATGAGATGAGTGCACAAAGTGAACAGATAAAGCGGGGAATAAGACCCCCACGGACCGACAGGCCTGCGCAAAAACACACGCCCGCAACCCGCTCCTGACCTGCAGCACATCCTATGAATGGAAGGAAATTGTTTCCCAAAAAAGAAACATTTAAAGGCATGAGTAACTACAATAATACAATCAAGCTTGCTTCCAGGCCGACAAGCGAGAGGAAGGGACAAAGGTATACAAGGGGGAGAGAGTGAGAGAGAGAGAGAGAGAAGAAGGACAAGAGAAAAGAAAGACAGAGAGAGAGAGAGAGAGAGAGAGAGAGAGAGAAAGAGAGAGAAAGAGAACAAGAGAGGTTTATTTTATTAGCCTTTAATAAATATCTGACAGATTTCCTCAGGAAATATCGCAGATCACATGTAAAATAGTTTAAGACTGATGTCAACTGCAGCAACATATGAAATCTATTACTGAGAAGCCACAGCAGGCACAGAGTGAGAGCGAGAGAGTAAGTGCGAGAGAGAGAGAGAGAGAGAGAGCGAGAGAGCTGCACTGAAAATCATGCAGAAGAAAAAAAAAGATCTCATGGCCTTTCCAAATTCTTCGAGAGGTAAAAAAGTCAGCCAAGACACAAAATCAGAGAAAAAAAGAGAAGGGGGAGAAAAAAAAAAAGAACAGAAATGCATGCATACACTTATACACACACATACACACACATACAAATGCTGAGCTCCACATCCTGCTGGGGTTGAGGCCAACAGTGTGGAGAGTGCCCAGACTGCTGCCAGCTTGGCGGAAAAGATGGATGGATGAATGGATGGATGGATGGAGCTCTGGTAGAGCAAGGGGGGGCCATGGTGCCCCCAGAACAATACCAGCTGTGGGACGGCATGGGCAGGAAGTGGCCGAGCCAGGAACTTGACAGAGTAATCAAGCCAGCTGTGCCACCGGGCAGCCGCCGGAGGACGAAGAGTCCCGTCCAGAGGGCCGTCATACTGACCCGAGAGCGCCCGGACAGCCCAGAGTTTATTACAGGTTTTCTTATTCGTTCTAATCAGCAGCTTGCTCCGAAGCCAATGGGCCTGCAGTAATCCAAACGCTCGAGATCTAATCGGGTTGATGAACAGTTTGAACTTCGGCACTCTTATGAACAGATGCGGTGGACAAGAGGACAAAGGCATATTTCTCAACCTTTCTCTCCACCCTATTTATAATACACACACTCAGACACACACTGTGGCAGTTCTGTATTTTGGATGGTTTCAGGAACTAGCTCTGCCCCCCCTGGTGCCAGTGTGTCTCAGAGTGGCAGCTGAAAAACTCCAACCTCTCGGTTCACTCAGAACCAAACCACAGGCTTGTACCCACAAAGCCACTCAAACCTGGACTGATACCCATTGCATACACACACACACACACACACACGACGCAGGGTGAGAGTGACCGCACATACCGAAGAAAGAGGTAGCGGCACAGAAAATGAGAACTAGCAGTGGTTTCTGTTTTTTTCTGTTCTCTCCTTCCCCTTTTTAATCATGAGCCCATCAGAGGCCACTGAGAGTTCAGCTGTGGCATGGGAAGGTGGTGGGAGGGGCAGGGTCGATATGAGCAAACCACATACACATACACATATCGCAGCGAGAGGTGAAGACTGCTCTAAGCAGCAAGCCTGTCGGCAGGTCTGTCTAACGACTGATAAGCGCCATGCGAGTACAGGGATGAAGTCTGCGTTGTGGCAGGGCGAGTGTGAGATTTCAGTTTTGGGTTGGGGGGGACGACGCAAAAAAGCCTATGTTCAACGCTCGGATTGAAGTGAGACTGATCCAGTTGAGGGATGTGATGGGAGGCTGGTGTGGGAGACCAAAACAGGCCCTTATAAGGCAGCCTGGAGCTGTTTTCTTTTGCTCTTCACTGTCTCACACACTCCCGAGTGCTGCACGTTCAGAGGGGAAGAGACGATCCTTCCAAGTCAACATATTTACATATTTGTAGCAACGCAGGGCTATTTGTGCAGGGGGCTGGCAGGCCTGTGGTCAATGTGGCCGCTGGACACGTACATCTGCATCCGCCTCTCCTCTCCAGCAAATTCCCGCACCTAGCAGAGCCTCCTCGAGGAGAGGAGTGGCGTGTGGAGTGGGTGATGTTTTTGTGTGTTTTTTGCAAGCGCTGGTGCGAATTTTATTTTTCTCTGAGGTTTGCTCTAATTTTTTGAATATGCAAGCAATCCCGACAGAAGCGCACTTCCTCCGCGGCCTAACCGACAATCACTGCACACTGCAAACAAACACAACGATGTTACAGCAAAAGTCACGGCGTTAACAAGCCTGTAAGGTTTCACTCTCGTTGGGCTTTCATAATGAATCTGTGGGAAATGAGCGATGAGCCGGTGCAGGAACCTAAGTGACTCAGGCAGTGTGAAAGAGCTCTTTTCCTTCTGTGTTTCATTCAACTGGGTAGGGGCCTAAGGTAAAGCCTTGAGGAACCCCACAGCGCACTGCAGCCCAGCTTCCCCTCATCTCCTCCAGCTCCGTGAACGCAGCGCCATGTTGCTCTTGGCAGAACTCTGCAGGCTGTCCCTGCGTGCCTGAAAACCAGCACGCACCCCCCCAAACTAGTCTCCCCCCCTCTGGCCAGTCCTTGCAGCCAAGGCGCACATTTCTCAAATATTCTCCTGCTCCCAGTGAACAGCACATGGACAGTGTGCACGGAGAGCAGGCCTGGGACTGACAGCAGGTCGGGGGCCAATCGTTCCAGCTCCGCTCTCATCCTCTCCCCGGCGGCACGTTTACGACCCTTTCACTCTGACTGTCACTCAGCGGCTGCAGGCAGGTGTGTTTCGCTACATCTCAATTAGAGCAGTGCCCATCAAAAAAGAGGGAGCAGACGGGGAGGAAAGCATACCGCAGATTTGCTCTGGTTGCTCATTCTGAGAGAGAGAAGGAAAGAAGCAGAGCGTATAAAGTCAACGAATAAAAACGCAGGACTGGGCGGACTGAAACTCTATATACACCCAGCGATAAGCAAGAGCCCAGATCTCAGCACTGGTGGAGTGCAACATCAAAACCATGTGATTCCATTAGTTACAGGTCTTTTTTTTTTTTACACAGTTTAAAAAAAAGCCACCAATTCGTTTCATTACGAATGGCCCAATAGCCCAACTCATTAAAGTGTTGTACATTAAGATTAAAAGCGTTCTTTCTTTGTCCAAAAAAGTTACCATTTCAGAGAGGTTATGTTATGACTGCGATGATGTGTGTGTGTGTGTGTGTGTGTGTGTGTGTGCTTATTAATGTGCAGTGCCTGTTTGTATCTTCATTAAATGGGGCTCAGACCAACCAGTAGGAAGCAAAACCGTTTGCCTCTGACAGCAGAGGATGGACGTTTAACCTCAATCCCACAGACCAGCTCTTTGGCAGGAGAAGAGCCTTTATATTTATTATTTAATTTGTTTTTTCTAAACTTTAATTTAAACTTTATTTCCTCTGTGAGTCTGGGGTCTGGGCATTTCTACATAAATGAAGCTTCTCGGAAAAACAGAGGATGAGAGGGAGAGCGAGAGAGAGAGAGGGAGAGAGAAAGAGAGAGAAAGGGAAAGAGAAAGAGGGAGAGAGAGAGGGAGAGAGAGGGAGAGAGAAAGAGAGAGAGAGGGAAAGAGAAAGAGAGAGAGGGAGAGAGAAAGAGAGAGAGAGAGAAAAGGAGAGAGAGGGAGAGAGAAAGAGAGAGAGAGAGGGAAAGAGAAAGAGAGAGAGAGAGAGGGAGAGAGAGGGAGAGAGAATGAGAGAGAGAGAGTGACGGAGCTAAGAAGAGGGGAAAAAAGAGAAAAAGCAGAGTCTGTCTCCTGGGTGCCCTTCTTGCCATCCCATTTCCTATGCATCTGGTCTGTGTTTGCGCGCAGAAGGAGTGGGGGAGAGAGGGAGGGAGGGCCGTCTGGGGCCGATTAATAACCAGTGATTTATAGGAACTTTTATAGAATAATACAATAAAAATGTGTGCGTACGTGGTTTGAGTGTGCACTTGAGTGTATGTGTGTATGTGTGGGAGTGAGCGAGCAAGGGTTCACACGTGTGTGTGTGTGTGTGTGTGTGTGTGTGTGTGTGTTTGTATGAGCAAGTGAGCACACAATGGTTTTCTAATTCCGGGGAATCAAAAACAAATTATCGGGAAAAAAACAGACGCAGATCAGGGTAAATTGGGCACAGATGGATAAAGTGAGGCAGGAAGTCAAAAAAGAGAGACTGAGAGGGAGTGAAAGAAAGATTTTGTGAAACAGAGACTAGGAGAGCGAGAGAGAGAGAGTGAGAGAGAGAGAGAGAGAGAGAGAGAGAGAGAGGGAGAGAGGGAGAGAGAGGAGTTACATGTAGAAACTGGGTGAGAGAAATTGAGAGAGAGAGGGGATACAAGAGACTGAGTGAGTGAAATTGGTACAGAAAAAGAGAGAGAGACAGAGCAGGAGTTAGGTAGAGAGATATTGACACAGAGAGAGCGAGAGAGAGAGAGAGAGAGAGAGAAATTGATATTGAAAGGCGGTTGAGAAAAGCTGTGAAAGAGAACTACCTGGAAAGGAATGTTTTGTAAGAATTTATGAATGTGTGTGTGAGAAAGAGAGAGAGAAGGAGCAGATACAAAGAGAGAGAGAGATAGAGAGAAGGAGATAGATAGCGAGAGACAGACACACACACACACACACACACACACACACACACACACACACACAGAAGGAACAGAGACAAAGAGAGAGAGAGAGAAAGAGAAGGACAAGGATAAAGAGAAAGAAAAAGACAGAAAGGGGCACATATGGGGTGAGGAAGAGGACAGTGGAAAGAAGAGGAAGGGAAGAGATGGAGGGATCATGACAGTTCCCATGCCCTGTACAGAGGAAATGGGCTCCACAGGGGGGTAAATGTGTGTGTGGGTGCATGTCTGTGAAAGTGTGTAAGGGGGTACAGGCAGCTTACGACATAACATACGCACTCCAGGCAATGATGACCCACTCAATACTCCTGGAGCAAAAGTACTCTGGACACACACACACACACACACACACACACAAATCTAATTCTACCAGCCACTCTTGTATCAAATGACTTTGACATTGTATTGTAATTCCATCACTCTAACCACCTTCAGAGGTGATCTTGGATACAAACGACCGCAGAACATTTGTAGTCTGGCCACTAAAGCAATCTTGATGAAGTGCCACCCATATGAACCACATCATCGCCCTCGCCAGAAAATTCATAACAATTGTGCGACTGTTTGGAAACTGTCTGCTATCCAAGCGAGGACCTTTCAGCCTCAAAACAAATGCAGCGGCAGAGTGATGTAGTAAACATGGAGGAAACTCTTCCTGCAGCTGAAATGATGTAAGTAATCCATTCACAAATGGCGAACAGAGACATACTGGAAATGCCAGGTGGAAACGGCTCTGTGTTTTAGTTCTTTTTGGAGATCAGATCACTCAAGTGCTGTTAATGCGAGGGTCATTCTGAAAATAATATCCCTCCCATGTGTCCCTCAGAGCACAGACCAGACCCAGCACACCTACACTGAACTGCTATTTTTGACTCCTATAACCGTCATATTACGTTGATTTTTCTGTGTGAAATGTAGACAGAAATGCGAATGTGAAACACTGTGTCCGCTTACGGCACTTTTCCATAGGTAAACATGAACCATGCTGTACCTGAACCGTCTTGCGATGGCATGGAAGTTGAAGCAAGCTTTGATTTTCCGGTCTATCTCCGCCCGCTAACACCGCTGTGCCCACAGATTATAGCCGGTCGTTTGTTCCAAAACTTCGTCAACGGAGTCTAGCCAGCAGACCTTTATCCTTCATGGACGCCTTTGTTGTTGGAATCTTTTATTTTTGGTACTAGTTTATTTTTTTAGAGTAGTTTAAGTTTTTATCTCGATCGGCTGCGCGTTCATGTGGCGTCAAAAAACGTTGCAACGTTTTCTTGACGTCCATTTCTGCCGAAATCTTGACGAACGCAAAAGAAAACGTTGGCGTATCAAGAGGATTTTAAAAACAACAATACTGATTAAGTTTTAACAAAGAATAAAACTTTGTTTTCAGTGTAGAACTACAACGTGTTCAATGTTGAACTACAAATCAACATGTAAACAATCTGGAGAGAATAATTACTGCCCCCACTGGTGAATACACGAAAGTTCACATTAGGCAATGAATATCTAAACCACCTGAAGTGATGTCCTGCGACACCTTTGACTTTTCACAGCATTAGAAACTCCCACTAAAAATTACCTTCAGCCCAAATAGACAGTAGCCCTTATCCAGTAAAATAATAAAGGCCTCTTTCCAAGTCCGACTGTTTTCATTTTTTTTGCCAATCAAAAAGCAGTGATTTTGTCCGCCTGGCTGCGGCCTGATTGCCGTTGAGCAGGGCATCGACAGCATGGGTGCTACGCAGGTAGAGGTCACTTTATTTTGTAAAAGAAAATCGTTTGTTCATAGTATGGCACTGTTGTGCCAGTGGAAACCACCATCAGTGTCCACTTTATTTAACAGAGAATACTGGTCCACCTTGCATAGGTACTGGCAATAGCTCTCACACACACAGTCACACACAAATACACATAATTGGCATATCAGTGTCACTGCTGTACTAGGAATGAACCATCACTCAAATAATACCTGGCCACTGTGGTTTTTGCTGGTCTCGACTATTGATGCATGGTGCCATCTAGAATGAATCATGTCTTTGCATTTTTATAAAAATGCAGTTGGCAGTTGGTAGCATAGTGGTCGTGGGTTCGATTAGACCCCTAGGCACCTCTGAGGTACCCTGAGCAAGGTACCGTACCCACATACTGCCAGACCCTGGGCGCTGTGTTCGTAGCTGCCCCATGCTTCACTTGGTGAATGGGTTAAATGCAGAGGAAGTATGCTGTTCACGCTGTGGTGTGTTCATGTATGACCAGATTGTCACTTTAATTTAATATATATTTTGTAAATGCAAAAAACACATCCTTGCACATCCTTAATGATATCTGCAGATCATATTGCATCATCACATCCTCGCCTACTCCTCCTTCCGTGCTCCAGCACTCAGATTCATCAGGGCTTAGTTCATTGTCCACCTACTCACCAGTTCTGAACTATTTATATGGAGTCAAGTGTTGCTTCAGGTCCTTCATCATTCTCATTTTTGACTGCCCTTCTGCAATTTTGATTAGGATTTGGGATTTTCAATGCAATACCTGTTTGCCAGATCTGTGCCTCGTGAACTGTTTTTGAACTCGTGTTTAGATCGCTTTAGAGATTGAAGAAAAAGAAGAAAAGAAAGAAAGAGAATGAACCTCGCATCTCCAAAAAGTTTTAGAAGAATTCCATAGAAGAAAGAAAACTGTTTCTAATTTAATTTCTATTTATGTACAGTATAGTGTCTTAGACACCTGAGAAAAACATACTTGTTTACTACTGTGCAATAGTATTTAGATAAACACTAATATTATAATAATATAAAGAACAGGAATACAGAAAATAGTGGGTTTTTTTTATGGCAATGTGTTCACTTAACCATTTACAGACCTGTGTCCTCACGGAAGCCCAGGATCCTTGTAGTGACCATCAAATATCATCCTTGGCTCTTATTACTTCATTGGATTCAATTGTGTGTTGCTTATGGAATTGTATTAATCCACGTAATGACTGGAGGCACAGAGTCAAACCTGTGTTCTTCTAACCAATTCACAAAAATACTCATACGACGTGTTTTTTTGTCTTTATTCTAATGCTCACTTGTGCTCTTGCTGGCAGAAAAAGCCCCACAGCTGATATATGCCTTCAAACAGTTTGCACTGGTCTACAGGGCAGCTGGTGGCCTGGTGGTAAGAGAGCTCCTCCTGTGCCTGGAAGGTCACTGAGGTGTCCGAGCGCTGTGTTCCTGGCTGCGCGCTGCTCCACTGGGCTAAATACGGAGAACAGTTTCACACTGTGGCCACTTACACTTAATGCTTTTGCATGCCATTAAAAAATGGTTCATTTGTTGTAAAATGTGCTCACAGTGTAAACGGGCTACTTAGCCTATCAAGCAGTTATGAAGTTTTCTTATCAACATTTTTATTTTGTTGGCACCAAAGATTCTGATCCTGATACTGATTCTGAAGGCCATGGTGGGCTTGAGCACAACGGGATTATCCAGAGCCCAGTGATGAGTTATGGGTGGATCGGGTCTTCTGGGAAGGCCAGGCAGGTACAGCTGGAGCGTGAGAGGAAGTGGCGCTCGCGTCCTGTCAAGTGGGAGGCCATACGGCCGGCCAGAGGAGCCAGCAGAGGGCCGACGATTAGCGAATAGCGAATATGAATGACTTCCTGCCAGGAGGGTCTGGACTGTGGCATCTGTCAGTGAGGATCTGCTGCCTTTGTACATGGAGCAGAGACCAGTGTGGGCCTCCTGACACACACACACACACACACACACACACACACACACACACACACATATGCAGGCTTGCCCAGGCAGTCCCCTTTGACACAGATCTGAATCACATGCTTGCCTCTGGGCACTGCCACCCACACAAACAGCCCTGCTGTCTCCCAGCATGCCCCTTGCCCCACTCCCACTCACTCAGCTGGAAGGGGGGGTGGTGATATTGGCAGCTGTGCTGCAGTGGCCCCATGCTGGAAACTTCATCAGTGAATCACACTTGCCCTCATACACACACACACACTCACACACACAAACACTTACGCGCACAAACGGATAGCAGAACACTTCCTCTCCTTCTCTTATACACACAAATGATGATATTACTATCTTCGTGAGGACTTTCCAAAGCCTGATGTAAAGCGTAGCGGATTAATGCAGTGCTTAACCCTAAACCTAAGCTTAACCTCAAGCCTTAGAGATGAGCAGGGTGTATGTTTGGCTCCGTCACATAATCACAAATGTCTTTTTTCTTGTAAGGCATAGCCAAGTGTCCTCACATCTACACAATTCTCATGTTTTATACTCTCATCACGAGGTCCACTGAAGGTATTAAATACAGACCCGCATACACACAGAATATCTGGTGTCTTTTGCATCACAGCTCTTGCTGAGAAAAAAGGGGAAAAAATCTGGTGGAAAAAAAAAGTCTGCCACAACTAAAAAATACCCCCGCTTACTCAGTCTCGTACTCTCAAGTTCTCTCTTTCTCACACTCAGACATTCTCACCAGTGAGACCAGGCCCCGAGAAGGCCTGACTGCTGACACATGCAGAGTTATCAGGACGTTCTGAGGTTTGGGAACTGATATTCCAGTTGTTAAGAAACTAGAAGCCCGCTACGGAGTTGCATGCAGATAGAGAGGCTCATTAAGGTTATGAGAAGTGAAATGCTTTGGTGCTGAGGTCGAATTAAGAGGAACGCAAAAGCAGAAACTTGTGCCCAAATTTGAGCACGAGGGCAATGACTGTGTGCTTTTTAAAAAACACGCCATGACTGCGAGAGTGTGGCTCCCACGGAAACATCGCGTTTCTATGTTTGAGAGCGTAGCTGGTACGTGTTCAAAGCCCATGGACTACGTGCCGACCTGCCTATGCACACGTGTCTGAGAGAGTGTGTGTGCGGTCACCACTGCGCAAATGAGACCACAGTGCATCAGATGAGTCTGAGAATGTGGGAGAGATAGATAGAGAGAGAGAGAGAGAGGCAAAGACAAAAGCAGAGAGAGAGAGAGAGAAACAGGTACATAGTAAGAGATAGCGAGAGCCAGTAAGAGAGGAACAGAGAAAGGTGAGATAAAGAGGATAAGAGATAAGTGAGAGAGGGGGAGAGAGAGAGAGAGAGAGAGAGACAAAGAAAAAGAGATGGAAAGAAAGCAAGAGAGAGAGCTTGAGGTTCCGGCGTGTGGCGCACTCAAAAGCGTGGGTACACCAGCAACCCAGAAAAAAACCCACACGCAGGTTTCACTTCTGCCTGCTTTGGCAGCAACTTCACACACTGCAGTAACTTGGTGCACCCGAGGTGAAGAGTTCACCCGCAGGTCATGGCACAGGCTGGAAGAAACAGAAACAAACACCATGTTCATCTCCCGACATGCAAATGTATATTTCTGTGCATATCTGTGCGCACACACACACACACACACACACACACACACACACACATAGAGGCACGTAATGAAAAAGAAAGAGCAGAAACATGGCACCAGGGCTTAGGCTGCTTCTGGCCTGGCTTTGAACTGGATTCAATTTGACTGGAAGTGAATTGAATTGAGGGGGCATGTGGACGGGTCAGGTTGAAGAGGCAAGGTTATTGTGCGTGTGTGGTACTGCATCAAGAGTAAATACAGCCAGTGGATGTATCTGTGAGTCAACAAACGAAGGCCTATTTCTTCATCTAAAGGCATAAATAACAGTAAGTGTTTCAAAAAAAAGAAGAAAGGAAAACACAGAACCACTCTGGTGGGCTGGAAGGCAAACAGTTCACTTTTTAAAAAAAAATCTGCCACTTCAATAATATTGCTGTGTGTGTGCGTGTGTGTGTGTGTGTGTGTGTGTGTGTAGATGGCGCTCAGAGTGAGCTCTGCAGAAGTCAGCTGGGCTGAGGGTGAGGGGGGGTTGAGCCTTTCTCATGGCCTCTTGGTCCGTCCTGGCCTTTCGTCCAGCCGCACTATTGGTCAGCACGGGACCCTGTGACAAGGCCAGCATCGCGCACAGCTCAAACCCAGCCACACGCAGTCTGCTGCACTCGGGGGGTGGGGGGTGTTGGCTGCTGAATGACAGTGTATAGTGTTAAATGAATGTGTCATGCATGGCTGCCTCAGATGAGCGGTCAGGCAGAGGCAGGGATGGCGGCGCTCGAGTCAGAGTTGGCGACTAGCGGAGGCTCAGTAACAGGAGAGGCCTGCACTCTGCTGGACACACGGAGACGCTGCAGCACTCCACACGTCTCCCTGCAGGCTGCCTTCAGATTACAGGGTTTCTGTTTTTTGGTCGAAGACTACATTCACAGTTCAGATCTGTTGTTTCCCTGATGGATCACATCTGTGTTTTGAAACGAGAGTAGCCACGAAACAACACTCTTCTCAGGATTCTGAGATCTGAACGGATCTGCATGATCACATTTTGTCATCAGATTAGTTGCTGCTACCACATTTCCACATTTGCTGCATTCCCAATTCACCGCATTAGTTGAAGTGAAACCAGTTTGCCATGCGCCGCGGATTATTTTACTGTCATTTTACTTTCACAGTGTCACATCAAGGTCATATGTCCAAGATGGTAACATCATGGGACAAGGAAGTCAAAAATTAGAGGAATTTTCACCCTTGACCATGAGAAGACCAAAGAATGAAAGGAGCAGCTGTTTTTAAATGATATAATAGAATGTAGTCCTTACAAGTTCTGACAGTGACAATATGTGACCCTACATTGGAAAAAGGTGTCTGTGTGACTATAATAAAAGCTGTCAAATGGGCCTTTTTAAAAAAATTACATAGCGTCTTGCACATGTTACTGTACTGGGTTGGGCAAGAGTGTGTTCATACTACTGATAAATACGGGTCACATGCAAACATGAACTGCGCGTGCCGGAATCCATCGAGGCAGAAATAAAGGGAGTAAATAATAGGAAATGAGCAACAATGTGAACACAATCTATGAGTAATTTCAGCGCTAAAAATGGATCCCACACCATCGGGCACAGCCCTTCAGTAAAGGTCAGAAGGTGATGATGCATCAGGCTTAACCTCATTCTCTCAATGACGGATTTCTGAATAAATAAATGGACCGAGGCAAGGCAGGGCAGGGCAAGGCAGGCCAGGGCAAGGCAGGGCAGGGCAGGGCAGGGCAGGGCAGGGCAGGGCAGGGCAGGGCAGGGCAGGGCAAGGCAGGGCAGGGCAGGGCAGGACAAGGCAAAGCAAGGCAAGGCAAGGCAAGGCAAGGCAGGGCAGGGCAGGGCAGGGCAGTACAGGGCAAGGCAGGGCAAGGCAAGTCAAGGCAAGGCAAGGCAAGGCAGGGCAGGGCAGGGCAGGGCAAGGCAAGGCAAGTCAAGGCAAGGCAGGGCAGGGCAGGGCAGGGCAGGGCAAGGCAAGGCAAGGCAAGGCAAGGCAAGGCAGGGCAGGGCAGAGCAGAGCAGGGCAAGGCAAGTCAAGGCAAGGCAAGGCAAGGCAAGGCAGGGCAAGGCAAGGCAGGGCAGGGCAGGGCAGGGCAGGGCAGAACAGAGCAGGGCAAGGCAAGGCAAAGCAAAGCAAGGCAGGGCAGGGCAGGGCAGGGCAGGGCAGAGCAGGGAAAGGCAAGGCAGGGCAAGGCAAGGCAGGGCAGGGCAGGACAGGGCAGAGCAGGGCAGGGCAGGGCAGGGCAGGGCAGACCAGAGCAGGGGAGGGCAGAGGGCAGCTCTATATGTAAGAAGATGAAAAATACAAAGTAAAAACCCTGATTAACGTAAAGCAGTGTACTGAGAAGCTACTAAATGCCATGTAGCCCTTGTCTCTGTGAGCAGCCAGAGGCCTTCTCTACTGCTTAAGTTCTTTTTAACGACTAGACCACCCTCATGTGCCTCATCAGAGCGGGCCTGCTCTTGTAAATCAAAGTGAGTAAGTGGGCACTGAGCCACTGCCAGAAGCAGTAGAGGCTTAAGAGACAGTAGTTAGGTGGCTGAGGACCTGACGGCATGTGCCATTAGTCTGTGAGTGCCTGTAATAACATTAAGATCAGGACGTAGGGCCATACACACATAAACACTCTGGCTGGGTACAGTAGCACCTTCTCACCACCCATAAATCACCTGGAGTATTAACAAAGAGATAAGAGTGTTTCCATTTATTATACACACACAAGTGGGCTGTATACACAAGGCCACACTGCGGCGTGGGGCTCTTTGTTAGCGGCAGTGGCACATTGTGTTTATCATAAGAGTCACCTGTTAATACCAGAGGCCTGAGCTGAACCAGAGAGTGCAGGGACAGCAGGCATGAGGAATCACACACACACACACACACACACACACACACACACACATGGAAGTTGCCAACTCCAACTAACAGCAATCTGGCACATATGCCTCTCTAAATAGCTGCTAATTGACCTTTTAATTATAGAAGATTACAGTGCTGTGCACAAGTCTTGGCACCTTTAAAAACCGTTTAAAGCCGTTTTTCTCAGCGTGCGATAACGAATGCGTCTTTTTGCTAACAAAGTTATCACTCTAATAAATGCAAGCAAACAAGAAAACAGGAAACACTTTTGTTTGTAAAAACCAGTAGTTCATATTCCGTGAGCTGGTAAGGAGAAGTTCGGTTCTAGATTTCCCCTTGATGCCTCCTGATTTAATTTAATGAAGTAAAACCAGGTTTCTAAAGGGAACTATAAGTAATACTGGGCTTCCAATAGGTAATCTATTGTTTATAAAATTCCCTGTACAATATGATTCGTGTTTGTTATTTTTAAGTGTATTTTATGTATTTAACTGCGTTCATTTTGTGTTAATGTAAAAAAAAGTCACTGCTCATCTAAACAGTAATTGTTATTACTTTTGCCGGTGCCTGAGATTTTGTACAGTACTATACATCTAATCAGTCCCAAAAAAATTCCCATAATAAATTCCCTTTGCATTTAAAATATACATTTAAACTGAAGTATTTTGATTTTTAAAAAATTCTCATTAAGAGTTTTGCCAGTGGTGTACAAAGCTTGTCCAACCAAGCAACCTCAGTTTGTAAGCATTTTGTAAGCATGGAAATCATTGAGATGTCAGTTGTAGAATATTTTGTCTAGCACTACACTGTAAACCTTCATGTAACTAATGTAAGTCGTAGGTTGTGAGATGCATGCAACAAATTTTTGCAGTGATGCAAAGCAACACAAATAAAATCAAAGCACTCAGCACATTCCTGAATTGAACAGCTCGTCCATTTTTTATGCTATTCTCTGCTCTGTGTGAAATGAAGGCGTGTTAAGAAAGGAAATATTGAATAAGGCTAATGAAAAATAACAAACAGTAACACAAGCAGCCATTACAATACTGTAACTGTTAACCT
The DNA here is from genome assembly GCA_037974565.1 of Clupeocharax schoutedeni. Classification (NCBI taxonomy): domain Eukaryota; kingdom Metazoa; phylum Chordata; class Actinopteri; order Characiformes; family Alestidae; genus Clupeocharax; species Clupeocharax schoutedeni. The sequence continues at coordinate 18,832,645 of JBBPDH010000001.1, forward strand.
AAAATAAATAGTTACATTAATACTTAACTGTTAATATGACATTTAACTTCCTCTTGCTCTGTTTTCTTGTCCATTAATTGTCTTTTGGTGATATCAAGTATCTTTTTAAGTGATTATGTGACACAGTTGTATTTCAATCAGGTATAGGGTATGCCCAAATTTCATACTATACCCTGAGTACTTTTTTATAGTTACTTAATACACAGCTGCCAATCAACATGCAGGCTGCTCAACAAATCGACTGTAACTTAATTCTGAACCTATTTTCATAAAATCTGGTTTGTATTACATGTGAAGAATTGAACATGATACTGTTTAATTGTTGTAACTATATAATTAACCAGTATCTGATTGCTGGGTGATTAGGAGGTCTGATAAAAATGTAGATTAAAAGTAAAAAATGTAAAAATGTAGATAGTGTTATGAAGATACCTAGTTGTTTGTTACTGTATTAATAATTACAAACCATTAGTAAAATAAAT
>JBBPDH010000001.1:18986000-18997440 GCA_037974565.1 Clupeocharax schoutedeni
GAGAGACAGAGAGAGGGAGAGGAATGAAGACGGAGAGAGAGAGACAGAGAGAGAGAGGAATGAAGACAGAGAGAGAGAGAAAGAGAGAGAGGAATGAAGACAGAGGGAGAGAGAGAGAGAGGGAGAGAAAGAGAGAGTGAGAGAGAGGAAGGAAGACAGAGAGAGAGAGAGAGAGAGAGAGAGAGAGGAATGAAGACAGACAGAAAGAGAGAGAGAGAGAGACAGAGAGAAGGAGAGGAATGAAGACAGAGGGAGAGATAGAGACAGAGAGAAAGAGGAATGAAGACATGGAGGGAGAGAGAGAGAGAGAGAGAGAGAGAGAGCAAGAGAGAGCAGGAAGAACCAGGTGAGAAAGTGAGCAGGTGGTAAAGTCAGGACTGTCACAGCAACAAAACAGTGACTGTTAAGCCGAGGAAAAAAATCCATTAACAATATAATTTATTGTTTTATTTATTTATCTATTTAATTCTAAACCGTTATTATGAGAATACACCACAATAGACCACCCGGCTAATTATGTTGCTTTTGAAAGTAACATTGTGCACCTAATTGAACTGAGGGTTGTGAAAGTGGAGGGGTGGAACAGCATATTCCATTTTTCTTTTTCTTAAAAAAATGTTTTTTTTGTGGTATAAAACACACACTGCAGTTTATTAAAAAGTGTTTTTGGCAGTTAAAATATGATAATAGTTCAAATATGATAAGAAGATAAATGTATTAACTGTCATACAGTAAAAATCGCTTAGCAGGGATGTTGTGTGTATGTTATTAGGGAATGAGTCTAACATGGTTCTATACAGCACCAAAAAAGAGCTTCACTGTTGTCAAATAACCTTTTAAAATTTCATTATAGCACCTTTTTACAAGTGTACTCAAGACTTTCACCCTTATATTCATTAAAACATACTAAATTTCACCATTTTGCATTACCATACAGGCCCATAACAGTCTTTTAATAAGCTGCAATGAACACGACTGCTTACTGGAGCGGTTCCCTGTTGCACCTGATTGTAAAAAAAGAACAATCACCACTTTCTCTCCTATAGCACCTCACCCTCTTGAGGACTGTGTTATGTATGATTAGGTAGCTCTGGGTGTTCATTGCCTTTGTCAGCTTGTGCTTCTGCTCCTGTTTTAAATCCAAAGAGTTAAAAAATGTGCTTTTTTTATCCCTTTCCTTTCTCACTCAACCTATTATTGTCTCCCTTTCCATCGGTGACGGTTTCTGTTTTCGAAGCAGGTGCCTTTAGGAAGCCGCGGTAAATGCGGCAACAGGGACTGCGAATAGGAACCTGGCTCCAGTTCAGAAAAAGCAAGAAACGGACCGAATAAGCAACAGTTTACTGATGGGATGCACTCTGGAACCTATAAGGAGGAGTGTAATGGTATTGAGCTGGGGGTCTCGCTGGGCTAAATCAGAGCAGGGGCGGATAAATGACCAACGGTGGGGTCGCACTGGGCATGTGGGCCGATTAGGCCACTTCCTCTCCATAATGCTCGGCGTCAGACGCAACGGAAGTGAGAGACGATAAGGAGGACGGGTGGACGGAAGCCTTTTTATCTATCTCTCTCTCTCTCTCTCTCTCTCTATGTCTCTTTCTTTCTCTTTCTCTCTCGTTTTCTCTCTGAGCCGCTTTGGTTTACAAAGCTCTAAGAGATGTTTTTTTTTCTTTCCTGGCTTCAGACAGGGCTTGTCTTTGTGTAGGTGTCTGGCTGACCCTGAAAGAGCAAGCAGGAGAGCGAGAGGAAGAGAGAGAGAGAGAGAGAGAGAGAGAGAGAGAATGAGGGAGAGAGCAGGAGAAAAAGAGAGGGCATGTGGTGGAGTAAAGGGGATGAGGCAGAAGTAGTGAATGAGGAAGAGAGAGAGAGAGCAGATGGCCGAGTTATCGGCCAAGTCAGTGTCCTCCCTGGCACAGTGTGAGGGACGGCGCGAGGACAGCCGCCATGTGTGCTTATGTGCTAGGTGGAGGTGTTGAGTGTATGTGTGTGTGTGTTAGGTGGAGGTGTTGTGTGTGTGTGTGAAGGTGTGTATGCCCGGGGCAGAACAGAGACCACACTTATGACCTCTTCACAGAGACTACGCACTCCGTTGTGTGTATTGTGACAGTCGTATTCACACCAGGCCTTTAAGACTCGCTCCTTTCAGTGACAGAATCATGAATCATGGGACATGTAGTCTTGAAGTCCGGTGTCACTGTATAACATTATGCTTGCATGGGCTTTTATTGTCTATTTCACGACTCTCTAAATAGCAACACAATGCTGGCGTGGTATGAATAGCACATGACACTTGGCTTCGCTGGAGTTATATTGTGCCGCTTTTCCTCTGGCACAAGGATCCGTGCCGTACTGCAAACAAACGTTTTTCTTTTACAGATAAAGCGACCCATACCTGCTGTCGAGGCCTTGCTTGGCGGCAGTGTTGAAAACGGGCTGCAGCCATGCTGACTGCCTCGCTGCATTCTGATTGGTCGAAAGTTGTCATCAGTAAATGGAAAGAGGCCACTGTAGTTTTACAGTTCACACTAATATACATCAGTGGAGACGCAAACTAACATCCGGGAAGCTGATAAAGGACTCTCACTGATACATTTCAGCATGAGCTTTCAATGACGCTAGTACATCCCACAGATGCTCCATCAGTTTGAAATCTGGGGAATTTGGAGCTCAAGTCATCAGCCTGAACTCTGTTATGTTCCTCAGACCATTCATGAGTTATTTCTGTCAGCACAGGCACTTTAGGAACATGGGCTCAGTCGTTTTTGCAGCAAACTGCAATTCACTGTGAGTTCTGGCACCTTGCTATCATTATAGTCAGCATTTTTCAGAAATTTGTCCTACAGTGGCTCCTCTGTGCTCCCCATGCATATCAGTGAGCCTTGTGTGCCTATAACCCTGTCGCTGGTTCACCAGTCGTCCTTTCTTGGACAGTTTTTGGTAGGTTCTGACCACTTGGAACCCCATAAGACTTTGCTTTGATCCAGCAGTCTACTCGTCACCATTTGGTCCCAGTCAAAATCACCTAAATGTGACAGGTACCTTTCTAACAACATAATCAACGTTAACATACGGAATTATGACAACTCAAAGGACCATTTGAATATTTGATGGGTCTTTTCATGATTCACTTGTTCTTCTCTATAGACATTGCCTTAATTGAATGGTTCTTTAAAGAACCTATTATAAGAACCTATTAAAGAACCCGTTATCAGTACTAAGAGAATCAGTATCACACCAGTGCATCAGTGGAAGGACATCAGTGGGGTCTCAGGTGAAGATGAGTGTGTTCTCCGTGTGCAGATAGACTGAAAGACGCATTGATTAGGTTGAAATAGGCTGGAGTAAATAGGGCCGGCTGTGTCTGAGGATAAAGGGTGTGTGAATATAGCAGCATATTTCAGCACCATTTGCAGCAGTATGAGATGCTAATCAGGCCTGTGTAAATCTCACACAATACAAACATCTCTTCTCTGTCTTTTTTTTCTCTCTTATCCTTTGTTTTCTCCCTCTCTCATATCAATTTCTCTCTCTCTCTCTCTTTCTCTCTCCACAATACATTTGATCCTCTGCAATGAGACAGCATGTAGAAGTGGTGGGGAGGGTGGGGGTTGACGCAAGTTGAGCCCACCCTTTGCTGGGTTGCCTGTTGTTTGGATATGCCTGTCTGCAGCATCAAACATGCGACCAGGCAAAACAGGAGCATCCCAGCCCACAGCCAGGGCCACACACACACAAACACAAACACATGCACATGAAAAGCCCTAGCCTCCAGCGGCTCCAGCGCCTGCTCTGGAAAAGCGCTCGTGCATACGCTGAGGCAGAGGGGGGAAGAGAATAGAGGCAAATCACATTATACCTGCTGTAAGCTCATGCGCCCCGCTGCTGCCTGCCCGGCCCCCGATCCAGCATAATGGATTTTAAGGTGAGCAGAAAAGCAGGATGTGCCTGAAACCCACAGCGGAGCATCAACCGCTTTGGGGCTGAGACTGAATAAAGAGCCCATATTTCCACTGCACTCTGAGAAAAAGGATTTTTGTATGATTAATAATAATAATAATAATAATAATAATAATAATAATATATGTAATTTATGTTTCATGCTTAATCCCAGAGGAAATTCCTTGAGTATGTATTCCTCTGACCTGAGTGAAGCAGTGTCCAGCCGACAATGGCACCCAGGGACCCAAGAACACTTTGCTCAAGGTACCTCAGTAGTGCCTTTGGCAGTCCTGGGATTAGAACCCACCACCTTCAGATAGCAAGGGCAACTCCCTAACCACCAGCCCACCAACTGTCCCAATTCTTTTAAGTAGTCATAGTAATGTATATAACAAATTATATTATATTATTATATAAAACAAATATAATAATAACAATAATAATAATTAAAAAAATAAATAACATAATTTTAAATCTTAACTAAAACTGTTGCCTTTGCTAAAGCCCCCAGAACCCCATTTCATTTTAAAGAATGTACTGTGTTTTAGTTCTGTACATACACACACTCATGCACAGGCCCAAACGCAACAAAAGGAGGGAACTTTAGAGCGGAGGAAAGAGAAAAGAGGGATAGAGAGAAAAAGAGTGAGACAATGTGATAAAGCGGAGGACAAGAGAAAGAACTCAATCGCAGGTAATCAAAGCATGCACTTCAAAAAAGCCAGGACATTTGTTTCTATTTGCAGGGCCCTTTTCATCTGTTTGTTTGAAACTAGCAGGGTATTAAAAATGATCCGCTTCAATCACCAAAGGCAATTTTCACAGCATATCCACCCCCCCTTCCTTTTTTTAACCTCATCAGCAATGAAGCCTCGCCTTCTCAGAACCGCACAGAGCCAAGTGGAGCGGGCGCGTGGCCAGCGGGCAGGGGAGGGGACCGCAGGAGGGTGTGATGACACGGCCCAGGCCTTTGATGGGAAATAGCCGTTCATCCAGCAATCAGCAGCAATCAACAGAAGCCAGCACACACGCACATAATTGCTTGACCCTTTGCACTCCGAGCAACACCAGCAGCCAGTTTTTCATAACTTATCTGATCGGATAATGGCTTCAGGGTTGGACTGCAGCCCCAAAATATCTGATGGTATGACCAGATTTCAGAATTTGTTCCAGCCTAGAAGATAAAGACCAGTTGGAGACTCTTTCTAGCTTAACTATATCCCTTACATGTAGCTTTATATTGCTTACCCAGCTTTCTACTGCCATCGTTTGGTTATAACAAAGCATAATAACATGGTAATAACACTCAGGGACCCAAGTGTGGGGGAAATACTTTGCTCAAGGAACCTCAGTGGTGCATTTGGCAGTCGTGGGATTTTAACCCACAACCTTCAGATAGCAGGGGCAACTCCCTAACCACCAGCCTACCAACTGTCCCGATCGTTTTTAAATAGACATAATGCATATAACAAATGCCTAAAGTAATAACAAACAAATAAATAAATAAATAAATAAATAAATAAATAAATAAATAATATTGATAATATAGCGATATCCTTTGCATGTAGCTTTAAATTGTTTACCCAGGCCTCTAGTGCCATCGTTTGGTTATAACAAAGCATAAAAACATGGTAATAACACTGGAAATGAATATTTTCAACCAAATATGTGCGTAATGTTTTAACACCACAATAAAATCTTTGTGAATTCATTTAAAGTATTTTTTTTACAGTAATATTGCAATAGGCTACAATGTGCAAAGGCACGATGAGTTCTGAACTTCTTGACCAATCACAGATTCACACAGTATTTCTGTTTTTGTTTAGATAAATTCATTACAAACGTGATGCATTTAAACGACTCAAAAATGTACAAGAAAACCGATAAACAAAACTATTTGTATAACAGTGTTCTAGTGTTTTGGTCATTGTGGCTACATTTGTCTCATCTCAGTGCAGTCATTTGTTCAGTGTAGTTAATTAGCACAAACATCACAGTAATTACTGACGAATATGATTAAAGAAACACTAGCCTTAAGGTTCAGCCCTAGGGTCGACTGTGTCACTGTTTTCATTAGTGTCTTTATATTGTGTTACAAGGCAAATGTCAATAAGAGTTTACAGCAAAAATGGTATTTTTATCCATGCTCTGTTGTCAGAGTTATTATGTAGTTCATTTTGTACAATGCTGTGCAAAAGTCAGAGGTTAACATCAGAATAACATCTGAATAAATGCAAACAAACAAGAAAGTATGAAATACAATCAAGGCTTTTGTAAAAAGGACTTGAAGTTCTGTGAGCTGATAGGAAGAACACAGGTTCGGATCCAGATGCCCCCAGCCGTCTTGTTGATCCATCAGCAGCTCCTGATTTAATGTAATGCCGTATTAATCGAGCTGAACCAGGTATTTGAGGTTTTTGCTCAGAACTACAGTGAGGAGAGGAGGGCTCTGTGAATGATTAAGCAGACATACCTAAAATCACTATTGGCTGTGTTAATATTATTTGGAAATATTCTACTATTAGCTTTTAAAAGCATATCTCGCTCAGCTGAATGGGTTTTTAAATGTAATTTTTTCAGGTGTCTAAGACTTTTTGTTCTTTTGTGCTGTGAGTTTGAGCCATAGTGGTACCACACGTGTGGGCCAGTGGGCTAGGAAGGCATTACTGGCCTCACTGTTCTTGGGTAGGCGGGACATCTCTGTAGCTGATATAACAGAATATTTTCATTTCAGTCCACTGATGCTTGGCGTGTCCGTGTTTATAGTGGCGTAATGCCAAAAGATTTCTGATAGCTGTATAGGTTGGCAAAGCGAAGCAGCTCTCAGATGTTTGTGTGACTTGGAATGTGTGAAGAGAGAGACTGAGAGAGAGAGAGAGAGAGAGAGGGAGAGAGAGAGAGAGAGAGAGAGAGGTGCTGCTGGCATTTAATCCTGCAAGTTTTCTTGAGCTAATGTGTCAGGCCACCTGATCAATCCGTCTTGCAGTGTCTTGTAGCAGCTGGCCCTCAGGCTGAGTTACATAGAGACATATTAACTCTCCCACCTTGGTGCTTTGCATACACACACAAAGACACACTCACACACACACACACACACATACACACACACACTGAGCTCTTTTATCTTAGTCACACACTCAGAACCGATGTATCGGAATCCTTGGCCATGTTCGGCATTACTTACCTCGTCTGGGAAGATATATCCCTGCTTTACGCCTTCTGCTCTATTTATATTTATATCTTTGCTCGCACTCCATAATCCTGGAGGCACCGCTGTAATAAAACACTGGGAGAAATTACTCCCTCTCTTTTTTTCATCCATAGCCATTGGGAATCATTATTCTTCCTCGTCTTCTTACTCTTCACCTGTGACACTAAGTAGAAGAAAAATCATAGTCTCTACTCTTCCCTCCCTTTCTCTCTCCCCCTCTCTCTCTCTCTCTCTCTCTCACTCTCTTTCACTCTCCCCCTACAGCTACTTTAGAAAAGTCTAAGGAAGTAGCGGAGGGGGGTGGGGGGCGAGAAAGCTATGAAAAAAAAAAGCAATTAATTTTAAGCCGCACAATCCAAGCACTCCGAAAGCTTGATCCCGGTCCAAACCATTGAATAACAAACCCAGCAAAAGGCAGCCCACAGTGCAGTTGGAGGGCTAACTTTGGGACACAGGCAGGCTTTATTCCACTCTGCTCTATGTGCGGCGCAGAACTCCATCATTAGCCACAGCGCTGGAACAGAACGCTCCCAGATGCATGGCCTTGTGTGATAACCACTTAACACTGACAGCTGGGGACCAATCAGATTCAGCAGCAACCTCAGAGAGAACGGCCCATTCAGCTGAGCGCATACGCAGCCTACGAGGACGGCATTCAGCGCTTTGCGTATACTCAAATTGAATTTCCATCGTGGTAAAGCCTGTAATTGGTCACATGATCGAGCAAAGCGAAGGCAAGAGAGGTCAAGCAGCAGGAGAATGGAAGGAACCAGGAGCTGCTTCTGTTATTTATCTGTACTGTCCTCATGTAACTCCTGCTTTAAACATTCATGAGGAAATGTTACTAATGCATTTGTATATGATATTACATTTATTCCCAATTCAGGTTCTGACTTCTTAGGTTTAACTATAGCACTAATTATAGTGTGAGGTAAACACAACATGGCTAATTCCTTCCATTTAGTTCTCTTCTTCGTCACATTAATAGAATTCATCTGTACTGTTGTTGCATTTATTTGATGTGTAAAGAATAAATGTATAGATATTCACCCTGCTTGTGTCACAAACTACCTCTGTCGGCTGCGATACGTGTTTCAGCGTTTGCTGTTACTAAATTCATAATAAGCACTTACCGACACTAACTAACGTTCCGAATGTGAGCACACGCTCGCTCAGGAACCGCCGTCCTGCAGTTACGGGAGCACGTTTCTCCTTTTAGCTGGTCTTAGGAATCGCGGTAGCACGCAAAAAGCTCTGCATGCTGATTCATTTTCCTATGACTAATACCGTTAAGACTCCACCATAACTGCTCTGAGAGCAAATTTTAACTTTGATTGATTGCACCAGGAGGTTGGTTTGAAAATCTGTAAAACTGACTTTTCACTGAACTTTTCCTTTCAGGCCTCAGTGGCTAGGTTTCGTCGTTTAATAGCTATGATTCATCTCTGTGGGTAATATTGCTCCTCTGTCAGATGTTACTGTTGTTTGCGCGTTCAGCCTCACATGCTCTGATTAAAGCAGCCGTAAGTGGACAGCCTTGTTGTCCGGTGGGAGTGTGACACGGCTGAACTGTCTCTAATGGCAGGATGTGTGAACTGTAGGGCTGCACTGTAACAGACGTCTCTCTGTGTCTGCCTTACAGGCATTCTGAACCGGGCCAAGCTGCTCTGCCTCACCCTGCTATTAATAGCTTGACCAGCCTCGAGAGAGAAAGAGAGAGAGAGAGAGAGAGAGAGAGAGTCACAAACAGAAAGAGAGAAAAACAGAGAAAAAAGACAGGCAGACAGACACAGGCAGAAAAAGCCAGAAGCTTATTGCAGTCAGGCCACCTCTCCACCTAAGCTCCCTTCCTTTTTGCTCCGCCCAGCAGGGTAGTGGACTCTGGTCAGTCCCCAAGGTCAGCAATATGTGCTCACCACTCACACCTTCATACAGCACTCCAGCACTATCAAACCAGCACTGTGCCAGACTTTGAGCTGTGATACGAACTCTACTTCTTAGCAGTGCAGAATAACACGGATGCTGCAGCAAGGGTGGGCTGTAAAAGGTACTTTTTCAGGAGTGTGTAAACAAATTGGACAAATGGTAAAAGATAATATAAGATAAAACTTTATCAGTCCCACAAGTGGGAAATTTGCACTGTTCATTGCGGAAAGTGGGCAAAGAGCAGCAAAGTTAAACACAATAGAGTCAAAATGATGCCACCAGTACTGTACAAATGTACACTTTACAAATAATCTAGAAATATAAATATGGAAGTGTGTATGGAAAAATATATACGTATATATACACGTATATGTAAACGTCTGTATGATATGTATGAATGTACACACTGAGTATATGTACTATATTTATATATGTACCTAGTGTAGTATATGTAAGCACATTGTGGATACACACACACACACACATATATATATACACATATACATATTAGGACAAAGTGGAAGTCAAATCGATGACTCATTTGATGATGTCACACACACACACACAGTGGAGGAACACAGGCGTCCAACACTGATCAACTTTTATTAAAGTTCTCTGTAACATTAACAGTCAACACCACAAGTAAACTAAACTAAACAAAGACTGATACCTTGAATTTTCTGGTAGAACTGAGAGTGGAACAGTTGAAGCCGGGGCAGGACGACTCCCTGTAGTGCTAGCGTTAGCCATGTTAGCTAGCGGAGCCGTTTCAGATACAGAGTGCCGGTTCTGTTACTGTACTTTAACACCGACTTGCAGGTTCTGCAGATCTCCGTGCTGTTTGTGTGTCTAGAGTGAAGGCTCTCCACACATGTGATGTGTGTCTCTCGTCTTGTTGTGGTCTCATGTTTAGATTCCCCTTTAGGTCCCGCCCCTTTTATGAAGGGACTATAATTATTGGTTAAACCAAGGAACGCGTGTCAGTGTAAGCCAATCAGAGGCAGGGATCGCGTGGCATACACAGGCAAGGGCACAGAGAGGAAAAAACACACGACTAGTCGAATTCTCTCAGGGGGGCACAGGTACACGATGGAAGTGACAGACATTGACAAAAACAGTAATAATGCACCAGAAGAATTACACATTTCATCGAGTAATAATAAAAATAATAATAAAAGAAATGAATAAAATAGAATGGGCATCAGATAATCAGTGACTTAGTATGAAATGTATGTAGTAGCTATACACCGACTGTTGTTTACAGGCATTACTTAAACAGTGAGTAGTGCACCATAGGTATGATTATTGCACAGGAGGCAGTTATCATCATTGAACAAAGCGCCAAGGAATGATTGAAACAATGCATTAAATAGACAATATGTAATAATGATAACATATTTTCATCCTATGACAAATCTTTCTTCAGATTGTACCCTCACACGGCCAGTTTGAACACCGTGCTAAACTGCTGAGAACTAAAGTGATTCTGAACTGCTTGGATGCATCAGCGTTTTAGGTGTATATCACTTTACCACCTGTTATGCTAAATGTTTCAGCTGTGGCATCATTAAAGAGGCTGTAAGTGAAAATAGCGCTGTCTTTTTCCTCCACATCTCCTCAACGATGGTGTATTATAGTGTAAACCATAACTGAAATGCTGTAAATGCCTCTGTGTTATCCATAAACCACGCTGACTGTTGAGCTCCAGCATCGCCCAATTAAAGTCATGTTAATTGAAAACAGCCCGCTGTTAGAAGAGCTGTAATACGTGTCCAGATTAATCCTCAAAGCAGATCAAGCCTAGCTTCCAATTAAGTGGCTGATAATGTTAACCTGCACGGGAAGCCATGTAGAGTAGGAGATACATATTTAACGCTACGGATGCCGGGCCTGACCCCTCCAGCTCATCTTCCAGGGCCGTCTTCCAGCTGAGCGGTAATCAAAGCGAGACCGTTCCGTTCTGCAGCAATGATCTGATTTCACATCCTGATACCTCCGCCTTATTACAGGGCCGATGGGCATAGCTGAAAGCACATTTGCATTTTAAGTCAGAACAAAACTTTGGAAATTGATTGTATTGGATAAGCCTGCTTTATCGGATCGTTTATTTAATTGTAGAAGTTATTAGGGTATATATATGTATATGAGGGTTCTATGATTAGTCTTAAATTGAAGCTGCTCAAGGTGATGTCAGTTGGAAATTGCTCTGATAAAGCAAGCAGGGGTGACAGCGTTCCGGCACCACGCCGGATTTCCGGCGTACTGTGGCTGCGGGGAAGAAAAAAAAACAGGTTCGCGGATATTGATCTGTCATTTCTCTAGGGGTGTACTCACACTAAGCACTGTTGCCCTGAACCGGGCCCG
>JBBPDH010000001.1:19014655-19026810 GCA_037974565.1 Clupeocharax schoutedeni
TGGTTGATTAGATAATTGCATTAATGAGAAATTGAACAGGTGTTCCTAATAATCCTTTAGGTGAGTGTGTATATATATATATATATATAGTAGCACCACCTACAGTATAAATGGTGCTGAAGGGATGTGCTGTCTCCGGTGTTTCTGCTCGCTTCAGCACCTTGGACAGCACACACTGAGGAGCTTGTGTCTGTGGCCAGGGCACTTAGTATATTTATGGCTAGAAACTGATAACTGATCACTGATGAAGGACTGGTGAACTACAGACTAAATCAGCTACTGTGAGGATCAGGTCAAAGGGGGCTAGTATATTTTGAGAGAAACAGGACTACAATCTATAACTGAAAACTGCATAGTTCTTTATAGAGCCTCTCTGTATAAAGTCCCCACCTCAAAAGTTTAAAAGAATATTCCTCAGTAAATAAATATGTCATTTTTGACTGCTGCATTTATTTATTCAGTAAGACTATTTTTCTCAGTGCCTGGAAGCATAGTGACACCAACAGTTTGTCACACACGCTGTTAAGATACTGGCCATTTTTTAAAGCTCAAAACATAAATTCTCTGTTTTTCTTGGGTACAGTATCAGATGCCCAGTTTCAGCCAGCCTTTAAAAAGCCTCTCTGTTTGCCCTTGAGACTGACACATGGTAAAGAATTGTTCCACCATGCAGAGACTGTGTGCTCTGAGAGTGTTTGGGAGAGGTGAGTGAGTGTGTGTGTATGTGTGTGTGTGTGTGTGTGTGTGGCGGCAGCAGCAGTGAGGTTGACTTTGGCAGGTTGGGTTGGTGCCAGAGTTAACCCTGCCCCCTTGTTTACTTTTGTTTACCACAATGTCCCCACAATGTCAAAATAAGAATATTCTGGGCATGTTTTGCTGATCCCTATACAATTTTTACGCTAAAAGTTTTTTACTGAAAGAAAAAAAATTTAAACTTTACAAGAGTCGAACATTTCTACACATTAATGTCATGGTTCGGCCAGCGATCGTTAGGGGTCGCTGTTTTGGTTTGGTTTTGTGTGTGTTTTTGGGACTTTTATTTTGGTATTCTGTTCTGTTTGCTCTTTGTTTCCTGTTTACACCTGTTTTGCACGTTATCTGTCCATCGCCTCATGTACCCTGGTTTGTTTTCATGTTTATGTTTGTAGTGGCCCTTGGGCCAGGTCTTATTTCTGTTTCATGTTTCACTTTCACGTAAATAAAGAGCCTGTTTTCATGGATGCCTGTCTGTCTTGTCCCTGCTGCCCCTGAGGTAAATCACGGACATGGGTTAAACTCAACTGTGAGTCCATTTATTCATGTTCTACCCATTTATTATCAAACCAGTGCGAAACGGTCACCCTCTTTGTTTATGTAAAATATGCCCACATCAAGAGTGCATTATTATTTTCAAATTAACTTTCATTAGTAAGTGTGAGGTCATAATGATGGGGAGATCTTATTTTTTTGTGTATTTTTGTGCTACGCTTTTAAGTTTATGTTTACGTTTATCCTGAGCGACGTACATCAGTGCTTAAAGTAGTCCACAACTGTTCTTAAACCTGTAAAGCTATACTTAAATCAAGGACAGCTATTTAACCAAGTTACTGCTGGAGTAACACACCATAACAAACCCTGTCAGAGAGAAAAATCAAGTAAGTCAACAACACTGGCAAGATTGTCAACCATCGTTATTTATTTCTTCAGGTTATAATCATCTGTTCAACTACTATGGCATTTTAACCACAGTTTCCACAGCCTGTCAAACCAGTCATGAGGCAAAGTCCAACAAAGGACACTGGCACTGAGACTAACATCGTACTGATGAGGAGATACTTAGATAATTAACATTGTTATTAAAAATGGATAAACTTACAGCATTAGACGGCCACTGTTATTATGGCTACTGTCCTGAACCTGCTGTTGTGAAACTGCAGCTCTGCAGCCACACTGGCCTATCCTGTGTTTTGAAAATCAAGTAACCAGGGTGGATATAAGTACAGTACTGTGCAAAAGTTTTAGTCCCCTGAGAAAATGCTGCTTAAAAGCTGTTTCCTGCTGGACAGTGGTGTTAAGTTAGTGTTAAAACTCTTACAGTACAACAAACACAAACAACATAAATACAGTGTGATGGTGATTTAATGTGGCCAAGTGTTCGCTGAACCATTTCCAGTCCTCTTTCCTCATGGAAGCCCAGTTTTATCTGCAGCTCAATCAAATCCCTGGTTCGGCTCTTTTTACTGCAGGAGATTAAATCAGGTGCTGATTATGGAATTCTATTCATTCACCCAATGACTGGAGGCCCTGAGCAGAAATCTGGATCCAAACCTGTGTTCTTTAAACAGCTCAGAGAATATCCACTACTTTTAGAAAAAGGAAATCTGATATTCTAATAATCAGTTTTTTGCTGCAGAAAGAAATCACTGCTGATAGAAATTACTTCAAACAATTTGCACAGGTGCCTAAGACTTTTGCACAGTACTGAGTTTACAAATCAATAAAAAGCAACACATTTTTGAATGTTGAAGGCTGGTTCACGAGCAAAGAACATACAGAGCATACATAGCTGATGTGTGTGTGTGTGTGTGTGTGTGTGTGTGTGCTGTACCTGAATAATCTATGAGCACCTGGAGCTTTTCCTGAAAGGTCACAGCAAAATCTAATCACACACACACACACACAAACACACACACACACATACACACACGCACACACACACACACACACACACACACACATGTGCAGCAGACCTCCCAGATGCATCACATCATGACCCGCTAAAAGCAATGTAGCGTTTATCCGCAAAGTACGTTAGTTCAGGTTAACCTGAAAGACTTCAGGGTCACCTAATCATCCGAAACATTTCACCTCTCTTTCTGTCTCTCTCTCTCTCTCACTGTCTCTCTCTCTCTCTCTCTGGCTCTCCCTCTCCCTCACTCTCTATGCCTGTTCTTCTGTCTGGCTGAAGCTAAAGCTGATCAGAGAAGCAGCTAGTTGCGGTGTGATCAGTGCGACGGCCAAGGCTGGGATTTTTCTGACCTTTCCCAGACTAACAGCTCCTACAGCTTTTGCCGTTGATATTCCACGGCCGCCTCTGATCTCATAGCAGCTCCATTCATTGTGGACTAAGATAAGCCTTGGCTGACATAGGTGACAGTCTGCTCTCTTTTTCCTCACGCCACAGTGCTGCAGACAGGCATGACAGAAGCCTCTGAGTTCACAGGCTGTAATTTTAGCTCAAGGCCCTTTTACTGAGGCTTTACTACTGTCTTTCATTCGGAGCTATGGGTCTTGTGACTGGCTTCACACAGCGCAGAGGAGGTCTCAATATACATACTGTACTTGACAGCGAGGTACGTGAGGTTGTGTGAGATTTCTTTGCCCCCCTACCCCCCACCCCCCAAGTCCCCAAGAGACGGAGCTGACGGATGACAGTGGTGATTACTCTATCGATGCTCTTCGCTCGCATGCAGCAACAATATGACCGTAATCAACGCCAGCGACTGTAAACGAGCTCACAATTATTCTCAAAGCTTCAGATACATAATTAGAGCCATCAATGCGCCTGTAATCACTAATGATAATCAGCCAAATATCTGGGGCCTTGTAGGTTAGGAATGTACATGACATTTCGGAACTAATTAGATCAGACACAAACAATAAACAATAAGGTGTAGCGCCTCTGCTCGGAACTTCTCACCTAAGACCCTCCTGCCTGAGGGAAGCTGAAGCGGGGAAAGGATGTCGAGCGATCGATGGTGTCATAAACCCGAGAGCTGGTGTCGTGCACTGTCACAGATAGGACAGGCAAATAGCTGCACACACACATGGCTCTGCTGTGTCTAGAACCCTTTAAAAGCACCTAATGTTAAAAGGAGAACTGCCCAGTTTATTTACGTTTACACTTTTGGCAGATTCTCTTAATCGCAGAGTCTTGAAACTACAGAAATGTGCGGCTTTAATCGCCAAACTCTGGATCGGGATTTGCATAGTTTTAACCCCAGTTTGAACCCCAGTTGGCTGCACAGGATGACACTAAGGAGCTTCTCTGTCTTAAATAAATTTTGTAAAAAGAAAAAGAGAAGAATTTACTTTAAACACGATTCAACTTTGAAAATGACCATGTCACGGTATTTCACAATATCAGTGAAAATGGAGCAAAAAGAATGAGATAAATGACTTTTCTTCAGGAGATCCAGCTTCCTGCTGAACATGTACTTGTTTGATGCCCTGATTTGTGTCTAGTCTATATTTTGTAGCTAATTTGAATCTACACTACATTTAAAGTGAGCCCAATGTGAAGCTCAGAATTGTTGGTGTCAACATCTAGAGACAATTAAACATATTCTTTCTGCCTATATATATATAAATACACTAATTCCTGTATAGAACATTAACGATAACAGCGGTGCTTGTCTCCGCTGTGATATAGGCCTCTGGTGATCATGCTAATGACTGGGGGTGTGCCGAAATCAGTAGATTAGATGTTGGAAAACACCTGCACTAACATGTAAACTATGCTGTGAGCTACATGCTATGAAGGGGAATTCTTTCTCTGTATTAAACCCTTTACCCAAGAAAAGCAGTGGGCAGCCAGGAACACGGCGTCCAGGGAGCAGTGTGTGGAGACGGTACCTTGCTCAGGGTACTTCAGTGGTGTTTAGCCGTCTTGGGACTCAAACCCACAACTTCCTGATCGCAGGGCGAACACTGTAACCACTCCTACAAGCTGCCCAAATAATATATTATATGTCTAACAAAGAGCCTTTCTTGATTCATGTGCCATAATGGACAAATTGTAGATGTGGATGTAGAAACACAAACGTCTAACTTACTTGCCCCCTAGAGGTGGTAGGGAGACAGTTCAATGTGTGTTCAGACAAAGGTATTATTAACAGCCTAGTTGTTTAAGACGGAGTCGCTTTTGTATCAGACATTAAAAAGTGGAATCATACCACACCTGCCATAATCAGACATATAAGTATCTGCATATTAATGCTGAAACAATGATCAGGGTCCTGGAGGCCCACAGCCACATTTGAGCATTTTCCCTGCTTGCAGCACACCTGTTTCAATTAAAAAGCTCATTAATGCCCCTTTCTGAGTTTAAATGTGTGTTAAAGAAGTGAAATCAATCACATGTGCAGGGCAGTGGGTTTCTAGGACCAGGGCAGGGCAACACTTGTTTAGGCTGCTGCACCTAAATGTCTGCAATTTATTCATTTTTACTGCAAACAAGGTAGATTTAATGATCATGTTTATGTATCAGCAGTTGCAGATCAAATGGGTAATATCAGCATTAAGGTCCACATTGGCACATCCCTTTAGTTTTTACTTTATTTCACAATTAATTATCAAGTTTCTCACTATTAAATTTGTACCAACACAATCAGAGGCAGAGAGAGAGATAAAGTTGAGATGTGTGATGTGAGAATGAAAATATATCTCTGGGAATTTAACATCATCTGCAAGGTGAGATCAAGAGACACTTTTACCTTTGCTGTTGCATTTTAAGTAAGTTAGACTCCAGGACGGATCAACTTTAGTGATTTTTTACATGGAACAGAGTCTTATCTCTAATCTCTCAAACAATGATCCGCAGGTTCCATTAGATGGATTTTATTACATAGAAGAACACAAGGGGCTAGCAGAAGTACACCTAACAGCAGACGCATAAGGAAGGGACCATATGCAGAAAATATACAGGGTAATCCTGAGGGTTGACCAGCACTTGAAACACTAACTCGTAGAACTTAAATACAAAACCTACTCGAACACGAACCAATCATAACCCTCATCACTTAAATGACAACACCTAACACTGGGTGTGTCCGAAATTGCCCACTAGCGTCAGTGCACTGAAATGTAGTGCGTAGTGCGCACTGCCTTCTGTAGTGCACACTTCTGTGGGTCAGTGCTGTCCTAAATATAACACTAACGTTTTGCACTTAGCGGAAGTGACGGACTAACATTTGCTTGCGATTCTTCAGCCGCCAAAATATCTGCCGTTTTTACCGCAGTGTACATCAGTACAATAACTTTATTAACGTTACTCACATTTATACCAACCAGCTGCCTCCGCTTGGGCTTGTATTTCACTGTTTGCCGGCATTATCCAACTTTTTAAGTTGGCATTATCCAACTAAAAAAAAAACGCTACGTGGTCAAAATTGCACCTGTTTAGTACGTATAGTGTCCACTAGAGTGCACTGCGTTTTCTGCGTTTTCCGTGCAGCGTCCGGGTTCTTTCAGAGTTTTAGCTCAGTTTTCAGTGTGAGCGCACTATGCACTAAAATCACGCACTAAAAGTGCGCAAGTGTGCGATTTCGGACACACTCACAGAGACCACAGACACAAACATACACTAACTTCAAAATAAGAGTCCCAGAACTCAAACCCCAATTGTGGCATCTAGCGGCCACTCTGTGGACGTCACATTCGGTTGTTTTCAGAAATTTCCTTTTTGCTTGAATCATCCATCACAGGTTATAAAAAGATACATTTTAGCTGTGTCCACTCAGCCCTGATACCCGAACACCTTTGTCCCTATGGAATATTGCACAAAGGTACATGTTCAGCAGGAAGCTGGATCTCCTGAAGAAAAGTCATTTATCTCATTCTTTTTTCTCCATTTTCAGTGATAGTGTGAAATTGAGTGACATGCTCATGTTGAAAGTTAAATCATGTTTAATGTTAAATTAAATTATTCTTTTTTGTTAATGAAATTGCTTTAAGGCAAAGAAGGTCCTTAGTGTCATCTTGTCATTACCATGGATGCTAGTTGCCTACATCTCATGTATTAACCAATTCTACACTAAAAAAAAAAAACCCAATTAAGCCAATAAAAAACCATTTAAGCTGAGGTCAGCGAAGAAACCTTGTAAAACTAGATGTTCTGTAACAAGATAATGATCTCGTTCTGGATGTATGAGGCGTGTGATAATGAGGTATTGACTGGGTTAACACATGTATTGAATGTTTAAATGAGTCTAAGTCTAATTGAACAGAAAGTGAACAACAGACCTCAACCTGGCAGAATAATTAATTAAAATTAAGTTTATGAGAACGACTACATTTGACTAGACTGCTCAACCAACCAATGCTGTTGTTTTTATATCCTAAAACCTCTAATCCCACCAATCCCTACAATTCCAACAATCCTAAACAATTACAGTACCTGAACAGACCCACAGCGATGGAAGGAGAGGCAGTTTTGACCTTGTGAGGGCACTTTGCTGGACCCAAGAGGATTTATCTTTTACCACGTACCTACTTCAAAAGAATTAAAGGCCCTATTGGCTCCAGAGGTCAAGGGGAGGCTTATAGGCGCAGGCACAGCAGGGCTCAGCTTATACAGAGGTTAACAAAAAAAACCCCACAAAGCCAGTTTTACATTCAGCGTGTGTGCACCAAGAACCCGTATCATCCACTGTTACAGACATCATAGACAAATACCTGCGAATATACACTCATACACTCACACACACACACACACACAGAGCAAGTGAGTGGTGCAGTCCAATTGCTTGGCAACTCGAGCGTGCGGTCCACGTCAAACCCGAGACACTTCAAAGTGCTGGAGAGGCTAATGCATTTTAGCGCGCTCTTTCAAGCCGCTCCCAAAGCCCGCGCTCGTCACTGTGACCCGTGAAGCGAGAAAAAGGGTGGACTCGCAGAGGCCAGTCGTCTGATCTGCTCAGTGCGGGAATAAAACAAGGCAAATAGAGCTAAGAGGCAGAAGAATGATATTTATAAAGGCTGCTGCAGGTAACCTGCCTTCCAAAGCCAAGGTGCTCTGTAGACTCTGTATCTAATAGCAAATCCGAGTTGATTATGGTTTTCTGGCTGCAGCAGAACGAGTCTGTGTGTGTGTGTCTGTGTGTGTATGTGTGTGTGGAGGGGGTATCTGTGTGTGTGTGTGTGTGTGTGACACAGATTTTCCATTACCACTTAGGCTGCTGTAATTACTTTCTCGGTCTTCAGAGAGAGAGGTGCAGAGGGTCAGCACACACGACTCGATCGGTTTAAGGTGCGGCAAGCGGATATGTTTAAAGTGGGTGACAGACAGCTCACTGTGGCCGAGGTAGAAACACTTAAAGCTACAACTCTCTCTCTCTCTCTCTCTCTTTCTCTCTCTCTCTCGCTCTCTCTCTCTCTCTCCCTATCTTCTCTTGTCTTGCTCTGACTCACTTTCCTTTCTTAATACCTCTCTACTCTATTTCTATCTCCCATTGTCCCCCTCTGTCTCTCTCTGTCTCTCTCTCTCTCTCTCTCTCTCTGTCTCTCTCTCTGTCTGTTTCTCTCTCCCTCTCTCTCTCTCACACACACACTCTCTGTCTCACTCTGACTTACTTTCTTAATACCTCTCTACTCTCTTTCTATCCCTCATTCTCTCTCTCCCTCTCTCTTCCTGTCTACTCTTGTCTCACTCTGACCCACTCTTTTTTTTTGTATCTCTATTTTATCTCTTCCTGTTTTGAATTTTTTCACTTTCACTCACTTTTTCTTGATCCCTCTCTTCACTTTCTCTCTCTCTCATTGTGTTTTTTCTCTCTCCATATCTCTCTCTCTCTCTCTCTCTCTCTCTCTCTCCCTCTTCCCTCACAGGTTTTATAGTTTCCTTTGTGAACATGATTTGGTCGCTGCTTTTGTTAATGATTTGTAATGTCAAAGTTATTTAAGTGATTTTATGATTGTGTTTTTTTCTTATTTGCTCAGTGCTCTGACTGGTTGATTTATTGATGTTTTAAATAAAGAACATTAAAAATCTAAATCTTCCTATCTCCTCTTTATTTATATCTCTTTCTTCTTTCTCTCTCTCACTTTGGCAAACTCTGTCCCTCTCTCTCTCTGTTTCTCTGTCTGCCTCTGTCTCTCTCTCTTTCTCTCTCTCTGTTTCTCTGTCTGCCTCTGTCTATCCCTCTCTCTCTCTCTCTCTCTCTCTCTCTCTTTCTCACTCTCTCTACCTATCTTCTGTTTCTCAATCTGACTCTCTCTTTATATCTCCCTTTTTTTCTGTCTCTCATTGTGGCTCTTTTTCTTGTTCTGACTTTCTTTATATTTCTCTTTTCTGTCTCGCTCTCACTCTCTCACACCTTTTCTTTAGATACTTCCTTTTCTCTCATTTATCTCTCAGACTTTCTTGTTATCAATCTCTCTCTCTTTCGTTCTCTCTCTCTGCCTCTCTCCTCTGTCTCACTCTCTCTTTCTCTAGATCTTTTTGCTTGTTCTCTCCCATCTCCCATTGTCTCTGTCTCTAAACTTTTCTAAACCAGCTCTCTCCTTTATATCTTTCTCTTCTTTCTCTCTCTTTGTGTCTCTCTCTATCTCTCTACCTGTCTTCTCTTTTTCAGTCTGACTCTCTGTTAATATCTATCTCCTGTTTCTCTCTCCTTGTGGCTATCTATCTTGTCTTATTCTCTCTGACACTGTCTTTATCTCTCTCTCTCCCTCTCCTTCACTCGCTCTCTGTTTATCTGTCTCTTCCTCTATAACTGTAGCACCTCCACTACAATCTGTCTCCTCATCCAGATCAGGGCCAAAGCCATAATTCATCCTACAGTGTGAGAGATCCATCAGAGAGAGAGAGAGAGATCTCACCAATGCCATCCATATAGACAAGATGGAGGTGGGCAGAGATGGAAAGAGACAAACAATAATACCTAGCAGACTATGTGCTTGTAGCCTTGTGTATATAGTATATTATGTTTTTGTCTCAGTGCCAAACCACTAAACGTACAAGAGAAAAAAATCTTAAGACGTTTGTTATATCTAAAACCCATTTAGCTGTGCAGTAAAAGCTTTTCAGAGCTAATATTTGAACACATACAAACAATATTCATACAGTAAATAGTGATTTTATGGCCATATGTTTGTGAAATCATTCCCAGATCTCTCATTACATTGTAGTTCTCATTAAATTTACGTTTACATTTACGGCATTTGGCTGACGCTCTTATCCAGAGTGACGTACATCAGTGCTTAAGGATTCCACGACTGTTTCTTACCTGAAAAACAGCTTAAATCCGAGTCAACTATTTAACCAAGATACTGCAGTCAGAGCATCTATACAACAACTGTTACATAATAACTAGCCAACACCTAACCCAACAATACATGAGCCATAGAGACGAGCAACGTAAGTCAAGGAAATGTCTATATTTTTTCATTTAAATAAGAAATAAGTAAGCAGTAAGAAAGAGACATAGTTAGTGGCCAAAGTGCTCCTTGAAAAGGTGGGTCTTTAGGCGACGCCGATCGGATCAGAAGAGGGAGTTCATTCCACCACTGGGGAGCCAATACATTGAATGCCTGCTTAATACTGTATAGGTCCTCCTCACCAGAATCAAGACCAGAAAACCTTATAGATCCCAGAGGAAATGTTTATGTAATGACTGCAAAGACAGAGACACAGAGACAAGAAGATATAAAGTCTAAATAAGATTTGTACACAAAAACTCACTATAATACACTATACTATATACAGAAATGCTGGATATGAACACTATAGATAACACAGTTGAGTGAAACCTACAAAAGTGGTAGTTTGGAGTTATAGCTACCAAAACAGCCCTGAAGACTTTTCTCAGTGTGGCAGGGCGCCTGAGGCTCTGTAAGTGATGAGTACTGTTTCCATGAAGGGGTGAACTCGGTCTGTAACAACGTTTAAGTAGGTGGAACATATCAAAGCAACATCCACAGGAAGTGAAAGTGAAACTGGCCATTGGTCATACGTGAACACACCACAGCACACAGTGTGAACAGCACGAAACTCAACCTCTGCATTTAACCCATTCACCAAGTGAAGCAGGGGGCAGCTACGAAAACAGCGCCCGGGGAGCAGCGTGTGGGGATGGTACCTTGCTCAGGGTACCTCAGCAGTGTCTAGCCGTCTTGGGAATCGAACACAGACTTTCAGGTCGCAGGGCGAATGCCCTAACCACTAGGCTACCAGCAGCCCCACAGGAATGCCAGCACCCAAGGTTTCCCAGCAGAACATTGCCAAGAGCATTAAACTGCCTCCACAAGCTTGTTTTCTTATCTTACTGCATCAACACACACACACACATCGGCCACAAAAGCTAAAAGAAAACATGCTTCATCAGACCAGACCACCATCTCCCATTATTCTGTGGTCCATTTCTGCTGCTCACCGTTTTTTCAGTGGTGGGCAGGGGTCAGCATGGGCTCTCGGGCGGGTTTGCAGCTACACAGCCCCATACACAGCAGGCTATGATGCAGTGTGTGTTCTATCAGAGCCAGCATGACCTTTTCCAGCAATTTGAGCTAAATTGGGTCTTCTGTGGGAACAGACAAGATACGCCAGTATTCGCTCCCCACTCACATTAATGAGCCACGGGCCCCATGACCCTCATGGCGGTTCACCAGCTGTCCTTCCTTATTGCACTTTTTGTAGGTTCTGACCACGGTATCGCAAGAACCTCCATTTTTGTCCACTTCTAACAACTAGATAACGGGCTGCTCATATTCTGCCTGATATATCCCACCTCCTGACACCTTGTATATTAAGACGTGTGTATGGTCACCATTTGTCATACACAAACACACCACAGCACACAGTGTGAACAGTGTGAAATTCTCCTTCTACATTAAACCCGTTTATCAAGTAAAGCTTTAGGCACCCAGGAACACGGCGCCCAGGCAGCAGTGTGTGGGGATCACAGGGATAACTCTAAACTGTATTAAGTTTTCTGGTCTTTAAACATTGTTTTTAGTGATGACACTGTTGATTGCCTCTGATATTCTCTGATGACCGTAATCACACACTGTGTGACAAACACGCTCATAAAGTGAAGTGATTTGATGGTATTTTACTGTTATGCATGCATATGTTGTTTTATTGCTTTGACAAAACAGTCGATGTGTATAGTACAGTACAGTACAGTAAAGCATTCGCGGATACAGTTTAACGTGGATTATTTGCTGAGAAATGAACTGTATTTCCGCCACCAGTCCAGCGGTGGCAGTAATGCACTAAAAAGTTGTCAACCGCCATAAAAAGAAAAAGAAGAAGAAGCTGCTGCTGCATGTAGGATGACTGCTCCATGTCTTGTCCTCGTATTTTAGTCCCCCCCCCCATTTTCAACAGTTATCTGAGTTTATTTAGTATTAGTAAGCTGTGCCCTGTCTAAACATGTGGGTAGAGAGAGTTATTT
>JBBPDH010000001.1:19086836-19097180 GCA_037974565.1 Clupeocharax schoutedeni
AAACCTCCTGCCTTGAATCCACGATGTCTGCTCATTCCGGAGTCACAAGAGGGAGCTCAGAGTGTGGGCCATACGGCCTACATTCTGACAATACTGTATATATTCATATATATATATTCATATAAATGCATTAAACACTATATAACCACTCTCTCTCTTTCTTTCTACCCTTGCATCCACACCCCCCCCCCCCCCATTTATTCCAACCCCATACTTATGGAACATTAATGACTTTGCAAGTGCTTTCAGTCAAAGAGAACTCTAAACACATCTTAGGCATGTTACAGAGCAGGGGTCAGTTATAGCCTTAAACACTTTTACTGCTAATGGTCTTCAGAATAATCTAATGGAGAATACAGGAAGCGGTGGTGGTTTCCGCCCACAAGAAAATCTGTATTATTCACATGCCATCATGCAACCTACACTATGAACGTGTATCCATGTTAGTGTCTGAGTGCGAGCTCGGTAAGTTGTGCCCAAATGAGTTAAATTCGAGACACTGAGTGCTCTTAAAGCGCCATGGCATACGGTCACACCTCATTAGGAGGCTGGCCGGTGCAGCAAGCTGTGCCAGTCCATTAGCAGGCGGTCAGGCCTGCTCAGAGCTTAGTCCGTCCAGCAGCAGCTGGGAGAGGGAGGCACTGGAACACCTCCACTAACGGATGGCCTGAACATGTCTGAAGCGAGCCGGAGCATATGGTCCGTGTCTCACCGTTGTTGAAAACAGAGCCACTGACCACTGCGACCGCACAAAAACATGGCGAAGATCAACACTATGATCACCTTGAATATATAAAAGATTGAATTCACACAAGGACTTTTATTAGTACACTAGTACACATTAGTACACATTTCTCCCGATAGGGTACTCACAAGATGACAGGTGTGAGGTCTAGAGAGCTTCCAGAGAAGCACAGCCCCATAATAAGGAGATCAGGATCACCTGAGAACTAGGCCTAGGGGTATATATATATATATATAGACCTAAGAGCCATTCTCTCAGTGCAAAGTCTACTAAGCCCTGCATAGTTTCCAAGCCGGTCCCTGGTTTCTTTTAGGTATTGCCTACTTGTGTTTTTTTGGAATTTTTGGATTTCTCTTTTGCCTTGTGGATTTGTCTTTGGCGGCTTTAGATTAATTTTACTGGTTTTTGGACTTTGTTGCTAAATTTTTTTGACTTAACCTCCTACATTTGTGTCTTGGAATTAATCTACTTTCTGTATTTTTTGCATTTGAGACCATATCATTAGAACAGGTGAATTGCTCTAGATGTATACAAAACATGCATATAGTACCATTTCTCCACTCCATCGTTTGGCAAAAAATAAAGCAAACAAATTTGTACAAAACAAACAAATGACCATCGGATCTGCAGTGTGTTGCTTTAGTTTTACACTCGTGCTAAGAGGCGTATTGTACTGTAGCTATCAGGTAATGGAAGCTTCTATCTTACTAATTATCATCCTGTAAACGGCTTATCGAAATCCTCACAGACTTGCCTTTAAACAGGTTGAGTACTAAGTAACACCTCTGACACTTTATGATACTATTTTCCAAAAAAAAGACAGTAGTACAGTAAGTACAGTAATCCCCCGCTTTTCACAGGGGTTACATTCCAAGAACACCCGCTTATATTGGTATATTGAAAAAATGCACTGTTGTTGTGTTTTGGTTCAAAAAAAGGTGGCGGTAAAACCGTTCGGTTCTCAAAAAAAGGTGAGGATATTTGCAGTTTCTGCGTTATTGTGGGGATTTCTGCGTAAAACTATGAGTTTGGTTCTTTAAGAAAATCTGTGTGTGACTGAATCCGCAACTCCTGGTCCGTGTAAAACTGGGGGATTACTGTATAAAAAAAAAAAATAGTAACCGCAATTGTAAAGCCTTATGGATACTGATACAGCAATATAGAGTGAAGCAGTGCTATACAGCTTAGTGAACAGCTCAACCCCCTTTGTTTCCATTAACTGTTAGCTACCTCCTAGTTACTGTGGTATAGAAAAAAACTACATTATGAACTACATTTGGCTTGAGAATTAAGGATTAAAAAATTAAGGATTGTTATTTTTCGGTGAAGTTGCGCTTACCAGGGGTTAACCTTATCTAAATGGCTTAGCAGTAAGATTGGCAGCACTTTTTTTTTGAGAAATTTATAGGTCCTCAGCACCCACATTATGGTCGTGCTGGGTTAACCCTCAGTGTGACGTGCTGTCGTTGCTTGCCAAAGTGCGTGCCCTTGTGGTTCTTTAATCAGACTGAGGAGCTTGTAGCCCAGGGGAGAGTTAATACTCATGTATAGCAACATGAGGCAGCAGGGAAGCCAGTAATCCTAATCAAATGCTTGATTAGGAGCCGGGCTCTCGAAACTGTTTTGCATGAGAGAGGTTTGAGTGTTCCTAACGCTGACAAGATTTGGAGGGTAAAAAATGTACATATTCAGGGATTTTCTCCAGAGCCCAGGTTTGTATGAAAACTATTCCATTTGACATCATAAAACCCAACGTATGGCCCTGGCAACAGGTACAGACAGCTGCTTTCATTTAGACTGCCAGACTAAATAGAAACCTCTCCCGGGTCCTCTTTCTCCCTATTATTCTGCCCAAACCTGCAGAAAAGAGGAATGACCTAAAGGGGTGAGATTACAGAAAGGCTGGCTTGACTTCTCTGGCGTGTGTCTGAAGGACTGGAGCCGCACGAGGGCCGAAATTACCAGATACATAATTCATATTGCTCCTGTTCACCTCAGTACAGATCATTCCATGGAGCAAACTTTCTCCCTCCCTCCTCACTGTCT
Organism: Clupeocharax schoutedeni; assembly: GCA_037974565.1. NCBI lineage: Eukaryota > Metazoa > Chordata > Actinopteri > Characiformes > Alestidae > Clupeocharax > Clupeocharax schoutedeni. The sequence continues at coordinate 19,089,628 of JBBPDH010000001.1, forward strand.
CTCTTTCTGGCAGATGTCAGACTAAGGATTTACTTTCCAGATGGCTGCCTCTAAACTTTAGCGTTAATCATGGCCAACACCTCCTCCCTCAGGAGGTAATGATGGCAACCTACTTTCTCTGCTACTATTTGATCCCTCCCCTCTTCCACCAACACATCCCTCTCACCTCTCGGTTCAATGCCGCCTGGCCCGATGTGTCCTTTCCACAGAAAGCTAGTCACGCAGGTCTGCCTGATGGGGAAATAAGATTGTGAATCAGAACGTTAACTCAGCTTCTGCAGAACGTAATCTGGTATATTAAAAGATTACCAACAAGCTTCTTAAGAAAACAGCAAATGTTTGCATTTCTTAACAGACCTACACAGCATGGAATCCTGCTTTATTGCGCAAACATGTTCGGGGCTAAACTGAGTATAGTGCTTACATAATGCCATGCCATACCAGGAAGGCATGAAGTAAATAGACCGAATGCATGTTTTACAGCCTGCCATCATGCCTAGTGCACCAGTAAACAAGCACAGTGCTAATGTATTCAGACATGTTCATAGGACACAGTCCTCTGTGTGTCCTTTTCCGGTCATTGTCTGCGCTTGACACTCTGGTTAAAATGAGCCCCGCGCTATCTCTCAGAATTGACTCGTGAATAGATTTATTTGCATTACGACTCCCAGGGACCAGGTACAGCTCAAGTACTTAATTGGCATTTTAATAGCACAGGCAACATTATTATACTGGCCAAGGACAGACAGCAAGGACTGCTCTGATATCCCTTCCATTAGGCCACATCTGGTTAAATTATTTTCTTATCACCACCCTTCTTTGTCATTTGGTTACTCCTTTCAGCATAATTTTCAGTCACATCCAATAGCATCATGGCTCAAGTGTGGCAGTCCCTCATTGGTCACTGCAACATTGACTATGATGTCTGAATGTCAAGGGATTTCTTGGCTTAATTACTTCATGTTCTTGACCATAATAGATACAATAAAGCATCATTCCTTGCATCAGATTTCTGTACTTTCATCAGCACCTGTCAGACATGACTTAATTCATAGCCACACGCTAGAACAGGCAGCTGGGGACTTCTAGCAGAGCCCCTGTTCCAAGTAACAGCAAACATAGCAGGATCATGACATTCTGGTTTGGTAGATTTTACCAGACGAGTCACCTTGTATTTACAGTGATGTTACATCAGATAAGAAGTAAGCCAGAACTTGTTCATTTTCAAAGACAACAGCATTTCCGCACGACTCATTATTAAATGGAGCTAAAGCATCACTGACAGCAGTCTGCAAAAAGCCTATGTTTACGATTTCAGATGTGAAAAGAACAATTTTTGTTGTTTTTCAGTGGAATTTCTCTTCAAGTGTGAATTCTTTCTATATTGAAATTCCATTTGGCTTGTAATGCAGTTTGCAAAGTGACATTGAATCTATGGTTGAAGTTTCCAACACTTGTTCTAGAGTACACCCTGCCCTAGATGTTTTCATGTTTCTCTTGCTGCAGTGCACCCACTTCAGCTCAGGGAGGGCTTGTTAGTTAGCTAATTAGCTGGCTGAGATGTGTTAGAGCAAAGAAAACACCCTCGTCGTGACCGCAGCTGCAGATGATATTTGATCGGCGATATCTGAGACTTCGGTAATCCAGATGAAACTTGGTGGGCCTGTAGCCCCTCATGGCCGATATGGATTAAGAGGTTTGGGTGTGTGTCCCTTCTGCTGGTACCATGTGACTTGGGTCAGTCACAAAGCAGTCTGGCAAACTAAATTTGTTTGGCAAGTTGGCCTCTAGGAGGCCATGAGCCTAACTTAGTATGACTCAGCTGTGCAGTAGCGTCAGTGTTCAAGCTCCACAAAATCATCACTGTTTGGTAAAACACCAAAGTTCTTGAATTTTCACTCATAGGGGGGTTACTTAACTGTGCTTGTTTGCTATATTTACACTTGTTCAGATCTCTTCACATTTGGAATTAGCCTGCTCAACAGCTTACTAATACTAAATAAACTGAGATAACTGTTGAAAATTTGGGGGAAAAAGTTTAAAACACTAAAATATGAGGACAAGACAGAGAGCAGTCATGCTACATGCTGCAGCAGCTTCTTTTTTTGGCAGTTAACAACTTTTGAGCGTATTACTGCCACCGCTGGACTGGTGTTGGTAATACAGTTCGGTTCTAATAAAAATTTGCGTTAGACTGAAGCCGCGAATATGCGTAAAACTGAGGGGCTACTGTACACAGTAAACTTCTCAATCTGTTATTACTACAAACATTGTGAACAACGCTCACAATAACACAATCACTGAAACACAAAAAATCACATTAGTACCACAACAGAATACATCTAGCATTCAAGACAGAGGTACTCCAAGACCAGCCTTGTTAACCTTGTTCAGTCCACAGCTACTTTTGAAAGCTCTGCCATTCCTGAAGCCTTCCTGGTGAATATGGACAGATGACAGTAACAATGCCCTTCCACATTTCATACACACTTCATACACAGACAATGCAGAACCATGAATGGTGATGGACTGAGAACTCAAATGCTGAAAATCTTGTGCATCCTTGTATTTGCAGTAAGATTACTTCAGGAAGAAAGAACTTCACAAAGAGCAAACCTGTAGCTCAGTTGACCAAGGACAGTTGTGTCTAGCTGCATATTGGTAGTGGATTCTTTGACGCTTATGAGTAAAATAAAGCAGAGATGAACACAACCGAGCCTGAGATGCAGTCAGGTCTGTATTTGCTGAGAGCAGAGAATTTTGACTAGTTGGACAAGAGTGCATGAGGGAGGGGGCATGTGTTAGAGAAGGATATGTTCCCATGATGAGCAGCCTACCTTAGCTTCAAGTCAGCAGAAATAATGGCCTCCTTACTTGGCAGTAGACACTGTACACAAGCAGCCTGCCCCCACTCTGCAATGGAAATATTCAGTGTGGTTTACCAAAGCCATTGTTTTATTTAGAAACCTAAAGTACAGTAATCCATCAGTTTTACGCGGATCAGCATTCACAGATTCAGTCTAACGTGGACTTTTCTGAGAACCAAACTGTACTTCCTCCACCAGTCCAGTGGTGGCGGTAATACTCTGAAAAGTTGTCAACCGCCTTAAAAAGAAGAAGAAGTAGATGGCGTGCACACGACAAAAAAGTGTTTTTGCAGTGTTTTTGTCTGTCTTTAAGCACCATTTATTTATATATCATATGTATAATTGTATTTATTTGTATTTCTAAAATTGCACCTTTTGTATTTAATGTTATGTGTAAGCACCTGGGGTTTGAGAGTAACGTAATTTCAATTCTCTGTATGTTCGGTACACATGGCAGAATTGACAATAAAGTTGACTTTGACTTTGACAATATTCAAAAGTTTGTAGAGAGAGATATTTCAACCTTTCTTTTGTTTTTGCACGCTGCTGCTGCTAACCGCTAATGCTAATGATTTTTAGGCAATAAAGTTTGCTGATTCTTTTGATTTAGTTACCTTTACCTTTTCATTAAGGGTAATGCATTAAACTGAGTTTAACACAAAATTAAAGTGTTCTGAGAGCAGATTTGGGGGCAGATTTAGGGTTTACACTATACAAATAGGCATTTTTAGGCATATTTTTATCAAAACACAACAACAAGGTTTTTCACTATACCTGGGTGCTCTTGGAACTTAACCCCTGCGAAAAGTAAAGGGATTACTGTACATCTAAACTGCATTTTGCGTACAAAATCTTTTCTCTCTAAAGTGTCAGAGCTGCATTATTTTTCCACAGCAGTGATAAACCATTGTGCCGACTGAGAGGTCCATAAAAGTGCTAATTTAACAATTTAATTGGTCAAATTACAATCCACATCCAAACATTACGAACAACTTTCTACAATTATACCGCATTTAACATGACAGACAATTAAAATAGCATTAAAAAAGTCCAGTAAAAACAAACATGACCTGCTATAATGTGTTGATGTAACATTACCGTGAAGATGTATATCTCTCATTTAAAATACATCCCAAATTCCTTTACATTCTGGTGAGTCTGACCTCTGGTCTGTCAAGTTCTGCTATTTATGACTTCATTAGTTCTGACATTATGCTCCATTCATTTTTGCTGCAGCATGCTGAGACTCTGGGCCTAATTATCAGAGCTTAAATGCCAGAAGGTTAGGAGAATGCACCAGAGGCTGAGGAATTAGATGTATCGGTAAATATCAGAACTCCATAACCAACACGCCGTCTTTGGGAGCTGTAACCAAACAAGAAAAAAATCCACCAGTTACCTGGTTTCCCACTGAGCCATTGTATCATTTACAAAAACGCTACCTTGCGACTAAAACACCTCGAGAGGGGATGCAGCAGCCATCTGGATTTCGGATTTATGGTTCAACAAATTGCTCTGTGGAGAATGAATGCTTCTGTAGAGATTGTGCTGTAGAGCTTTCGACATTTCAAGGATCCAGGTGTTGTTTTCAGTAAACCCCATCTATTCGTTCACTGGAGCAAGTGTGTAAATTGTTCTTATGGTGGTGTACGTTGCAGGGCTGAAAACACTGTATTTTCTTAAAACAGCAATCGCCTGTTTCAGAACGTAATCTTCACAGTGGGAAACTCTTCTGTGTATAACACAAATAACGTCTGATGAATGCCTTCGTCATGCAATGACACACAAACTTTTTATGCACATATTTTTTGTGTTCTTATCTGCTACAAGAAGTACAATATAAATACATATGTATATATAATTATTATTGTTTCTTTTAGGAATTTAGTATAATGGAAAAAAGTAACAATGCTTGTGCAATTGTTGCGACAAATTCTGTATTCTTTTAGCTTTTATTGTGTCACAAGCTTCTTTATAAAGAAGGACGATACTCAGATTTATATCACCTGTTCCCCTGATGACTACAGTCTGATGGAGCTTATTGATAACTGGATGTGTCTTAATTTCTTCCAGCTGAACACGGACAGAACAGAATTGATTATATTTGAGCAAAGTGAAGAAGAAAGAAAGGTTAATGCTTATCTCAGTTCTAAGGCTTTTAAAAACCTTGAAAATCCTTGGAGTCCAAATCCATTCAGATCTCAGGCTGTCATACCTGCATTAAATCCATAACAAAGTCCGTTTTTATCGCCTGGCAAACATTCAGCAGCATTCAGAGAATTTACGAGGGCAGAAGATCTGGAAAAAACTCATTCAGGCATTTATCTCCGGCTGGCTATAATGGCCGTCTTACTGCCCTCCCAAAAAACACTTCAGGCACTTGCAGCTAATTCAAAATGCTGCTGCCAGAGTATTAACGAAGACAAAGAGGTATAAACACATTATTCCTGTATTCAGATCATTACACTAGCTCCCACTTAGCTGCAGAACAGATTGCACAATTCAGCTAAATGTGTGCAAATCATTAAATGGGCTGGGATCTATTTACATTTCTGATATGCCGAAATAAATTCAGGCTTATTACACACCTCAGATCAGTGAGTCTGACCTGTTAACAGTCCCTAGAACTAAACTCATCGAGGCAGCAATCAGCCTCTGTGCTGCGGTCAGCTGGAAGTAGTTGAAGCTCTGCGATGTTTTGCAGACCATTTTCAATAACATTGAAACAGCTCACCTGTGCCTAATAGAGCAATTAACCTACTGTACTGTATACCCTTCCACCACCACTGAATGTTTATTTTGAATTTGTTCAATTTGTCGTGTTATTTTCTCTCAAAGAAATGCACTTTCTAATAAATTTCATATTTTCTTTGTCAGTTTTTTCTACCACTTCAATACGGCGAAGCACCTTGAACTGCCTTTGTGTATGAGATGTGCTGCTTGGTTAAACTTGCCCTGCTGTGCTCTATGACTCTGTTGATTTTGTATTAAATCGAGGGAAAAAATGGCACACTTTGAAGTTACCATCTAAAAAGCTGCTCTTTAGCCACTGTAATTCTTATATTCATGAATAATAAGAAAAGTTCATGGACAATTATTCCTGGTCTTAGATCACTGTGCGGCTCTCGACTCCGCCTGTCTGTGCTAAAGTCTCTCTTGAGGTTGCTAAGCTAAACCATCGAAATGGCCCAATTTGAATGCCTTGGGTTTTGCTGTAAAGGAACTGTTCAATTCCAGAGGAAATAGCTGGTCATTAGATGAAATTCCACACTATAACTCGATCATATACGTTTTGGTAAACAGAAGGCTGAGGGGATCCATTTGGAGTAAATACAGTATTTATCTACTGGACGAAAAAGGGAAACGAAAATTAGTTCAAGCCCCAAAGCCTATAAAATGGATTGCAGGATCACTTTGTCACATCGCAGCGTTTTTTTATGTGTGAATTCTGAGAACAAAGGCGGAGGGCCGTGTTTTGGACCGCATTTGTTTAACTGCCTTTGATTAAGCCTCCATCCATTAAAGCTTTTAACATCTCTCTAACACATAATGTGCTGCACTTAACCCTATGGCTAAACAGAAGAGCAGCTTTATCGCGCCCTTTATTGTTAACAACAGGATGGTTATCAGCGTGCAAACATCCTCTGGCGGACGATTCACAGGCAAAAAAAAAACTATTTCAATACCTCCTTTAACACCTTTTGTGATTAAGCTGTGTTTTACTGGTCCTACTAGACCAGCAGCGTAAATACTACTTGTAAAATATCTATTAACGGGACTGTCAGCAGGTCCCTGCAAGCTTCAGCAGCAGCCGCTACAGAAATGTCATCCGGCGGTCTAACTACAGAGCAGAACAGGCGCTGAAGGGATGACTGCCAATGCCAGTTCAATGAGGGGAAGGTATAATATGGCCCCTGACGCAGCAATCAATAGAGCGTGGCTGTAGGGGGATTCAGTTCCTCTAGGACCACAGATTGGATCAGGCAGTGTAACGGGAGCTGCGGGGCTGTGTGGCGTTGACGTTTTTCCAGGTTGAGACAGGAACCCTGCCCCTGGTGAATCACATCCTCCTCCACTGGGTATCTGAGCCCTGATGTCACTCACAGACTGTCTGATATATAGCATACACTTTTACTCACAGCTGTAAGAATTGATGCATTGATCAACCATCCATCTATGCACTGCTTTGTTTCTATCTAACAAAAACTATTCTCTAGATCTCTGGCAGGGTTTAGACAACAAGCAGTATACCCTGAACACCTTGACAGCAAGACGTGAGCTAGATATAAAGTTTTTATGTTTGTTTAAAGCAGTTATTAGCAAGTAAAGGAGGTATTTGGCGTCCAGTGTCTTGGTATGCCCCCTTTGTTTCACTGGGGTGTGTTTTTGTTTCTGCCCGTATGTTTTGTTTAACAGTTTTTTCCAACACACGTGCGCTAACAGATGCCAGCGCTGGTTAGTATTAGGTTATTTTAAAAGGCATCTGGGCCCCAGGAGAGATAGTTGCACTCTCCTGGGCCATAGTTAACTGTAGTGGCTCTTGGGGCAGCTGGTGGCCTAGTGATCTGGGTGTTTGCCCTGCAGTCAGGAAGGCTGCTGGTGGCACCTATGAGCAGTGTTGGGGTTAGTTACTCAAAAAAGTAATATATTACATATTACATATTACTCTCAAAAATAGTAATGCCT
>JBBPDH010000001.1:19131994-19144972 GCA_037974565.1 Clupeocharax schoutedeni
AGAAACGCGCCGCACGTTATTGACAGTAACGGTAACGGCGTTGTAACGATGGAAACAGTAACTGGTTAGATTACCCGGTACTGAAAAATTACTTTTTTTTCAGTAACACCGTTACTTTAACGCCGTTATTCCCATTACCGCGCATGATAATCTGTATCTATCAACAGGTAATGTGTCCTGTTTGAGCAATTCATCATCATTTGGCTTTCCTACATTAACATCCTATATGCCAGCCCTGTTGTATCCTACCTATCTCAGTCACAGTCTCTTACAGTTACACTCTCAACCTCTATCTTCATCCTCTCACCTCCTCTTGGTCAACGCCAGTCAGTTTATCCCACAGTATTTCATCCTTTAATCATTCTTACCCAGTTCTTTATGGTACAATAGATTCTCTTGCTCAGCATTTCTATCGGCTCAAGCTCAAAAAATGGACCAAATGCTGGGCTTTACTCCAGCATCACAGTTCTGACTCACACTTTTTCTCTCTCCCATCTTCTCTATCTCTCTCTCTCTCTATCTATCTAGGCTGTGGGCTCGAGTTCCTGCTGGTGCTCTGTGGGTTGGAGCTGTCCTGGTCCTGCCCACACCACTGCATCTGCTACTCAGCCCCCAGCACCGTCAGCTGCCAGGCTCACAACTTCCTGTCCGTCCCTAAGGGCATTCCTCCACACAGCGAGCGCATCTTCCTTCAGAACAACAAGATCCACCGGCTAGAGCCGGGACACTTCAGTCCCACTACAGTCACACTGTGGATCTACTCCAATAACATCACATACATTGACCCCTCCACCTTCCAAGGCTTCACCATGCTGGAGGAGCTGGATCTGGGGGACAACCGTCACCTGCGCTCCCTGTCCCCAGAGACCTTTCACGGGCTTGGACGGCTCCATGCCCTGCATCTGTACCGTTGTGGCCTGAGTGCATTGCCTAATAACATCTTCCAGGGCCTTCGCAATCTGCAGTACTTGTATCTGCAAGTAAGCCAGTTATCCACTCAAGTTTTCAGTGTCTGTCTATTAAAGCTAATACATAATTCTGTAAGTAAAATGACTCTTTTTTATGTCTCTACAGGATAACCATTTGGAGTACCTGCAGGATGACATGTTTGTGGACCTGCACAACCTGAGTCACCTGTTTCTTCATGGGAACCGTCTATGGAGCCTACACCAGAACACTTTCAGAGGACTGAGGGCTCTGGATCGGCTGCTGCTGCACCACAACCAGCTTCAGTGGGTGGACCATCTGGCCTTCCACGACCTAAAGCGTCTCACCACCCTCTATCTGTTTAACAACTCCTTGACAGAGCTAGCTGGAGAGTGCCTGACCATGCTGGGCACATTGGAGTACCTGCGTCTCAACGACAACCCTTGGGAGTGTGACTGCAAGGCTTTGTCTCTGTGGGACTGGCTCAAGAGATTCCGCGGCTCCACGTCATCGGTTGGCTGTGTGGCCCCTGCCGAGCTGGCAGGAAAGGACCTGAAGCAGCTGAAGAAAGAGGATTTCCCTAATTGCTCTGGATCCGAGTCCTTGCACCAGAGCAAGACCAAGTCTCCGGCTGGAACGGATAAGGTTTCGTTGAAGCAAGAGCCCCAACCTGCCCAACCTCCACAAACACATCAGCCCCACCTCACTGGACAATTTCCTTCCTCGCCCTCTCCGCTGCCTCAGCCACCCCCTGCTATAAACGGGGTGCAGGCTGGACCAGGAGGTTCCCTAGATGTGGTGACTCCTCAGCGGCCCGGTCGCTCCCGGAACTGTACGCGCCAGCGGAACCGGAACGGCAAGGGCAAAGGGCCCAACGAGGTGCACACCTCAAAGGAGATGGCAGACAAAGAGTACTCCTCGCCCGATTTCACCGGTAAATATGACCACACTTCCCCTGATAGTTCGACCACACGGAGAAAGCAGAAATGTACCCCCCGGACCTCTGTGCGTCCCCCCAGTGGGGTCCAACAAGCCACCAACAGGGGGAACCTCCCCCAAGCCCTCTTCTTTTTCTCCAGTATTGTGGGACTTCTTGTACTGCTAAGCACTGGATTCATCCTCCGCTGAACTCGGTGCTGATGCATTATAGCTATATGAAAACAATGCAGTCCTCAGATCCACTCTAGCTCCAGCCTTGCAAGGCCTATTTACATGTCTCAGTGTGTGTGCAGGTGTGTGTGGGAGTGGGTGTCATTGTGTGTATGTCTGTAAAATACTGTGTAAGGAGCTTTGCCATTTAGACTCTGAAATAGATAGACATGGTTGAACGTCATTTTGCAAAAGACTCACAAACTGGGGTGAGGCAAAGGATGGAAGATTTGAAAGAGAGGAATTAGAGCAACATGCTTGCACTGCCACTGATGCCCTGACATTTTCAATTACTTTTGGCTGAGTCTGTATCAGCTACATATTTGTGAGAGCTCATCAAAATGACATGTGAAGAGAACAAAACGTGTAACTGAAATCCAGGGGTAGGAATCAGATTTCTAGTTACACAATTAACAATATTTTAGTGATATAAAGAAATTTAAATAAAATCTTACTGACCTATTTGTATGACTTTCCGTTACATTTAAATTCTTACATAATGAGCGGCCACATACTGACTTATAAAACGAAGTGTATCCAGTCAATGAAGCTTTCCTGCCTGTGGTTATGTTTATCTTCAGTTTTTCATCTTTGCATTGCGTCAAGTGTTTGGAGGAAAAGAAATTGCCTTTGAAGACGATTCTACAATTAATGATCAAAATCATTCATTGCTTTCTGTTCATTCGCCATTTCTGACTCCCCACATTGACAGCGCTCTGGAAATAGGCTGATAAAGGTCAGGTTGAGTTAGATGGTATGTACCCATCCTAACTTAATAATAGTTTTCAGAGGTCAATTTGGGCATAAACAGAAACAAACAGCTGTTCTTTACAATGTCACCCTCCTCTTAGTTGAAGTGCTGCCAAATATCTCTTTCCAAATAGTTGCCATTGAAACCACCCCAGATGTGAAATAACATTATTATCGATCACCAGAGAGAATCTTCTAATCAGGCTAGAACCTTCTACAATGCTTGACAAGGAAGCTGTTAAATACAGTGCACTCGAAGTGACTAGCCTCTATAATAAAGCACACTGGTTACCTTACCTCAGTCAAACTGTTGCCTAAACTCCATGTTTTTTGACCTCCAAGTTTTATATGCCTTCATTCCCTGTAATTTAGATTCCATACATGTCATTTTTGCCATTCACCCTTTTACGTCTGCTTTAGTTTAGGACAGTATCATTATGAAGCCTAAAGATAATGAGCTGCTATTATTGTTTAAAGAAGCCAACGCTTCAAAAAAGCCGTGCGATTGAGTATGTGTGTGCGAGAGAGAGAGTGTGTGGGTGTGTGTGTACAAGTTAAAAAGGTACGAGAAGTTGTGTTTGTTACGTGTCTTCTGTATTTGTTTGATTTGGCTGAGCTGGAAACTGGAGATGACCTGCTAAAGGGGGCCTGGAAACATGAAGTGCCCCGGGGGGAAGGGGAGGGGAGGGGGAGGGGGAGCACAGGTTGAACTGGGGTGAACTCCATTTTTTGCCAACAGCCCTCTGTCTGAACCCTCCAGCGAAAACATGGAACCCCTTCTCTCTCTTAGCTGGCTGTGAAAACCATTGTTCAATAATAACCAGAGAACATAAGAAAAAGGAGACGAAAAAAACAAATGATCCTTCAAATACCTTCTTGTGATGAAGTATGACGATTCACCGAGGCCAAACGGGACCTTTCCTGAGCCATCGGACTGCTTGTTTGACTCTTAAAGACTGCCGTATTCTAAAGGCAAATTGGGGTCCAGGAGAAAGACAATCACGTCTGTTTCGGGCAGAGTGTGGATCTGTGGTGGGTCATCAGCTGCAGGTGCTGGAGAATTGTGCCTCCTTTGTTAGAGATGGTCTTTGTAAAAAAAATAAAATAAAATAATAATAATAATAATAATGAACTGTGAACTGTACAGTCAGCCATAGACGGACTCATGAGATATTAATCGGAACCGTGAATCGTGACTCATGAACCTTGGCTAAAGCCGTAAATGAATGACATTTCTGATGACAACAGGGTTTCTGACTTCTCGAGCAGAGGAGTACCTTTCTGGAGAATCTTTTTTTTTCCTTATGATTTTCTTTACGTTTAGTTTTGTTCGTTTTTTTTTTACATGCTTTAGGCACCATTTTCAAAGAAACTGCACAATCCAGTCCCCTTACACCTCCACCGTGCCCTCTTTTCTCCTGCGTCTCGCCAACCCAGTTATTTGATGGTATGACAAGTTGTTCTCAGACGACTATACAAAAAAAAATGTTTATAAAGATATTAAAATCTATATCTTCTTATGTTACTCATGTTTGGAAGCTCTTTTTTTCCCTTGAAGTGTGTCCACCTACAGCATGGCACTGATGGAGTGAGGAAAAGGGGAAAATATCTAAACCTCTGACTCTCCATCCTATTCATTTAGAATAAGAATCCATTCTGTCAGCAAGTTTGTCCTTTTCCTCTGTGTTTTTTTTATCTCAGTCTGTGCTCCGCTTTGCGATCAGCCTCTACAGATCAGTCTCTGGCAGCCATAGCATAACAGAGCCTCATGGAATCACCCCAGTATATGTGTAGCCCAAGGATTCACTCTTTTACACACACACACACACACACACACACTCTAAACCACACAGGTCTTGAATACACAGAGCTTGATATGACTGCCACCCACAAAAAAAGGCAAGAGCTATTAATTTAGCAGATTAGAGCAATTTCACTTCGCAGAAGACATTCAGTCACACTGATGCATGTGTGCATGTGTGTGTGCTTGGGTTTCCAACATATGTAAAGTTCACACTCAGCACTGCCATTAATCATTTCCCATGCACCTGCACTATTTAAGCGCATGTCTGTAGACATTCCAGGTTATCATTAGGATTATTAATGGAGCTTTACAGTATAAATTCAATTTCCTGCTCTCCTCTCCTTTCCTGCTATGATTGGGAATTGATCCCAACACTAATGTGTGTTTTGTCTTCCTGTGAAAATACGGCAAAGGGTAGTTTTCTGCATGGCAGAAGGTGCACAAAGCATTAACAGAATTGATGCACTAATATGTGGGAAGGTGTGGATCTTGGGACCTCACTATTCGACTTTAATTGACCTAGATATGATAAAATGTTTTTTATGGCCTTTGTGATGATTTCTTGGGGCTTTTTTATCTGTGCATCCTCACAAGTTAGTTGAAATTGAATGTACATACATTAACTGGTTACTTATACAGGGCCGACGCCTTTTATTTCGTAAAAAATACGAAATAAAAAAAAACATTTTAGTTTCTATTTGAGGTGGGCATAGATTAATTTTAATTTAGATTAATCTCATTATTATCTTGAGATTAATCTAGATTAAAATGCCCCCCCCCCAAAAAAATGATCCCAATGCCTGTTTTTATAGTGTAAACCATAAATATGCCTCCAAATGTTCTCCCAGATCACTTTAATTTCATTCTGAACTCAGTTTAATACATTACCCTTAAAGAAAATGTAAATATTAACCTGAGGTTTAAATACGGAAAAGTCAGGAACAGAGAGAGACAGAGAGAAAGAGAGAGAGAGAGAGAGATACAGAGAGCGATAGAGAGACAGAGAGAGAGAGAGATACAGAGAGAGAGAGTGAGATACAGAGAGAGAGAGAGAGAGAGAGATGATCGCATGAACAAGAGAGAGAGACAGAGAAAGGGCGAGAGAGCGAGAGAGAGACAGAGAAAGGGAGAGATGATACACGAGCTCAGGAAAAGTCACAAACGAGAGAGAGAGAGAGAGGCACAGAGAGAGAGCACACACGAGAGAGAGAGAGCGAGACAGGTTTAAAACGGATGCAATCTGGAAAAGTCACGAACTACAGAGAGAGAGAAAGAGAGAGAGAGAGTGAGAGACAGACAGACAGACACAGAGAGAGAGTAAATCTGCGCTAAAATATCAAGGTGAAAGTCATCATAGCTTGCGTAGTATAGACCCAGCTCCCAACCCAACTTTGTGAATAGATTAACGGCGATTAACGGCGCCGTCTCGTTAACGGCCTAGCACTAGTTTCTATATAAACTATCATTAAACATTTTCAATTACATTTACATCACATTAGGTCACACAGAGGAGACGCTTGTGAAGTTTTTGTTAGTTAAGATGGTTTGGGGGCCTTCAGTTGCTGTTTGAATACAAGGAGGTTTGTGGTCCAGCGCGTGTTGTTGATTTCCCTGCTCAGAAACTCCTCACCAGTTAATTGTCAGGTATAGGTAATGTGTTTGAGGAGCAGAACCAATCAACTGTGCTGGACCCTCCAGGACCGGAGCTTGACACTTCTGCTCTAAGAGGTTGAGCTGTGTCTAATCAGTGTTGATAGGACCATTTTTGGCTTGTAGGTGAACTTTAGAGTTACACAAGCAGCCACAGGAAGCCAGAGGGGGGTCAGCACCAGTAGATTGGTGAATGTTGGTGTGTTGAAGACCAGACATGCTGCTGCATTCTAAACCAGTCGGATGGCCTTTCATTTTTAGCCATAATTTCTAGAGGGGGAAGAAGGTTACAACCCTCCCAATAATTATTGTAAAGCCATAAAACACCATTATGCACACCCATCATTAATGTATATTATTGTATGGTATATTATTTCAACTAAAATAAACAAATATATGGCCAATATACTGTAATAAATGCAATGCCTTAATTGCTGCCCACAAGCAAAAAAGCTTGCTTGCTGCAATAGTCTCAGTCTAAAGGGTTCATTTGTCCTGATGTTATGGTGGCCCAGTGGGTAGTGCTGTCCCCTCATAGTGTCCTGGATTTGGCCCCTGCCCAGGTAGCTGAGAGTCCTTTCTGTGTGGAATTTTCATGTATTCTCCTTGTCTATGTGTGATCTACCTGGTACTCTGGTACTCCCTGCATGTCTTTAGACTGTGGGAGGAAACCAGAGTACCAGGTGGAATCCCACACAGACAGGGATAGTCCATGCAAACTAAATCCTTAATTGCCCCAAAGTGTATGTGCATGAATATATATTTATCTTTGTATCTGCCCTGTGATGCACTGACCTGTTTCTTTTCCTTTTGTCCTATAAAAGCTGGGATAGGCTCCAGCCCACCATCCCAGTTAGGAATAAGCAGATTAGATCATGATAAATGGATACATACATATTGACCACTCCCAACAGTTATGGACATTTATATATAAGTTATCTTAACATCAATTCATACATTTCAGGAAATAATTCTTCTGTATCCTTCTCTTTCATATGTGAAATGTTGGATTTCACTGCAAAAATTTAAGTCGATTTAAGTATTATTCAACATTTCAGTGGAAATTGTGCATGGTGTCTTGATAATAATACTGTTGGAGCATCACAGAAATACTAAACGCACGTTGGCAGTCTCGCGAGGGAAGTGAAAACAATATGATTTGTAATAAAAACATTCCGAGCACTTTCCAAGGAGATGTGAGTGGCACGCACTGCTAATGCTGTTAAAAGCTGTGGGCTAAACTGCAATTGTGTTAGTGCTGTCAGCTGAAGAAAAAAAGGGAGCTCCTGGAGGAGCTGCGCTTCTTCCTCTGTGTATTGGTGGCATTTCTTTGTAAGAGAGGAGTTGCATCACCGCTGCTAAAAATATCATCCACTGGATCCTGGGCGCAGGCCCCTGTTCCACTTAACACATGTAAATGAAGAATTAGAAGGTGTGTGGGAATGAGAGGGCATGGAGAGAATGAGGGAGGTGGGCGAGAGAGAAGTAGAAATAGAGTTGGGACTCAGGGAGAAAGGGAGGTAAAGAGCTGACAGAGAGCAGATGGTGTGCAGAGGGGAGGAGCTGATGGGGTTACAGGGGGCGCTCTAGAGCCCAGCCGCTTCGAGAGTGCTCTGACTGATGAAGACAAAACCTACTCTTTAAACAATGTGTAGGTTTTGTCTTCATCAGTCAGAGCACTCTCGAAGCGGCTGGTAACATAAGAAGTGGAAGTTTATTATGAGTGTATTCAAGGAACTTCCACTTCTTATGTTACTGTTATATTCTCAATGCACCCTGTACTGCAATGTTCCAGCCAGGTGGTGAAATTAGAGAGAGAGAGAGAGAGAGGGGCAGAGAGAGAGAGAGACAGAGAGAGAGGGACAGAAAGAGAAACACACATAGAGAGAGAGAGATACAGAGAGAGGGAGAGAGAGAGATACAGAGAGGCAGTGAGAGAGAGACACACAGAGAGAGAGAGAGGGAGAGAGAGAGATACAGAGAGAAAGGTAGTGAGAGAGAGATACAGAGGCAGTGAGAGAGAGAGAGAGAGAAAGATACAGAGAGGGAGAGAGAGATCCACAGACAGAGAGAGAGAGAGGCAGCGAGAGAGATAGAGAGAGAGAGGCAGCGAGAGAGAGAGAGAGAGAGAGAGAGAGATACAGAGAGAGGAAGAGAGAGATACAGAGAGAGAGGCAGCGAGAGAGAGATACAGAGAGAGGGAGAGAAAGAGATACATAGAGAGATACAGAGAGAGGGGGGGGCGAGAGAGATAGAGAGAGAGAGGGAGAGAAAGAGATACACAGAGAGATACAGAGAGAGAGGGGGGACGAGAGAGATAGAGAGAGAGATACAGAGAGAGATACAGAGTGAGAGAGGGAGGGGGGATGAGAGAGAGAGAGAGAGATACAGAGAGAGAGAGAGAGAGAGTGACAGAGAGAGAGAGAGAGAGAGAGATAATCATATGTTAAATGTAAAGGTATCTAGAGTTTTGGGTAACTGTGAGGCAGAATTCTCTGTAAAAATTCTGCCACACATTTGAGAAAGCACACAGACGACAGGAAGTGTGTGTGCTGAGGGTGCTGAGCATAATTTACTTCCTTTCACTGTTGTGCGAGTTTGATGTTTAATTAAAAGCAAGCATTTAGAAAATTAAAAAACCAAGCAAGTGCGAGACAGCTGGGAGGGGGAGTGGAGGAGTGGTGGGAGGCGTAGAGAGGGGTGACAGAAAGAACGAGCAAAAGAGAGAAAACGCACGAGAGAGAGAGAGAGAGAGAGAGAGAGAGAGAAAGTGAGAGAGAGAGAGAGCAATAGAAAAAAATGAGAGTAATGAAAAGGAGCACAGAGAAAGAGAGGAGGAATGCATGAGAGGAAAAGAGAGAGAGAGGGTTTATAGGGTGAGAGAGGGAATGAAAGAGTGTGAGAGAAAGAGGAAGTGTGTGTGAGAAAAAAATTAGAAAAAACTAGGAGGAAAAGGAGAGGAGGGGGACACAAGAAAATGCAAAAACATGAGCAGCCAGAGGTAGAGAGAGGAGAGAGACTGAAAGAATGAGGAGAAAACAGAGGAAAGGGTAAGAAAAGGAGAGCAGAGATGGATGAGGGAAGAGAGAAGGAGCGGCAGAGACAAGGATGTGAGAGAAAGGGGGGTAGAGAAAGAAGCAGGAGGCGCACATAACAATTAACAGCATAAAGAATAAATGACAAATGCCACAGCACCTGGCTCTTATGCAAGCCACCCCCCCCCCCTCCATCCTCCCTTCTTCTCATGCTCTCTTGCTCCTTCCTCAGGTCCCTCGCTCCCCAATCAATCACAAACTAATATCACCTCCCTGTATAGAAACCCTTCCCTTTCTCTCTGCAGTGCTTTTTATTCTGTTTATTTATTTAGGCCTGAAAATCCCATCAGACCTCTCTGAACACCCCTGCTCCCCTCCGCTAAAGCGGCTGCATATAAAACAGGGGGGCCAGGCTCCGGCTCCCCACCCACCGCACCGCTTGACCGGGGCGGGGCTATAAAATTTTAGCTGCTGAGGTATAACACTGAATTACAGCGCAGCCACAAAAAGAATAGAATCTTTCCTCCAAACTCCTCGACTTTTATTTGACGTAGTTTATTAGCGGCCAGGCCGTATCTTCTCCGGAGTTACGGCCGTGGCCTCCTCTCCTTAAGCGAAAGCCCAGCTGTGGTAAAGTGGACTGTGATGTTTCCATCGGCCGCACGGTGATTTCCTGCAGAAGTTTATCACACCCGCCTCTCGGAAGGCAACAGGCTTCTGTCAGAGCCGAAGCTGATCAATGGCTGCAATTAAGAGAGTAGATCAATTCTGGTGGAGAGCAGGCCTCGAGCAGCCTGGCCCGTAGCCCCATCAGTCCCACACAAATCCTACGCCGAGACATGCCTGTAAGCCGCACACCTAATGACACACACACAGCACTTTCCCTCCTCCGATTAATCACATGCACCCCAACTCTGACACGATACACACTCCAAAAACCACAGCACTTCCTTCCCTTATTCCCTCTCGAGGGAAAACCTGTGGCCATCTGCAGCCACCCTCACTTTCTCTGCTCCACGCACTCGACTTTTCTCCACTTTTTGGTGCATTTCTCACATTTCTCAAAAAAGTAACAGTACAGGGAATGAAACCTAACTCATTTAAAGGATACAATAAAAAAGACGTGCTAGATGGGTCCAGCATTATGAGCAGAGTTGTAAAATCAGCTATTATGATTCAGAAGGCTGAGAATGATGCACTGCATTTAAAAATGATCAATTCAAAAGACAGATGATAACTTATTCGTTTCAGTATTAATAATAGTAAAAAAAACAGTATTTTACTTATTAAAGTAATATAAATATGTATACTGTATCATTTTAACATTGAAGATCAGAATATCTTAAACAACTTCTGTCCAGATCATTGATTTTCTACCTGAGTGTATCAGTGGTCTTCCAGTGGGCCATGGTGGTACGGCTAGGTGTATGTTTAACTGGTTTCAGTTTGCTTCAGCTTTTCAAAATATTGTATATAATGGAAATTTCTCATGCTATTATATTTTTACCTTATCACCCACACCCACAGATACATTGGTATGTATCTACCAATATGTAATGAGACTGAGAAGCCAAACTTCAGAAACCAAAAAAAGACTAAATGTTCATATTTATTCAAAGGAAAAAATACCACATGGTTCCCGACATGCCCTGGTAACCCAGTTTCTCTCTATTTCTCTCTCTCTCTCAAACACACGCGCGCACACACATACACACACACACACACACACACACACACACACACACACACACAAACACGAGGGTTACATACCTGAAGAAAAACACCAAGAGTGTGTCCGAAACTGCGCACTTGCGTAGGCGTAGTGCGCTCACACTGAAATGTTGCACACTGCAGAATGATGCACACTATGCACTAAACAGGTGCCATTTTGACCACGTAGTGGAGGGGGCGGGACTTTCAACGTGTTTTCGAGTTGTATAACGTCGGCAAACAGTGAAATACAAGCCCAAGCGGAGGCAGCTGGTTCGTATAAATGTAAGTAACATTAATAAAATTATTTTACTGATGTACACTGCGGTAAAACCGGCAGATATTTTGGCGGCTGGAGAATCACGAGCAAATGTTAGTCCGTCACTTCCGTTTAACTGCAAAGTGTTAGTGCTCCATTTAGGACAGCACTGACCCACAGCACTGCCTTCTGTAGTGCCCAGTGCGCACTACACACTAAATCTCAGTGCACTGATGGTAGTGCGCAATTTCGGACACACCCCAAGTCTTATCTTTACCAAACATTATAGCAGATTGCAGATTTAACATCCTCTTTTACTGGCACATCATAATTAACTTAATTCCACAGTTATAGTACATTATGTCATAATCTAGAATGCCATTATGCCAGCAAAAGTACCAGAGAAATGACATTACGGTATCATAAACCCATAATGGTACCTGTCTAGTCAGCACAGAACAGCTAAATCTGATACAGAATTCTCAGTCTTCCATGTCTCCAGGGCCAAGTAACCAAACTCTACAATGAAGTGCCAATTAAACCGGAGCTGGAGGACATGCTGGGATCGCAGTGAGGCTAAGCCATGCAGGTACTGGATGAGGGCCCTCTGTTTCTGCTGATTACTGATGACCACAGCAGCCGAAAAGCCGGTGCACTGGGATCTCTCTTGCAAAATACATCTTTTGACCTGATCAAGGTTTCTCATGACCAACACAGACAACCATTTTAATGACAGTCAGAGAGTTAAAGACTGGAAAATCATCAGGTGCTGTGAAAAGTTAATGGTAATCAATCATCAGTTTCTGATTTCTCATAAATTCTAACATATTATTAACAAAGTGCAAAGGTAAGTGTAAATAAAATACATACATTTTAATCATTGTTTTTTCATTATTTTATCTTTAGCCCTGGTTTACATGCTGTTAACAGACAAACTGTGTTCATCTGCAGCTTGAGCTAGAGGCAAGTCAGCCAGTTCTTATTCTTTTCTAGCAGCATCTGCAAAAGGAAAAGTATAAGAACTGGCTGATTTGCTTCTAGCTCAAGTGGCAGATTAACATAGCTTGTCTGTTATTGCTTGTGAAGTGCTTTCTGATAGTCCAAAAGCGCTGGATCTGACTGGCTGCTTAAACTGAATGTAAATATATTGAAAATATTATATATATATAGTAACCCTGCTTTTCGCAGGGGTTACATTCCAAGGGCACCTGTGTTTAGTGAAAAACCCCATTGTTGTGTTTTGGTTTTAAAAAATGCCTAAAAATGCCTATTTTTATAGCGTAAACCCTCATTACGCCCCTAAATCTTTAATTTAATTTTAAACTCAGTTTAGTGCATTACCCTTAAAGATGATAAAGTAAGGTCTTTCAACCCTTTCATGCATGGCGTCCCTTACAGTGGACACATATTCAAACCCCATTTAAAAACACAAGGTTTGCAATATATAGCCCAAACCACCATGGGGGTGTCTTCTAAATCCACCCTGTCTTGCATGTATAATGATCATCATTATCAGCAATCATAACATCAGAATAACATCATAACATTAGTAATCATAACATCATAACATGCATCATAAATCCAAGATGTCGGACAACGGTGGGCATGATACTGCATCCTCTGGGATATCTGTCAGATCCTTTTATTCTAAAATAAATATGCAGGTACAAAAATATTTTCTAATTAAGTATGTA
>JBBPDH010000001.1:19182108-19193323 GCA_037974565.1 Clupeocharax schoutedeni
ATGTTGTCTAACATCAAGTTACAGTGAGTGAGTGATTTTGTTCAATTCATGTTTTTTGTGTTTTGCTTTGGTACCGAGAACCGTGGATTTTCACTGGTATCGGTACCGAATACTGAAATTTTGGTACCGTGACAACACTAGTTCTTAGAGAAAAAAAAAATCTGCAATGCTGATCTGCGTAAAACTGAGAGGTTACTGTATTATAATCCTGTAACGAAAAATATGCATAGAATGTATAAAATTAGAGTTTCTCTCTAAAACCGTTGAAGGTAGGAAAAAAATGATTTTCTGAAAAACTTGACTAAGGAACATCAAAAATTGCAATGAAACAGACCGTTCATAGAAATGTGTTACCCAGTTTAATAATAACCCTCAGTTCTGCACCTGATGGTTCTCCATTTCTCTCTCATCTCAGGGCATCCATTCGTCTTCTCACACATTCACATCTTTCCTCCATGAATAAAGACATCCTGTTCCTATCTTCAACGGACTAGATGGTAGTCTTCTGCTTGATCCGGTATACCATTTAAAATTAATCTTGAGGTATTACAGTCAAACCAAACACAAATAAGTGCAGAAATTGCTCGAGACTGCAACACTGATGCATCAGATATACTTAACACTGCAGGAAAGCTACATGAAAACATGAAGTCAGTAGAGGTGAGGCAGACAACCAGCGGGGTTCTGTGAAGATCACTGGATCAAAAACATCAATGCTTCATTTATGCAGGAAACTAATGATGAAGCAACTCAGTCTAGCAGTGGTCTTTTTGATTTAATTAAATCATCCACCATTAATGGAATTTTTGGCAACATTTTTGGTTACAAATGTGAAAATGTGAGTCTGTGTGACCCACCAGGGCAAGATATGTTTCTAGCATGTTTCTACCAACAAAGATTTTATTAGTGCCTTTAGGAGATGCATTTTAGAAGCTAATCTAGACATACGACCCGTTTTTGTTTTGCCACTCACATGGTACTCACAATAAGGAGTAAAATGGTGCTTTATGTGAGTGGGTAAAATAAAAAACTGCAACATTAAGTCATATAGGATACTAGAGTGGCACGCCAGTGGCAGAGAGCTTACTGCTTCTGGTAAAGTCATGACAGAAAACACCAAAACAAGAACAGAGGAAAACAGCCAAACACCATGAACAACAATAACCGTCTTGTTGCTGTGCAGAAAGTCTTTCGTTTACTAAAGAAAATAAGAATTGTACATGGCTCCAATGGGGTTTTGGATTGTGAGGCGGCCCACCCACCAGTTTCTGTGGAGAAACCCTGTAGAAGGCTCTTCTAGTTCTCGCTCAAAGCTATAGGATGAGGAAGCCTTTCAGAGGCAGTAGACGGTGAACCTACAGAAGCTGTGTGAGCAGCTGGTTATATCACACACATCTTACTTGCATCAAATCACTCCTCATGCCAGTGACTGTTTCCTCCTTTTCAGCTCTAAAATTAGAGCTAATTATTCATATAATGTTACCAATGTTACCAGGCTTTTGTTACCAGTCTTCTATGAGATCCGTGCTGAAGGTATACAGGAGAAACTAACGCACAACAAGAACAATCAAAGCTCAAATCATCCTGACTGGGATTTTAAATTGGGAGAATAAACAAAAAGTCTTTCTGTGACAAACAAAATTGGAAGGTATTTGCTGCCTTGATTTACTACACAGCACTCATTTCCATGACTACAAATCCGGGAGAAAAGAGCAGATTTATTATGTAGCGTATCTGAAGCATAATCTCTTAATTATCAAGCTCAATAAATTGAGTCCCTCTAATCTGTCCTCCCTATCTCAGCGATAAATGTGAGTAATTCTTAAGGGTATACCTTGGGAAGGCGAGGTGGGAAAGGCATTATGGTCAGTGATTAATGAGCAGGAATATATCAGACTGCAGCTCAGTGACACCTCATTCTGAAAACGGTTCCTAAAATTCCTGGCACAGAGAAGTTTCACTGTTTACTCTTGGTCAACAGACAGTGCCCTCAAGAGTTACTAGCACACTTGATAAAGACAAGCATAAAGGCCTATGGGGAAAGGTAATTAAATGCAACCCAGCACTGAAGAAGTGAAATCAAACCTCTTGTTGCATTCTGTTCCCTCAGACAGACATCTTTTTTTTTTTTTTAATCTACTTAGTATCTGGTACACACACACATTTTATACATTTTATTACACTCATTTCAATCAAAAAACTAATTTTAATCATTTGAAGATTGGAGCTGGTTTCACTAGAATCATATAAGAGTGCAAAAATGTCTTTCTCTGATGCGTGATTTAGGCTTAAATTGAATATGATGCATCAATGTTCAATAAAATGACTAATGTCCTGTAATCACTAGGGGTGTTAAAATTAATCACAATCAACGCATCGCGATGCAAACGTGGATGATTCTGCATCGACTCAGTGGCAGAACATAACAGACACGGCTTGATTTTCTGGCGGCAGCTTTAAACCTCTAGTTGAAACGTCCTGGTAGTGACTGTGGCTGCCTGATCGGAGTACAATGCTTCTCCGGAGAGCGGTAACAACTCAAACGCTCCCGCCAAAAATGTGTCAAACATGTAACACAAAAAAGGTTTCCCCTTCAACCAAAGATGTGGCCACTGCAGAAAAATCCACTCTTTTTGTTGAATAAAAACAGGAGCTTATATCTCACTGCTTGTTTCTGAAAACATAATGTGAAGTGGTGCCGGCTCTACGCTGGTGCAAGAGGGGGTACGCCCCCTTAAACTAACATTGAGAAAGAAAATAATAGAATACCCACAAACTGAATATGGACTAGATTTTACTATAGTAGCTGAAAAATCTACTGGAAAAGCCATAAATGAGAGGATAGTTTTCACTTCTTGTTCACCCTTTCCCTCCGTGCTCTGTTTGTACGCACTCAGCTGAGACGCCCCACTCACCCTCCCCTCAGCTAAACATCCACTGTTAGTATGCAAATTAGTTGGTGTCCGGTTACTCAGTGGGCGGGGCAAAGTGACATGAGCTGTGCAACAGCTGCCGGCTTTGAGGAAGCAGCAAATCTCTGTCATCAAAATCATAGCGACTCGTGAGATAATTAACAACTAAAAATACATCTATATTTGTACAGTCAATGGGAGACTAGTCCATTGTTCTTCTCACAGTTTTAGTCTGGTAGAGAAGTGTTTCTTTTTCAATCCCACAAGCAGCACTGTGAGCCTGTCTGCTGCATAGAGCCGACTGGAGGACATGTGTCTGTCAGACCCTGACACAAAGGCACACCCAGCTTTCAACTCAGCACTCAACAGATTCATATACTGATGTAATCACTGCAATTCTTCACATTTCTGTCTGCCCCCTCATATACATCTGTCTTGGTGTAAAATAGAAAATTGTTGAAATGCATTGAAATATCGAATCGAATCGTTGACATAATCAAACTGTGAGACCAGTGAAGGTTCACCCCTCTAGTAATCACTACAAAATTAAGTTGAGGGTTTAACTTTGAAATAAAAAGATTCAGAAAGTTTCTCACTTTGTCTCCATGGCCCAGGTGCTCATTTTTGACATCTGACAGGGTCTTCCAGTTGGTGGAACCCCCACCTGCGCCACCCCTCATTTCCGTCATGGACTGACCATCAAGTGCATGGCCTTCTTTATCATACCTGTCAACACAGAAAAACATTCCTGTAGTCACAAATACTGCTATTTTCATCCCGAAAACACCAAGTCCTTTCACATATTAGCTTGTCCATTCAGTGAACCAAAGGCAGGTTGTCATAACTTGGGAGAAAAAAAAAAAAAGCAGACAGAGTAGCACTACCTGGTAAAAAGGCTAAAAACAGCAGCAGTGACGCTACTTGTGAAATGAATCAACAGCACAGGGACAGTTGAGTGAGATGGGGTCAGGGTTGGGATGGTGAAATCAGAAACCCATTTTCACTGAGCGCTCGGAGTGCTCCGGAGTGTCTAGGAGGATTGAAGTGGGGGAAATTGTGAGGGAGCGGGAGAAACAATGCCCAATCAGGTCGGAACAGAGTATGAGGGATCGATAAAGCATTCTAATATATAAGCTGGAGTGCTAGGGTGCTATGGGTGAGACGAAGTGGTAAATACACGGGTTCAGGGCTTGTTCTCCGAGGCATGACTAATTGAAAATATCCCCATTAATGAGAAAGCGTGTGGCCCTGGCACCCAAGGTCCTGCCAATTTTAGCTTCAACTGAAAAATGGGTTTAATTCTCCAGTATGGCACATATTCCCTCTGCTCTACTCGTTCTGCTGTTTTATTACACAAGTTCACTTGTGTATGAGTAATGGACTAAATATAGTGCACATAATGAAATGAAAATTAATCTGAAGTAGGTCGATTAAAAGAACACCATTTGCTATTTCTATCAAAAAAATAATAAAAAATTAACTCAAGCTTTAGGAAGTGATGGTTAAGTAAGAGAGAAGTTCAAGAGAAGTTACTGGGAGTACAATCACAGAGCATTACAGCAATACATCAAATCAACTATGCTTTACCACTTTTTTTTGTTTTTCCAGTTCATTTACCAGTTCTTTCTAAACAAACGTTTGGATTATCCTTATAGAAAAGGTTACAGCCAAGAAGCATCAAATCAGTTATAACTACTTGACAGCTGCAGGATCTAAATAGAACAGGACAGAGCTGACTGAGCTGTATACACAGAAGAATAAGCAGGGCACGCAGGAGGAGGGGGACGACAGTGTGGGGACAAATTGAAGTTGGCGTTCGCTTTCGAGGGCCAAACTGACAGAGCTCAGTGCAGCACGTCTGAAGAACGACGTGCAGACTGGAGCAGACAAGAAGGAAAGAGAGCTTGGGCATGGAACTGTCACAAGTCAAAGGGAAACGTACAACAAAAGAACGAAATTATGTTATGACAGGACATATGATGGAGCCAAC
Source organism: Clupeocharax schoutedeni (assembly GCA_037974565.1). Classification (NCBI taxonomy): domain Eukaryota; kingdom Metazoa; phylum Chordata; class Actinopteri; order Characiformes; family Alestidae; genus Clupeocharax; species Clupeocharax schoutedeni. The sequence goes on from JBBPDH010000001.1 coordinate 19,187,011, forward strand.
AGTGGGCTGGAAAGACCTCACAGCACAGCCAAGACAGGAAAGCATTAAAAAGTAGGGCAGCAGACACACCCACTACGAGCTGCATTTTATCACTTGGATTCAGCGGGACCCCATCGTAAAAGGTGGGGGGCGTATGCGTGATGAACAGCTAAGGTAAGCGGATGTCTCCACCAGAAGTGATGGTGCTTATTTGCCAAAAGATAGCAGCAGACTTTCCACACTACAGACATCTTCATGCAGAAAGAATTGCTTTGCTGACTTACAGCAGCGGGACACTCCACTGATCATGACTGGAGAAGTGCATTAAGGTTTACTGAGGCTACTATAAGCTTGCATTTGATCATCAACTTACTGAGCTGCTTCAAAATACAGACCACAAAAGCAGCAAAATTAAGGAGCTTATAGTTCTTATATGCAAACCCTACTGATAATCATTTTAAGAAGTACTGACATCTTCAGCTGAAGTAACAATTGACGGCTGTTATGGAAGAACAGCCGTGACAAGGAGAACAGGTTCTCACCGACAGTGTCCACTGGATAAATGTCTTTATATACATTTTAAAGAAAAGTAGCTTTTTATAAAAGACTAAGTTCAGCTGAACATTTATTTTCCATTTATTTTGAAAGTAAAATAGAATGAGCCATAATCCTGACCATATTTGAGAAAATTCACATAAATGAACAGCATATTCTGATCACTGCAAGAAGGGCAAGCAGATATGGCATTAGTCATTTCCAAAAGGACAATGACGTCAATGTAAAATCTGTTTTACAAACAATTCGGGGCCACTTCAATTCTCCGATTCATGATGAATTTTTCATATATAGTGAAAAACTATATATTTCTATCTACTGAATATTAAAAATAAAACCAATGTGAAGAGATGAACAGACAGAAACTGAGACAAGAGGCAAGTCTTCCAAACTTATGGTGCCATCTAATGGACAACTGTAGTATCACACCACCACCATGTTGTCCAACACTTTTGCTTTCAAATTAATCATTTATTTAAAGTTATATCACAGACAGAGTAACAAAACTGGAGATCTCCTTACAAACATGAGACCTGAAACACTGATGTCGATACACCAACACTAATGCAGCTCTGGCACATATGGGTAACAATCCTTGTCTTGACAACTCAGCACCCAAATACAGAGAGGTTTTCCGAGATGAATATTTCTTCAAATAGTTTAGTAACTGCAGCATAAGGCACGTCGCCTCCTTCTTTGAATACGGGAGTCGGCTAACGAGCTCTGAGAGAGGCGTGAGAAGGTATAAAACATTAAAATATTCTTTATATGTTTAATCAATCTCAAAATGAACAAATTTAATTATTTTTAATTATTAAATACATGGTTAAGGCACAGATATTACAACGCCGCTAGAGAGTTCATATTTAATGCTCAGAACAAAGGCAAATGTTCTTCTTTCGCTTAAAGAACACACGAAAAAGTATCCCATATGTTTTCACGGCGATACAAGAGTAAGACAATTTACAGCACAAATATCTAAGAACCATTCATCTGTACACAGATCTATATACCATAAGAGCAATCTCCATCAATATGATTAAAAAAGAGAAACAAAACTTCGTTCGTTTTCTCTTTTATCCATGAGACTAGCATTTGATGCCTTTTTGAGGTACACGTCAAGTTGTTTGAGTTTTAAGTCATCATGAAAACAATAATTACAGGTGTATTTTGTTCCGACTCTGTGCAGGACCTTTAATGACCATTAATATGGCACCGCAGCTCATCTATACTCTGTTGTAGGCTTGCTGGAAAGATTAAATGTATTTTTTGCTCAATTGAAAAGTAGCCACTATTGTTATTGTATTAGGTGTGGGCTAATTTCAGTCCCAATTTAACAGCAGGACTGTGTTTGGAGCAAATCATGGCCACCAGGCTATCAAATTCTAAAGGGCTCTATAGACTTGCAGCCTGAAAAATTTGCTCAATTTACTTACTGTTTTAATATTTTATATTTCACCTCAGCTATAGGCAAGGTTTAATCCTCCCCACTTTCATCAATAAGAAATGTAATGTAGTCTCCCTTGCGTTCTTTGCTCCTCATTGCCCTTCTGTGTTCTGCATTTCCCAATGAAGCTTATTTCTATACAATCAAAATTAGGATAGGGAATTACTTTGCTGCAGAACCACCACAAATTAGCACAGGGGGATTTAAACAAGAGCCCTAGTTTAAAGAGTTAAAACGAACATAATTAAATCTGTTTCTGCATGCCAAGGATTTCTTGTCTGTTAATGTTTCTATGATGTGCAGTCATTGCAATCACCAGCGAAACTGCCACTTGAATGTACTCACTGGTTTAACACCAGACTCGCTAACTGCTTCTCCTTAGTGTCAGTGTTCTTGATTGATTTGATTGCCGAGTCGACCAGAGGGTTATAATAATGTGCTTGCTAAATGCTGTGTGTATGCTTAGTGCTGAAGTCTGGAGATTTCTGAAACTCCGTAGTGATTACTGAGTTGCCCCTCGGATCAGAAGGTTGTGGAATCCCAGGAGAACGGGGTAAATGCAGAGAGATAATTTTATACCAAGGCATGCCGTGCTGAGACAAATAATTACATACACACCTCACATGTACTGAAGATATTCTTTATAAAAAACGACAAGGCCACATCTCTAGACTAAAGTTAAAGGAGGACGGCAGCTGTAAAACGATAATGGTATTGAGAAGCTCAACATCCCAGTCTGGCAGTGATATGATTATTTCAGCAGCCCGACTCATAACTGATATACAGAGAAATATAGTAACTCTGCATATCTGTTAATAGCTATAAAATTAAGTTTCAACCCCGGAGAATGGGTCAGTGCACTAAATATATAAATAGAGATACGCCACTGGTCAGCAAAAAGCCAAGGTAAGGCTCCTCCATCCCTTTCTACTGCACTGCTAATTGATGGGGCCTAAAGTAGGCCTCTGAGCCTCCAGGAGACAGGCCAACCAGCCATAGACTGGGCAACTGGCTGACACTTAATAGCTCATTATCCCTGCCCCCCCATGTGAAGAGAGCACAGCAGAAAGGACTTTTTTCGCCATTTCTTTCCAATACAGTAGTGGAACGAAAGCCCGCCCCCCTCTAAAAATTCAGATTAATATTAATATTGACCATTCACAGTCAAGTGTGAAATGGCCATGCAGAATCTCAAACGTGTGCATGGTCTGAAAAGTAGACCTCTGGAGGAGTGCTTTTGCAGCTCATGCATGACTAAAGCAGCATTTTATTCTTCCTCCAAAGCTCAATATAAAATCAGTCACACACAAAAAAAAGTTACACTGCACATCAAAAAGCTGTAGATAAATAATAAAAGTGCAGAAATATAATGAGACCTAATGGGCCGCTATTTCCTGCTTACATCTTATTTCCTCATAAGACAAGACAGATGTTACTGGGAGGTAAATAAATGAAGCATAAAGGGTTGGAACAATCACAGACAGAAAAGGACATGCTGCCCTCTATCTTAAGCCCCAGCCTTCGTATTTAACTTGAGTGTTGAGATCTTCAGTGCTGCTTCCAAGTATCTGCCCACTCCTGACAAGCTCTATTTGCATATTTACCATATAAAGTGTTTTCAGAGCCTTCTATGAAATACAAGACCAGGAGAAGGCGGGTAAACATCAATTGAAGTCTTATGAAATCCAATGAAGTAAATAAATACCTATAAATTCAATAATCACCCAGATCAAATGCAATCTTCCCTATCTGCAACCACATGCTTCAAATAACTTCAGTCGTTCACATCACTTCGGAGGAATATGGGCCCACTCTTCTTTGCAGAATTGCTTTAATTCGCAGGGTTTTCACTGGAGGGCTTTCGAGCATGTTTAAGATCGGGCCACAGCAATTTGTCAGGACTTTGACTAGGCCACTTCAAAACTATAATTATGTTTCTTAATATGCAAATTATATTTATAGTGGCCAACATTGCAAGTTAAAATCAATGGGATTGAAATTATTAACATCTACGAACATTATCATTAGACTTAAATTTAAAAAAAGCACCGTCAGAATGAAAGCAGAGGCTTGGTTTATATAGGGATGCTCCGATCAGGATTTTTGCCACAGATACCAAGTACCGATTTTTTGTCATGGTGATCGACCAATGCCGATTCTGATGTTTCAAGCTTATATAACCGATATGTAAGCTCTCTGATCACCATTAACTTTTTTTTTTTTCCAGAAAAAGTAATAATGAATTAAATGTTGTATTAAATGGTTTGGACAGTGCGCCTCCACGTGAGCTTTCTTTGGAACATAAACAGCAAATTTTTAATTGTTTCTCGAAACATCGTAGTAATTCCACACCGGCGATGGCGTGACTGCGGCGCCAAAACATGTACGTCCCCGCTCGTCGTGTACGCCCTCACGTATTGACGTCATCAATTGTGATTGGTTCCTAAGATCGGCCAAGTTTAACAAGTACTGACCGAGTCATAGAATGTGATTATGGCCGATACCGATCTTCGGTCGATAGATCGGAGCATCAATAGTTTTATATAACTTCTGGAATTTGTTTTGTTGATGGCATATTGTACTGCATTACCTCCTTACCAGAACGATTCTATTTAAGTGATGTGGAGTCTAAACAGGATGGGCAACAGGATCTCTCGTGTCTATTTACTCAAATTTGGGAGTGATTAAAGAACAATTACTTTTTCACACAGGGCAATTTGGTGTTGGATAACTTTTCCCCTTCAATACATGCTAAGCATACCAAGTCTCATGATAATGTCCCTAAATCTTAATTATTTGAAAAGATCGATCTGAAGCAATAACACTGGCTCCAATAAATCTAATTACAATATTAACCAACACGTCCTGACACGGCACGTACATCTTTAAAAGATATCGTTAAAGATTTGCTTCTCCCGGGGTCGGAGTTTTAGAACCAGTCATTCAATTTTAGTTATTAAACGTTTAAACACTTAACGGTCATACGCCTGCTTTCAACTGCTTACATCATACAGATATATAGCAAAGAAGCTCTCTCCCTCAGCTCAGTGAGCACATTTCTCCAATAAGATGAAATACCAAGCATTCACAAGCCCACAAAAACAAGCCGTTTGTTTATTTCTGGACATGGTAAACACTACGTACCATAATTTGGGTAATAAATAACTGAATTGGCAGGAGAGAGCTTGGGGAAAAAAAAGATGAAAGAATGAGTCAGAACTGGTTTTCCATTCCTTCACAGAAACGTCCAATAAGGAGGTCTTCAAGGAATAAACAGGCCCCTGCGCTCACATGATAGAGGCAGCCGTGAGCATGTAGCTCAACCCAGTTCTGCTCCCTGTTTATCTGTTGCGTGCATACACTCAGACCTTTTTCCCCCATTACACTTTCCTTTGCTGACTATTCAAACTCTGTTGCTTCACATACACAAAAAGGAAATGTACACTGCCATTCTTGAGAGACAAGTACTATTTACAAGTCGAGTCAAGAGGAAACGACAAATCTTAGGAAGGGATTAAAAATGATTTGCTTTTCTTATATCGGCACTGATTAAAAAGCCCAGCGCATCCTCTCAAACGAAGCTAATCTTGGTATCAAAGTCATGAGCATGTTTCCTCTTGCTGTTTTCTAGAGCGTGCATTTTATTGCCTTATCTTTGCATGTCCCAATTCTCACAAGTGGTATGGTACAAAATGGGAGTTGAGCATCTGTTTCTTGAGGAATACGTGGCTCTCTGTTGCTACACATGAGAGGGCACAAATTAAATAGATGTAAAAAGCAAAACAGATCAAGATGATTAATACTGGGAAACTAAGACTTCAGGCATTGCATATATAATATACATAATGTGTGTGTATTTTATACATACATACAAACACACACGCAGTGGGGGGAAATGATTATTTGATCTGCTGCTGAATTTATAAGGTTGCTGCACAAAAAAAAGTCTCTAATTCATTAGATAGTTTCATTTTTATGGAGACAGAATATCAACCAAAAAAACTAAAATCAAGAATAAACAAACATTATAAATTGATTTGCATTTCAATAAGTAAAATAAGCATTTGATACCCAAGCAGAACACGACTTCATACAGGGTGGAGAAAGCCTTGTTGCTGAGCACAGTAGTGATGTTTCCTTTAGTCGGTCACCTGGTTTGCACACATCTCAGGAGGGATTCTGGTCCGCTCCTCTTTAGACACCCTCAATCCTTTAGGTTTCATTGCTGCTGCTGCTGCTTAGCCTCCACAGATTTTCCACAGATAATATCGAGGTCTGGAGACTTGCTAGGCCACTCCAGGACCTTAATATGCTTCTTCTTTAGACACTCCT
>JBBPDH010000001.1:19211002-19225279 GCA_037974565.1 Clupeocharax schoutedeni
CACTCCATAGGGTTATGATGTAAAACAGCCGCTGGCAGTTTGGAAAAAAAGAGTTTTATTTTTATCCGATTAATCGAAAAAATAATCGCCCAACTAATCGATAATCAAAATAATCGTTAGTTGCAGCCCTACTTGGAACCTAACCCCCGCGAAAAAAGCGTGGAATTACTGTATATTAAAACATTTCAAAAACATCTGACCTGATAAGTCCAAACACTCACTAGTACGCCTATAGAGCTTACTTCCCCCCCAATAGCTATCTGCTATTGTGCTTCACAACTATTGTGATTTAGTTGAGGACCTCAATGGGAGGGAAAATCTCATATTGAGGATCTCAATGACAGATGCAACACAAAGTAGGAAGCCAAGTGAGTTAAACACTTGCTTGTGAACCTGATGACCACAAAGCTGCACTATTGTGTCCTTGGGCAGGACACTTAACCTTCAGTGTCTCCAGGGGGACTGTCCCTATGATTAATTATTATAAGTTGCTCTGGATAAGAGCATAAGCCAAATGTCCCCTTTGTGATTGATCACAGGGAATGTTTCTATCCTCAAAATCTATGATTTGAACAAAAGGTGGTAGACAGAAATCTTACCAGGTAGCCAATGTAAGGCAGGTACTGGTAGGTCAGAACAGGTTCTCCGTACAGATGGGCAATGTAAATGAGACAATCAAGAACCGGCTTTGCTGTCTGGTCACCAACGATCGGTTTCTTCTCGTACACGCTTCCTACACTGTCCAGACTACTCTCCTCATTAGCCGATGGCACAAAGTGGTGTTTTTCAGGGCCTTCAGGACGAAAGAAATAGAAGAAATGTAACAGATTTTTGTTATTTAACTGAAGGTAGTACATACAAAAACGTACAGCAACAGTCAACAATATATTGTTCTTACCGATGTAGCAAGAGGTTAGTAGGCGCAGCAGATTTCGTGCTACATATCGAGAGGTAACAGTGGGCCCCAATTTAGCAACCAGCCATCTTACCGTCTTACAGACAGTATCTGATTGTGAACAAAATACACCATGTTAATGCCATATATGCAAAAAGTGTATTTTTCAAAGATAAAAATGTGCATTTTACCACTTACCCAATAGAATCTTGTGTTCTTTCTCCTCAGAATCTTCTGAAGGATCGTGCTCATCATCCTCTACTCCTATACTTTTCTCTCCTTCTCCTTGTACCATTCCATTCATGAAATCAGCCTCTTGAGAACCCACTGTGACTTCAGACTCTTCTGTGCAGCCAGACAGAGTCAGTTCAAGACTGGGCACCTTCTGTACTGTGTCCTCAGCTGTCACATCATCCTCCTCTAATTCTCCTCCATCTTCCCCATCACTGGCCTGCTTTAGGTCCTGACTGCTGTCAGCGGACTTTAAACTTGCACGATCTTTGGTGGAGTCTCCATCCCCAATAGATATCTCACTAGCACTACTCTTGTCACTTAGTTTCCCCACACTGAGAGATTCTTGGTCTTGGTCTTTGCTCGCCGAGTTCTGGCTCTGCTGTTTAGTAGAGACTCCTGCTGCTGGTACAGATGAGCCGTTATTAACATAAAAGCCATTTTGAAAGTCCTCACCCTCAGCAAGAAAGACCTGGTCATTAAGACTGATGCCTGAAGAGTAGTCTCCAACACCACCCACACATCCACCACCTCCACTGCCTCCTCCCACTTTGCCACCCGAGGCAGCTGATGATGGCCTGCCATCTTCACACTCATAGTCTTCCTCTTCTTCTCCCACAGCACCCCTTAAGACTTTAAGTCCACCCCATTCGTTGCCTGTACCCGTGTTGCAACTTTCAAATCCAGTGATAACCTGCAGGACGTGAGGTAGGAGGCTGGAGAGGAACGTGTGTAAGCCAATACGCACAATAAGCTGTAGCACGAAACAGTCGGTGTAGAGGTAGAAACGTCCCCGAAGGCAGTGGGGATTCTCATATACACCGATCAGCGGCTTCATTAAGTACTTTGAGGCATTGCGGGGCCCGAGGACCCTGGAGACAGGCTCAAATAAGTACCAGGCAGCATAAACAGCTGTAGATTCCTCTGTCATTAAAGCAAGCACAAAGGGTAAGAGGATCTCTAGTCCCTCCGCAGTGATATCACCTTGTAGAAGAGTCTGCAGCTGCTGCCACAAATTGAACACAATGTCCCGACCCTGAATGCTGTTGATGGACGTCATCTTGGATTGATAGGAGTAAATGAAGTGATGCAAGGCTGGGAAATATTCTGGAAAAGGTAATGGGGAGAGAAATGGACTAAGCAGCTGCCAGGGGTTTGGTGGTGAAAGACCCTCGTGTATTGGGTCGTACTTGAAAAGTAACGGCGGGTCAGTAGGGTGCAACTTCAACAAAGAAGTCTCTAGCATGTTCCGGTGAATCTGCAGAAGGCTCTCGAGGGCATGATGAAGTGGTAGTGGGACGTCACGAAGACTAGCAGAGCCAAGTTTCATTATTGCCTGGTACCGACCATGCAATGATGTGCCTGGTTTAACGCCTCGCAGTTTTGAGGAATAAAATATTTCTCCAATAAAGACACCCAAAGCTTGCATGTCTCTGTGAAAGAGAACAGTGAAAGACAGAGGAGCTTTAGATACACTGCTTGACTCTCTTCTGCCAACATCCATTGTATCATGATCTTCGGAATGCAACCCTTTAACCAGGAAGTTGCTGAGCTTCTCCAGCTCCTCTAAAGGCTGTAAAGGTTTGAATCCTTCAGGCAAAGTTATTCTGAAATCATCTGTGTTAGAAGCAGCAAGGCCTTCCTGCTTTTTCATTGTGGATGTCCCTCTTGTAAGAATGGAACCCCTAATGCTAGATCCCAACACATTGGTGGCATTGTTTGATTCTCCTGGAAAAGAACCATGGGAGGGAGACAATGCCAAAGCTGTGTGTTCTCCAGACGTCCTTCCTCCAGCAGAGCTCCCAGCAGGCACGGGTATATTGGAAGTGGCAGGAGCTGAAGCACTCAAAGAATCAAGTGCCTCTGTTCCTTGCTCAAGATCATCATCCCGATCAACCATTGTCCAACCACTAGATTCACATCCTGTTGCCTCTGGGACCATTCCATCTACACCATCCACTGTTGTTTCAACTTGTGGGACTTGCCAAGAGGATATATTAAGAGGACCAAAGTGGGGAGGTTCTGCTGGTGAATACTGGTATGGTGCAAGGCGGGGTGGATGAGGCTGGTCAAACAACTGAACAACCCCGTAACTGGTTAGATTGGTGTGGTTATCCACCAGGTGTAAGCATACATTCTTAGCTTTTACAGCTTCTTTACCTGTCAGCTTGTAGCCAAACGTAAGATCAATCCAGTGGTGTAGCTGCTGCGATACTTCACGGCTCTCCAACAGGGATCTGTGCATTTTAATAAATTCCTCATAGGAGTTGCACCATGGAGGTACATCCAGGTCAGGCATATCTGGATGAATGGAGCGGAATATGGAAGGATCTGTGTAGAATTCCGGTATGCATTCGTCTGGAGTCCAACTCTGAATACGTTCCATGCTAGCTGGGTATTCATTGGGCTCCCATTGAGAACGAACATGGCTACAGAGAACAGATTTAGGGGTACGTCTAGCTTTGTAGACATAGTAGGTGATGTCTGATAGAACATCTGAGATATGATGGGGTACATGGAGATGATCTGACTGTCCTGAACCACTGGGACCTCCGGATGCAAGATCAGAAGGAAATCCACCCCCACCACCCCCATTGGCTACTGCTGCTGCAAGGGCTTCTTTGGTCATTTCATAGGTAAAATCCAGCTGTTTGTCACCTTTATTCAAACGAAATTTTGACCTCCTGAGATCACGAAATCTTCCAGATGGCACAGTGAAATCTACTACCCAGGGTAAAACCGGATGATAGTTGGGGTCACCTTCACGCCTTCCGGCTAGTCGGTTCAGTTCCATCAAATAGGAGAAGTTGCTGACTCTACCATGAACCCAGTCTAGGACCAAAGATTTGAGCTCATCCAGGCAGTCTTGGCAGTGCTGTTCATTTATGTCGTTTCTTAGACTCATGGCGCCTCTTCCTTTAGTGCTAAGTTTTAATGCTTGTCTTCTTGCTGCATTGTCCAGTGTGACCCTGTCCTCTCCTAATTCTTCATAATGTGCTAGAGAGATCTTGAGCTGACTACAGAGCTGCTCATCGACAACTACGTCCTGCAAGGAGAGCTCTCCACATGACAGTCCTGATGAATGGCATTCACGCATTGCTATAAGCACTTGGTACAAAATAAACAGAACTTTAGCATTGCTGTTGGCAAGCTTGGCTGGACTGTAGGTCACAATGTCATGAAGGGAGTACTGTGTGTATGGGAAAATGATGTACAGCACGTCCCCAGACTCAAGCAAGCATTCAGCTTGGAGAACATTTGGGCAAAAAGTGTCTGTATTTTGCTTGGGAACTGAGGAGTTGGACAATAAAGGACATTCTTTTTCCTTTTCTCGGGCTGGAGAGAGGGATGGTGACACCCGGTCAGTGGAGAGAAAAGAACAGCCAAACAGTTTTTGCAAAGCCTGGCGAACTGCTTCAATGGCCAACACTTGTATTTGCTCTGTAGGTCCTGCATATGGCTGCACATAGTTCATGTGTGCATCCTTCCACAGATTTCTATAAATGGATAAAGAGAACTTCAGCACCTTCTTCAACACTTAACATATAGAGAAAATGTTTGTAACAGACAAAGCACAAATTTTGGGGAAAAAAAAGTTTACAAAAATGTCACATTATTCTACAAAAGCAAACCTTTTCAATTAAACATCAAATATATAGACCAGTTATAAAAGATTACTATGCAGGCCTTCCATTACTGTTACAGAATTTCCTGATTTTATTATTTGAGCAATTATTTTAGATTTTTTTATTTAAGCTGATTGCAATCATTTTAACTGATCACAGTTGTTTTCCCACAGTGTGCATAATCAGTGGGGAGCTACTAAACTCCAACTATAAGGCAAAATAGCTAATCATTGCTGTCAGCTAATTTTTCATCGTGATGCAATCGGTATTTTACTAAGTCTATCTAATATTATGCCTCACATTCATGTTATTGTAAACAGATTATGAATGAATTAATAAAAGTTTGAATTAACATTTCTTAACGGGAAAAACTATTCCATTATTCATTAAGAGCAAGGTGTTTAAAAAAAAGTTTAATTATGCAATTGCATGTATAGCTTTTTCTTTTCTTTTTTTTTTGAAGCTTTGATTACTGCTTTGTATTCCTCTAACCCATCTAGACAAGCAAACAAAGCAAAGGCTTTTACACGCTTTGTGGTCAGACTAGAAATCTGTTTGATATCTACATCTTTTCCACAAGTGACTTGACAATTATTCCCTGGAGAAGAACAAGACAGTGCAGTATTTGTTGACCAACTTACCTGATGTTGCACTGGGTGACTTCTTGCATCTGTCTCATGAAAGATTCTTGAGAGAACCCCTCCCACTGGCAGCCCGGCTCCCTCGCAAGCTTGTAGCCCAGCTTGCTTTTCCTCACGCCTTGTATGCAAACACGAGTCCAGCCAGGTGGAAGCTTTACCTGAGAGCGCTGGAGGAGAGTGCGGATGTCTCCATCACCCCCGCACTCATAGCGAGCACAGCGAGTGACTCTCCTGTCTCTCAGCCCCATCACCCAGCGGGTCGGAACAAGGGCCACCAGTTCATGGGGTCGCGTCCCGGGCCCAAGCTGCCGCTGGTCCACTCCCAGGTCTCTCTCAAACGCTGCAGCCAGCCACTCCATGACAACCTCTTAAGGTTTAACCGAAACAAGACACAATCTTCTCGCCTAACCTTTACTCTGCTCCTCTAGAAGAGGAACCTCCTTGCCCTCCTATTCCCCCATGTGAAGCTCAAAAATAGATGGATCACTTGATTCAGTGAATAGACACTTTCTGTGGAAAGAAAACACAAAATGCACAACCATCAGGCTTTAATTAAGCATATACTGTACATCATAAAAATCTTCCCACTAACTAGGTGTGTGGCTAAAATTCATTAAATACAATTATTATATTCAATTAGTCTTGTTTACTGCCCAAACACCAGGCTAGAAAAGACTACACGTTTCAAGAGGACAGTTTAAGAAAGAAAAAAAAACGCAGCAGTGTATTTTTCTGGAAATGTATGCATTGAATGGCAGACTGTTCATAAGTACTAAAGCTATTCGTACATAGATTTATGCATCTACATCACAAAACCTGAGTGTAAATAACTACGACCAACTTTGGACCAGAGTCTAAATGTTATTACTCATTAGGTATATGGTTAAAATTCATTAAACCATTCAAGCCCAACTGCTCAAACAACAGGCTGGTAAATACTACAGAGGACAATTTAAAGAAAAAACGAATCCAACTACTGGACTGTTGAAAATTACGATTGCTATACATACATGCATGCATGCAAATACATATAAAAACCAGGCCTTACAGTAATAATACGAATAACTTCGAGAGTGCCATCAGATAACTTTAGATCCGATTGTATAACAGGAAAATGATGAAAATGTTGAAAAAGACAGCACAAAATCTAACTTCCCTCAACAACAGTCTCAAGCAGCTAAATGTGACTGGTTTAACTGACATTACAAACTAATTAAACACAAAAACTGACATGTCACCATTTCACGACATTAATGAAGAGACCGCTTTAAACATGTTGCTCCAAAGATATGAAGCGTTATGCATGACATGTGTGTAAGGCGCCTCATTTAAAAAACGAAGAGAAACTAAAAAAAATAAGTAGTTAGTGATCTGTCCCTCTGTTCTGGGGTCAGTCCCTGTTCTGTGTGACAGGAGCTGTCCCCGGTTTTCTTGGCTTCTAAATGTCTCTTAAACATTCCGGACAGGCCTGTTTTGTGAAACCGAGCGTAACTTACCTGAAAACCTTTAACGCAGGACTTTAGCTCCTGACCAGTCGACAGTGTTTTCCTCTCTAGTCTGTAATGATAGAAGCCATGATGTTGATGTCGAAGAAACACGTGACTCTCCTCGCCTGACGTGCAGCTTTTTCTGATTTCAACCAACTCCGGATTTACCAACGCGGTCACATACGGTCGGTTAGTCGTAACCGATTGTTTATAGATCGTGGTTTTGGTGTGACTGGCGCAGGCTCTCAGATCCACTCATGTGACCCGCTGTCGCCTGGTGTAAAAATTCCCTCTTTTTTTTTACTAGACTGCAGAACCAAACTGGGGGAACTGGTTGAGAGATCTATCCGATAGATATCTAAACCATTCAGTTGATGGGTTTATACACACAAAGAAACACAGATTGTGGTGTGTACATTCAAAGTATTGATTATATAAATTAATAAATGTCAAGTTTTACATTCAAACATGTTAATATGAAATCTTTACTTTTGAACATGCCCTTTTTAACGTGCTACAAACATCGAGCGAAAAAATGCTGGCAGAGCTATGTCACGATTCATCCGCCAGGGGTCGCTGCAGTGTAAGACAAATTTCCAGTTAGGACTGGGGACCACAGACAGCAGAGTGAGTTTGTAGGAAAGTTCTCACCACGTGCGAAGGAAAAACATTCATTTTGGCCAACGCACTAATATTGTAGGTTATTTAACAACACAAAGCACATTTCCAGTAAAAACAGACATTTGTAAAGTCCCACTCAAATCCATTTAACTAAACGGGCTGCGTCACAAAGCGGGATTTTATTCATAATTCTCTCTCTCTCTCTCACACACACACACACACACACACACACACACACACAACTACTCTCTCTCTCTCTCTCTCAAATACACCATTCTCGCGCGCGCTCTCTCTCTCTCCCCATCACTTACACACTAGTCTCTCCGTCTCTCTCCTCTCACTTTCTTTCTCTCTCTCTCTCTCCCTCTCTCTCTCCACCACTTGCACACTACTCCCTGTCTGTCTCTCACACTCACACTACTCTCTCCGTCTGCCACTCTTTCTTTCTGACACGCACACTATATTTCTTTCTCTCTCTCTCTCTCTCTCTCTCTCTCTCTCTCTCTCTCTCTCCACCACATACACACAACTCTTGTTTGCTTCTCTTTCTCTCTCCTCGCTCTCTCCCTCTTTCTCTCTCTCTCTCCACCACATAAACAACTCTTGTTTGTTTCTCTCTCTCTCTGTTTCTCACGCACTCTCTCTCTCTCTCTCTCTCTCTCTCTCTTTAAAAGAGACGCTCGGCTCACAACTTCACAACTTCACTGGATCCCGTTTCGCTCTGGAGATGTCACCCATACTGAAATCCATCTGGACCTTCAGGAATGGCTTGATTCTTTTCTTTACACCTCTGATCCTCCTTCCTCTTCCACTCGTTATCGGTACCAGGGTATGTGAACTCGACCTTCGTTCTGGGAAATGCAGTGCAGTGGATTAACAGCGGATTTAATTTGCTCTGGGTTTTATTCACGTTCTTACTGCCCCCCCCCCTGTTGTAAGTCGTCCCGCAACTGTACCGGATTGCCCTTCTGCTTTCTGGATTTTGCTTTACCTGTTGTGTAGCTGAGTACCTGAGGTGCCCAGGATGATGCCACAGCCCTCAGCCGGTTCTGATGAGCGTGTGAAGTTGTAACCTCAAGCATTAGAAAGATGCTGTATACTAATATGTCTTCATAACGGGTTCACACCGGGTCAGACTACCGACTGCTCACTTTAAGGAGAGTCAGTCTTTTCTGAAGTCTGAAGCATTTTAGTAAATCGTTTCTAGAAGTCAGGATTCGGTTCTAGTACACTGGAATGGTGTTTATTTCACAATGCTTTCCAATGAGCTAATACAGGTTCCATACCTGAGATGCTCTGAGAGTATGGTGCTGAAAGTGTGTGTGTGTGTGTGTGTGTGTGTGTGTGTGTTCCAGGAGGCCAGCTGTGCCTATGTGATCGGGCTGATGGCGGTGTTCTGGTGTACAGAGGCTCTCCCCCTGGCCGTCACCGCTCTGCTGCCTGCTCTCCTCTTCCCCCTGTTCGGCGTCATGGAGTCCAAAAAGGTAGACGGTCATCAGAGTTTGGCAATTTCGGAAGTTTCCAACTTGTGGGACAAATAAAGCTTTATCTTATCTTATCTAAACAAAGTGTTGGATTCATCACTGGCTCACAGCTGGGAAAAGACCGTTCTCAATGCTTTGGAACCGTGACTTACCTGGATTTCTTTTCATTCAATGTAACTTCTCTTTGAAAAAAAATGGGCTTCAAGGATCCACAAATATTCAGTAGCTGCACTTCTACAATTAAATGTGCCATTTGGGATTTTTTTAAATTTATTTTTGGCTTTGATTGACTATTTAAAAGAATGTGGAAACCAGTGCAAACTGTTTTGATTCAAGATTCAAGAGAGATTTATTGTCAATACCACAATATACCCAGTATACAGAATAACGAAATTCCATTCCACACAAGCCCCCATGGTGCATTCTGTCTAAGAAATAAATATAAATATAAGAATATAAAAACTAGGCACAAAAATTACCCTTAAATATAAAGCTAGTCCTTACCCATCAATACTAATCTAAACTGATGTTTCTATTTTAACTAACTATTGTACAATAAACAAAGAGGACAATAGACAATACAAACGTGAACGTGTGCGAGTGGTTCAAGGAGAAAGTGAGTTTCAGGTTATTGCCAGGAATATTAGACAGAATTGTGCAGATTGTACTAGTGCAAATTTAGCATGAGGTAGACAATATTAGGTGTGTTGTGCAACAGTCCCGTTTGTGTGTTACTTTTGTGTTATTTAGGTAACACCTTTTGATTCATCAATGCGGTTGATGTAAAAAATCTATATTTAATATTATGAGAGCTTATTATAGAGGAATCAGTGATCAGTGCTGTCGTGGCCACATGGGTTTCAGGCTCCAGTTGCTTCTCACTGTCCAGAGACATGTAATTGAGGTAATTAAGGTAAATTGGAGGTGCTAAATTGCCCCTAGGTGTCAGTGTGTCTGCCCTGTGATGCACCTGCGACCAGTCAGGGATGTTTTTCTGAGTGCAGGGAAAAGGCTTCAGCCCTGGTTAGGATGAGTGGCTCAGATAATAGATGAGGGAATCATGTAGAAATGCCATACCAATGGGTTAACAACCCCTTTTCTCACTAATGTGTGTTTTCTGTTTGTGAAAAAGACTAAGAAAAGCTGAAGATGGGTTTGAGGGAAAGTGCACTCGTTTCGGTAATTGCTGTGTTTTTGTTCGGCCTCCTTTCTCAGGTGTGTATGCAGTACCTAAAGGACACAAATATGTTATTTGTGGGTGGCCTGATGGTGGCGGTGGCCGTGGAGCACTGGAACCTGCATAAGCGCATTGCTCTCCGAGTGCTGCTGCTTGTAGGAGTGCGGCCAGCCCTGTGAGTGACTTCTGCTGCGTGATATGGACAAAATATGCTATTGTAATAGAACTGACGCACATTAAGATCATGATTTGCTTTGCATTATTTGAGGTGTGATGTCTGTTTACATTATTTGGCTTACATTAATGAATCTTGTCACGATCGAATGAATACGTTCGTGTTTTTCAGTCTGATCTCTTCCCGTTTCACCTTTACTGTATAGTCGTTTATGGACAGAGTCCTTGCAAGAACATTTGCCCAAATAGAAAAGCACCCAGGCACTAATTTCTAGCGCCTTCTCTTTGTTTGAATGGACAAATCTGAAATGAAAAGCTTCTGTACTGTTTCAAAAGCATGTTAGAAATCACTGGAAACAGACGCTCTAATTGGTTTGCAGAATTCGACTGAAAAAACACAAAAAGATGTTTTTTTCAGGTTCGTCTGGCACATCAGTTCCTTTCAGTAAAGGTGAACTCTTCCAGTTATCGGCATTACCATTAAGGAAATAGATCGCTTTTTAATGAAGGGTGGGATTTTCCCTGTAATCACACGCTGTTTTGATCGCTTTGTGTTGTTCTCTTTGTTTTTCCAGTAAATGATCTCCTCCTTTATTACGTATCTGACCCTTTACTTAGAAAGGAATAGAAAAGTTGCTGATTTGAAGCTCACATGTAGCCGAAGCCATTGTAGTTACATTCTGTGATTGAACATTTGCTACATGTGACCACAGAAAGCAGCTACAATCTCTCTCTCTCTCTCTCTCTCTCTCTCTCTCTCTCTCTCTATATATATATATATATATATATATATCGCTCTCTTTCTATATATCTCTCTCTCTCTTTCTCTCTCCCTATCTCTATCTCTCTCTCTCAATATCTCTCTTTCTCTCTCTCTCTCTTTCTATCTCTCTCTCTCTCTCTCTCAATATCTCTCTTTCTCTCTCTCTCTCTCTCTTTCTATATATATCTCTCTCTTTCTCCCAATCTCTCACACTCCCTCACCCTCGCTCTCCCTTCCTCTCTCATTCTTTCTCCCAATCTCTCACTCTCCCTCACTCTCTCTCTCTCCCTTTCTCTTTCACTCTTTCTCTCTTTCTCTCACTCTTTCACTCTTTTTCTCACTCTCTCACTCTTTCTCTCTCACTCTCACTCTTTCTCTCTCTCTGTTTCTCTCACTCTTTCTCTCTCTGTTTCTCTCTCTGTGTTTCTCTCACTCTTTCTCTCTCTCTCTCTCTTTCTCTCTCTCTCGGTTGTAGGCTGATGCTGGGTTTTATGGGTGTAACCGCTTTCCTCTCCATGTGGATCAGTAACACGGCCACCACGGCCATGATGGTGCCCATAGTGCAGGCCGTGCTGGAACAGCTGAGCAGCCAGGAGAGCGAGGCGGCCTCGATCGGCTGCAGCGAGGAGGAAAGCCTGGCTCCAGACGCTCAGTACGGCCAGCTGGCTAAATACAAAAGTGGACAAGGTCAGAGGGTTTACCATGTTTACTGTCACCTGAGAACATCCAGCTGTGTAAAAGAAAGTAGAAACTGGAGTCTGTAGCCTGTTCCAGCTTGAAAGAAAGAGTTTTGTTTGATTTGTTTGAGTTTTGTCCCATCTAGAGATCTGTGAGACCTGATAGAGTCTAATATGCTTTGCTGTGTTTCCTTTTGGTCCCGCAGTGGTGGTGAGCGGTCTGAATGTGTCTGCTGAGGCCACCAGGCGCCAGGAGGCCGCAGAGAGGAGACGGATATGTAAAGGCATGACGCTTTGTGTATGCTACGCAGCCAGCATTGGAGGAACGGCCACCCTTACGGGCACCGGCCCCAACCTGGTGCTCAAGGGTCAAATGAACCAGTGAGCATTACACCTAATTGATGGTTATTACTCCTCTTACCATACTGAGATTAAAGACGTCCTTTTTACTAACTCTAATTTGCTTCCTTTTCTTTCTGGCTTCCTCGCTCTTACTTTAAATCAGGTTGTTCCCTCAGAATGGTGACGTTATCAATTTTGCCTCCTGGTTCGGCTTCGCGTTTCCGAACATGATCCTCATGCTGGCTTTAGCCTGGCTGTGGCTGCAGTTCGTTTTCATGGGGTTCAAGTAAGTATCACATAGGTGAATAGGGTAAATCCACTGGTTTTCCAAAAACAAATCAAAACAATTGAAATGGGTTTGATGCACACACACTGAGTCAGCGTCTTTCACAGTCTTTCACAGTCATAGGAATATAGAAGGAAATGTTATTGATCTATGTTCTCTAATGCCCGAGACTTTGTTTTGCAATAGCATAATGAGAAAAGAAGGGTTTTTCTAAAATTCATTACTTAGAGAGCTGGACTTGCAGAACATATTGAGGCAAAACGGCACCCAGAGAAAACATATTCTATTCAGAATTTACACAGTTTTGAGATCATGAACACGATAAATAGTAACTGGCTGGTAAATAAAATAGCTATATGACGTTCCAACCCCTGGTTCTAACCACCACCATTAGTAAAAACTATCAAACTGCGCTGAATCCTCTGTTTTCATCTCAGCCATAGAATTATAAACAAATTGGACGTCCTCTCATCCAGGAAGAGTTCAGTGAATAGTGAAACATTATTTATCCTCTTGCCCATGACACTATTTCTATACCCTGAATATAGACGATCTAACAAGTCCTGTTTGTTGTCTAAAGGTTTGCTTCTTTAGTTTTGCTTTGCCCTTCATATTGGGTGAATGTTTCAGGGTGAACGGACCAATAGAAATAGGAATCTTTGTTTTATTCAAACTGAGTACATTTCTCTCATATACTTGCCAATTTCAAGTCAGGACATTTAATCATAGCAGTTATGTGATTTGGTTTCTGACGCTCAAAAGCGAAGTTCTGACGCCAGTTTTGGCTCGACTATGGCGAGTAGATAGGGGTTAATTAAAAATGGTCCAATTGTGCATGTTGGCCACGCCATGTCTTTAATCAATACCACAGTCGCTTCTCATCCTCTCGTAATTTGCCGTTTGCTCCTGGCCTCCTCTCCCCAGCTTCAAGAAGACGTGGGGCTGTGGTGCGGTAAAGACAGAGAAGGAGATCGCCGCCTACAACGTGATTCAAGAAGAGCACCGGCAGCTGGGGCCCATGTCCTACGGAGAGTTCAGCGTTCTGGCTCTGTTCTGCCTCCTCGTGGTGCTGTGGTTCACCAGGGAGCCTGGTTTCGTGGTTGGCTGGGCCACACACGTATTCAACTCAGATGCAGAGTAAAGATCACGTTCTGTTGCATCCAGTGGCAAAGCTCTTATTCGCCTTGTTGTAATTCCACTAAATCATAACTGTGGAAATAATACTGTGGACTTTCCAACATTGAGGTTAAAACACAGGACAATTCTGCCACCGTTTACGTGGATAATGTCCCTGTTTAAACCTGCAGGTACGTGACGGATGCCACAGTGGCAGTGTTCGTCGCTGTGCTTCTTTTCATCCTGCCATCAAATCCACCACAGCTCTGGTGCAGCCCACCTAACGGATCCGGCTCAGGTGGGCATTGCTTCCTATGTAACCTTGTTATTCACACAGATGTACTTTTGAGGCTACAGTGCACAATAATTACCTCATAAAAACTTTAATACTATAACAGCGGACGACAACTCGACTACCTTTTCTCACACTATAATTTTAATACCTGATATTTATGTGGCTCAGTGTGAACTGCTTTTTACCTACTGGTGCTTTGAATATGCACGTCAAATGATTACACAATTGTTTTATTTATGTACAATCAACTGAAACAGTCATTTTTTTTAGTGATAGCTAATAATGCTTCTCACTGCCTAGTGCTGCACTGTGTATACTACTTTACATTGTGCCATACTGTGGACTGTAGAGTACTGCTTTACATTCGGCAGAGTTCTTCAGCGTTGCCTGAAGACCCACCTTTTCAAAGAGCACTTTGGCGACTAACTATGTCTCTTTCCTACTGCTTACTTATTTCTTATT
>JBBPDH010000001.1:19232459-19253836 GCA_037974565.1 Clupeocharax schoutedeni
GAATATAGCAGCTGCAAAGCATGTGGGCGGAACCAGTGTTATTAAAGTCGCATTCTGTGTAATGGCCAGGTGTCTTATATGGACAAAAGTAATGGGAGCGCTGTACGTCGGCTGCGGGGGTCAGATGTCCCATTTCTTTTGTCCATATTAAATACCTCAGCGCTGGTGTTCAGGACCGGACTGGCGATCTGTGCGTTCTGCAAAAAGGCCTCAAGTAATTGAGGGAAGTGTAAAGTCAACTATTGGGGTGGAGGTAGCTCAGTGGGTAGGATACTTGCTTCCAGACCATGAGGACCACTTTGAGATTTTTTTGTAAACTGTAAAGTGCAATTTAAATTAAATGTATTATTATTATTATTATTATTATTATTATTATTATTATTATTATTATTATTATTATTATTATTATTATGTGTCAGTTGCTGCTCAGGTCTCCCCTTACCTCACCCCTAAACATTACTATCCAGTGATACCTTTTTAACTGGAACTAGACACACATATCTCTGTTCAGAAATTTAAAATACGCCATAATGATGGGAGTGGAGAAGTCTAATCAGATACACCGTATCTCAAGTTTCAGTACTAGGAGTGTAACATTTGACCCATTTCCTAAACTGAACATGGGAGAAGTTTGGGACCAATTAAACCTGAGAAAATATCACATGGAAAAAAGTATGTGGCAACGTTAACTAACCAGCATGTCCGGGTAGCTAAACCACAGGGCAGCAGGTAGTCTTGAAGTGTTACACAGTTTTAGCACCGTTTGTTGAGGGATGGGTACTGTTAGGTTTGTGTCTCACACAACCTTTTGAATTATGGCGAAACGCTCCACTTTTGTCTAAGCCTTACCTCTTCCCAGTCTTTTTAAATAAAATATGACACTGCAGGATTTGTAATCCAGACAAATCCTGCTGACTTCTAAGGTACGACTCTAAAAGAGGCTTACCTGGATGCTGTCCATTGAAAAATCCTTCTTCCTCCTCTCTCGTCTCACTCTCAGTCTTCTTCTGTGGTCAGGGAGTGGTGTCACCACGGTGCATGGCCCCCCGCGCCCACACGCTGTGGCCTCCACCCCCTCCGTCCTTGTCAGACTCAGGCTGGCTCTGGGCTCGCTCTGGTTTGGGGTTGGGGGTCATGGGTGGTTCAGGCTGCTGCACAGACATGGTTCGCCGCAGGTGTGTGCGCTTGCACAGGAAGTCCGGCTTCGCTGAGAGGCCGAAGGAGCCCTTCCGGAGCACCATGCGCACTGAGGAACTCTTCTTTGGCCGCGCCCGGTGGCCAAATTGCAGAGAGGACAGGTGTACGGCGTAGCCCTCACTCAGAAACTGCAGAAGAAAGAAGAATAAATCAGGGGTTAAAATAGTAACCAAATACAAATCACTATGTCATTTATTATCCCTCACATAAACCAAAGCATTCATCCATTCATTCAGTTTCTTCGACTGCTTAATCCTTACTAGAGTTAAACCAAACCAACCAAAAGAGAGTTGGATTAAAACAACACCAGCTAAAAGGCACTGAACTGTTGGATACGTTTCTAGTTCCAGAGAAACCAAAAGATAAAAACCAAACAAAATCTTTCTCACCTGGCACTGATTCTGGTACTTCTTAGATGGTCTGCCCACTATATAAATCTGATTTGGGCTGAGGCCCAGCATGCTGTACACCGAGATATCCTTCATGGAGCCGTAGGCCGAGTTGATCTTGATGTGACACTAGAAACATGAGAAAAGACAGGCTTACAAAGGGAGTGAGCTACAAAGAAAATTAACAGCAAGTGTGATGTGTGTGTGTGTGTGTGTGTATTTGTGTGTGTGTGTGTGTGTAAGGGTTCGTGAGAATATCAAAGATAGGGAATGGCTGCTAAAGAGATGGAGGAGAACAGAAAGAGTGGGAGGAGGCAGCACAGCCCTGCAGTCTACCTCTTGCACCAGGTTCCTTAGGAAGATGGTTTTCTGCCGCAGGGGGTCGTGCACAAGCCCTTCAGAGAAGAAAATCATGCCCTGGGGGAAGTTATGCTGGGAAAGCCATGACACCACCCTCTGCTTCTGCATGTCTGGACGCCCGGTGATGTAGATGATCAGATAACCCAGGTCCTGCCAGTGTCTGAACACAACAAACAGCGTCACTCTCAAAACACACCCCTGTAGCTGATTTATATAATTAACTTACTCACAAATAACACAGAGCTCTACTTTTCAACAAGATTCAAGATACTTTATTTGTCCCATACACACTTATACAAGTTCGGCGTGTAGTGAAATGTGCCCAAAATGTAACATAATTCTACTATTCACCATAACTGCACTGCACAGAATAACAGAAGTAGAAAATAACTGAAGCCTGGGAAGACCTGAAACACTTCCTATCTAACAGTCCTGTCTCTGATCATCAGGATGTCCAGCCGTCTTGTTGTCTCCAATCATAAGAGGGGTCAACAATGACTCCTGGTACAGGATATGAGTTGGAGTCCCAGTTAGATGCAACTGGACAGCCCCCTCCAGATCACCACTCCGGGATTTCACACAGGCCCACAAAGCGGAGATCAGGATCACCTTGGTATTTGGCTTAGGTAGTTTATACAGACCTTCCTGACAATCTACCTGCGAAGTATACTAAGGCTTGCCTAGTTACCGAGCTTACCCTCTGCGTTTTACCTGTTTCTGGACCATGGATTTCCCTTTTTGCCTAGCGGACTTACTTCGATTGCCTGGTTTTGGATTTGCTTGTTTTGCTACTGTACTGCCTATTTGCATTTACCTTCTATTTTTTATCCTCTTCGTGTGGATCCATATCTGCATTCTTACATTGTGCACTTAGGAAACCTGCCAGATTTCCTAAGGTAGATAAAACACTGATGATTTAATTTGACAGAGCTTTTATAGAGTCTGTTGTGACATACTCCTGTCTTTCCTGGTATGATAATCTTCCTGTTTGAGGAAAAAATGCACCGTTAAAGATTGTGAATGGGGCGTGTAAGATGGTGGGAGTGAAGTTTAGTGGTCTATTTTAAATTTTAACAAACAGTTGCTCAACAAAGCCCAGACTCATCAGCCAAGACACCATCCACCCTCTTAATGCAGAATATGTATTGTTACCATCTGCCTTCCATGGCCTTTAAACAAAGATTAAAATGATTTAATCCCTCTTTCCAGCTCAGTGAAAAAGAGGGATGGCCCTTGTCCACCTAGTGACCCACATTTCTAGCTATTTACCTATTTAGATTATTATTTACTTTCTTTAATGTATTCATTGTTGTTGTTTGTGGGAGGTCTGTGTTATGCGTTGTATGTGTTGTTTGTTGTTTTTACAGTAGTATATTCCTGCTGCAAACAATGTGGCCCGTGGAGAAAAAGAATCAAATGAACAATACATATACATCTAAAAATATATAATAAACAATTTAGGGCTGGGGATACAATTTAATATACAATTTAAACCTGTGTTAACACGCAATAAATACATTTTTGACATTAAATAAATAATACGCTAACGCAGGTTGTTTTTAATCCTTTTATTTTGAAAGTTTTTTGTGCTTCATACATAGACGTATATTCTGTGTATGGCTCTAGGTCTTTTGGTGGGTGTCAGGCGTCCCATTAAATGATTCAATTAAATAATAACTGAATAAATTAATTAATTTTGCATATGACAATGCGATTAATCACATTTAATCACAAAAAAAACA
The DNA here is from genome assembly GCA_037974565.1 of Clupeocharax schoutedeni. NCBI lineage: Eukaryota > Metazoa > Chordata > Actinopteri > Characiformes > Alestidae > Clupeocharax > Clupeocharax schoutedeni. The sequence goes on from JBBPDH010000001.1 coordinate 19,236,148, forward strand.
TGCAATTATGTAAATATATATATATAAATATATATATTTATATATATATTTACATTTACACATATATACATATATATACACATATCGGTGTATACATTTTTTGGCTTATGTATATCTATTTTATTTTGTTTTGTTTATTTTTATATTAATTAAAATCCCAGATTTTGTTTGATATCAGCCCTAAATGTGTGTCTAGTCAGTTCTTTGCTAGTCAAAGAAGTTCCAGTATGATTGAAGTCAAGTCCAGGCAAATCAAGCAGGTCAAGTGTCCTCACCAAGACAACGTCCTTGTCTGTGAATCACACAGACTCGGATTTCTGATGTTATTATAACTAACAATAAAACATTAAAGACAAAAATACGTGTAGATAGTACTCCGCTCCCAACACAAAGCAACTCATTTACAATCCCCTCCTGAGTTAGAGCAGAAGAATAGAGGCATCGGCTTATAAAAACGCTGCTTGGCATTTATGTCTAAAAAGACCTGGCAAATATTCATGTAAGGCCAAAACAAAGACAAAAAGTGCAGCGTTAGATAAAATTAATAGACTATAAGCTATTAAAGACAAGTCTAATTAACATAATGATAACACAGCTTTTGTCAGCCCGACAACAACAAAGCTGAGGCTCGCCGTGAAAATGTTGTGTAGACCTCTGCTCTAGAACGTTTGACAGTTTCAATTAGAACTAAACCTAATATGTGTCTGAAAAACTCTACATACTGTCAGTTAATAATATTTCAAACAGGCATTTAATTAGCTAAATTAGCTAAATTTCTTATTCCATTACTTCTTACTCTCTCTTTCTCACATTCTATTTTATGCATTTCACCCTTTCTACCCTGTATGGACACAAGTATTCACTTCCAGTGAATGCTGCAGCAGACCAAGGCATTGTGGACAGCACCATGCTTCATCTCTGTGGACCCAGTTTGGTGAAAAACCTTCTCAATTCCCGCATGACTGTGTCCCAGAGCACAAAGCGAGCTCCATAAAGACATGCTGGAGGAGTTCATTGTGGAAGAACTTGACTGATCCACACAGAACCCTGACCTCAACCCCATTCAACACCTTTGGGATGAACTGGAACGGAGATTGTGATCCAGACCTTCTCATCCAACATCAGTGTCTGAACTCATAAATGCTACAGAATGAATGGAGACAAATTGCCACAGAAACTCCAGAACCTTGTGGAAAGTCTTCCAATAAGAGTGGAAACTGTTAGAGCTACAATTGGAAACTCCATATTAAAGTTTATGGTTTTGAGTACAAGGCCATGTTGGTGTAATGCTCGCATGTCCCAATACTTTTGTCCATATAGCGTCTCTCTCTTATACATACACCACTCACCTCACGACATCCACAGCTCCAGGGCGCACTTTAGGGTCACTGCCCATGATGGAGACGCTGGCAGCGAAGGAACCATCAATGCTAAACACCACACACTCCATCCCGCGGGGCAGCACTGTCAGAAAGGCCTCCGCACTCGTCTGGTCTCCCCTGAAAATCAGAGGAGAGGGATGGGTGAGAGGAAAGAGATGGGAAGAGACAGACGACCAAGAGACCAAGAAAATGTAGTCATTTTTAACACGGACTGCACCAGGGGCCTTGGAATCAATTCTTGCACCTGCTTGAAAGGTATTGTGCTCCAGCCCTGAGGCGAGGAGCTCAACAGTTTGCTCAGCCATTCAAACCGAGGTCTAAAGGGACGACCCTTAAACGCAAAGGCAATCTGGCACATAATGCAAGGGTGAATAAAACAGCATTCAACTATAAATCACTGCAACTGACACATCGTAAGTAATCCGCAGGCAACCTTGGAAAGGCAGGCGCTTGGCATAGACTTACTTGACGACCATTTTAATAGGGTAAACCCCCACAGGCAACTTTTTGCTGTCAGGGATGGTGTAGGACACTCTGCCACTGCTGTTGGTCACTTCAGTGTCAAAGTGCACCCAGCGACCTGATTGAGGCTGAGGCATCAGATATACATCAACCTGAGAGAGAGAGATAGAGAGACAGAGGGAGAGAGAGAGAGATAGAAACAGAGGGAGAGGGAGAAGGAGAGAGAGAGAGTGAGAGAGAGAGTGAGAGAGGGAGACAGAGAGAGAGAGAGAGAGAGAGAGAGAGAGAACCTGATTCTTTTGTACATTTCCAGTCAAAAGTTTAGACACCTTCTCATTTAATGATTTCCTTTGTTTTTATTATTGGCTACACCTAATAAACCAGAATCTGTTCTGTAATAAGGGAATGATGGACTGTTGTTTTTTTACTGAGTTCAGTGGTTCTTGCCATAATGTGCAGTAGAACCGTAGTGGAACAGGATCACTAACTGTGGACCAACCCGACCCTCACAGCTGATGATCCCAAACACATTAAGGAGGAGAGAAACTCCACTAATGAACTCTTGATGAAGAAACTCCTGTTAATTAAACACAATTCCAGGTCAATTCCAGGTCATGAATCTGAGTGTAAAAAATGCCAAGAGTGTGCAAAGCACTCATCAGAGCAAACCTTTGAATGAGAAGGTTCATTCAACTTTTGACTGAAATTGTACAAGCAAAGCACAGACTGAAAAACAGGGGTATTTATACTACCTAGGGAAAGAAAAACACATTGTCAAGAAGAGGAGACAGGAGTAAGACACAGGTGATGATGGGCTATGGCTGGGCTAAGACCAAAACTAACACACACGGATGTGATGAACAAAGACACATGGTGAACGCAAACAACAACATAGACAAGAAAATTGGAAAAAGACAAGGAACATAAAATTAAGAAATGGGAAAAACGCAAGGTGAACGTTACGCAGTAATTGTACACAGACAGTGCAAATATGTGCTGTTTCTACAAAAGGTCAAGTTGAATGGGATTTAATGAATTACAGTAACCCCTCAGTTTTTACATGGATCAGCATTCATGGATTTAGTCTAAAGCGAATTTTTCTGAGAACCGAACTGTATTACCTCCATCAGCCCAGCGGTGGCAGTAATACACTGAAAAGTCAACCGCTAAAAAAAGAAGAAGAAGCTGCAGCGCGTAACATGACTGCTCCGTGTCTTGTTCTCGTATTTTAGTGTTTTAACCCCTCCCCTCCGCCATTTTCAACAGTTATCTTAGTTTATTTAGTATTAGTAAGCTGTGCTCTGTCTAAACATGTGGGTAGAGAGAGTTATTTCAACCTTTCTTTTGTGTACGAGTCTTTGCACGTTGCTAATGCTAACCGCTAATGCTATTGTTTTCTTCTGCAATTTTTTTTTGTGATTCTGATTATTTCCCTTTAAATTTTCTTTAAGGGTAATGCATTCAATGAAAATGAAATTAAAGTGTTCTTGGAGCAGATTTAGTGGCATATTACACTAAAAAAGATATATTTTTAGTCTTTTATTTTAACAAAACACAACAATGCGTTTTTTTACTGTACGCAGGTGCTCTTGGAACGTAACCCCCACGAAAAGCGAGGGATTACTGTATTTCAATACATTTCAATAAGTTTGGAATCACTGGATTAAAGAACACTATAAACACACACATTAGTACAGAACAAGAACAGGTAATGATAGATATTGGTCTTGATGGGTGTTGATAGATATAGTACCTTCTCCCCAGTCAGAGTCACCATGTCAAGAGGCCCATACATGAAGCGGCCGACTAGCGTCTGCGGCCCGTCCTCGGTTGCGATGACATCATTGACTCTGTGGTTGGAGGTGACATTCTGCAGGGAGAGAAACACAACCAGAGATTTTCCTCTGTTTTCTTCTTTTACTCTCTTTACTAAATCATTCACAGCAGTTCAGTGTAATAGAACAAGATGCCATGAGAAAGGTAGAAAAGCCTGCTGCTAAAGCATCTAGTGCTGGTCTTTCTAAATGTGGCAGCTGCATCCCACTGTAAAAACGTCTACCACTTAAAGCATCTAAAATATAGGAAATATGTAAATATAATGCAATACTTCTTATGACGAGATGAAGAATTTCATACAACTTTCAGCTGTGGTTCACTTTCTCTTTTATGTTTTTTTCCTTTATGTCTACAGATGACATTTGTGTTCAGAAATGGTTCAGTAATCACTTTGCCACACAGAAAGCCACCATCAACTGTATTAATGTAGTTTACTGTATTAATGTTGTTTGTGTTTGTTGTACTGTAAGAGTTTTAACACTAACTTAACACCGCTGCCCAGCAGCATTTTCTCAGGGGACTAAGACTTTTGCACAGTACTGTATGTAAATGACCTTTTATCATATAACTAGCAAACAGCAGCTACTCTTTATGTAAAAGTGTTTTTTACATAAACTTTCATTATAAATAAGGATCTTGGGATCCTGTCAGTTTTGCAGATACAAGGTTTTGTTCCATCAGTGACAATTCACGTATAACCACCTCTGGAACAAAACCTCTCGTCTCCATTTTATCGTATATTTTACATCTTTTAAACATTTCAGACGTTAAAAAACATCTATTAATAGCTATGAACGTTTTTCTTTCTCCAGTATATTCTTTTGGACCTTTTACTTTATGAAACCATTTCATGAAAGCGAAAAGGCTTAGAAATATGAATAATATTATGCCGTTCTTACACCAGCCGCATAATGAGAGGTATTAGATGCGTTGCCCACATTTCAGAAACTTTTACTTGCCAATATAGTTTTTGCGGCGCTCGGAGCTGCCGCCCAGGATAATCCTGCACTTTTCCATTAAATCTCCTTTTAAATAGCCTGAGCCACTGTGAGTGCGGTGGAGATAAATTCCATGGCCTTTGCTGAGGTAGACAGACTGAGAAATTAAAGCAGCAAGAACACTGACACATGCAGATCCTAACGACGGCGGTTATAGTACCCTTCAAGCGAGAAATATAGCTGACTGCCTTTGAAACAGAAATATTCATGCAGACTCCCCATCCTGTCCGACTGAGGCAGAAAATCATAGTGTCAGGATATACCATTGCATCCATATAGGCCCTGCAACGCAATGACATGCAATATACAAGGCGTTGTAATGCATGTTAGGCCAGTCTATTCACAACGATACCATGAATCTCCCTCTATTCAAGGCTTTAGATGTTTCGGAATGGAAAAAGAAAGAAATTCAACAGTGCCTGCAGTGAAACCCACACACAAACTGCAAATTCGGGCACAGAACTGACATAAACTGTACCGTCATGTTCGAGATTAGTGTTAACATGGCAGCTCTGCATGGATTTAAGCTCTGAACGTAGCGTACCGTGCTATCAATCGTTAGCCCATGTGAGCTAATGAGCCTGATTGAACAGATTTGACTGCTAATGAAGCAGTTAAACATTTTCAGGGGATTTGCATAATAATAATGAAGCGGATCAATACATTATTCTTGCCAGCACTTGTGGTAACATGCCAGTGCTATACATACACACACACACACACACACACACACACACACACACACACAAATGTTATCACATGTACAGACACTTATGTGCACATATTCCACTGGCCTAGCTCCCAGAAACACTTTATTAGCCACAGACACACACTTATGCACGCACATGCATATACTTATATGCACAAACGTGCACACACACACACACACACACACACACAAACACACAAACATACACTCACTCACATACACATACACCCATATATATACATAGGCAAACATATGACAATCAGTGGCACATATGCACACACACAAACACACACCCACTCACCCACTGTAAGGACAGTGTAAGACCCAGAGAAGAGTAGTAAGTGATATATCTTTATGTAAGCAGATGCTCTCTGAACAGATGAGTCTTTGGAATTTCAAAGATGGAGAGGGATTCTGCTGCTCTGGCAGCTCCTTCCACCAGTGGGGAACCAGAATGAGACCAGTCTGGATTGGGTTAACCTTATGTGTAGGGACGGCAGAGCCAGACAATGGTTCCTGGAGTGGTTGGGTGCAGACCCATATCTCACTCTGCAGGCAAGAGTTTGAGACATTAACTCAACCAGCTGTGTGTTGACATGCGACCTTTTAGCTTGGTGAAGAACCAGCCAAGCACAGTTGACCAGCAGCTGATTCCAGGTCAGTCACGTGGCTGATTATGTGACTATAAATATTATTCGTTTATATTTATTTCATATATATATATTTTAAAGTTACATTTGATCAATTTCAATGTACTCACTAATGTACTCAAGTATCAAAATGAAAGCTTAAACAAATAGTACTACTGACACTGTTGCTGATGTCTACAATGAAAGACTGTCAACATATATTACCACTGTTGCTTCTTCATTTTCATGTTATTGTGGCCACATCTCACCAACATTAAGCTTCTAGACATTGACAGATGCATTCTATTATAACAGCCATCTGTAAAATATGTCCAGCTGTGGGTCTGTACACCAGGCGGTATCCACACACACTGAACATCCACACACACACACACACACACACACACACACACACACATGTTCACCTACTCAGGCCCCGCTTTAAGGAGGGCGATGGGGGGGCCTACGGCGCATCAAGCATTAATTGTAAACATAAAAAAGGCCAGCCTGAATGAAACCTCACAGGCAGAAAGCGCTCTGATCAAACCCCCATCTCAAGTGTCTTGAGTGAAAATCAGTGCTTGGGGAAGAGACTGCAGAGAAAAGGGCTGAAATTTCACATTAAGGTCCTGCTGATCAAAACACTCTGCCCTTCTGAACAGATGCATTGAGAACAACGAAATGCTGCAGCCTGCTATATTTAACCTCAGTGAAAGGATACAGAAATAAAGCCGGAGCTTATTTTTGTGTGAAAGACGGAGCTGATATAGCAGAGCGACCTTGCATAGGCAGGCTCCAGCGGTGGCGATGCTGGGTAATTGTGCTGCTGAAACCTGTGCTCAGACTCAAGGTGAGGCACTAGGCTTATTTTTGTGAGCGGCAAATTTCCAACCACCCACACACACACACACACACACACACATACAGACGGCTATTGAGGAGCACAACTGAAGATATTTTTAGTCCTTCTTTCACAATGTCAGGGCTGTGCTGCTGCCCGCTTGCTGTCACTTGAGTGATGTGTGCGTGTGTGTGTGTTTTAATACCGGGCCAGTCTTGCCTGCCTCACACTGAGAACTAAATGAGAACATTACTCAGCACACAGGCCACAGAGTGTTACAATTAATTACACTGGGAGTTTATCAGGCACGTCGTTTGAAGGGTATTGAAACAAACCTTCCCAACACATCGCCAGACTGGGGGTGAGAACATGAAGCTTAATTATACTTGCAGGCTTCTACTGTTAGCACGTGGGAAAATACAGCCAAACCGTGAATGTATGAGAAAATGAGATTGAGGGACACATAATGAGAGAAGCTGCATCAGTCAGGTTTTGTCTCAGTGCTGACACAAACATACACAGGCAGTACAACGTTGCAGCAGTGAACATTTGAGTGCTTACGGAAGAGACGGACTGCAAGAAAAGGAGGCAAAAAATAACAGACCTTCCAATGATAGACCTACATCTGTGCAGATGAGATAATTTATCTAAGCAAACTGTATGGATCTCTTTAGGTGAAATAAACAAGGCTTTAAAGAGAAAAACAGGTGTTTGATGCTCTCCATTATAAAAAAAAATATATATATTAAATGGAAAGCCACGTTTCCTCATGTTCGATGTGGTACGTAAGTCCATGTTATGAAACACACAGTTCACTCTAAAAACCATCTGAGCTGCAGGTTAGCAGATTACTCAAAATGAAGTTAAAAGCAGTGTTTCGGCCTTCTTTCTGAACATTGTAAAATACAGAGAGGCCAATCAGAACCCTGTGTGTTGTAAGCAAGGAAAGAAAAGTAGGAATTGTAAGAAAAACAGTCAAAAATGGATAGCTTGGAAAATGCTTTTAGGTGTATAAATCCACACAGATGTCAGAAGTCGGCCTTAAGGTAGGATGTAAGAAGACAGTGTTTCTGTCTTTGATTTTTATGGGGGTGCAGCTTTTGGGACTACCAGGGGAAGTTCATTTTACCCCCTGAGCTCCAGTACAGAGGAGAGTCTGGATGCGGTCTTTATTGTGTCCTGAGGGGTGGCAGATCGAATCAAGCTGTACTTCAGGGTTTAAGGGCTCATGGTGCAGGTTTTGGCTTTGGAGGCAACAGTCACGGTTTTAAAACTAATGCAAGGAAGACTGTGGAGGCGACACAACAGTGGAGAGACATGGGTGAGCTTAAGAAGCTTGAAGACCCGAGTCATGCCGCCGAATTATGGATAAAGGATCAAGTTGTGAGGACCTAATGCCTCATGTAGGAAGACCTGACAAGAGTGAGTAGGAGTAACTAAAACAGACAAATCATTTCTGATATTGTGTTCTGATATTGTTCAGAATGCAGCTACTACTGTTTTTAGCTATGAAACAGCAAAAGGAAAAAAATCCAACCTTTAATCAGAGGACTTTTATTTAGCGGGGAAGAATCCCACATTAAGAAATTATTTTTTACAGGAAAAAAAATATAATTTTGTCACAATTATAGCCACGCCCGCCGTTAATGCTTTGTACAGCCCCCAGTAGGACAGCACTCAATCTTCTCCAACATTCTCCAATTTCATATGGTTGGAAAATACAGACAGAGAATACTTTGACCTCTTTGCACAATATCCCTAGATCTCTTATGCATTCTCTTCTACAGATCATCCCACAGCTTTTCTATGGGATTTAGGTCTGTGACGGCCATGGAAGAAAACTTATTCGGCCATAAGTTTTAGATCATTATTCTGCTAAAAGACCCAGCGACGACCCATTTTTGATTCTCTGGCAGAGACTATCAGATTTTTATTTAAAGTATACTGGTACTTCAAAGAGTCTATAATGTCATGCACTCTAACAAGGTTCCCACATCACAGATCCTCCACCATATTCATCGTTTTAAATCAGACCCACTTGGAGTGACCAAAGCACACAGGAGAGTTTAGGAAACTCAACACATATAGGTTGTGACTGTAGGAGAGAAAAGGCTTTTCCTGATGTGTTTCCCAAACCTGCTGGTATGTAGATATCATCTAATGCAATGGTTTCCAACCTGCGGTCGTAGGGGGTGCGCAGAATTTTGTCTGCACTGAGGTTACCAAAATTGTATTTGTCGACATTAAATTCATAAAATCCCAATGTCTGAAAAACTGAGAAGTGTGTGTGTGTATAAGAACAAAAACCTACAACCGCTGTAAATTTTTGCTTTTGTCCACATAGTTTTCTATGTCCCAATATTTTTCTCTATATTGTCTGGCTTAAAGTTCAGAGCAGGACGTTGTTTAATCTCCATATTCTGAAGACATTAATGAAGAGACTCTGACAATACAGTGTTACGGACTGGAGCCTCGTAAAGTTACAGTGGCAGCAGGTAACAGTGACTTCGCCAGATCACATGTTGTGTTAGTTGCTAGGTAACAGATATAAAAGTAGATCATCGATGCTAGATCGCTTATTTAGGATTCCGAACTCGAGATAAGATAGGATTCCTAAATCCAGTTAGATCTGCTTCTGTAATAGCAAACTGAAAACTTTATACTGAAGAGAGGAAGGTTCTGTAATATGGCCGCTGGTGACCCCAACAGGCCAATCTTTGCTGCAGTTCTCTAACAGTGAGCTTTCACTTCCCTTGCGCTCCTCCTCACTGTGCCTGGTGGAAGACAAACTTGGGTCCTCGTTCAGCCTTATTTGTCACAGTTCCAGTTGTTTTTGTAGTGCTCTGACTGTGAATATGGCCAAGTTTAGGCGAGGAGCTATTTTCTCGTAGCCGTTTCCTGACTTACGAAGATCAAGACACCTCAGCCTCACTTGAATGGCATGTTCTCTTGTCTTCACCATTTTGAAGAGGAGCCAAGAGAAATGGACCTCTTACATCATATTTATACCCCAGAAACAGAGGAAGTCATGGATTACTATTTTAAAGGTCCCCGACACTCTGATCAACATAGAAAAGTGTAGAAATCACACATTTCTTCCGTTCCTTATATTTTATAGGAGTTGTTATGGGTGCCAAAAATTGCTCCACCAGTGAATTTGTTAAAAATAATTATTTGGTAATGACATTTTAAAAAATGTCACATGGCAATGACACATTTACATGAGCTAAAGGTTAGATTTTTTCTCATGATAAGCAAGTGCAATTAAAAATAATTAATTTGAAGACTTTATACTTTATCAGGGATGCCAATAATTTAATATATATATTTTCCATATGTGTGTGTGTGTGTGTGTGTGAGAGAGAGAGAGACGTTTACCCTCAGCTTGACGTGTGTTCGTCTCCGGAGCCACTTCTCTCTGGGACTGGATGGAGAAAAAGAGGTGGAGTCTGAGCTGTCTGTCCCCTGAGCCTTCACACAGTCGCACCGCATCACCTGTCAATCACACAGAGCACACACTAGTAGAGGCAACCTGTGATCACACACTCTCAGCAGTTTAGGAATCCCCCACTCAGTCAAAACAGCCTAACACTTTCCCTTTACACCAATCCGCCCCTCTCACAACCTTCCTGCACTCCAGGCGGATACAAGCACAGTTTACATTCAGGCACTGAAGCAGGATTCCTTTTACATGCAGAAGCGAGAAAATGTCATCAATGTTTCTTAGAGATTTGCGATCTCCAAATCTACTATTTAAGTCATTTTAAAGTAGAATTTATCTCCTAAAATGAACCACAGAAATAACTCCAGACTATTTTATTCTTAGGTGAACTGCCGTGTCAGTAAATATTCCATTCTATCCTGCGAAAAATGAGTTTTGGCTGATTTTCTGAAGTATGGGGGCACTATGAGGGCAGACGCATTCACTTGTATTCTCTGTGTACAAACAGGTAAAATGACAGAAATAAAGTTTTATGAGGAGATGACAGTAGATTCCCAGCCTACAGTCACTTAAATGGTATGGGTAAAGTAAATAATAGTCTAATTAAATGCCTGGACATGTTTTCTGCTGGTGAGCTCCTAAACATATTGAACTGTCTGGGTGTTAATGGAGTGTGTAAATCGAGTATCCGCTCCCGTCTCTGTAAACCGAGATTGGGTCATAAATGTTACAGATGTCCGGAGGTAAATCGACATTACCCCACCTCCCGAAGAAATCTGAATAGTGCTGTAGTCTTAGCATTACCTGTCTGAGCAAGAAGGCCACGACATCAGTAGACTCCCAGTAAGAGGCGTGGAACAGGTGAGGCAGGGCCACAGTGGGGAATGAAGTGAGGACATCAGGACAATACAGTGTATAGTCCAGCCGTTTGGAGCCCCACCAGCTACTGGAGACTGTAACACACACACACACGCACGCACGCACGCACGGACGCACACACACACACACACACACACACACACACAGGGGTGGATCAAGCTTTCCAAAAGTGGGGTGTGTTCTGGGATGGGGGAGCTAAATTATAAATACAATCTGACCTATGTAGCGTCATTTTAATCTGACAAAAGTGTGTGTGGGGGGGGGTGGGAGGGGGTGGGGTAGAGGTGGAACGGCGTTTCAGACAGAAAAAGTAGGGGTGTTGAAACTCCCCCACCCTCCCCATGTGCTGCATCCCTGCGCACATACACACACACACTCTGTAACAGATCTATAAAAACTCGAGCTTTTAGCCTCACAACAAAGAATCACCAGCAAAGTACAACAATGCAACACTTGTCAGACCCAGACAACTCTTTCTTTAATGTGCATTATGCATTAAAGCTTTCAAGGCAATAAAGACTGTAGCAGATGTGTTTTACTGCTTTGATGCGCAGTTCAGCAGGACATAGATGGCACTATAACTTCAATATCGGGTAAAATGATGATGTACAATGGACTGAACTCCGCAGATGAAAGAACACGACTAATTGAAAAGAGCAAGAGTGGGAGCTTTTAGGTGGCTGAACGGTGCATGTGCCTGCTGGAACAGCCCACTCACTGTTGGCTATGGTGCAGCCCAGCCTGCTCTCCCAGCAGCCGGACGACTGGCTGTCCACGCTGGTCAGGCTGGCCCTGCGGCCCCCACCACCCCCCTGCTTCACTGCCTTCTCTGCTTCATCCACCTTCGGGGAGGAGGGGGGTGGAACGGCTCCTGCGGCTGAACCATCCAGGAACACGTCAGGTTGGCTGTGGATGTCATCAACTAGAGAGAGAGAGAGAGAGAGAGAGGGAGAGAAAAAGAGAGAGAAAGAGAGTGAGAGGGAGAGAGGGGGGGGCATAGAAAGAGAGAGAGAGCCACAGAGAGACAGATTAAACTAATCGGGGCTTCATGAATGTAAATATGTTGCATTTCTTTGCGTAGCAGCAAAGTAAACAGTACAAACAGAACAAAGTAGAAGCAGCATTAAAGCTCAAAATTAGAAAAAAAGCCCACAAAGGTGTAATAAAAATATACACAAATATTATATAATACATTAATAACTACTGTGAACATCACAATACACTTGAACCCAGTACACATCGTCCTCAGCCAGACACATCATGTTATTGTTTTAAAACCAATAAGGAAAATGAAGGATTGGTAGACACAAATACAAATGTCGCATTTAGAGCATGAGATATATTTTCATGTTTAGCATTTAGATTTAAGATCATTGAAGGCAAATCCTCCATGTTGGTGAGGACATATCACAGTGGATAGCCTCACCCCCTGCTAAGTAACAGCCAATTGTAATCGTGGGGCGTGGCCAATTAGCATATCTTCTAAACATTTAGAGCTCAACATTTACAGCTCAAAAATCCCACATTTAAAATCGCTGCATGTAAACATTGCCACTCAAAGACTTGAGACTTGATTGGACTCTGTAAAAATGACTTATGAACATCTCTGCTCTGTAGAGCACGGAACTTATTTTTAACTCTGTGAAGTTGTGGATGGACTAATACAGTTTGATCATGTCCTGCATTGTCATTCTCTGTCACTTCTGCTCTTCTGTTTTGCCTTAGATATCACACTAAAGCCGCTTTCAGACCAAACGAAGCATGCGCTGCGCTCACCGCAAGGTTTGTGCTTCCTCTCAAAAAACAGCGAGAATGCGCTGCGCTAGCCGCGGGGCTCAGCGCAAAAGTAGGCGTGGTTTTCTAAACTCTCCTGTCCCAGCTAACAGAGTTAGCACTAGCGCTAGCTCTGTTAGCACCAAGAGAGAGGGTATGTCCAAAATCGCACACTACCGTCAGTGCGATTTAGTGCGTAGTTTGTGTTTAGAAGGGGCAGACCAAACACTAGCTCACTTCGATGCCTCGATTCTATTGGTCATTTCAACTTTGACCGTGGTGCGGCCGCAGTTCTCCTGCACCGTGCAAGCCTTAGAAAATAATAAGTTTCAGAGCAAAGTGCAGCGGATGCCGCCTTCGGTCTGAAAGCCCCTTAACACAAGCATGTCCACAATTTCCATCCTTGTTTACTGTGTTTTCCCACAGATCTAAAAGCAGATTTCAGGCGAACAGTCTTTGCGAAGGACGCTCTTGCCGCCCGTCTTCCAGTAATGAACCACTTTCAAAGCCACTTTTTCTCTTGCTGTCTTGATCTGAAACAGAGCTCACCTGGGCCTGCTCAGGTTGTTAATTGCTTCATGTATTACACTTGTTGGAAAGCACTCAGGGTGTTTCTCTACTCATTTATTTAATTGATCACCCTCTGCAGCTAACAACATGAACCATGACTTTTTAAAGCAGTCCCTTTCACATTAGCGACTCCAGAAACACAATTTACATGGTTGTAGAAATAACACTACTCAAAATGCATAAATCTTAATGCTAGAATAATATTTGCATGTGCTTTTATTGATAACCTACATGCTGTGACCATATGACCTAATTCACTCGGCTGTATTTTATGTTGGTGGCACACAACAAGCAACTCTGCAATATTGCAGGCTAGAATCGTCACAGAATCAGATAAGATCAGTTGTTTTTTCTTCCAACATCCATTTCAGCATTTCTGCTGGTATCGTCGCACTATCAACAACATTCTGCCAATCATACTGATGGCACTGAGTTCATTCTTTATTGTCTGGAGAATTGGATTTTTTTGCTTTACTATTTGTAGATCTGATTGCATTTTGCACTGAGGCAGAGTGATGACTGCTTTAGGAAGCTGCTTTTCTAACTCTGAAGGTAACAACCATTTTCTCTTTCAGCTATAAATAGACAAAATAACATCTACTTGCGTCTGTGTGTGTGTGTTTGTAAGTGAGAGGGTAGTCTCATGTATGGAACGCTTCTCTCAAGCTGAGTCACAAAGGAGAATATATTTGCTCAGTGACCAAAGACAGAGAAGTTCAAGACACTGAAACCCAGGCTTTCTTCCTCAGTTTCCAAACATGGCCAAGGTATTTCGCTATTTGCTTCCTCAGAAAAGAGCAAAATGTTTCCTTATGTAAGTCAAGGACTCTTCTTTTCCCAGAGTGTTAACCAGAGCTAATCTCTCTTTTTACAGCGATGTGTTCTTCCACTCCGCCTGCTGTTCCTGATAGAGCCAAATCGAACATGTTTTCATTAAACAGGGCGACTGTGTGGAAAACACCCCATTAGGCAGAACCACATCACTGCTGCAGCACACAGGCAGCTGTACACGTTTATATGTGTGTGTGTGTGACTGCTTTGTATGTGTGTATGTGTGTGTGTGTGTGTCTGTGTGTGTGTGTGTTTGTGTGTGTGTTTGTGTGTTAGTTTGTGTGTGTGTGTTTGTGTGTTACTGTGTGTGTGTTTGTTTGTATATATGTGTGTGTGTGTGTGTGTGTGTGTGTGTTCCAGGGTGAATCACAGCTGCTACAGGTGACAGTGATTATGACGAAAGCTGATTGAAAAAACATTGACGGAGGGATAAGAGCGGCAGTGGGGTGTGGAATAGAATTATGTTATCATGATAAATTACATCACAATATGCTTTTCTAAAACTACCCACTAGCCTCCAGGGGGCTACAAAGATTAAATGTGCATTCAAAACAGTCATGCATATTAAAGTCGATGCAGCTGGGCGGTGTTCTGATTCGGAACGTAATTAATGCGTCGCTCTACCTTCTAACGTTAGTCACTGACCTAAAAAACTGGCTGGTATTCAATCACTATTCAGACGTAGGCTGTCAGTGGACAGGGTGAACATGCAGCTGTTCCAGCACAAAAAGACAAACGGATATAAAACCTAGAAAGAAATAATTTGACACAAAACCAAGAAATCTACATTTGACACAAGACCAAAAAAAATTCTACAGTCTCACATCACATGGAAGAGGATGCAGCAAAACAGGGACAGAGATTATGTCTAGTGTTATAGATCTGACAGAGGGTTTGTCTAGAAATGGTTAAAAAATGTGTTGGTCATTCTTTTAATGTAAAATGAGAGAAATGCCAATTACAGAGACAGACATCCATTTTCACTCACAGTCACATCTAGGGGCAATTTAGTGAGCTCAATCGACCCCAATACAGGCATGTTTTTGGTGGCGGGAGGACACCCAGACAGTGCTAACCCATGCATTGCCGTGCTGCTGGATGGCAATGGTTCAGTTTTTCTTAAAAAAATTCTTTCAGATAACCTTCTTGCGAAAACAACGAGGTCCGATAGTGGCCGACTGTTGAGCCACTACAGAACGCGCCCCACGTTATACTAACACCGTTCAGAAATATTTACATTTATCAGACACTTTTATCCAAATCTTCCATTCCCTACCTACAGGGGGCTGTCTCCCTGGAGCAACCTGGGGTTAAGAGTCTTGCTCAGGGACCCAGTGGTGGTGCTGAAGGTAGGATTTGAACCCATGACCTCTTGGTCCAGAGGCAAGTATCCTATTCACTGAGCCCCTCCACCCTTGATGTTATTTTACATTTGCAGTTCTGAAACTGGCCAGCAGGATCTAAACTAATCAGAGTCCATTACAGTAGATATGGCAGATATTGATACAGCTACACAATGCATTGTAAAAAGAATATTAAATAAATGATTGGATTATTGATTTTTGCAACACTGGCCTTTTCAGCATTTTGACCTGCTACAGTTCTAGGTGAATTCTAAGCAACAGTTTTGATGAAAAAATGCTTGTCAGATTTAATGATCTGCATTATTGCAAATAGTAACGAACAGTAAAATGTTCAAAGTAGTATTTCAGTCCTGCTTATTACTGTCTTCTAGCATCTCAGTGGAAAAAATAGAAAAAAATCTATGCTTTCTTTCTAGGTCTGAGTCTCTGTGGAGTTAGCGTGTTGCTCTCTCACCAGTGCTTCTGGTTCTGGATCCTCTTTGTCCATGCGACAATAAAATACATAATTGATCAACAAATAGTAAAATGTATTAATAAGCACAGAAAGAAGGTCCTGGGTTCGATTCCAGGCCATGGGCAGCTGTGGGTACATTCTGTGTGGAGTTTGCACGTTCTCTCTGTGGCTGTGTGGGTTTCTTCCCGGTACTCCCGGTTCCCCCCACGTCTGTGAGTTGAACTGGAGATGCTTAATTACCCACTAGGTCTGAGTGTGTTTGTCTGTGTGTCCACCTAGTGATGGACTGGCAACCTATCCAGGGTATTTCTCTGCCTTTCACTCTTTGAGTGTTTGGACAGGCTCCAGGCTCAATTGAGGATAACAGATGGATGGATTAGAACTGTTTTCTGCTAAGAAGTGTAACTGTAATATCCAAATTGAAGCATTAATATAGACTTATATGTGTATAACAAACTGCTTCAAACATATCTCAGCCAGAGCAGCACTGAGTTTCGAGACTCCTTTGTGTTAGTTACTGCAGGCAGATCAGTGAGAGGTAGTGTTGTGTCACCAACGTCATTCTACATCATTTATAACTTACACAAGGTTTTGACATGACACTGCCAATCACTGTTTTGAAAATCCCTTGAAAGAGTCATGCTGTCATGTTTTGCCACATTTGCCCGCCCTTGGAGAAGTGGGGGAGTGAGGTTCAGAGAGCAGGAAAGATTGAGGAGATTGAGGGTGGCTGCATGCGCGAATTTTAAGCAGGAGTAGCTCTATCAGAGCGGCTCATCAGACACAAGTCCCTGAATCTGTATTGCCTTCTCCAGCCCTGCTTCTATCTCTGAACAGCAGGAACAGAGCGTGTACGGAACGTCACTGAACTCTAATGCACCCAAAACCTACTGCGGGCGTCCACCGGGCCGCTCTGGGTTAACCTCATTGCTTAGTCTGACCTTTGCTGCAGACTGTTTTCAACAGGCATGGGAGAGAACATAGCTCTGTCTAATTTCTCTTGTCACTAAAGAGGCCAGAGGCAGAATACAAATGCAGCACAACAGTCTTCAAGCGCGTGATCAGGAATCATACTCGGCTAATATTTTACAAGGACTGAGAGAACACAGGAAATCGCATCGCTCAGACATGAAACGTGTTCTGAGAGAGTGACAGACACATTATATTGATGCATTAGCTGCAGAGCAAAGATGGATTACAGGTGGTGGTGTTTATTTTGCTCTTTCATACATAGAACAGTCACAAAAAATACGGAAGAAGATACAGAAATTAGGGCATTAACACAAAAGTCGACTAGTCGGCTACAGAGGCACGAGTCGACGCCCCCCTGAGAGAAGTCGACTAGTCGTGTTTTTTTCTTCTCTCTGCCCTCGCTTGTGTACGCCACACACTCTCTGCCTCTGATTAGCTGACACTGACACCCGTTCCTTGATTTAACCAGTTACAGTGGTGTGAAAAACTATTTGCCCCCTTCCTGATTTCTTATTCTTTTGCATGTTTGTCACACAAAATGTTTCTG
>JBBPDH010000001.1:19270245-19280304 GCA_037974565.1 Clupeocharax schoutedeni
GTGATTAGCTTTCTTGTCACCCGTCTTAAAATGTAAGGGATACTGGAGCTTGGTTGGGGTGGTGGGACTGCTCACGGCGGGCGACAGAGCAGTCCCTTATTTCCAAATCCAAAACTTGACAGGTATGATTTAAACATGTATGCTTTTATTTGATTATGCTTCAGTACTTTGTGTGTTCCAAGTCCCAACTGGTTGGACTAACTAAAAAAAATATGTTTTCTAATAAGCAATAACCAAAGACCAAAACTACTGACCAAATATTTTTGATTTTTTTTGTTTAGGTAATAAAAAAGCTTCTTTACCAAATTCACCAAATTCAACATCTTTTAAAGTTATAACATGCCTCATGTTTTTAAAAAAATTGAAATTTTGTTACATTTACATTTATGTGCAAAACCTCGCACACTCTGGTTTATTATATTATATTATGTTTTGTTAAGTGTAAACAAGTGCACATTCTCTTTAGTGCACAATTACATTTTATATGCTGATTTTGACACACTACAGCAGAACAAAAAGGTGGCCTGTAAAAAGGGCATGTCATAATTTATACTTCATGTGTTTTTCCAATATGTTAAACTAATCAATTATGAAAAATAATTTTCAGAAAAATATCTCATTTACATTTGGTCCCTGTAAATGATCTGTTAAAATATGAACATGTAGTTAGATGGAGGTGTTCATACATGATTTCAGACCATTTCTATTCATCCATTAGTCATGAAATGGTCACACAATACGACATGCAGCTGCTGGTGAGAAAATGTTTTGATCTGACAATAGTGAGGCCCCACTTCACACTCCTATGAAAATGATGCATTTTCATGTTGCCAAAATACTACAAAAGATCAAAATGAATGTAAGAGAGTGTGTTTTCAACGTATTCCTGTTTTTCATAGGGGAGAAAACTGGCCCCCACAATTTTCCATGACCTGTGTATAAATGAAAGTACCTGCTGATAAATGGATGGCGCTGGCTGTTGGACGAATCAGCGTCACACGAGTCGCTCTGCTTGCGGCTGAGTGGGCCCCTCCTCGTGCGACTCTCGCTGGGGGCCGAGATATCGATGTTGCTCTTGCTGAGGCGCTTGCTGGAGCTCAGGCCTGTGCCAGCCTCTCCCAAAAGCCCCCGGTTATCCTGTGTGGGAGTGCAGCGTGCGACACAGCTGGGTCAAGAGAGTCACCGTTACATAAACGTGCAAATAGAAAGAAAAACAGTGCTTTTTTTACAGCGGTCGCTACAGAAGAGGTATCTGGAGAGCACTGAAGTGCAGTGACTAATGGAGTCTGCAATATCAGGACTGAGTGCGCGGCAGGACTGAACTGGCATGGACTGAGAGGAAACCTATACTGAAAGTGGCAGGAAAAAAAACTACCTAAAAAACGAGACAATGGAAAGTGAGAGGACTCAAGGGTGGCTTTCGGAAATGGGGCTGGAAGCAACCCAAGTCACTCACAGATAGGGCAAAGGGTCAGGCCAGCAGGCTGGCGAAAGTGGTTTGGGCTTTGAATACATACCTTTAAGCTCTCCGTGCTGCTGTGTCTGCTTCTGTGGCTGGGGCTGGCCTGCTGGGGGCTGTTGCTGAAACACAGCGCATCGAAACACAGAACGCCGCCCACGCAGTCCCCCAACAAACACACCTGGCCGACAGCATACACACAAACAAACACACAAACACACATACACACACATCAGAGTCACCCTTCCAAATGCAGACGGTGCCATCAGTTGAAATTCAGCAGCAGGAGGGCTAAACCCGCCGCTCAATCCGGCCGTCAATAACGCTCCTAATTAGAGCAGGAGAGCAGCGCATCTGAAATGGCGCTTTTACAGCTTCTTAATGACTTGTTTGGTGTGGATGAATGTCAGACAATGAGCTCTAGCTGTGTTTGGATGTTGAAGATGCAGCTATCAAAAGGAAACACCTTCTCAGCGCTATCTCGCAATAACACAAATGCTAGAAAGCCTGCGACAAACATACAGGCTTTCCAGGCTCAAATTAATCAACATCTTGGAGCTTATCATTTTTTTCCAGGATCAGAGGGTTAATGATTACTCTCTCTTTCTCTCTCTCTCTCTATGTATATATATCTCTCTCCAGTACCTTCAGGAGCTGACACACAGCGCACGGATTACAAACACCGGCCACTTCCTCTGGAAATCATTTGTGTGGGGTAAATTGACAAAAGTGTATTATTGGATTAATCATCTGAGATTAGGGGAGCAGGAGGAGTGCTGAGAGAGAGCGAGAAAGAGAGGGAGGAAGAGAGAGAGAGAGGGGGAGAGCCAGAGAGAAAGAGAGACGGAGGAAGAGAGAGAGATAGGAAGAGAGAGCGGGGGGAGGGGAGAGAGAGAAAGAGAGAGAGAGAGAGAAAGAGAGAGACAGAGAGAGAGGAAGAGAGAGTGGGGGGAGAGAGAGAGAGAGACAGAGACAGAGAGAGAGAGACCCCTCTCCCTCTGTTCAGAATGACTCATCACTGATGACTCAGACAGCTCCTGCTACACATTACTGTGCAGCTGAAAGTTGCATTTTAATGCTGTTCTAGGACCAGTTCTACCAACCCAACTTCTCAAACTATTGCACAGCTATGGAACAACTAGCCATCGCTTATATTAGCATTCCCATTAGTCTACCCTGTTGCCTACAGCTATGGGGTCCAAGAGAGGTAATAACTCAGCAATTAACCCAGTTGGCCTTGGAAAAAGTGACAGCAGGAACAATGTGTATTCAAACTAGAACTACGCTGTCGCTGTGTTAGATCGTTGCATTACAGTGAGGTTTAATTGCTTGAATTGGGATGGAAAAAACACAAAGAAGCTAAAATTGAAACAGCAAATCAGGTTCATCTACTCGCTGTAATAGATACGATACGACAAGCACGTCTTTATTAGTCCCACAAGTGCGAGATATGTTTGGCCAAAGGCAGACAATAACAAAACAACATTAGGACTACATTGTAATTCTTACAAAACAGTGCCGCCACCTTTGTGTGGCCAGTAATGAGGACCAACCTGTCCAGTAAAGCCTTGTCCTTCAGAGGACTGCAGGAAGCTGTAATAAACTTGATTGGCCCGAGTAATGACGGTCGCCACAGCATCCTGATAGTGCGGTGCAGCAATGGCAAGGAGAGGGAGAGCTGCCAGAGGGAGATGGTCAACACTGCTGGACACACAGCTCTCATCGTAACTATAGGGGTTCAGGCTGTAAAAAAAGAAACAGACAGGCCATTAAGGTCAAGGAACACTGCATAGTCATCACAAATCAAACTGATCCACATCTTAACAACTTAAACCAAAGGCTTCTTATTAAGCTGTTGATTGAGTTGATTGAGTAATTTCTCAGGCTTCACTGAAATCTCAACTCTCTGGAGGAATGACGAAGCTAAACTGAGCTGCATGTTGTTTTCACTGCTGCCGCCCATGAATAACACGTTAAACAGATACAGTTGTGTGAAAACGTGCTTGTCTCCTTCCTGATTTCTCATTTTTTCCCATGTTTGTCATATCAAGAAAGAACTTTAAATATTAGTCAAAGACAACACAAGTTAAAACAAAATGTGTTTTTTAAGTTTTATTATTAAGGGAGGAAAAAAAAATCTAAACCGACATGGCCCTGTGTGGCAAAGTGCCCCCTAAAACTAATAACTGGTTGGGGCACCCATTACTTTTGTCCAACAGTTTTCAGCTAATAGCGGGTTTCAAGGGGTCGTTGAAGGCAAATCCTCCATGTTGGTGAGGGCATATCACAGCACGCAGTCCCGCCCCCTGCCAAAAAAACCCCAGCCTATTGTAATCGCAGGGCGTGGCCAATTAGAATATCTTCTAAACATTTAGAGCTCAAAAATCCCACATTTAGAGTCGCCGTCTGTAAACATTACCACTCAAAGACTTGAGACTTGACTTGGACTCTGTATAAATGACTTGTGAACATCTCTGCCACTCACTCACACCTCCTAAAGTTCCATTTGGCTCAACAAAATGGGCAGCAATAGCCAAACACAATTCAGCCACCAATACATGCCTGTATGAATAACCAATTCAATTCTGTAGGCTCATTTATAACAGCATATAGATGCTAAATACCCAATTTCAAACAAATCTGTCAGAAGACGTTGCTACATAAAGCCACACCAAGATTTCCTCTGATATGGTTTAGTCCTGCTGAAGTGGTGAAATCACCCCACATACTGCTACTTAAGCCGGTTTATGTATTCTGACCTTATTTTGACAAATTCAAGGAAAAAAAATGCATAGATTAAGGCTGATTTATGTGTAAAACTACTGAATTTTCCACTAACTTATTGCAAATTTGCCTCTTAAATAACAGAACCTCCTGAATGAACGCCTTCAATTTAAGGGGCTTCACACTCATGCCTTCGATCTGATTTTAAGGTCATATTAAGGTGTCGGTTCCACAAATGAATGGCCACTTAATTCAAATGAAAGGGTTTCGTGTATTTTCAGGGGTAAATTAAGGGAGTGTGAAACACATTTTTAGTACATTGTGTTTCATAGTGTGGTGGTCAAATGATGACAATGTGCGCAAATAAATGGACAGATTAAAATGGCTAAAACAATGTTATGATACAAATCTTATTGTCTGCAGCTGAGTCTGGCTAAATTTGTCTCATATCTAGACTAAAGGGAGAAGGTAAACAAAGTGCTTCCTCAGCAGTGGCATTTCTGCAGTCTGCAGTCTGGCAGGCACTGAAAGGGTAGCAGGATGGCATCCAGCAGAGGCTGGAAGTATCACTGCCCTAAATCCCTCATTTTCCACTCCGCTAATGACACTCAGCCTCGTTCCAGACATTAGGCTTGCTCTTTAAGACTGAGGTGTGTGTGTGTATGTGTGTGTGTGTGTGTGTGTGTGTGTGTGTGTGTGTGTGTGTGTGTGTATGGAGGTGTGTGGGGACTCTCATCAGAAGAGAGAGACAGATGGTTATGATTAGCAGCATGACTCAGGCCAGAGAGATGATGAAGTTGCAGAAGTGTGACACCATCTCAAGAAAGAGCCTGGCATTCTGTCAGGAAGCACTACGAGTGCATGTGTGTGCCTATGAGTGCATCCGTCAAGGATGAGAGAAAATTGAAGGATTGCCGCGGCCCTATGGTGTCTCCTTGAACAGCTGTACCAACCTCAACCTCATCAATCCACTGCCGAGATTAGAGACCGTCTGTCTGACACTGAGTTAGCGGCAGTCCCAGGGCCAGGCCACTGCAGGAAAAGAGCCTGTACCTCCCGGTCCAAGAGAGAAAAGAACCCTCAACAACCCCTCGTGTCCTTCTGAAGCCGGAACTGCAGGAAGCTCTCTCTCATTACTCTGCATTGTTGTGCTAACATGCCACACTGCACTTGAACATCCCACTTGTACACTGTACACTGCTAAATCAGCCAGATTGCTGATACTTATAACTTAAAGGTAAAAAAACCAACAAATCAGCTCACATTTTTTGACCATAACTTGTATTTTTGTGTTTTAAAATAAAACTACATGGGCACCCGCGTAAAGGGAAAACCACATTGTTGTGTTTTGGTAAAAAAAAAAAAAAGTTTAAAAATCTGATTAATGAGGAAACAACCTAGAATGGTGTTTCATTAACAAGAGTTTCTTCGTCAATAGTTCATTAATGGAGTTTATTGCCTTATAATACATTTGGAGTAGCTTATTTTGAGGGCAGCTGGTGGCCTAGAAGTTAGGGAGTTGGCCCTGTGATCAGAAGGTCATGGATTCCAATCTCAGGACTGCTAGTGACACCACTGAGGGACCCTGAGCAAGATATCGTCCCCACACACCGCTCCCTGGACTCTGTGTTCCTGGCTCCCTGCTGCTTCACTTGGTGAATGGGTTAAATCGGTTGAATGAGTTAAATGGGTTGAAAGGGTTGAATGGGTTGAATTGGTTGAATGAGACAAATGGGATGAAAAGGGTTGAATGCAGAGAAAGAAGTTCACACTGTTCAAAATGTGTGCAGGGCGTTTTACACAACATAAATTTACACACAAAAAAAACAACCAAACCACCCAGCTGAATGAAAACAACATGCAGAAGCCTAAAACGTTTGTTGAAACAGAACCTAACCAATTTGGCGGCTAAAAATAAAATGAATGCATTGCAGTCCTCGGAACATGACGATGCAGTCCTGAACTGACAAGAAACAGCCATTTTTTTCTCTAGCACAGCAGGGGTCAGGGCTGTGGAGGGATGAGATATGAGGCATTCCAGATGCTGCTCTGTGTAAAAGTCTGGCATAAGCTGAGGCCCATCCAGGGTCCATGCATCAGCTGTGAACTGCTTTCTGGGACTAGTAGGATGTGTGTGGGTGTGTGCGTGTGTGTGTGTGGAGTCACCTCTCTGACTAAAATAAGAAAACCTATCCTAATCAGTTCTTACAGCCAATGCACTGCGAAAAGAGCGATTTCAAAAACAGGCTTCAGTTTCATTCGCTTGCGCATTGCAATGTGATTTTCTTTCTTTTTTTTGAGAGAAAGAAACCGACTTTGATCTTGGCTTTTCAGTAACCACATGATCCACGTTATCACATGTTTACAGATTGCATTACTGTTTCTGGTGGAATGTGCAATGAGCGAACCGTCGATAGCAGTTCAGCTCTTTGTCTACTTTTGTATCGACCCCTTTTGAAATGCTGGAATAACAGGGGGAGTCTCCATAATGCAGCCACAGCTGGGCCCTCATTTCTGGGTAAGAATAAAAAGAGACATAAAAAAATTAATAAAGTGGGATGAATACGAGATCAAGATCAAGAAGCATTTTTGCCAAGGATTACCTGTGGAAAGAAGCTTTTGTGAAGGTCTCTCTCTATCTCTCTCTCTCTCTCATCCTCAGTCTTTCACATTTTTCTCCGATTCTCTGCTCTCTCTCTCTCTCTCTCTCTCTCTCCCTCTCTGCTCTCTCTCCCTTATCCTCAGTCTCTCTCTCTCATTCTCTTTTTAGGGTATCTCTGCTCTCTCTGTCTCTCTCTTTCTTTCTCTCTCGCTCCCTCATTCTCAGACTTTCTCTCCCATTCTCTCTCTCTCTGATTCTCTCACTCTGCTCTCTCTCTCTCCCTCTCTCATTCTCTCTCTCTCTGCTCTCTCTCTCTCTATCTACTCTCTCTTTTTCTCTCATTCTCTCACTCTGATTTCTCTCTCTCTCTCTCTTTCTCTCTCGCTCCCTCTTCCACACACAGATGGTATCCTAAGCCCCCTGTCTATGCTCTGAGCAGGCAGTTCTGGCTAGCTGACCACAGAGAGGGCGCGACCTATGTAGAGTGACCCATGGTGGACACTTGCACCTGTCATGTTTACACGGGCTGTCCTGGCTAGATCTGACCAGAGACATTACCATAACAAGGCCGAGAGCAGGAACGGACCGAACCGCACCGGGTCCAAAGTGCAGCTCCGAAACACTCACCCCCTGCTGGCTGCATTATTTATTTGCTGAATTGTATAATTAATTTGTATCTTACACAAGCAGCTGGTGTTCGCCGCGGCAAACTGCTACTTTGCCTGATGAGATGAAATGAAAAGATTGATGGGAGAACCAGCGGTGGAGATGGATTCAGCTCGATTTCATTAAGATGAAGAGAGAGCCTGAGTGACACCTATTCATTTTCGGAATGTGTTTGTTCTAGATTTCCAGGTTCTCTCTCTCTCCCACACATACACACACGCTCACTCTCTCCCTGCAGGCACCTGCCCTTCAAAACTTCAGAAAATAGAAACTGTGGACAACTTTTAACCAGGGGCAGACTGATAACATCAGCCAACATTAATAATACAAAAACCTGCCGATTGTTTCCGTTATTGACAGATAAGTGCTTAAATAATGATGAGCTAAAGTTACGCAGTGCCTATCACAATCCCAAGGTCGATCCATTAAAACTGAAACAGACTAAGCAGCCGTGGAAGAAGAGAAATATCTATAGGAATGATAAGTCCAGAGTTTTGGGGCCACGGCCCTGAAGGACCTGCCTCTCAGGGTGGAAAGTCTAGACAGAGAGTAGATTACTATTAGAAGATCTGAGAGAGTGAGATGGGGGAGTAAAGAGTGCCAAGAGTTCAGGGAGGTAGAGGGAAGTGAGACTATACAGGGCTTTAAGGATGAGGAGCGGGATTTCGGACTTGATACGGGACTGACCCGGTTCCCAGTGTGGCTGAAAGAGGATGGAGGGGATGTAAACAGAAGGTATTGTATGGATGTGAAATCTGGCAGCAGAAGCTTTTGTATATAGTGCAGAGAGAGCAATGCAGAGGGAATCACAGTGATCAATACCAGACATAAAGAACGCAGAAATCACTGCTGTGTGTCAGAAATGGACAAACAGAAGCAATGTGTGCAGTATGTGTATGTGACGACTCTGAGCCTGGACTGTGGACTCAACTAGAGGACAACTGAGAAGTGTCCTAGGTAAGATCAGCTGAGGCTGGCTGAAAGGGATGGCCTGAGGTAAGGGGTCAAACTGTATCAACTAGAGAGCAGAAAAGAGTTCAGGGACTTCCATATAAGGGACAAGTAGCCTGTGTGCAAACATAGGGAGGCTAACTATACACAGGTAACCATAATAGGAAGGAGTGGTGCTGAGAAAGCAACGAGTTAAGGAGGAGGACGAGTTAAGTATAAGGTGGAGTGTTGAAGGTTTAATCAAGTGCTGTATTCACGAGAAGCCAAAATTGGATGTTACCTAAGAAAGCGTAGGAGTGGTCTGGAAAATGTCTATAAAGATTGTAAAGGTGGAATTCCCACCTCAAAGCAAGCTAGCCACCTGTATCTCATGACCATGATGCTGTAATTAATAAAACAGTGGGTCTGACTGCCTTTGATTAAAAATGGTCTACTACAGCATACCAAAAAAAGGCACTGCATGAATGACTGTACAGTCTATACAGGGGTAACAATGGTATTTACATTCTAGAACTGCAGGAGTGAAGGAGGGTTTCAGTTGCAGTGAAGGCTAAGGGCGGGTGAAGGCGGGCAATATTTGGGAGGTGCATGAAGGCTATTTTCGTGACCTGATTGATGTGAGGTACGAAAGGCAGGGTCAAGTCAAAAATGACTCCAAAGTTGCAAACATGGTTAGAGGGATCAACACGGGAGCCATCAATGTTAAGGGCAAGATTTTGGACAGGTAGTGTGAGGGAGTGTGGGCCAATGATGATTATTTCAGACTTATTGCAGCTGAGGTGAAGGAATTTCTTTTGGGCCAATGATTTAATGTCAGGTGGTGAGGGTGGAGTGGATAGCGGTGTTAATGTCTTGGAGGAGAGATAGAGTTGGATATCATTGGCGTAACAGTGGAACTGAAGTCCAGGCTGGTGTATGATCTGTCCAAGTGGCAGGATGTAGAGAATTAAAAAAAGGGGGCCAAGTACAGAGCCCTGGGGGACACCGTGAGTGACAGGGATGGTGAAGGATTTGCAATTATTAATGGAGATGTAATGATGTCTGCCGGAGAGATAGGAGGTGAACCAGGCAAGGGCTGTACCATTTATCCCAATGGAATTGTGGAGGATGGAGTGGTTGATGGTGTCAAAGGCAGCGCTGAGGTCGAGGAGGGGGAGGATGTTGATGAGCCCGGAATCTGCAGCTAGGAATATGTCATTGGTTATTTTTAGAAGAGCTGTTTCGGTGCTGTGTTTAATGTGGAGTCCAGACTGAAAACATGTGAATAGGTTATTGAAATTTCAAAGAGTTTGGAGTTGAGCAGCTACAACTTGCTCAAAGACAAAAAGGGAAGGTTTGAGATGGGCTGGATGTTGTTTCTCTTTACATTTTCTTTAAGGGTAACATATTAAGCAGAATTTAAAATGAAATTAATGTGTTTTGGTAGCAAATTTAGAGAGTATACACTTTTTAGACATGTTTTTCACTTCACAATATTGCGGTTTTTCACTACACACCAGTCCTCTTGGAATTTAACCCAAGCGATAAGTGGGGGTTTACTGTATATGGACAAAAGTTTTGGGGCACACTTCTTAATTGTATTGACCACACTATGAGGATAACACAGTTATTTTTGAAGTGCACGCTATTTTTAGTGTTACAGCAGTTTCCTGTTGTT
>JBBPDH010000001.1:19280404-19291595 GCA_037974565.1 Clupeocharax schoutedeni
AATGAATGCTTCAGTATACTAAGACAATGCCATGCTGCCCAATATGTGGACCCAGTTTGGGGAAGAGCCTTTTCTATTCCAGCATGACTGTGTCTCAGTGCACAAAGCGAGCTCCATAAAGACATGCTGGATGAGTTCAGTGTGGAGGAACTTGACTGGTCCACACAGAGTTCTGACCTCAACCCCATCCAGCACCTTTGGGATAAACTGGAACGGAGATTGTGATCCAGACCCTCATGTCCAACATCAGTTACAGAATGAATGAACACAAATTCACACAGATACTCCAACATCTTGTGGAAAGTCTTCCGAGAAGAGTGGAAGCTGGAAACTCCAGATTAAAGTCTATGGGTTTGAACACCTTTTAGGGTAACGGTCGGGCGTCGCAATAATTTAGTCCATGTATATTTGCTGTTATTATTATGAGTGGAATTTTTAGTTCCATCAAATTAAAACTGACATTTTTTAAAAACTGACAGGCAGAATTGTGAAAATAAAACAGTGGATAATTATTCTGTATAATACTTATTCAGAATAATTCGCTTCTGTATTAATAACAGGGTCCTCAGTAAGACCAACCGAGCACACACACACACACAAACACTGCTCCTATCAATTTACTGGAATAAATATATGCTAGAACATGGAAAGATAATAACACTGGGCAAAATTTGTTTTTGTTTTTCGAGTTGTTTTTCCCCTGACATAGCAGCTCTAATTATTTTCAGTGGAGTGTGTTTGTGCGTGTGTGTGTGTGTGTGTGTGTTTGTGAGAGAGAGAGAGGGAGTTTTAGAGGACATCATTATCCTATGACTGTGGCTCTGTTGCCCACACAAGGTTGCTGGACTGGAGAGGAGTAGAAGAACCCTGAAGAAGGAAAGTTTGTACACATAAGCTAATGAGGAAGCCAGGTTATTGAGCTTAATTGACTTTCACTGTCCTCTCTTTCTCTGTCTCTCTCCCTTGGTCTCTTTCTCTCTCTCTCTCTCTCTCTCTCTCTCTCTCTCTCTGTCCCCCCCACACACACAACCGCAAACAGAGAAAAGGCTGACCCTTCCACACTCTCCTGCCCTCATTAGCACTATGCTCATATGACTCATGCCTGGAGATGGTGGATTTAGTGGCCCCAGTGCGTATCAAAGACAAAATCCTTCAAAGCCCAGCTTCAGAATTGCAGCACCCTGTCCTCTCTGCCTGCCTGCTCCACAGGTGATGGCTGCTGGATCTCAAAATAGCCAAGCTCCTGTTGGGAGGGGTGAGCGAGAGAACATTCAATCAATACCACACCTTTAGACGGCCCAAAAACCCTTTATACAAACTAGGAGGCAACAGGCCTAGACACTAGAACACTTGTTAAATGACCAAAAATAGATCTACTGGTGGTTTCTCTTAGTGGAATTGTTGTTGTTTTCAGGCATTTATTTATTTATTTATATATATATGGTTTTTGGAAGGGAAGGGGATTTTTTTCCATTAACAAATCCTCCTTCCTCCATTACGGCTGCCAGGAGACGATAAAACAGATAAGCCTCCGCCCTCATCCCACTCAGCCGCACACTACAAAGCATAACCTTGAAATACAGTCCATATCCTCACTTCTCCTAGCCTGGAGTCCGACTCAGTGCACAGCAGCGTGCAGCCAGTCTTTCACATTCTCGCTTAATTGCGCCATTCTAGCCGTAATGGCCTGCCTTACAGCCCAAACATATTTTTTGGCCAAATGAGGGGATGATGAGGCTCCAGCCAAGTCTAACAAGAAGTGTGACCTGGGAACAATCCCATCTGTGTTAGAAATTATGCATAACTTCTGACAGTCACACAATGTGTTGAAAGTTCAATGCAGTTCACTAAACTCACTTTTTATACTTGAATTTCTTTATTTAGTATTTGCCTTTATTGCCAACAACACAAGTATGGGATCAATGATCAGTTATCAATATCAGTATAAATACTAAACTTTGAAGTTTCAATACAATTTTTGTAGCCATAAACAGAAGAGGATATATTTAATTATGGTTTGAAAATGAATTAGCTAAAATAACATCATGTTTACATCTGTGCCACATTTTTGTCACATTTTTTAAATCAAAACATGGAATGTAAACCAAAGGTACGTATAATTCCTTTTGTAGCTATAAATGCATCTAATTAAGAAACTGTGTAAATAAATGTGAATAATGCACTAAAAAGTAAGTAATGATTTCTATGTGTTATATTGTGTTCTCTGTTTAGGCAAAGAACAAGAAAAATAAAACCCATAGTAAAAATCATTTAAAAGCAAAAATAATAAAACCCATCAATTTACCAAAACCACTTGGTAAATACCACTATAGCACATGTTTAAAAGCCTCGGTTAACAGATACGTTTTTAAACTCAATTTAAAAATGACAGTACTGGGAGCAGATCGGACATGAAAAGGGAGCTTGTTCCAGAGGGTGGGACCAGACACAGAGAAAGCACGGTCACCTCTCCTTCTTAAACGACTTTTCGGAATCGTAAGCAGGAGTTGGTCTGAAGATCTAAGTGCTCTCTGTGGATTATATAGGCGAATCAGGTCACTCATAAAAGTGGCATGTTATTTATTTACATTATTTACATACATTGCAAAAACAACACATTACACTACAAGGACTGTATAACCAGAGCTAAATCCAACTACTACTCATTTGTAATCAATTCTAACATAGGCAACACCAAGTCACTGTTTTCACTGTTTAAGAACATCATCCAACCCCTTGACTCCCTACTACCTCACCTATATTCATATGCTTTTTGTAACACCCTCATGTCATTCTTTACTGAAAAAATCCAGAAGATCCACCAGCACCTCGGTTCACAATCTATACCCAGTATCATACCTGAACTTCCTTCACCCACTGCATTATTTTCTTCCTTAAAGCTCCCCGCCATCTCAGAAATTTTAAATCTCAACCGTAACTCCAAACCTTCCACTTGTCAGCTAGATCCCCTCCCCATAACTCTTGTTAAAGCATGTCTCCCTTCTCTGGTCCCTCTTATCTCTGCCATCATCCACTCCTCTCTCTCCAGTGGAACTGTTCCTGAATCCTTCAAAACCACTGCAATAACCCCAATATTGACAAAACCTGGTGCTGATCTATCCAACTTCAATAATCTGCATCCTATTTGTAATCTAACCTTCATTTCCAAAATTCTTGAAAAAGCTGTTGCTATCCAATTCCACTCTCATTTATATCATAATAATCTGTAAGAACAGTTCCAGTCTGGTTTTCACCCCCTTCAAACTGCTCTCATAAAAGCTACTAATGACCTCCTCAGGGCAGCAGATTCCGGTTTACTCACCATCCTCATCCTCCTTGATCTAAGCACAGCTTTGACACCATTTTCACAACACCCTTCTCAATAGATTATTATCTATTATCACTCACACCCCCTCAGACTGGTTCAGATCTTATCTTTCCTGTGACACTCAGTTCATTCAGCTCAAATCTTTCTCATCCCACCCTTCACCTGTTACTTCTGGTGTGGCCCAGGGATCTGTCATGGGGCGCCTCCTCTTCACTATTAAAACCCTGTTAAAAACCTCTCATAGTTCCTTACATTAAACAGTGATAAAACAGAAATTCTCCTTATTGGTACCAAATCAACATTATCTAACACTAACAGTTTCCCCCTATCCACAGGTTAAGAGTCTGGGTGTCATCCTCGACAGTACTCTTTCTTTTCAATCTCAAATCAACAATATTATCCGGTCTACATATTTTCAACCTCATAATATCAAGCATCTTCGCCCCTCTCTTACCCCCCACACTGCTGCCATCCTCATCCACAGTCTGGTCACTTCTCATTTGGATTACTGCAATTCACTGCTTTTCAGTCTTCCTCAAAAAACTCTCCACAAGCTTCAACTGGTCCAGAATTCAGCCGCCCACATCGTTACCTGCACTCCTTCTATTCATCATATAACTCCCGTTTTGCAGCAGCTCCACTGGCTCCCAGTTAAATTTCGGGATGAATTTAAAATTATTCTTTTAACCTTAAAGACCATTCACCTCCATATCTATCTGACCTCCTTCATATTGCCACTCTCTCTCGTACCCTCAGATCATCCTCCTCCATCCACTTAACTGTACCCTCTGCCCATCTTAACACTCTGGGGAGCTTTCAGGCGCTCTGCTCCCTGGCTCTGGAACTCATTACCACCAGAACTCAGAACCATGAAGTCACTAACACACTAAATCCAAACTCAAAACCCATCTGTTCAAGTGTGCTTTCTCTGATTCTTTTTTTCTTGCCTGTAATTATTATAATTATTTTTTATACTGTTTGTTGCACTTGTTTTATTGTAAGGTTTCTTTGTTTGCCAGAAAGGCAAAATGTATTATTATCCAAAAACTAGTGGTATCTGCTTGTAAGTGCACTGCAGTTACTTGACTTTACATATAAATCCATCCTGAGACAGGTGGCAGTTTTAACTATCAATGTAGACAAATGCAACAACATAACGAAGGCAATGATTCACTAATGTGACCATCCCATCCTAAAAAACATCTAATATAGTTTTTTATTTGTTATAAATTATTCTAATGTGTAAAATCCAGAATTTAAATGCGCAGCGTTTGCATGGGATGGGCGTGGTCAGCAAGTGTTTATTTGCATAAAAGGGACAAAGCCCTCAAATGGCGCATTTTGAAGGGCCTGAAACTGTGAAGAATAAAGCTGGTGAATCTCTTTTTGTGTAAAGAACTTGTTTTGTAGCCCATAGATCTATTATAACTAAAGTGAGTTTTGCCTATTATGTCCCCTTTAATCAAACATTTAATTCTACCACAGGTCTCACTCAGAAAACTAGCCTTAGGAAACCACACAGCTGTTCCCCCTCTGAGAGCTGAAGCCCTAATTGATGTACACCTGAGATTACCCATTCTCGCTCCAGGCCACACGCGGGTGTTTGGTCTCCTTCGGTGCATCAGTGATGCAAAATCAATGTGGAAGCTTATTTGCTTGAAAAGGTAATTTGGTGTTATCAACTTGCTGGAATAAACACATGCCTCCGGAGTTAATGCATTCTTCTTTTGTTTTCTTGCTGTGTACCACAGTGTGCATGTGTGAGAGCCCTGTCTCTCTCTCTCTTTCTCTCTCTCTCTCTCTCTCACACACATACACACACACACACTCACACACCACACAGCAGTTTTCAGCATGCTTATTTAGAAAAGCTCATTAGATGCTGCAAGAATTCAACAGGATCCCTCAGACAGAGAATAAAGCCAAAGACACAGTTCAACCTACACAAAGACTAAAATGCGAGAAAACAAAAGGGCTGAGAGAAAGAGTGACGCAGGGCGCACATGCACAATGTATCAAGTATTATAATACATATTTATAAGAGCACATACGATGTATGATGTTGTTGTCATGTAGCAGCTGGTGGCCTAGGGGTTAGAGTGTTGCGCCTACAATCAGAAGGTTGTGGGTTCGAATCCCAGCACTGCTAGTCTCATCGCTGAGGTTCCCTTGAGCAAGAGACCATGGTGGCAGCCCCCTGCTTCACTTGAATGGGTTAAATGCAAGGGGCCACATTACTTTACTGTACACTTTATATTATAAAATGGCTAATAGTATTATCACATAATTTTTTTTTACTGAGCAATCACAATTTTTCACTTATTATGTCCAATTTTTCACTTATGTCTAGTAGCTTTTTAAACCTGGTTACGTTTTAAAGGCTTTGGGACATTCTCCTTGTTTGTGTGGGGATGAGGAACATCTATGGTAATACAGAAAGTAACCAGAACTTATGTTGGAATGCATTACAACATGTCTTGAATTTTTATTTAAACAGATTTAAAAAAAAAAAAACGGTCACCTCGCCCAGGTGTCCCATTACTTTAGTCTGAGGTGACTGGTCGGCATCGGCAAGTACACAAATAAGAATACTCGTACTCATATCAGTTTGTGAAAGCTAACCCCGCATTCACCTCTTTTAATTCAAATTCCCTGATATGCAACTCATAAGGTTGCAGGACAAAAGTAATGGGACACGGCGGCGAGGTGAATAGTTCCCCTTGTGTGAAAACATTCAGAAAACATATACTGCCACAAAAAAGCAAAAAAAGGAGGATATTTCCAGTTTCAGCGTTAATGTCGGGATTTATGTGTAAAAGCATGAGTTTCGTTCTCAAAAAACATCTGCGTGTGACTGAGTCCGCAACTCCTGATCCGCATAAAACTGAGGGATTAACTTATGTTGACCTTGTGTTGTACATGGTAAACATTTAGCATCCTAGTTCTATATGTATGACCTTTTCTTTACGTCAGTTGTCCTCCCGAGGGGAAACTATATGCAGTTATTCTTGTTCTCTGTCGGGGCCTCGTGACAAGTGGCCAGAGGAATAGATACAAAGACATAACTAATTTACAGCTCTATGGGCAGAATGTGCTGGAAGATACAGATTTAGTCACTTTCTGAAATATACAACAGACATTAGGATTGTCTCATCACTCTCAACTCTTTGTTTTGCTAATAAAAGAGATTCTTAAAGGATCTGCATCGTGCTTTGGTTATTGGCACCAAATGACTTAATTAATTAAATTAAATCTAAATCTTAGAGCTCTCTCTTTTTTTTTTTTTTATAAAGAGTGCCCATAATTCTAAAAGATCTATATACCACTACTCTTGTAGCTGTAAAATAGCAACTTTAAAGACATTTAATTAGCTTCAGTGTAATTCAATAAAATGTACATTAATAAGACAATTTAAAACCATTTTACTAGTTCATCCATCAATAGTGAAATTGTTTCAAAGGGTGTAATTTTTATTTTTTTTAAAAAAAGCAAAAAAATTTGGTTTTGATAACATGCAGTGATAATAGTATGTATATGAATATTCTTATTCACTTAGACAAAAAAGACCAGACAGACAGGGGACCACAGTGAACAGAAGGCTCAAAGACACACAATAGGTTGTTTGTGTCCGAGGCCTGTCTATTCTGCCAGGTGCTCTGAGAGTCTTGGCTATTCACTCCCCACTGGCATTCGCCTGCAGCTTGATGGCGTTCAGCAGGACATTAAATTAGCCTCCCAGCAGCTAGCTAGCCCAGCCAGGGGTGACCCAGCCCGCTGGCCGAGTTCTTTTGGCTGAGATTGGCATGCAGATTGACCGAGTGGAACAGACCCACCTGTCCATGGCTTCATTAGTCTGTAGGACAAAGACTTTCTTGGGAGCAGAAATGTGAGTGACGTGCAGTTAGTTTGTGTGTTCATGTAGTTGACTTGGCATCTGGTGAGAAGGGACTGAAGGATGTAACAGAATTTCAGTTCTGCTGCCTCCTATAGAGTGTTCCATGTTCAATATTTTATCTCCAGATGCTGGAGAGATGCAGGAAGATAGACATCAAGCGACGGAGGCTGTGGCCCTTATATCTGTTTATTCTGCTCTCTCTGCTTTCTGGATCTACTGATGCCCAGCAAAAGATAGGCCGCACTGGGACAGTCACTTAAAAAGTAGTTCATTATACATTATGAACTAAAATAAAAATGTATATTTTATGAAGAACTGGCACAAAAATGTATAATTTATGAAACTTTGTCCAACAACTGTTTTGGGGTCAAAACATAAAATCAAAACTGACGACAAGTCTTCGTAAATGTTAATATATATGCTTATGTGAATTGACATGAATGATTTTGGCAGATGCTCTGGATAGAAACTTACAAATTTTATTCATGTAAGAGATGTTCAAGGGTGTGTTTGCCCCAATGTTAGAAAAAAGAACATTTAATTAGCCCCAGTATAATTCAATATAAAGGACATTAATGGCACAAAATGTTTTTAAGTCATTTTTAAACCACTTCACTAGTTCATTAATTATAAAATCTTCACACAACAGGTGTATTCAAAGCGTGTATCAATACAAGCTGCTAAAAAATCAATCCTAAGATTCTGATGACATGCGGTGATAATAGCTTTGATATGCAAGTTCTTCTTAAGTGCATTTACAAAAAAGGACTGACAGACAGAAAACCTGTGAACCAATTCTGCCTCCAATTGTAGACCAATCAAAGACTATATATGTTATAGTCATGCAGCCTTATGAATACTGTCTTTGAGTAAAGTGTTATCAATACTAAATATACTATAGGCACTCTAAAAATTAATCAAATGCACAGATCAGCCATTAAAATAACACTAAAATGCTAAAATATTGTGTGTCTACTAATATTGTGTATCACCTAAACAGCTCCAAAGCATCGAGACATGGAGTCCAACAGGACCTCCGAAAGTCTGCTGTGGTATCTGGCATTGAGATGCAGCAGTAAGTTGAAAGGTGGGGCCTCCATGGACTGGACTAATTTATTCAGAACGTCCCACAGATGCTTGTTTGAACTGTACTTGGAGGCATTTTGAGGCTGAATCAACACCTTAAATATGTCCCTAAACCCTTCCTGACCAACAGAGGGTATGTCCTGAAAGTGTCTGCTTGGCCTGCAACCATGTTTAGGTTGCTGGTACATAAGACCTGCTGCTGATTCAGTCTGGCTATCTCAAGTTTTCCCTTGTCAAAGTCGCTCAGATCCTTCGCAACTGTGAACAGTTGTTGCAACTCAGCAACTGTTCACCTGCTGCCTCAGGGCCACTTGACAAATAAGCCAAGCAACTGCTAAGTTAACTAACTCTTAAGACATAGAATACATAGATGTTCAGTTAGGTAAGGGCCCAAAACTATTGGGATGTTTGATCATTACACCAACAGGGACTTTAATGACATGGCAGTCAAACATATAGACTTTAATATGGAGTCTGTCCCCTTTTGCAGCTCTAGCAGCTTCCACTCTTCTTGGAAGGCTTTTCTGTGGAAATGTGTACTCATTCATCGTGTAGAGCAGTGGTTCTCTACCTTTTCAGCATTACGACCCTCCTGTCCATCACAGCATGTTGCTCACTGTTAGCTTTCACCCCTGTTTTGGTGGCCTTCTTGGAATTTACAGTACCAACTTTAAAACATCACAATTCCGTCACACAGAGTTGTTATTGTTTGCAGTTGGACTCATTTCAAAGCGAAGGCTCTGAGGTTTCATGTGCCAGAGAAGTAAGATATGTAAACTTATTTTCAAACAGAAACAGAGGATGGAATACTGGATTTTATATCCTGTTTGTGTCAAACCTCTTTGAATTCAGCCATGTTTCATCATCCCTGACACTGAAGCTCACAGCCACAGGTCTCGTCAACTTATGTTCAAAATTTGAGCTCAAAAGAATAAAAAATGATTGCTCTGTACAGCTTTTAGTACCATTTAGTGCATGCAGAGATGCCATTTTGTTTGGAGAAATCCTTATTTTTACCACAGAATTATAAATCAATAACTGCTTCAACAGCCTCTCTACCATTCACTCTGTACAAAAGACTTTGATCAACCAACTCACACTGTCAGCTCCACCCCTCACATGGCCAGCCCCGCCCCTCGTACGGTCGGCTCTGCCCATTGGGCTGTCGGCTCCGCCCTTCGGCTCAACATTCGGTTCAAACTAGAACTCTGGGCCAGGTGCACCAAATACTGGACAAAACAGTCAGGTTCTTCCACACTGAACTCCTCCAGCATGTCGTGGAGCTCACTTTGTGCACTGGGACACAGTCATGCTGGAATAGAAAATATTCTTCCCCAAACTGGGTCCACAGAGTTGGAATCATGGAGCTGTCCAGAATATCTTGGTCTGCTGAAGCATTAAGATCGACCCTCATTTTTTGCCATTTTTGGCCAAAATTTTTCATTAGCCTAATATACAGTGCATCCCTAAAGGGCTTGTTCTGTTCACTCTTTGTGATCAAGCTCTGCTCTCTGCACTTCTCTGGTTCTCTTGATGTAAAGAAAACGTATGAAGTTCAGGAATGTAAAATGATGTCAAGGATCATCTAAAGGTGTATGGTCTCTGAGAGGCTGATACGCTTTCAGGGCTTTGAGCAACTGCATTTATTATTGGAGCAATTTCTCTCCAAGAGTTATTAACATTACTTGGGCGCTTTGAGCCATTTCCTCTAGTGTTTACTCATTCTGTTTACTCATTCCAGCCCTTCAAAAGCAATAAACAATGAACATGAATGATAACTGTAATTATATTACTTTCACCAAGCGTATCCCACAGAGCCAACATGTGCTTTATCTTTCTCTCTCTCTCTTTCTTTTTCTATCTCTTCCTCAGAGAGTTGCATCCTCAACCGAGGACATGATTAATATATTACTCATGAATTCTCTTTAATCTCTGCCCATGGTGTTCATGGCATTATACACTGTGAAAATGAAAACTATGAAGGTAGGGTTAAATTGTATGAATTTAATATTCTGCATATTTCAGGATGATAAAAACAATCAGACATGCAACTGGTGCTAAGATCCGAATAAATTCTGCAAAATACCCAAAAATAAAGTAAGACTCCAAAATGAAGCTATCTAGAACAGCTGCTGAAACAGTGCTTCAGTAGACAAGCGTTCCAGATCAAATAGAGGTTTGGTTGCCTGAACTGTGCTAAAGAAACCAAAAGTGTTTGATTCTAATATCACTGTTATACAGTAACCCCTCAGCTTTATGCGGATCTTCATAAACTTTATAAAGACTTATTCCACCAAGCATCTCCTGTCAGTCAGTCTAATGCAGATTTTTCTGAGAACCGAATTGTATTGTATTAAACTTATTACACTAAAAAGTTGTCAACTCACTGCTCCCCTGGCTGACAGTGCTTCACTCGGGTGAATGGGTTAAATGCAGAGAACGATTTCACACTGTTCGCACTGTGTTGTGGTGTGATCATGCATGACAAATGGCCACTTCACACATTCAGCAAATTGAAAAGTAAATTGAATATTGACCTTGGAATTCTTGTAAATATCTGCACCATTACACCCTTTGAGCGCTCGCACCACAGTACTGACACAACCATGCCACGGAAGAGATCATCTACTGTCAGGAGTTGTCATGACAGCTTATGACCATTAATGTAACAGTGACGTTACAATTACTGATTGTTTTCAACTATACAATAATTTGATGTGATCAGCATGCAACACAATCTTGCATGATAAAAAACACTGAGGCTTCTTCCATGACAGCATATAATACCTGCCATGCCATGTTATTAAAGTTCAAAGTTCAAAGGGCTTTATTGTCATTTCAACCATATACAGTTAGTACACAGTGAAACGAAACAACGTTCC
>JBBPDH010000001.1:19315845-19332313 GCA_037974565.1 Clupeocharax schoutedeni
TGCCTGACTTGTGAAGGTCGACACACATCTGCCTTACTTGAATGGTGTGTTCCTTTGTCTTTCCCATGTTGAAGAGTAGATAAGAGAAATGGCCTCTGTGTCACGTCATATTTATACCCCAGGGAAACGGGAAGTGATGAATTACTAATTAAATGTTCCTAGATACTCTGATCAACTTTGTAAACTACGGTAGAAATGACAAATACTTCAATTGCATGTATTTCCTAGGAATTTTTAGGGGTGCCAATAATTGTGGAACAGGTGATTGTATGAAAAATAATTATTTCTTAATCAGGGAGTTTTTTCCCCCTTAAAATTCACTTGAAGTTACATTTTTCTACACTTTTCAGTGTGTGAGTATGCTTCTGCAATAACAATTGACTTTATTTTAAGGCTTTTAACACATTTCAACCAGGGGTGCCAATAATTATGGAGGGCAGTGTATATCCTTATTCTGGTTACAGCAGTTTTCTACTGGTAATAGACTTATTTGGACATTGCACCCTTTTGAGATATAGCACAACCCAATCACGCAATAACAATTAGCAGATTATATCTTTTTCAGTCCTGATGAGAAGCATCCCCTCTGAAAAATGTGAGGGCATGTCACATAAGGAATAAAAAAGGGAAAGCCATGGACACATATTACCTCCAAATATCTCAAGTTGTGTCAAGTCAAGTATGTTTATTGTGAACTAAAACAACATTCCTCCGGGACCATGACACAACACAAGAGCAAAATCTAAAACAAACAGAAAGTCTCCAGAGGTGCAGACAGTACAAAATACACTAGACAGCTAGGCAGAGAGTGGAAGAAAAAGACCATCAGTACAACAGTACAATCAACAAAAGCAGCTACAGTGTAGTTTGAGTGAATACAGACTCATAACAGATACTATTTCAAGCAGTAGAGTCATTAAGTGTGCAAAAATGCAAACAGAATTAGACAGCTATAAATAATAACTGCAGGTCCCTGACAATAATCACAGTGTGTGTGGGTGTGTTCAAACACAGATCTGCACAATCCAATGGTTTGTGCGATGGTTGCCATGATTATTTGTCTATTACTAAATTTTTCCTTAGGGAATACTTATTGCCTGTTTATAATGTTTTTGTCTATTTTACGTATTTTCCCCATACATATTTTTATTTCAATTATTTAGAGTTATATGCAAATTTAAATAATTAATCCAAAATTAAAGTACTGCTATATGAACAAAAGCACAATAACATTTGGTTTGCAAACACTTAAAACAAATAAGGGGCTTTTTCACAGCAGCGTTCTCTTTAACACAGTCACACAGCTGCAGTTAAATTTCTATAACTCAACATAAACATTAATGTAATCAAATAAAATATATCATATTTAAACTATTTGCCACTATTTTCTTTTTATATATCTCTTCTGTTGCCTCTTTAGTTCTGTCCTGTCCTTGAGGAGCATTGTTTTATTTCACTGTGTACTGTGCATATACAATATGAACAAAATAGTTGGGGCACACATCTTAATTATTGATTGCAGGTGTCCCATTACTTCATAATCTTAATCTTAATGCTTCAGCAGACCTTTCGGACAAGCCCATGCAGGTACACTGGACACAGTTTGGTGAAGAACCTTTTCTATTCCAGCATGACTGTGTCCCAGTGCACAAAACGAGCTACATAAAGACATGGCTGGAGGAGTTCAGTGAACTGAAAAGGAAACTGGGAGATCAGTGCCTGACCTCATAAATGCTCTACAGAATGAATAGCATTTGAACGCATGGTCATTAAAGTCTGACAACATTTGTTGTTTTAAACTGTGTGTGTAGGACCTTGTTGATTGACAAACCAGTTCCGTTGTACCCTGTGCAATGGCAATAAAGCTGTCTAAGTCTAGCGAAGGACCCTCACCTGTGTTTGAGGTCCAGGATTTTTGGAGACCCAATCTGAGTCTCCACTGCCCCCAAACTTCTTCATTTCAGCAGCTGCTCTCTTTTCGACAGTCTGGGATCATTCATCCACCGTTCTTCTCCCAAGAGAATCCTGCAATCCTGCATTCTTCATAATACGAACCTCTAGTTTAGACCTCATAGTAATGTAAAAAATATATAAATATGCTAAGCTAATTAGCTCAGCAGCTTGCAAACGTAAATAATCTTGCTAAACGGGCTGTCTAAGACACACAAACCCGTTCATAAAGTGAAAGTAACGGAGAGGGAATTCCTGTGTGTTTTCAAGGAACAGAGTTCATATAAAAGAAATTAAAAATCTGATTTCTGTAGAGGAGAGTTTCTGACAGTTTAAAATAGTGCCATGACAACAACCGTCTTCTTCTGGACTGGGCTACACCAGTCGGGAGTCAAATACAACACTGCCACCTACAGACCACTGAGAGGAGCTACAGAAGTGTGGAAGTGTGGAGAGCAGGTCAGAATCAAGTAGAGTGAGTTGCCCTATTGTGAGACATTTTTGTTTTGTTTTTTGGACTTCTGCCGTGCATTACAATGTTAAGCCACACAAAGTACAAAAAAGGTCTCACAACTGGGCCATTTTGTCATACAAGAACGCACCACAGGACACAATGAGATTTTTTTTCTGTATCTAACTCATTCACCAAGTGAAGCACCATCCTTCTGATGGACAGAATCTCTAGATTTATTTACTTTGAAAAAACTTGAAGTATGTAAATATTGGTTCAAAGCATACAGCCACACCCCCATCCATTCAGTTCATAAAATGGAAACTCGACTAAAAAACGGCTCATTTTCAAATCATAGTTTTTGTGATGTCACAAAAGTAAGAAATTTACATAGTATTCGTTCTTGAGCCTACAGGGCAGCCAAACGTAAAGTAGATTATTTACATCTACCCATTTTAAAGGCCCAGTAACAGCTAGTTTCATTCAAGAAGTTGGAGGATGGTCATGTAAGAATGAATTATAATCAATTGTGAATTATAATTTTTGGGACACAACCCCAAACAAATGTCCTGGCAAATGAAATGAAAGTAAAATGTAAAATATGGACTCTTCAATGAGTTCATATTCAATGGTTAAAGAGTGGCTAGAATAAATGTAAAAAAAAAAATATATGTATATATATATTACATTAAAACATCTATTCATCAGAACAACCAGTAACTCACCTGGAGCTGTGATTGGTCACCCAATGAAAATTGGTCACCTCATTGATTAAGAAAGCAGTTTGTAATATTTTTTTTTATATTTCTGGTGGAAATCAAGCTTTATTATATTTTAGGAGTATTTAAAGCTGATGTCCAGCTCAAGTTGGTGATGATCCTACTCAGACATGAATCTCATCAGTAGATTACTGGGTCTAGCAGGAGTGTTTGAACCGAGAACTAGTGTTCTCTCCAGAACAGCAGGTGAATATCCCTGTATTATTACACCAGGCAACAAAACTGTGTTTCATTCCATTCTGTGGTGTTTCTTCGGCGCTGATTTTGGTGCTAACGTTTATTTTCATGGAGCTTCAAGGGTTTAGTTAGAATACTGAATTTTTTAGAAAAATCTAAACTCGGCGGCTCGGCTGACGGTCTTTTGTTCTACTTAGAACTTTCTATGTCTTTTCTATGTTGTTTGTTTGTTGTACATGCAGATAACAGGGTTGCTGACTCTCACGCACTGAGCGACAGACTCACGCATCCGTGAGACTAATATGAAAATAATAGCAGTATTACAACAACCTTATAATGAAATATATACATGAAATTTAGTTTCTCTCAACAACTAAGGAAGGTAGAAAAAAACTGATGTGATTTTCGGAAGCAGCACAAAACTTGGCTAAGAAACATCAAAAACTGCAATGAACAGACCTTTCCTACAAAATTGTCACCCAGCGTTATTAATATAATTATTATTAGTAGCAGTAATAGGAGTAGTATCATCATCATCAGCATTATTATTATTCTTTATGACTGCCCTCCATCTACACTTACATTGAATACTACAATTGACTGGACTGGTTTATTTCCTAATTAAGACTCTTGACCAGACTTTGCTGTACGTGATGCATCGTGAGGCCGATTAGATCATAGCAATTCTAACTCAAGCTGTAGATCCACGTGTCTAGACATAAACGAAGTCTATTATAGATGCTCTGCCTTTGACAGGGTCATTTATTTAGTGTGTGTCCAGGTTAACTCTATTCTCTAATGCGATAAGAGCTCAAAGTGAATTGTATTGCTCTCTTGATGAGTGATGACGCCGCAGCGAGGGAGATTAGGCAGTTCACCCTCCAGTGCATTGAGCTACTCCTCACTCTCTTCTGCCTGAGACGAGCAAGACAGAGACCACATTAGGGCCTGTCAGGTAATACGTCACTGTGCCAAAACAGATCCCTTCAATAAAGCCGCGCTAAAGAAAGAAAGGGGAGAGAAAGTAGAGCACATGGAAAGTGGGACAAGTGGAGGCACCAAACAATGAGAGCAGACGAGATGACAGTGGACAGTATTGAGCTGTTGATGGGGAGAGGAAGTGGGGTAGGGGATAGAGAGCAATACGCCTCAGGGCCTGTGCCATAAACATTATTAAGCATGGGGACAGTGGCCCAGGCTAGACAGACTCAGACTGCCTCTCGCGAGGGCACCACACAGGATCCCTGCGTGTTTGGATGACGATGCATATGGAGAGCCACCTTGCTCAGCGCTCTGGTGCTGAGATCTTTCTAGAGGCCATGAAGGAGGGAAACGTCCAGCTGGCGCAACTCATTCTGGGGGATGCGGCAGCGAACGCATCACTAGACAGTGTGGGAGCAGCTGGACGGACCCTTCTGATGTGTGCTTCCCTGCTTCCATGCACCAGTGAGCGCACTTGCTTCACGCAGCTGCTGCTGGGTCACGGGGTGGACGTGGAGAGACAGGACGAGGCAGGCCGGACCGCCCTGAGCCTGGCAAGTGAACACGGCTACCTGGATGCTGTCTGCCCTCTGATGCTCCACGGAGCTGACCCAGTTTCTCCAGACAAAGAGGGAAGATCACCACTGGACTACGCCGTTATGGGTCGCCATGATAATGTGGCTAGATTTCTATTAAAGGAGTTACAATGTGGGAAAGTGCAGATAAAAACGAGTGCTCAGAGAAATGGAAGCTGCTCTGACAACCCGGTCTCTGGGGTTTTTTCTCAAGGTGCAAGTCATTCGTTACATAGAACAATGAGTTACGTGTTTCTGATTGACCAGGTTATTTGTAACCCTTATGTCCCTGACAAGCAACAGGAGAGTCAATATAATTATCAAAAACACAGTCCCACCACCGTCCCACCACCGAATTCTCAACTCTTTGACCGTCATGGCCCTGAGGAGAAACCACCACCATTTCTAAAAGAGCATCCAGGAACTTCTAAAAGGGGATTTCTTTCAACTTGGATGAAGAAAAGTTCAGTATATCA
The DNA here is from genome assembly GCA_037974565.1 of Clupeocharax schoutedeni. Classification (NCBI taxonomy): domain Eukaryota; kingdom Metazoa; phylum Chordata; class Actinopteri; order Characiformes; family Alestidae; genus Clupeocharax; species Clupeocharax schoutedeni. The sequence continues at coordinate 19,321,235 of JBBPDH010000001.1, forward strand.
TTCGAACCTGTCCTCTGTAAGAGCCAACAAACCCTCTGGGATCTTCTCCAAATGGATGGCTTCCAAGGCAGCTCTAAGGGTAAGCAGCTCCTCACATGATCTTCTAATCCCAGATGGTGAGGTCATGGACTCTACCACAAGCTCGACCTCCATCCACTTATCAGAAAAGAGGCAACAAAACACTCTCACTGATACCGTTCTGCAAAACCGCTGTTTCCTAGAAGAGAGCTCCCAGTGGATGCAGCCCACAGAGGGATTTCTCACAAATTGTTATGAGCGATGGGATGAAGAAGAGCTCTATCCAAACCACATCAAAAGGAATAAGCTGCCCAGAGATTTCTTAAAGTATCTCTCCAGAATGCACAATGCCATGCAGCTCTTGTCTCAGTCTGAGCAGAACAGCGCCCACAGCAGCTGTAATGTGTTTAGGGCACTCCGAAGATGTACAAACCTGGAGATGAAATTTCTCCACATGGGCAAAGAGGACACAGAACAAGAAGCACTGGTGAGAGAGCAACACGCTAACTCCACCGAGTGAAAACAAAGATGATGTTACAGAGACTCAGACCTGGACACTGAAGTCCCTAGAATTAGAAAGAAAAGTATTTTTTTTCTACTAATTTCCACTGAGACTCTGGAAGACGGTAATAAGCAGGACTGAAATACTATTATGAACATTTTACTATGTGTTGCAGTCTTGCAGTCTAATAATGTGGATCATTAAACCTGACAAGCATCTTTTTCATCAAAATTGTTGCTTAGAATTCACCTAGAACTGTAGAAGGTCGAAATGCTGACATCACAGAATTAAAAGCCTGCAGTGTCAATTAACCCTTGTTGCAAAAGTCAATATTCCAATAATGTGTTTAATATTCAATTAACCCTTTTGTGCAGAGGCACCCTCTAGTGGGCCCACAGGCGGTTCCACATTGAAATTTCAACTTTGCTAGTTAAATATTCCTCCAATTATCAACACAGAGCCAAAACAACCAACTAGTCATTTTTAATAATATGTCAACTATGTGCATTTGGAATTTGGGTAACTCTAATGCAGTAGTTACCTAGAAAGAGCTAAATCGAGCTAGCTTAGCATTTGGCTAATGTTTACACCGGAAGAAGCCTCGTTTTAAAACAGAGATCTTTAAACATGTTTAATAATGCCCTGTGTAGCTGTAAATATAAGTGAGCAATATTCTTCTATCCTTTATCTAAGCAATATCTACTCTAATGGACTCTGATTAGTTTAAATGCAAATGTAAAATAACATTTCTGAATGCAGTCAGTATAATATGGGACACATTCTGCAGTGATTCAGTGAACAGTCAGCCACTATCGGACCTCGTTGTTTTCTAAAGAAGGTTGTCTGAAAGATATTTTTTAAATAAGAGGTCAAATATGAATGTCTATTGCTGAGGCGCATCTTGTCAGCAGGCAGGGCGGGCAGCTGCTTGGGGCCCCCGAGGCGTTTTGAACGTTCATTCCTTTGAAATTTATCAGAGAATTTGTTGTCAATTTAATGTCAGATTATTTATTAAAATGATGACAAAAACTGGTTAGAGGGAAGGCCCCCAGTGAATTTTTAGGATTGCCTCTGGTCTATTGAACCATCCAGCAGCACTTGAATATCGCAAGAACTTTCTGTAAACCAGAGTAAATCTGATAAGTTTCATTGATGCTGTTCTGCCATCGTTGTGGCGGTTTGTTGCACCCTCTTCAATAGATGTTCCACATTCAATTCTAGCTGAAGCCACTGCAGTGCGGCACATCTAGATTCTTCACTGGATTTCTTAAAGCTCTATTAAACTTAAGCCTAAACTAAAAATTTAGCCCAAGACTTCTTTAACCACTGAACCATCAATACATCAGTTGAGTCCCACATTGCACTTAATTCATGTCAGGTGTAAAAAAAAAAGTATTATATATTATATTATTATTATAATAACGTTTTCCCAACCAGCATCACTCTGGACTACACTGCATTTTAAATAGAGATGCTTAATTGACAGGAATATGTAGATGTAGCATGTTTGTAGACATTTACCCAATTAACATTAAATTCTTAACAGTCGGGATTCAAACGTGACTTTTAATATCCGAGTGTGCACAGTTCCTTTATATGGCTTTCTCTAAAAGCAAAACATTTGATATGTTTCAGTCCTGTAGCTCCCATGACAGCCTTATATGTGAGATATGTGGGCCCACAGGTAAGAAGGCCTACTTTTGATGTTAGATGACACTGAAAGACACTGAAAGTCAAGACGAAGAACGTCTTCGTTTTGGTCAAGATTGCCATGCAGATTAGTTCTTGGGACACTAAGAGCAAACGAAAGGCTCTGTTTGCGTCTCACAGCCGGTGAGTGTCCTTAGCGCACACTTCTGCAGAAGATAGACGTGTGGCATCGCACAGCGCAGCAGCTGGAAACAAGCACAGCGAGGGAGAACAAATGTGTCCTGACAACTTTCAGTACAATTTAATTATTAAGTGAGTGAAGAGGCGTGCTGCTTCCCCAGATTCACCCAGCTTCCTTTGGGCCAAGCGTTCCGACCCAGAGCTCAAAACGAGGAGTGACAGACGTACTGAAAGCAAGAGTTCGTGTGACCAATGAGGGGAACGCTGTCAGGAGTCGTCTATTAAAAGGCAGAGATGACCTTCGGGCAGCGTCCACGGAAGAAAACAACAAAAGGTAATTTAGTTTTACACAAAGCCGGGCCGTTGTGGACGTGGAGCTCTTTCCTAATGAGATGCAGCCACAGAAGTCGTCATTGATCCACTGCAGATCCAGTGACTTCACAACTGCTTACACAAGGTGGATTCACTGCAGCCCACAGAAAATGCAGCAAAACATCTATAATTGCATATTTATGGGTTGAGTAGGAAGAGCTGACAGACTTTGCCTCAGGCTTAAACACATAAACAAACAAAAACAGATGCAAACCTTGCAGTTACAGTAAATGGATCCTTTGAAAAAGTGGCATTAAACACCTGAAGGACAGAACTCATTTCCTCAGCAGTGAAAAATGTGGCGTCTTGGAACGAGTGTCACTGAAGCACTATGCTGTAAATGGGACAAACACAGAATGGTCTACATTAAACCTCCACCGACAGACAGAATACATGTATGAGAGTTGGAGGGGGAAAAACATATAGTAGTTGAGGATAGAGCACAAATGAATTGTGCATAGGCACCTTTAAACTGTAACTTTCAGACACACTTTTGTTATTGCCAAGTATTTGGTTGCAAAAAAACGTTAAATAAATAAATAAATATGTTTACTTTTTTTTGCTAATTTAGTTACCTGTCAGTGCAAGCTAAAGGAGGTGAAGGGGAAAGGATTGCATGCCAGGGTCAGATGGGAGAGGGAGCTCTGTAAGACCCTGAAACCCCTGCTGGGAAGAGTCCCTGCAGGTTCGCCTGTTCTGGAGTCCAGCTGGGTGCTTCTTCTAGCCTGTGGGGCAGCTGCAGTTGCAGAACGGGCTGGTTTCGTTGGTTGAATTGGTTGAATTGGTGGAGCTGTTACCGTTGTCTGGTGTCCAGAAGATCACGTAGTAGATGGCCAGGACGAAAGCAGCGATGGAGACGCAGAGGAAGTAAGCGATGCCCATGGCCACTTTCATCCAGATCTTGGTGGCTGAGTTGGCCTGCTTTATCCACTGGTCCCCGGGGTAGCTCGGTCTTCTGTCCGCACCCCCGTTTACCCTCCCAGCTGGGACCGACTTGTCTCCTTTCATCTTGGGACGCCTGATGAAGCCCCTCTTCCACGGGACAGCAGATGAAGCCCTCTTTTCCGCAGGACCCTTGATGAAGCACCCACTTCCACTGGACTCCCGATGAAGCCCTCTTTTTCACGGGACCACTGATAAAGCCCCTCTTCCACGGGACAGCAGATGAAGCCCCCTCTTCCACAAGACCTCTGATAAAACCTATCTTCCACGGGATGCCTGAGATGGGCTTATCCGTTGCAGGACAGTCCAGAATTTCCTCCAGCTTCCACACACACCATGGAGAAGCGCGCGCCCCGCTTTATTTATATCCAGAGGAACATTAGGGGCGGGGTTTATATCGTTTAGTAACGGGACAGAAAGTGTAAATTATTATTTAAACTTGCTTTAAATATTCAGTACAGTGAGACAAAAGCACGTTACAACTCACCCCCTCAAATGTAGGTTAAATGACGATTACAACTTTACTTAACCGACAAGCCATTTTTATGCAGTTATATATGGCTCAATCTTAAGTAAATGACAACTATGACTCAATTTAAGTGACAATTGCTTCATTCTTCAATATTAAATATATACCTATATAACAAATTGCTTAATCAAAGTATGGAAATCACTCATAAATCAAATGGACCAGTCAAAATAAGGTCAGTGGCATTTCTTTATAGATTTAGTAACCAGACTTGAATGGCCAGTATGAAAAATTGACAATATATTAAGAATTTCATCACAAGAATTATTTTTAATAGTTTGTTTTTAAAAAATACAATTTATATTTAGTATTCTACTTTTATATTACAATTAAATCATTGTATATAATTCTGCATCCATAAAAGATGGGGAATTCCCATGAATGTGTACTGAAATGTCAAAACAAACGAGAATAAATGAGATACTTCCACCAGACGTTCAAAGTGATAAAGGATTCCTGGATAAACATCACAGATGATTAGTAGTAAAACCTAGTAGGGGTTGAAGAAACGTATGAAATTATAAGCTACTAGTTTGTACATTTGCATTAGTTTCTGCATCTTTTACATTTACATTCACATAGAACCCAAATGAAGTGCAGGGTGTGTTTATATGGCAGCAATTCACAAAGAAAGCCACACATTTAAGGCAAAGATTTACATTTATTTGATATGACATTTTTTTTAAGTAAATAAAGGACGCACTACATCATGTACATTAAAAAGTGATGGGTAACCAATAGCTGTTCCCCATAAACGTGCTGAAAGTGACTGATCTAGAAGTAGAAGTGTTTCACGGGAATACTGGTGGGGGGAAAGAAAAAAGAAACTCTTACACACACTTCAATATCATACTACTGCATGGGCAACGCTGAGAAACCAAGCTCCTCTTCCACGACAGGCTAAGGACTAATTATAGAACACAATTCTCCACCTCGAACAGGAAGACAGTCCATCAGGTAGATGCTATAGATACGATACAATCACAAATGTCATGATTTTTGCGGCTCTGTGATCTTTTGGATAATAGATGAGGGTTCCCAATGCAAACGGTGAAGATAAAGGTAGGCAATCACACAAAGCACTGGAATGTTAAGTCACTCTTATAAAACCTAAAACATATTGCAATCCTTATGCATCTGCTAAATTCATTGAAAGGTGGAAATCTCCACTAAGCAACAGCTTGGTTAAGCCAGAACACCCTGCTTCGGCCTCCCAGACACAAAGATAGTTTGTAGAACATAAAAAGCAAATAAAATACGAACATAAAAATCTAAACAAACTTAGTTCTGTTGAGGTACGCCTTCTCTGCTGCCTCAGATAATTAACATTATTTACTTTGATCTGCCAAGCCATTGATGAAACACCATGTTCTTTGGTCAGAAAACATACATGTACAGTCTGGGCTTGTAAGATGAGAGTATGTCTAGCACCCGGTTGTCCATGCAAATTAAATCTAAAACAAGAGAGACGCAAACCCACATTCTTTTTTTTTTTACACATAGCTTTGACATTTCTAATGCCCTTGTCCCTATTAATTGCATAGGAATCATCCATAAACAGGAGCACGTGAGCTCCATTTAGACTCCCTTGAGGACCAAAGCAGCATAAGGTCAAAGCAGCTGAAGTTATTGTGGAAAAGTAACTTTTTTTTTTTTGGTGACCAGCATCTGTACTCAAGTGCCAAGTGTCATGTACAGAGCTCGTGCCCTGATGGTGCGAAAGGTAGAATGGGCCGAGAACCCCCCCACCCCACCCCCATTTATAATCCAAATCGTGTTAAACACCAAGTCCAATACAAAATCCAGTCTGAAACGTAAGAGAGATGTAGCATAACGTCTTGAGAGCGGAGTGCTGACTGAGGGAACACAAATCATAACAACCATACAGCGGGCTGCTGAGAAGCGGAGATTAGACTTCGGCCGAGCTCCTTCCATCCTCCTTACGTTATCCATTAGGCCTGATGCATCTTCTCACCACTGCTTACCCATTTTTCTCTCTCTGAAGACCACTAGCACTGAACATTTCAGCTACAGCAATTACTGCTTAGCCTGGAGAGAGAAAACATAAGAGCAAGGACAGGGAGTCATAGTGGTGCTTCAAATGGCTCAATAATTAATCTGCGGGTTAATACCCTACAAACATACATATAGGGAGCGCACCAGAACAAATCAAAACAAATCAATGTATAGGGCTAAAGGGCAAGCAGAAAATATAGGTTATTCAGTTTGGAAGTGAACATAATAAAGCCCTCAACACCTTCTGATGATATACATGGATGTATATGTTGTACGTTTTGTTCATTGGTGGATACATTTTCATTCCTGCAAGGGGTGTAAACCTCTAGAGACTTACCTGATGAAACGAATGTATGGATTTTTTGAAGGGGGAAATGAAGGGGGAAAACCCCCCCCCAGCTAAATGACTCCATGACTAGACCATTAAGTGGGTCCATCATATAAAAGCCATCAAAGACAATGAAGGAGTTATTCAATCTCCTCAAGGTTTCCATTACAACCCATCAAACTGACCACAGCCCGATTTCCACATAAAAGCTTTCTGGCAATAATGAGAGATCTTCTGCAATTTCCTCCCATGTTAAACAGTCTTAATGTGCGTCAGTAATCAGATTTGAGGAAATAGGAGCGTGTATTATTTGGACAGTGCAATGACACAAAGCTGTTGGCTGTATGCTGATTTTTTTTAGTCAGAGTGACAAGAGCGTCTTGGTTTAAACGCACAACTAAAAAAAAGACTCATCTGTATTCATTCATTTCTGTCAGTCATTTTTAGAGGTAAACCAGACCTTCATATGAGACCACGAGAGTTCATATGAAGTCAGTGAAAGATAGAAGGCGGTTAAGAAGAGCAGGTAAGAGCCGGATCTGAAGCCATGCTCACAATCAGCAACAGCGTATGAAAACACAGAAAACGACACAAGATCAATAGGGAAATGATCCGGGGCACTGTGGATTCAGAATTGGGATCATTTATGAGGGGAAACTCCGATTTATAGATAGAGGACGTGTTTTCCAGATACAGATTAAGCCTGAAGTACTTAGTTTAAATTGATAGTAACATTGAAAACCTTAGCAAGCTTAATGTGTGTGCGGAAAACCAGCTTTCTTTACTGCACAGGGAGAGGGAGACGAATACAAGCACAATGACAAGCAGCACAACATTTATTATGCATCCCAGCATTTTGCAAAACGCATCATTTCTACACACAACTACAAATACAAAACCTCTATTACATTAAGAGCCTACATAAATAACCCTAAAAGAATAACCCTAAAATTAAAAATGCACCTGATACAGGTTTAAGGGGTAATGGAGAAAGTAAAAAATTAAAAAATCACATTCATATTTCCTAAACGTCCAGTTTACTGCCCTGAAATGTGGATTTATGCATAAATACTGCATTTCTTGGGGAAATCTTACAGTTTCATTATCTCCTCTTTATGCATTTGTTGGTGAATTTTTCTTTTCCGTTATTAAATTTGTTTATATCTGTAAATTACAGTTCTCTGTGCACAAAGACTGAATCCTTAAAAACAAATCTGATGCTACAGGTTATACGAAAAAAAAACAGCTGAAGGATGCTTGCGGTGTAATTCAATTGTCAGCCATGCATTCTGCCTAACAGGCAAGCATCTCTGGCATAACTGCCAATTTAGGTATAATTTATCCCCTAATATGGTAATGACACCATGCAGCAATCAAATGAAATGCAGCAGGAGGGGATTTACAAGAGCATTCAGTATTACTCAACCCACTCAACACCACATATCACTCATGCGTAAGCATACATGACTAAATGTAATTTAAAAATGATCATTTGCTCAAGCAGTTAGTAACATGCATAAAGAGACAAGAGGGGTGTAACAATAAAAAAGGTTGCAATATAGTGTCCACTGTGGTTCACTATCTATTTCATGAGTCATAATTTGATACATAACACAAACCAAGAGCTGCACACAAACGGTTATAGGTGCAGTGTAAGGGATAGGGGTGTGACGGTACACATATGTCACGGTTTGGTACGTACCTTGGTTTTGGGGTCACGGTTCGGTACAGTTTACGATACAGCAACAAAACGTTCTAAAGAATGAGTTGTGGTTCGTTTATTTAAAATAAACAGCAGTGTATTAACCAGTAAACACACACATGTGTAAGGCAGCAAAAGTGTTACACCAGTAAGTGGCACTACTGCACTACATTACGACCCAGATTCATGATTTACTTGCGCTTTTTGGTCCTTCTGTAATCACGTCTTCTCCGTCGTACTGTGTATTCTTCGAAAGACATCATGAACCGAACCGTGACCCATGTACCGTGACAGTTCAGTACGAATACACGTACCGTTACAGCCCTAGTAAGGGAGTTACACCCCTAATATCCAAACATGTCAACCAGGGTGAAAACAAAAAGAAGTGCAATGAACAGAAAAGAGTTCCTTAAAAATAGTGAGTGGGGGAGATTATGATTCCGTCCTTGAGGAGTCAAGACGGGTTCCCAGTGGAGACTGAGGCCCAGAGCAGGGAAGGACTGTCACAGCCACAGCAGTAGAGGGATGACACTTCCATTTGTCATGAAAGAGACAAGACTAGCACCAGATGCCACGATGCGACACATGTGCAGACAGAGAGGTGAGTGAAGGGGATAGGTTGGAGCATAGGTGGGGCACAGAAAGAGGAAGAGAGAGACAAGGAAAGAAAGATGCAGAGATAGAGAGATCCAGGGCAGTGTGCTGGTTAGTGCTCAGACGTCAGTCACCATAAGGGAGTTCTTGCGGAAAGCCACAGTTTCAAAGTCGGTTATAAGAACAGCACCTGTGTACGTCTGATCCAAGGATTCTGCTACAGCATCAACTGTAGTTTCACTCCCAGACTGCTTCTCCTCAGGCTCTATAGTAGGGGCTGCACTCTCCTCTTAGGACAAAAAAAAATATACAAATAAAATCACTTTCATAATTTATATATACACTACCAGTCAAAAGTTTGGACACACCTTCTCATTCACCGATTTCCTTGGTTGTAATTATCGGCTACATTAATATTGAAAACATCACCTGTTGATCTGAGGACAGCTTTGCACACTCTTGGCACACTGGGGGATTTTTTAATCGCGCGATTAAAAAAATATCAGCGTTAACGCCACCCAACCCCAACCCCCGCCCCAGTGCTGGGCCCCCAGTTAACGGCGCAGCACTAGTAAAAACCAACAGTCCATCATTCCCTTATTACAGAACAGATTCTGGTTTCTTTAACTCTATTATTTACTGCATATTTCCAGGTGTTCCTTCATCATTTTGTTTGTTTTCTACAACATAGACAATAATAAGAACAAAGAAAAGAAAAAAAAACACACTGAATGAGAAGGTGTGTCCAAACTTTTGACTCGTAGTGTACGTATAAGTAACGCAACAGAACATTATCATGGATACAATGTTTTTATTGTCTATCAGAACCAAACAATTAATGTGTTTACCCTTCTGTGGGGAGGAGTCCTGGGCAGGTAGCACACTGGGCTCGTCTGTGGCCTCGCTGCTGGTGGTGGAGTCGGCAGCTTCTGTTGCAGGATCAGAAGATGCTGGTTCCTCCTGGATAACAGGAGCAGCAGACTCTACTGCTAAACCCACAAGAAATGAAAGTTGGAGACTTGACTCTAGGCACAGCTGATAGTGGTATTGAAAGGTGAATCATTTTTAAATCAAAATCAAAGGCGTCAATGCGATTTAGAATACACTTTATTGAAATTGACAAAATATACTCCAACAATGTTTAAGCAGGGAATAGCAAGAAATAACATGGGTGTGTGTAGTATAAAGTCACAAATTAGGAACGCATTTGTGCTGTGAAGTCTTCTGCGTACCACTTACATCTATATGTGCTCGTGTACCTCTTATGTCAACCTATGTGCATAAGTGTACTAAGCACCTTAAAATGTGACTATTTTAATGAGGTCTAAATTTGGCTCATTTAATGCATGTCAGTATTTTTTCTAGTTTAATCATCAGCGCGTCCCTACCGGGCTGGGCGTCGTCCTGTTCGTCTGACTCCGCAGGATTGCCTGTGGCCTCACAGATGCTCTCCTCTCGACTCTTGTTCTGGGCTGGACTGCTATCATTACTGCTAGGCCTCAGGGGGCTCTCACCCAGGCTGCTTTTAGGAGACAGCATCTCCATCTCTTCCCCCCAGTCTGTTACAGGCTGGTGGCCCTCTGGTGGGGTGAAGGGGCTGAGGGGCTTTGTGGGCTCTTGGGGGGTGAAGATCTCCTGGGGAGAGGGCATGCGAACTTTAGGCTTGGGTGTCCTTTGTTGCTTTGGACTAGGAGTGGAGGGGGCAGGAGAGCCAGCGGTCTTCTCTGCAGATTTAGTGTATTTCCGGACACTTTTCTTTTCATCTGGACACTTTTCCTCTTCTTCAGCATTATCATCATCGTCCGCTCCATCACTGGCATCCTCCCACTCATCGTCATCCTCTTCAGGTGCGCCTCCACTGACTGCTTTCTCCACAGCATCTGCAGACTTCTTTAATGCCATAGACAATGAAAGCACATTATTAACAACAATTTCACTATATTGTATGTAATGAGTGGTACATTGGAATTTTTCTTTAATAACAATTTTAAGATGTATAAATAAGAAATATAATTGATAAAAATAAATGATTTCTTTCCCATCATCACTAGTTACAATACAGGACTGAGGCAATAGTAAATAGTTAATGACCGATAAATCTCACCTTTTCTGATTGAGCTTTGTGCTTGTCCTCTTCTTTCTTCTCCTTCTCCTGCTCCTCCTTTTTCCCCTTTTCCTCCTCTTTCTCCGCTTCCCATCGGTTATCATGCATGCTTCAGAAGAGAGAGGCATTTAATAAATATTTA
>JBBPDH010000001.1:19354422-19374295 GCA_037974565.1 Clupeocharax schoutedeni
CTACATATTTAAACATTGAGGATTTCTTTAAAAAAATGTCAAAATCTCGTCTCGTCTCGTTCTCGTGAACCCAGTCTAGTGTCTCGTCTCATGGGAAAAGCGTCTCGTCACACCCCTACGGAGCGGGGTCACATGACTCCACACGCGGTAGTGTTTTTAAAGGGAAAGTAATCGAAATAATCGACCTGGAAAAGTTTGATCGATTATAGTTTCTGAATGTCGATTTTGATCACTTTTCGATTAATCGCCCAGCCCTAATATAGTGACACGAGCAAACAAGATTTCAAAATTTTCCAGAAGAAATTACAGTTGTGGCCAGAAGTTTACATACACTCATAATATGACACACACACACCAGCAGTCAAAGTTTTTGCCCACGTAGAGATTGTCTATATTTGCATGTTACTAACTTAATATTTATTCAAATATGTTCATTTACAGTATGTTCACCAGTTTTAGACAGAAAGGGTCCTATTAATTATTCACCACCTAATATAATTATATAATTATGCAAGTGCATTTAAAGTTAAAGGACAGTCTAGAATTTGACTCTACCTCAACAACGTCCAGTTAATAGGAGTCAGACCTGCACTGTTACAGACTATTTCATCTCATAAAGGAAACTGTTTTTAATTTATGGATTTTTGTATATAGTTCACTGAACAACTTCCCAGTTTAACAACAATAAAAATCTGAAGTTTATGAAATGAATGGATTAGTGAGATAAACCTGTGGTGTGCAGAGACTTTTGACTTATAGTGTATGTCATGGCAGTATTGAGCTTCTTTATCTTGTTTATCTGACACATTTTTTTTTTTACAAAAAATGACAAATTTGTTGCACAAAGTGGAACTTACAACACAGGGTCAAAATTATACATACAAAAATGCGTCCCCCCTTAATAGCTTGATTACAGTGTAATGTTTCAATTAAATTTTTGATCAGTGTGTGTTTTTGTGCCTGTTGTCAGTGAACAATTATAGATGTGTAATCATTTTCCTCAAATTCTTATCAAGGTGGATTCATATGGGAACATAAGCACATCTGATAAGTTATAATCACCAGAGCATATAAATGTAGTCTTCAAATGTGTAATGTGGACACAGGGGGACACTACTTCTAACTTTGGCATCTGTTCAGTTAGATATTTTGGTGGATTTAATTTTGACCACTGGGTGGCAGCAGAGGTTATGTGATGGTATGTACACAATTTTAGGGCTTTGAATGCTAATAAAATGTCTCATTAGTTCTAGTAGAGCATGCGTGTTATTGCATATTATCAGACTGGAATATTAGAATATTCTTGTAGTGTCTCAAAGAATGTGTTTTGACAGAATTGCTTTTATATCCAAACTGTAGTTCTGTTTTCGCGTGTATAGGATTAACTGAACTGCTGCCAGCTTCCACTCTAGCTAGTGGAACTAGTGGAGCAGTTGTGTTCACTTGTTCTTGCCCATATAATAAAGGGCAGCTGAATTGCTCTTCAAATTATTTGGGAATGATGTAGGTGTTAGAACAGTGGTTCCCAACCTGGGGTCCGGGCCCCCCTTAGGTGTGCGCTAGAGATCACAGGGGATTTGCACAATTTTGTCTCCACAGAGGTTACCAAACTTATATTTGTGCACATTCAATTCATAAAATCACAATATGTAGGAAACTTAAAAGTGTGTGTGTGTGTGTGTGTATATGAGTATAAGAACAAAAACCTTCAACTGCTGTTTAATTACAAACTTTTATTTGCCAAAAAATAATCACTGATCCATGTTCACTGTAGCTCGCAAGTGACACAGTCAGTGATTGGCCTGGTATGAAAAATGAGGGTTAATAGAGGTTAGAATGAGTGACATATGCCAAGATGATTTACCCATCAACTCCCTTCATTTCAGGGACGAGATTTTATTAGGTGCTTAATTAGGCTCATGGCTTCTTCACTGGGTTCAGATTGCATCTTTGTTCTTTGGAAAGCTTCTTAGAAAATCTGATGCAGTGTTATAATCACCCCAGGTAAAAGAATCAGTGTCTTTTGACTTCCCCGTCGCATAGAACATATGACGGACTCAATGGGGGTGAGAGTGTGTTTGCGTTCCTGGAGATTCGTGGACTGTAGCAGAAAGGGGAGGCCCAGGACTGGTTGGCGGGTTAAAGGTGGGCGTTTGGGGTGGGGTGTGGGACGGTGGGCTGTGCTTTGGGTTTCCATTTCTCACCCGACACCGTGTGCAGCCCCTGCCGGTGGTGACTGACATCTTCAATGGGCCCTTTGAAGTGAGCTCCAGTTTAATTAAGAGGTTTGCCTTGCTTGGCAGTGATCTGTGAAAGCCTGGGATAAATATTGAATGGGGTTCACTCGCTGGTTACTGCGCTCCAGGGATAAACAGGTGCTTTGTGGTGCTGGAGATTGGCCGGGTGGGGGACTGCCAAGGGCTCTTGGGGGGGGCAGCCATCACGGGGAGCGAAGACCCATGAAGGCCACTTATAAAGACTCGGAGAAGACTGTTTCTCTCACTCCCTTTCTCTCTCTCTTTCTTGAGCTCTCTTCTCTGCTGAATGAGATGAGTGGAAAGGGGGCTGGGGGAAGTGCCAGGTGGATAGTGTGAGATTTCAGTCTCTCGAGTGTCAGGCTCTCAGAGCTCACCTGTTGAAATGCAGCCCTGTTTGTTCATGCTCACACTCGGGGCTGCATGTTCTGTCACAGAGCCACTGTGGAGCAAGGACAATCTAGCCCAGCATCTCAAACACAGGGTTCCTAACAGCTTAGCAGTGAAACAGAAATGCCACTGTTTTGCCGAACCATTTTAAACAGATGCTTTAAAAAAAATCCCCTTGTAGCCTGTATCTCCTCTCTTTACTGATCAGTCACCTTTATTTATGCATCATTCGGTGTGCATAGGGAACCATATGCTCAGTTAACTCTTCTAGATTTAGATATTGGAGTACGGAAATCACTATTCGGATATTTGTTAGGAAGAGAGAAAATGTCAGCCCGCAGTTCTAGGTTTTAGTTAACAGCCAGTGATGTGCTGATTACTGCCTTTGTGTATTTTCTTCAAACAACACTCATGCTTCTGGGCCATGTAACAATGCATCTGAAATGTCATTTAAGATATTGCGATGAACTGTGGAATTCAAGGAAGAAGACTTAGATAGAAGTTCTCAGGCAGAACTGCTTGTATGCTGACCAGAAAGAGAGTCTGATATTCAAGAATAAAGTCTAATATTAGAGAAAATGATCTGCAGGAAGGTTTATCTAACACGGGAGTGCTGGTGCACCAACTTTTTCTCCCATTAAGAGTCATCAGAAGGAAGCCTTATCTCTGATCTCCTCTGAATACCTGAAATATGCCAAACAGCATCTAGATAAGCCTGGGGCATTTTGGAAACAACACTGTGGACTGAAGAAGCTATTTCCAGGGAAAAAAAGCCAATGGTCCAGTGATTATTGAGTGATTGCACAGATACACGAATGGACCATGGATCCCCTATGAACCTAGATAGATAGACTTTCACACTGTCATGAAACCTTAGTGTTTCCTCGTATTGTAAGTCATTTTGGATTAAAGCATCTGCCAAATGAATGTAATGTAATGCTTTGGACTACAAAAAAAAATGCTTGTTCTACAAGGAGAATTCATGAAAATGCCCAAAACAGTAACAAAGACTTCTAGCTGACTATAAAAAGTGAAGGTTTCTGTGTTCTAGTTGGGTGTCCAAACATTTGCACATTCCACAATTACTACATTAGTTATTTTTCTATTGAATTTTTAAAGTGACTCAAAAAAAGTGATTAACATTTATGGAAAATATTATAAAAGCGGTCTGCTGCAGAGCTTTACAAATCAACAGAATTTATCATTTTCCCAGAGCTTTGCATGCAGATGTGTTTTAGTTTTGGAGTGAACTGCTAAGGCTGACGCACAAGGCTGGGCGGCTTTGGGGAATCACTCGCAGTTGGTATCAGGGCCCCGCTGTGAAAGAATGCGGCGGCCTGCAGCCTAAATGTGTCTGTGGCGGCAGGTCCAGCCAGCGGAGGCTGTTATCAGAATACCAAGGGTGTCTTTTTGCTACACGGCGGCGAGAGGGGCCGAAACTATGGCAAGCTGCACGTAACAGATACCCTTGTGTCAGCTGTTTCCTGCATTGCTGCTGACAAGGCCTCCCATTCACAAGCGGGCCCTCTCTCTCTCTGCCGTCCGATGAATAAGTAATTATTCGGCATAGAAGGTAGGATACTTGGATCAGGCTATTGAATGTGGCAGCAGCAGGTAAGGCGATCCCCCTGGGCAGAGACAACCAGAGACCTGGCGTGAAACTCTTCCAGCACTGCCGTAACCTTAGCTGCGTACAGCCCATTGTTTATTTGGCACATCAGACCCAGGCTTTATCTCGCTGAGGCACGGCTCACGTTCACCTCCTTCCTATCACGTATTGTAATATTTAATGCCAAACAAGGTTTGAGGAGCAGCATGGGTAACCAAAGATTGACCCCTCCACTGGAGCGGAGGCTAAGAGAAAGCTTGATCCCTGGTTGTGAGGTGTAACGCATGCCAAGACTTAGCGTTTATAAGGGATAAGCTTACTGTTGCTCTTAGGAAAAGAATTGAATGGAAAGTGTGAGAGGCTCATATTTTAGGCCTTTAGTAGACCCCGCCCCCCAACCTGATCTGACTAATCCTGCTGAATTAATATTACTCTCACTTTCCTGAATATTTCTCAAAATATCTCTCGCTATTCTCAGTATTGCATTTGCATTCCTGAATATTACTCTCGCTGTTCTCAATTTTATTCTCACTTTTCTGAATATCATTCTTGCTTTTCTGAATATTACTCACGCTTTTTTCTCAGTATTGCACTTGCTTTTCTGAATATTACTCACACTTTTTTCTCAGTATTGCACTTGCTTTTCTGAATATTACTCTCGCTTTTCTGAATATTGCTCTCGCTTTTCTGAATATTTCTCTCGCTTTCTTGAATATTGCTCTCGCTTTTCTCAGTATTGCTCCTGCTTTTCCCAGTATTGCTCTCGCTTTTCTCAGTATTGCTCTCGTGTTTTTCAATATTGCTCTCGCTTTCCTGAATATTGCTCTCGCTTTCCTGAATATTACTCTCGCTTTTCTGAATAGGTCTCTCGCTTTTCTGAATAATTATCTCGCTTTTCTGAATAATTCTCTTGCTTTTCTGAATATTGCTCTCGCTTTTCTGAATATTACTCTCGCTTTTCTTAATATTGCTCTCGCTTTTCTGAATATTGCTCTCGCATTCCTGAATATTACTCTCGCTTTTCTGAATATTGCTCTCGCTTTTCTGAATATTGCTCTCGCTTTTCTTAATATTGCTCTCGCTTTTCTGAATATTGCTCTCGCATTCCTGAATATTACTCTCGCTTTCCTGAATATTGCTCTCGCTTTTCTCAACATTCCTCTCGCTTTTCTCAGTATTGCTCTCGCTTTCCTGAATATTGCTCTCGCTTTTCTGAAATGGTTAGGACATTAACAGCTGTGAAGAGATCTGAAGTGAAAGGAGACACTTCATCTTAAGAACATTGTGGTGTACACATTCAGACCATGCATACAAATGTTATGTTTAGGGTGGTACTTCAATGCTTGTGACTGTGATTCACTGGAGCCTTCAGTATTACAGAAATTCTGTAACCAATGCCAATGTAATCAGTATGTTTTGCAACAGTAAGGTTGAGAAGGCCTAGGTTTACCCATGATGGTTTACCCATCATAAGATGTTTCTTGTGTGACACCTTGGTAATGAGACCTTTTTACAGGCCATCATTTGGGACTGAACCAGGTAATATTAATTTGCTCTAAGTGGGAGGATTGCTTTCTATTTACTAATAGAGTTCAGCTGGTGTCATGACTTTCCATGTCCTTTTGAACCCCTCTTATTTCATGTGTTCTGTACTTTTCCCTGTGCCATTCCATTTTGTTACACAAAATTTATGGACACCTATGGTTTGATTACTTTGTATGTGTGGATTGGACACTGACATCTGGTGAGACTCATGTTGGTAGCACCTTCAGAGATATATTTCTTATTTTTACTTATTTTATATATTAGAGAGAGAGGGAGGTGTGTGTGTGTGTGTGCACGGTACTATGCAAAATGATCTTTCCTTTATTCTTTCCTTCATCAGCCATGTGGTTAAGAAATCGCAGGCCAAAAATCTGTGGAGAATCTTTTTAAAAAAACACTTTTACTGTCATTATATGATAATTCTGCAGTGAATGGCTGTCACTGATAAATAGCTTTTTGATAAACTTACTTTTTATATATTTGACTAATATATTTGCCAGCAATACTTTGGCGCCTGGATTTACAACATGTTCCTTCGACAGTAGAGTTATTTGCATTTGCATGTGTTTCCTCTTGTTTAAGGTCATTCCTGTTGTTTAATGGCATTGATAAACAGCACTTAGGTGCATTACTTTCACCTACTGGCAGTGATAATGCAATCCTGGCTGTAGAAACTTAATTTTTTTTTTTTTTAAACAAAATATTAGTTGCATAATTTTTATTTGCGTGGATATATTAAAATGACAGATTATTTCATATATTTAAACAGCTATTGAGATATTTGAAAATCATGAACCATTCCGAATTAAAATTCCACGTAATGTTTTGCAAACAAATGACCCAATCTGTCGAAATAAATAGTGTGTATTTGTAGTGAAAGTATCAGTGACCTTCACTGTCAGACACAGATTCAGACGCTCCTGACTGCATGAAATGCATGTCATGCTGGTGAATGGGCCGAGAAGTGGGACACTTAGAGTTCATACACAAAGCTGAGGATCAGTTTCACCACCAAAGGCTCGTAGGCTCTTGTGTGTGAAAGCCACAATTAAAGAGACTCAATCATGGAGCAGCATCTTGAACAATAGTGGTGTCTAAACTTACAGACTTGGTTGGATCATGGTCATCTGATCCTCACTTTTCCCCTCTTATGTATGTGTTGTTTATCTATATGTCCACTTACACAGAACCCTATTCATCTAATGGACTGACATGGCCTATTGCATTGCTCCAGATGTTTGTCAGTTATTGAAACGCTTGTGTTTTCTGTTCTTTTTCTCCCGCAGCCGCTTGTGTCTTGTTCTCTGTGTCCCTGCGCCAGCCTCAGAGAAGGACAAAATGCAGGCGACAAGGCCAAGGACAAAGACAAGGAGGGCAACGGGAAGAAAACAGTACCTAAAATCTTTTTTGGGACGCGCACCCATAAACAGATCACCCAGATCGCTCACGAGTTAAAGAGGACACTTTACTCCACTGTTCCCATGACCATCCTGTCCAGCCGAGACCACACCTGCGTCCATCCTGAGGTGGTGCCCCATGCCAATCGCAATGAACGCTGCAAGGAGCTGCTAGAGGCCAAGAATGTGAGTTGCTTAGTGCCTGGGCCACAGCATCTGATGTCACGACAGCTTTTCAACACGGGGTCTTTCGTCATATGTCATCACACGAGACCCTCAAAGAGATGAAAGGGTTCAATGAGTTTCAGTTCTTTGGGTTCACAGGCTCCTATTGATTCTAAACCATGAACTCTGACATTGTTAACGAGAATAAGACCTAAAGTGAATTCATCAGTGTCCTCATTCTAATTCAGGAATCTTTAAAAATACTTTGTAAATTAGACATAACATTTACTTGACTAATATATTTGCAAGCAATACAGGGGCTCCTTGAGTTCAAGCACAGATCCGTTCCCTCCACAGTGATTTTGGTGTTAGTCGAAACACGCACTAACCTAAGTTACTTGATCTTAACACAGTTGTAAAATCATAAAAGCCCAACTAAGGCACAGAAGAAGGAAAAAAAAACCTCTCTCAATCATACACTACATTACTGCATATTCTTCCACCGCACACGACTAAACGAGTTCGCTTATGAAGTCCGTAAGTACTATGCTAATGGGGTAAGTGTTGTACCCCCTGTAGTAAATATTGAATTCTATATAGCAGCACACTATTAAGTCCAGTGCAGCTTTGCCTGTTTACTGTGGTTACATATACTTGAAAAAGAAGCAGGTCTGGCCATTTAAACGTTACCCTGGAGTAAACATGTGACTTTTTTTCTCGCCTAATATAGGATTCTCCCAATTCTCTGTATCACCAGTACAGAGATCAAAAGGCCTCCAAGGTGCAGGCCAATGTGGCCTTACCTGCTCAAATAGCAGTCACTATATCGTGAATTAGTTTACCGTAAGACCCCTGAATTGGATCTTTTGAACTGAGCGTGACCTCCTGTCTCCTGTGAAAACAAACGCCTTGCCCCCTCGCTGTGGCTTTCAGGCTGAATAGTGAGCGCGGTGCTAATTCTGTGAAACCCTCTGCTCCTTTAACTTTGACGGTGGCATACAGGGAAGATGATGAGTTGCCGTTAGATTACAGGCACTGTAACATGAACCCAGCCTTGAAGGATCTGCGAGTGAAATCCTTGTCACTGGAGCTGTGGGGAGCAATTACAGGTGATCCCCCCACAATCAGTCATACAGAGCTTTTTGTTATGTGTCCTTGTCAAAGGCTTCAGAAGTGTTTTGTTTTAAGGGCAGATACTTTATGGTCCATAACCCCCCCCACCCCCCCGCCGCTAGGCACCGTGTGCAAAGAGCATCTACTGAACTGTCACCAGAGAACTGTCACCTCTCGAACGTGGCACACCCCTGTGCATGATAGAGCCGTGCACAGGGTGGTGACTCCGCTTGGATGGCGGTGCGCTTAGTGCCTTTTGCTCCCTGAGGCTGCTTCTTCTATATTCTCCTTTGCCCAACTTTGCAACCTCACTCCTTTATTCCCCCACTTTTGAGGCGCTCACGGTGAGGTCACACGTCCCTTAGTACAGCTGTCATCACCTCCATAAGAGATGGATGAGAGGGGGGATGAAAGAGCCTGACCTGGCAGTGTTAATCCCATGCTCTCGATGGTGGCTAATCCCCCTCTGAGTATAGTATAGTGGAAACTGCCATCAGCCTCTCATCAGCCTCCTGCAGGCTCCAGTGATCCCCAGCACAATGAACAGATGCCCCTTTTTGTGGCCAGCAGAAAGACACCTGCTCCAATTATGAAAAGGATATGTGTTGCAGAGCGCCGATAGTGCTGCAATTGTTACAGAGGAACCAATAATGGATTGCCTAACAACCCAAACAGAGGCTAATTGATTACGGTATAATGATGGCACCCTCTGTCTGATGGGAGGGCAAGTAACGACCCATAGAATCAAACAGGCTGTTTTAAGCACTGACTCTAATGTGTGAAAATAAGCTCTCTTCTAATAGGCTACGCTGTGTTGTACTTTATTTAGAAAGCAATCTGGACTGAAACGCTTAATTTCATTGTGAGTGGGCGGGGCTAAACTACTGTTAACTAAGTAGGTCGACGTAGGTGTGTACATTTGTTTTCTTGACATAACAAAAGCCCTTTATTTCAAATTGTGATGTATGTGTAAGAACTGTATGGAAGGGAATATGTATATTTTTAAATTACATGTATTTTTAAAATATGCCTTATTTAGAATATTAGGTCATTTTAAAAATTATATTTACTTGCTATGGGTTCTTAAATGTGTGAATCGTGGATTGAATTAATTCTAGTATTCATTTTGAAGGTTTTTTTTTATGTGTTACAGGGACACTCTTGCCGGTTCTATCATAATGTACATAAGATGAGGGATCAGAGCAGTCTGCAGTGGGTGCATGGGCTGCACCAGGCCTGGGACATAGAGGAGCTTGTGCGTCTGGGTAGTAAACTGCGCTCCTGTGCCTACTATGCAGCGCGGGAGCTCATGCAAGATGCTTGTATTGTCTTCTGCCCATACAATTATTTGCTGGACCCCCTGATCCGGGAGAGTGTAAGTATCCCTATCAGCAAGATGTAGGCAACTTTACAGGGATGACAGCAAAGTGATATTATAATAATATATAACTCACTACATTGTGAGTGCAGTGTTTAGTACAGGGGTGTTACGTTATCTTAAGCCAGTTATAAACATTGTGTTATATCGCACTGATATATTTCTGGACAGTGGTAAATATTGTGATGTAATTTGAATTTTATGTAAGATATGAGATGGAATAACACTTTATTCATTTTAATGGATTTTTTTAATGGAGTTTGCTCAAAAATGACAACAAAAGATTGAGTACCATGGAGTACTAAATAACACATTAGAATAGTCTTTGGGATCCAGCACAGTTTGGTGATCTCCCTGCTCACACACATCTCATTCAGCTCCTCTGATTGCCAGATGTAGTGAATGTGTTTAAATAGGAAAATTGCCAAACTGTGCTGGGAATTGGCTCACCAGGAGTAGAGTGAAACACATTTTCTGTATCGCACGATTGACCTGTATTCATTCTTGAATCCTGTTCATTTGGACCCTTTTGAACACCTTACCTGAGAGGTCTATTACATGCAGATCATTTCTGTGTACCACATGTTTCTCAGATGGAGATTAACCTGAAAGAGCAGATTGTGGTGCTGGATGAGGCTCATAACATTGAAGACTGTGCCCGTGAGAGCGCCAGCTACACCCTTAACCAGGCCCAGCTGCTGCAGGCTCGTGAGGAGATCGAGGGCCTGTCGACACACAACATCCGCCGCAGTCACCATGAGCCTCTGATGGCTTTCTGCTGCAGCCTGCTTAAGTATAGTGTTTTTTTTTTAGCTCTCCTGTTTTGGAGCAATCTAAGTTCGATCTACCTGAAAACACTCTCGTAGTCAGGTAGCATATATTCTGTTGACTACAGTTATCTAATATATCTAATATTTGCTTGTTTATCTTGGATTTGGTGATTTGGTGACCCCACACACCCCTCAAACACACTCTTGTCCCTCCCTCCATTTGGCAAAAGGTTCGGTAGCGTACAGGCCTTCGCAGCCTAAAGGGGAAACCGTTTCTTCGCTCAGACCCCCAGATGTTCACTGTCCTGCTGCTTTAATTTGTACAATTATTATTTATTGCTGTCTATCTCTATTCTGCATTTTTGCATAGCTAACGACGTCCATAGCAACAAATGTTGTTCTCTCTCTTTCTCTCTCTCTTGCTTTCGCTCTCTCTTGCAGTCTGTACTCTGTACTCTGTGTAGTTTGTTCTGTTCTTGTAGTCTTCTTCTGTGGCACTGGAGGAATGTTGTTTGGTTTCACTGTGTACTGTATATGGCTGACAATACAATAAACAAATTTGACTTTAGATATTAAGATAGTCTATGAAAACGTAGCTTATACCTTTTCCCTTATGATGTGTGTGCATGTGCAGCTGGGTGCAGGAGAGCTCCAGTACTTTGCAAGAGAGGGACTATGAGACTGCGAGTAAAGTGTGGACTGGGAGGGAAGTTCTGGACATTTTTCATGGTCTCGGCATCACCGCTGGTACTTTCCCAGTACTGCAGGTATCTGGCCTCCCCGAGTTTGACTTGCATCTGCCACTTGTTTCCTCCCCAGAATGTTTAAGCGTATGTACTCTGCGTGTTTGTAATTGTTAAACAGAAGCACCTTGAAGCAGTTCTGGAGAAGGAGGAACGGGTCGGTGTTGTGAATGGAAGAGAAGACGTAGTCCAGGTTCCCACCATCAGTTCCAACACTCAGTCTGTGCTCAAGAGCCTCTTCATGGTGCTGGAATTCCTCTTTCGACAAAACTGCAGGTCCTTATCCCTCATTTCTACACACCCACAGGAAGCAATTTGGGCAATATATGTTTGACAGTTGGATGCAAAGTTCTGTGATGTTGCAACAATCCGTTTGTTCAGTGTTTGTGTGTGTGTTTGTGTGTGTGTTTGTGTGTGTGTTTGTGTTTTTGTGTGTGTTTGTGTGTGTGTGTGTTTGTGTGTGTGTTTGTGTTTTTGTGTGTGTTTGTGTTTGTGTGTGTGTTTGTGTTTGTGCGTTTGTGTGTGTGTGTGTGTGTGTGTGTGTGTGTGTGTGTGTGTGCGCGTGTGCGTGTATGTGTGTGTCTGTGTAGGTTTGCGGATGACTACCGTGTGGCCCTGCAGCAGAGCTATATCTGGACCACCCAGCAGGACGTTCCTGATGCTCATGGATTTTTCGCTCGGCCAAATCGCCGTCGCCGCAGTACCCGCACTAAAACCCTGGTGCACACTCTCAGCTTCTGGTGCCTTAACCCTGCGGTGGTGAGCGAGATGCAACATGGCTGTTGAATAAATCATTTGTGTGTGGTTGTTTTTGCTCTACAGATGATTCAAAATTCATTACATACACATGATTAATAATTCAGCCCACTTAGTTTAGCTTGGAATAGATTCGGGATTCTTTGTAATATTATTGTCATTTCATTGCTAGAAGATATCGTATAGTGTTCATTTGAACTCCAATATAGATTTTCTGTTCTGTAAATTTCACAGAAACATTATCGGAATAAAGTCACTTGTGTTTATCACCATGTTGATATTACAATACATCTGCATAATCCCAAAAAAGTTTGCAATATACTTCATTATTATAATTGTTTATTGTAGCTCTTTCACATAGCACCTACGTGGGTGGTTACATAAAGCTTAGTGTCAGAAAATAATTTAAAAACATTCTTTTATTGAATGCACATTTTGTTATGCCTATGTGTAAGAGTTGTTTGATGGCAGTGTGTGTGTGCACTGACAGGCATTCTCCGACCTGAGCGATTCGGTTCGCAGTATAGTGCTCACATCTGGCACCCTTTCTCCGATGGGCTCCTTCTCCTCAGAGCTGGGAATAAAATTCTCCATCCAACTGGAGGCCAGCCATGTCATCAGCAAGTCACAGGTTAGTACACAGTGTATGTATGTTTACATATAAAATTGTAGTTACTCAAAATATGCTGTATTAAGGGAAGTTTCCTGTTGCTTCAAGAGACTTCTGTCAGTTGGACGTGGTGCCATCACACCACTTCTTGTCTCTGTCCCATCAATAGCTCCTTGGAAAGTTGTCCAAACCCTGCCACCATGTCAACAAATCTAAATGCCCTTGATTATAGGGTGACTGGGGCGGGGGGCTTTGTATGTATTTCTATTATCCGTTTCTTAAGTTGTCATGAGGGCAAATCATGTTGTGGAGCCCTGTGTGTGGGTCAACTGGTGCTGCCTTGAAGACTGGTCCTTCTATTAGGCTAATTTTTGGAGGCATTGTAAATCGTGTAATTCATTTATTGACAATATTATATACATTAATGTTTAAAAAAATAAAAGATTAGATGCAATTATGGAGAACCACCAATCGATGTGTCAAGTCTTGTTGGACTTTATATATTACACACAAGTAGTGATGGGAATAACGGCGTTGCTGTAAAAAAAAAAAAAGTAATTCAGCGCGTTACTGTAATTAAACAGTTTTCATCCGACCAGGTTCTCAGCCACAGGAGCTGCAAAGCTTTTTTATTTTCTTTGGTGAAGGCCGTGATAACCGCATAAGGGATGATGATTGGCTAAGGTAGAGAAAAATGTCATGGTAAGCCAACCAGAGGCAGAAGTGGGCGAGAGTTTACACAAACACACACACAGAGCCTCACACACGCACAGGAGAGACACAGCAACGGTGAGTTCGAAAGTAGCGTTTTTACAGTGGAAATACAGGTATTACTTTTCTACTGTTGAAGTAAAAGGCAAGAAAGTATATGTTAAATGTACATTATGTCCTGGAAATAAGTCTTTATCCACATCAGTAATAAGCAGCTCAAATCTGATGAAGCACCTCTCACCTCTCTCCGCTAACAAAGTGTTATTACAAATAATTGAACATACAGCTAAATTTCCAGCAAAGTGGGGAGGGGGATCCACATTTTTGACATATTTGAACATTTTTTAAAAATGTAATGCATAGGTTACTTTTCCTGGTAACTAGTTACTTTAAAATGCTGTAATTTTTGGAAGAAGTAACTAGTAACTATAACTAATTACTTTTTAAGTAATGAGCCCGACACTGCACACAAGCCAAGGGTAGATTAATACCAAAATATATATTTATAAATGTGACAAAATACGCCAAAACCGCAACTTATGACAGTCGAGAAAGCATCAGGAATACAAAATACAAGTAAAGTTACTCAAGTTTCATTTCAGGTCAAAGCTTGTGATGAAGGAACTCCAGAATCCACTGTTTAAAACAGAGTGCCCTGCAATAACTATAAACCAAGAGAAGAAAGCAGTTCTTCAGCAATTTGGTTTATTCCAATATCTTTCATCACGGCATATTACTCTACAGTGTCCTGTAAACTTTACTGTCCCCAGGCTCATCAGGTCCTGGACAGCAACATTTTAATGCTTCAAAAGATGAACTGCTGTCACATCAGCACTCAGCCTGTGCTCAAGAGGCTCTTCATGGTGCTGGAATTCCTTTTTTGACAAAAGTGCAGATCCTTTTCCCTCATTTTTACACACCCACAGGAAGCAGTTGGCACAAGAAATGTTTGAAATTTGGATGTAAAGTTCTTGTTTATGAACAGTTTCTTAAATTATTATTCTCAGATTCTTAGATTTTTTTGTCTCATTCCTTAAATATGAGTTGTGACGTTGCAATCAGTTTGTCCTGATTCGTACTGTTTGTGTGCGTGTGCTTGTGTTTGTGCGTGTGCTTGTGTTTGTGCGTGTGCTTGTGTTTGTGCGTGTGCTTGTGTTTGTGTGTGTGCTTGTGTTTTTGTGTGTGCTTGTGTTTGTGCGTGTGCTTGTGCGTGTGCGTGCTTGTGCGTGTGCTTGTCTTTGTGCGTGTGCTTGTGTTTGTGCGTGTGCTTGTGTTTGTGCGTGCTTGTGCGTGTACTTGTGCGTGTGCGTGTGCTTGCGCGTGTTTGTGCGCGTGTTTGTGCGTGTGCTTGTGTGTGTGCGTGTTTGTGCGTGTGCTTGTGTTTGTGCGTGTGCGTGTGTTTGTGCGTGTGTTTGTGCGTGTGTTTGTGTGTTCTTGTGTTTGTGCGTGTGCTTGTCTTTGTGCGTGTGCTTGTGTTTGTGCGTGCTTGTGCGTGTACTTGTGCGTGTGCGTGTGCTTGTGCGTGTTTGTGCGCGTGTTTGTGCGTGTTTTTGTGTGTGTGCGTACGTGCATGTGTGTGTAAAGCTCTGTACTCAGTCTTTCCAGTAAAGTTATACATTGGATTTACTCAGAAGTCTTTTCCGAGGCAGTTATATATTAAATAATATATTAATATATTAAATAAATAAATAAAACGAGTTGATCTGTTTAATGATTCTAAAGATCTGTTTTAAATGAACCCTGCACCACTTTTCAACAGTATATTTTCTTTATGTAAAAATAAAACCGTCACAGTCACACACACACTCATTCACCTCATGTGCCTCTTCGTTTTTCCTCCGGCCTACAACTTGAGTTCTTTCCATCTGAGGCTATTTTTTTGTTTTAATCCTTGGGGTTAAGTAAGTGTTCCAGAAACTAATTTTTACAATCATAGTAATTCTTATTTGTAGTCATTATGCAACATGTGTACACAGATGTGCAGTGTATACGGATTGCGGAGGGGGTTGATTTAGTTGAAATGTCCACATCAGTAAATTTCCAGTGCTGTGTTGGTGTATTAGTACCTGCAGTATTGTATTGTGCAAAATAGCAGAATAAGGCAGTAATTAATTAATTAATAAATGACTGCTGTGTCCTGTGCAGGTCTTCCGTCAGCTGTTGCTGCCTGAGGAAATGAGAGTTTTACTTGTACATTAGTTCAGGAATTATATAATGTGAATAGTACTGAATGCAGTTCAGTAGCTTTTCACTTAAAATATCAGCTGTAAAGATTAAAAAAATGACCATAGCAGTATTAAGTTGTTGTATTGGATGTTCTGTTGCAGGTGTGGGTCGGCACAATTGGAATGGGTCCCCAGGGCCGTAGGCTGTGTGCCACATTCCAGCACGCCGAGACCTTTGCCTTCCAGGATGAAGTGGGGGCACTGCTGCTGAACGTGTGCCAGACCGTGAGCCGAGGAGTGCTGTGCTTCCTGCCGTCTTACAAGGTACAGTTTAATGACTTTTCCCTTTTTTTGTGGAAGTGTCTCGGCACCAAACTGGTACCAGAACAAGCAAAACAAGCCTGAACACCTCATCTTTTTCTAACATACAAAAATCTTCAGATTGTTTAATTTTTTGATACAAATATCTTCAAATGTATACAAAATAAAATATTAACCAGCAAAATCATGTGTTAACCTGATGCTAACTTATAAATAACTGCAAGTGTATTGACTGTTTTTTTTTTTTTTTTTACATTGTAGTGGATAATTCTGCATAAAACAGAAACAGAAGAGTATATAAACAGAAAGGGTTTCCAGAGAATGTCCAACTGATGACAAAAACTATTTTGGTACAGACTGGCCTTACAGAGGTATCTGCAATGAAATTTGTTGCAGCTCTGTATAGTCACCACTAGGAGACACTGGAGACCATCTGTTACGCCTTTCCATGCTGCATCGTATTATAGTTGGTGCCTGACCTTCCACTTGGAAGAGTATTGAAGTGACACGTGAAGCCTTTATTTTAAAATTCAATAGTAAATGTCAAGCTAGGGCTTTGTTGCCACCAATAGCAAAGTATGGCACACAATAGTGGTATAATATAAGTAATTTAATATTGGACATACCTCAGGAGGACAGGTCAGCATTTATCCTGTATCACCTTTCAGCTAATGACCTCACTTTTAGGCTCCCATTGATAAATACTTTGTTCTCCTTTGTTTGTTATGCCTTTAACATGAATAATTGATTCCGACTCAAGCTGCCTGCCAGGATGAATGTAGTAAAGGGATGAGAAACTTTCTCAAATGCCTGCGTGTGTGTGTGTAGTAATAGGTTGTTTGCTTGAGAAAAGATGTCTCTGAGCAGCTCTGGCTCTTTGTTATAAAGACTATTATTTTAGGAAAGGTGTTTTTTTAAATGGAGATGATACCACTTGTCTTTTCCTGAACTGACGCTAAGTGTTGGCTGATAATGATGATGCCAAACCTGTTTTGCTCTTGAAACAGAACCTTCGTTTTCTGAAATGTATGAATATTTTTAGACACGTGTGAATCGGAATCAGAAAATAAAGTCAAATTATAAATCTGTATAAAGAAAAAAGCTTATAATGAATACACTATTCAACATACAGGCATACTTGGTATAAAAACTATATTTCAGTAAAACAGCTGAGTGAAAAACTACTGTCACAAATGGTGGTTTGGGGTGGTTATTGGACTTGTTACACGTGTGTGTAAGTATGGTTTGAAATAAAAACAAAGAACGTAAGTGTTTTACCTTGCTGCACTTCAAGAAAAAGAAACGCAAGCAGCTGGTTTTGTGTTTCATGTGACTCAAAGCTTGTACAGGTTTGTTAATAATGGTATAAAATATTGTGGAAATTATATACTGCAGTACACTTGTATAAAACTCATTTTAACAATATTTGCTTGCTTCGTATATAGCCTTGGTTTGTAGCGGTATTGGCTCTGGCTCCTTGTTTAGATATCTTCATATACGCAGACATCTCTATATGAATTAATATTTAATCTGCAAGCTGAGTAGCCTGGAGATTAATTTGAGCCTGTGAGTCTGTGGATGTCCTGGAGCCTCGAAATCCCATCTGAGTAATAGGATAGAGTATCTGCTGTCTCCAGACGCCTCTTCTACATGATTTCTATCACTCGTTATAGGCGACATCCTGTGTGTGTGTGTGTGTGTGTGTGTGTGTGTGTGTGTGTGTGTGTGTGTGTAAGTCTGTGTACTGGAACATTACCAGACGATGATGCTGCACTGCGGTTCTGCATGTTCATCATCTAGATGCATACACACACACAAACACTCGCAAAGACTCAAACTATTCACAATTCCCCTAGAGCTTTGGTTTGCAGCAGTTCTGACACAACAACCCCCTATTAGTTAGACCCCCTTAAACCGCAAAGCCCCTCATCGTCTGGCTCGACCACAGCAGAGATGAACTGGAAGCAACTGGGGAGGGCTGACTTATTAAATGTTGGTTCGCAAAGGTGAAAAGATCTTGGGGAAATGCAAGATGCTTTTAAAGCAGATTAAGATAAGGGCCATTAGGGGTGATGTCGCCATGCTGTCTGCGTGAAGATGCGTCTGCACTGGCGCCTGGTGCTTTGAGGAGGGGGGGGCGGGTGTTGGGTGGCTGTATCCGTTGAGCTTCTGTCCTACCAAAGTCAAAGTGCACTGCAGGGTGAATGAGCAAAGAGCCTATGAGTCCTCCAGGCCCCTGTGCACACTGCCCACTGTCTCCCAGGCACACTCAGACATAAGTGCACTGTCAGCTCAGTTGGAGCTCTCGCCTAGCGCGATTAGATCATGCTTGTCCAAGCTAGGGCTGACCATTACTAAAAAACAAAATCTGACCAAAACCCATTTTAGGGACACATCTTGTTATTTTTATGTAACATATTATAAAACCTCCGCTTCTTAAATACTACATTTTAGATGTGTTTTAGCCATTACAGTGTTTTGTGTTCTGATTGACCAGCTCTGTCTGTATTGTTATAAAAGAAGTTAGTTTTTTATCACCTCATATATCTGAATACAGTAATCCCCTGCTTTTCATGGACACCCACGTATATTGAAAAAACGTGTTGTTGTTTTGGTTAAAGAGATGCCTAAAATTGCCTTTTTGGTGTGTAAACGCTTAATATGCTCCCAGAACACTTTGTCATTAATAAACTCAGTTTGGTGCATTTCCCTTAAAGAAAATGTAAAGGTAAATAATCACAATCAGAAAACTTGATTGCTTAAAAAAAACAAAACATTAGCATTAGCGTTTAGCATTAGCACCATGCAAAGACTCGTACACAAAAGAACAAGCTCTCTGTGCTGATGCTCAGTTAAGTCAGGGACATGGTAGGAAATAAGGTTTATTTGTGCGTGTGAGTGGGGGTGGAGTTTAAAATACGAGTACAAGAGACATATAGCACCTTGCAGCAGGCTTCTTCTTCTGTTTATGGCGGTTGACAATTTTTCAGTTTATAATACAGTTCGGTTCTCAAAAAAAAGGAGTATCCACCACAGAAATTTGTGGGGATTTCTGCGGAAAATGACGAACACACTAAAATCTGTGTGACTGAATCCGTGACTTCTGATCCGCATAAAACTGGGGGATTACTGTATTGCAGCATGAATCAAGACACTGATACGTAATGAGCAGGAATATTGCAGATACTAGTAAGTACCTCTGTAATGATCAGGGTGGAGAGTGAAGGCTAGCCTATCTGATCTCATCTCTTGAAAATCTTCAGTAACACAGAATCCTAAACAAGTTAATGCTTTATTATAGTAGAAAGGTGTCAGAACTCTGTCCATTGCAGTTCGCTCCATATGGGTCTGAGTAGTTGCAGACCGGACAGAGTGCCCACACTGACCCCAGTCCATTGCCAAAAATGCTTATATTGAGCATGTGAGCCACATATCTGGACCATGGAGTAACAGAAGTAGGTGGCCTGATGGTGTAAAGTGTCAATTTGTCACACGTGAACACATAGCATAGTACAGCAGAGCACACAGTGCGAACAGGGTGAAACTGTTCTCTGAATTTAACCCATTCATCCGAGTGAAGTAGCGGGAAACCAGTGCTGCGCTTGGAAAGCAGTATGTGGGCACAGTGCTGTGCTTAAGTGTACCTCAGAGGTGCCACGGGAGCAGCGGCAACTCAGTAACCACCAGGCCACCAGGGACAGCCCCAGATTGTTGCCAAAATGTTCGGGAGGTCACAAGTTCGAATCATTATGATCCGATTAGTCATTAGTTTTCTTTCAGGTCATGTGGATGGCCCTGTGTGTGTGTGTGTGTGTGTGTGCGCCTGTGTGTGTGTGTGCCTGTGTGTGTGTGTGCCTGTGTGTGTGTATGTGCCTGTGTGTGTGTATGTGCCTGTGTGTGTGTATGTGCCTGTGTGTGTGTATGTGCCTGTGTGTGTGTATGTGC
>JBBPDH010000001.1:19402628-19414162 GCA_037974565.1 Clupeocharax schoutedeni
ACATATACCATTGTCATCTTAAGATTTATACATTTATATTGTTGTATTTGTGTGTGTTTGAGATGTAATATATTTTTATAAACTGCATGTACAATTATTTTTCTCCTTTATCCTTTCTTTCACCCGTGTTCCTCCATGTTTTACAGGCATAATGAATACAGACACAAAATCTGTAGGCTTTCGGTTCCATTATGCTGATGGTCAGCGGCGTCCACAAGCTGCATGTCGTATCAGCAGGAAGCTGTGATTAGCATTGTTGGACATAACAGGGATGGTTGTTTTGACATATTGGTGGCTTTGTGGTTGGTGCGGTGCTGAAGCAGGTGCTCATCCAGCGACTCGCCCACCCGGTGCTGCGAAGACCGTGGATAAGAGTCTTGATAAATCTTTGTCAGAAGGAGCTGTGTTGGGGGAGTAAGGCAGGTGAAGAGTAATCTCCAAACTAATGGATTGCTAATCCTCAGTTTGGTTAATCTGTCTGCTATGTTACCGTCTTGTCTTGGCTAGAATAAGAGTTTTTACAGCCCAGAATCTGAATCAAAACTCTTATTGGATAAAGAGACTCTATTGGAGTATTAGACACATAATCTGGCATTAACTGGCTCATGACCAGACAAGAGCATTAAGGATGTACCAAAGAATGGGTCTCAGATTTTACTTGATTTACTCAGATTTTTACTTTGATTATCTGATCAATCTGGATTTTAGATGCATGTTGAAATGTACAATTTTAATTAAATGTTTAAAAAAAAACATGACAGTGGTGTCGGTGGGGTGGGGGGGGGTTAGATCCATATTTAAAATATTTGAAACATTTTAGTCTTTGCTAGATAGATTGTGCTCAAGAGAGATGGATTTCCTGGTATTTAACTCTTTAATGATTGTTGTATCTGGCACTGGTCCATTGGTTTTCAAACTTTCCAAGCAACAAAAAATAGATTGTCCTGTTTTCCTGAAGCTTGTACCCAGCTACAATATATGTGTGTGCGTGTGCGTGCATCAATTACAGTAGTTTAGTCTTCTTCACAGTGATGGTCTTCAAATGTGGGCTTCTCCACTCTTAGCTCTCTGTTGCAGATTGTATATCACTGAAAAGTTCTGAGGCTTTCAGAACCAAGGTGCTTAATGGATAGAACACAGTATCAGTATCAGTGCATTCTACATATGATTTTTGCACAATCTGTATTTGACATGTTGCTTCATTTATATTATTTGAATAATTAACCTAATAATCATAGTGTAAATGAATATAATAATCTGAATTTTGTGTATGAATGTATTGCTTTTCATGTGCCTTGGCATTACTCCAAAAGTTCACATACAACTGTGAATCGCTGTAAAGTCTAACCCTTCAGGAGGTTATTTGTATGAAAGTCATTGCCAGCTTGGTGGATTAACAACTTTTCAAATCCCTGGGGATACATTTCTTTCACCAGTTCCAGCCTATTACTGTACTGAAGCCAGTCAATGAAATTGACTTTTCTCGTAACATACTGATTGGCTTATATTGACTCAGCACACTTTTGCTCTTGTCTGCAGCGTCCTAATCGCTGACTGCAGACTGTAAGAGTGTTTTTACTTCTTAGCGTTTGTCGTTTGTTGATTTTTTTTTTTGCTTGTTATTTTCAGTTGACACATAATAATGTGCTTGATTCATTAGTTGATGTTTATTGGTGGTATCTTTTCCACTTTATATGCTTAGTGTCTGCAAAACGTCCTGTACCTGAGTGAAAGTGGAGATGCTTCAATACTAAAAAGTTGAGTAATATGAGCAGAAGTACTTGGTAAATGTACTTAATTACTTGAAGTTATTACAATGTGCTTATATGTACTTAAGTAAATGTACTTACACAAAGCTATAATATTGACACACAGAAAGTAGTAGCTTGAAAATCACACTTCCTTGCTGCCTTCTACTGTGATCCAGGATTTATAAAACTTCCCAAAGTCGCATGCTATAGTGCATTACTTAACGTAAGTAATAACGCTGTCTGTCTTCGTTCTTGGAACTGGACCAAAGATCCAACAACGGCTTTGAGTGGTCCCTTGTTCCCAAACTCCCTCCTCTTCTATAAGACGATTGTACAGATTGTAGTCTACATTCAGTGCTTCGCATTCCCCAAGCTCTGAGATAAAAGTGCCCTTAAAACGGCCTGTCTCACATGTGCTTCTGATTTCTCTTATCCCTGGATGGAGAGCTCCTGCAGTTCATATCTCTGTGAGAGCTGACTCTTAGTGCTGCATGGCAGTACTGGCCATAGCTAGGATTACCTGAGCTATTTGCTTGGCAGACTTCGGGCCATGTTAAGACTCTGTTCTGGCTCTGTTGGAGGAGAGAGCCGTCCCTCCTGTGCCGGGTGCTAAATAACCGGGTTCTGCAGGCTTTGTCTCCTGCACCCCAGCTATCAGAAAGGAATTTGTTGAGCTGTGGGGTAAATCAGCAACTGTTCGTCTGCTTAAAGGAGCTCTGCACCGTCAGTGATTTGCTGCTGTTTGAGCTATGTTCAGGAGCTAGCTGGACTCAGATACAGCTGCATAGTATACATTTTTACTGGGGCATTGCTGGTCACTCCCTAATAAACGTTTAGACATCTCCTGCCACTTTTAGACCTTACAGCTTATTAAAACATCTACTATGGCTTAATGTGTTACTGTCCACAAGTATTTTCCTACAGCATCAAAGGATTGCAGAAAAGATAATGCTCATCCTTTGCCACATTTTCAGACACATACTTTCAGTTGCTAAGGCAAGCTTGAAGTCAGTCCTTACGCTGTTTAAACAGAACATGTATGTGTCATTAGTGTTCTGTTCTATCTGTGATAGATGGAAAAGTATCTCTCAGGAGCCCTCAACATACTCAACAACATAAAACCACCGACCGCTAGTGAATAACATTGATTGTCTTATTATAATATGTACATTTACATTCATAGCATTTATCAGACACTTTTGTCCAAAGCCTTCCGTTCCTTAACTACAGGGGACAGTCTCCCTGGAGCAACTTAGGGGTTAATTGTCTTGCCCAGGGACCCAGTGGTGGTATGCTGAAGGTAGGATTTGAACCCATGACCTCTTGGTCCACTAGGCCACCACCACCCCATAATAGCACCTATAATAACAATCTGAGTGACTTTGAAAATGAACTGTCTTGTGAGATTTCCCCGATATGTTAGTACCTACCAAGGGTGGCCAAGTAAAGCAGACAGATTCATTGATGTGTTTGGGAAGCAAAGGCTAACCCATTTGGTTCTATCCCACAGAAGACCTACTGTAGATCAAATTGCTAAAAAAGTAAATGCTGGCTAAGATGGAAATACAGACATACATTAAATCACTTCACTTTGTACTTAAAATATTTGTGTTTTTCTAGCAAATTAAATGCTTACTAACAAGCACTAACAAGATTGATTCTAGTAAGCATAGTAAGCATATGTACATTTACACTGTGTGTGTAATTATTAAATAACATTTTAGGAAAATATTTTAGGAAATATGTTGTGAATTGGATTAAGAAGTACAAGAAATATTTTTAAAAAATGTGTCATAGACTGTTTTCATTATATGTCAGGTGTTACTCTTTTCAGAACTCATTATTTCCGAAACAAAAAAAGGTATATATGGATCTACAGTAGGGCTGTAACGTTACATGTATTCATACCGAACCATCACAGTTCGGTACATGATGTCGTACAGAGAATACACGGTGAGACAGAGAAGACGTGATTGAAGTACGGAATCACAGAGGGACCAAAAAGCGCAAGTAAAACATAAACCTGAGTCGTAGTGTGGTGCAATAGTGCCACCTACTGGCGTAACACTTTTGCTGCCTTACACATACATGAAAATATAAGCAAGAGTGTGTGTTTACTGGTTAATACACTGCTGTTTATTTAAAATCAACGAAAACAAACCAAGCCTCATTCTTTAGAACTCTGTGTTGCTTAACTTTGCTATATCGTGAACCGTAGCGAACCCTGAACCCAAAACCGAGGTATGTACCGAACTGTGACATCTGTGTACCATTACACCCCTAATCTACAGCGTTTTGGAAATAAACTTTGTAAATACTAGAAGCCGGTCTGAAAATGTACTGGTGTGAGATGTAAGCTGAATCGAGCCGTGTGCACTAGCAAACATTCTGAATAAATCACTGCAGATTCCATCAAAACCGGCATGTAACTGATCAGTCATCTGCTCTCAAAGCCAGAATGATGAATTCTGCTCCTGTTTGTAGACGTTTTTCTCAAGAAAAGTCTTGCCCCTGGCTTTTGGAGGCCTGACACCTCCCTTTCTCTGTGTCAGCTTGCAAATTGGTGAGGGGAAACATAAGTGAAAATTGAAGCTTAGGAAATAGTACAGAGGAAGGGGTTGTTTTTGTGTGTGTGTATGTGTGTGTGAGAGAGAGAGAGAGAGTGTCTGAGAGAGCACCTAAGCTGCCTTGACTGTAGGTGGTCCCTGCTTGTGTAAATATTAGAAGTGCTGAGACACAGTGTGTCAAAACACGCAAGACTTCAAGTGCCACACTAATGAATGGGGGCCACATGTGAAGAGCCATGGCGGTTTGTTTAAGCAAATGAGCCCTGCTGACAGACATGTGCCTTAATGTGCAGGCTGAGACAGCTCTGGCACAGAATACACACACTTACACACACACTCTCTATCTCTCACTCTTTACCTCAGCAAACACTGTGTGTCTGCTGGACTCCTCCCATCCGCTGTTCATGTCTGCGTTATATAGGGAGACCTCTGGGACTTCACAAAGTGGCAGGCGAGTGGCGTCGGCACTCCGGGTGCTGACAGACATGGTGTGGAAGAGGCAGAAGCTGGCTGAATTATGCATGCCTACTCACAGCACCCAGTGTCTGCCCTGACTCATCATCACATGCTGCACAAGCAGGCAGGGCTCGTCATGGGAAAAGCTACTGTTTATTTAGCCTCCTTTGAGCTGTTTAATTCCTTTCCCCTTTAATCCACCGTCTTTATTATAGTACATTTTTAGTGACTTGGCCTCTCGGATTGAGCAACTTCTACAGGTTTGCATTGTTTCCTGGGTGAGAAGTCATTTAAAAAAAAAAAAAAAAAAAAAAGGGGCTCAGACGAGCAAACACATACATACAATGCACAAATAATATATGATATATTTGTAAACGTTGTCAATAATTCTATTCTGTTTGTGTCCCAACCTGTATTTTAACTTTGATCTTCTGTAATATGTGAGTAACACAATTAAAATAGAATGGCAATATGTTAGCATTGTCCAACTAATCCAGATTTATTTATTTAAACTAAAATCTTAGTTGTAACTAAAAACCTAAGGCAGGCTTATTTTCTGGATCACACCAAAAAAAAAAAAAAAAAAACCTAAACGGCAG
Source organism: Clupeocharax schoutedeni (assembly GCA_037974565.1). NCBI lineage: Eukaryota > Metazoa > Chordata > Actinopteri > Characiformes > Alestidae > Clupeocharax > Clupeocharax schoutedeni. The sequence goes on from JBBPDH010000001.1 coordinate 19,408,002, forward strand.
CCACAAGCCATCCAATTTTTTCCCTCTCTCTCTCAAGTGGTGATGCCTTAGAAACTGAAAATATTATGAGTTATCATTTTCCAAAAGGATGAAAAGCACTTTGGGGTTTGTGTGCCCTGCCAGGCGAGGGATTACCCCTGTTAAAAGAGCAGAAGGAGGTGTCAGCACAGGTGCCTCTCAACATTCAGAAGCACAGCTGGCAGGGCTCCAGGCCCACTCACGCATCCGCAGATACTCTCCCTTCCTCTGCGTGTCAGTACACAATACCTCAGGGCTGGCTGACAATGGGAGCATCACTGGCAAAGCAGGAGAACACCTCAAAAGCAAACACAGCCACCGGTCAGTCACAAAAGAAACCGGGGACTGCTGCGCCTTTATATTAATGTGTGCCTTATTGGGAGCACAATGACCCACAGTCCTGCACAGCAGGTGTCACATTAAAGTGCTGCTTTGATGTATTGTGGTCCTCTGTTACTCCGCTGATCCATGTTTGCTCTTTCCCCGTCCGTTTCCAATCACAGCCAACACGACATGGTTTTTTTGATCTGACAGGAAGGTGCTGTGCCCAGGTTTTGTTGTATTTGAGAGAGATAAAGAGAACCCACCTCATCCCTCTTGTTTTGTTTGTGTTGAAAGCTGATGCCGCGCGGTGCATGTCCATGACTGTCTAATGTTTTGGTCCCACAGGTGATATAAAAGCAAATAACGTAATTAATGATAGCATGTATTTCATTTACAATTGGCACAGGGTTCCACGAATTAAAAAGACCTTTCGTTTGGATCAGGATGAGCTTCGGCCAGAAGATGTCAGTATTCTCCACAGTAAATGCTTCGTCTTTGTCAGACAAACAGGAGCCATTACATTTTCCACAGATCTTAGTACATTTATACTAGTCTGTAGGTGGCTGTAGCTGCGACTTATGCACCACAGGTGTCTTTAAAACAGATATGTGTGAATAAGGTTCCGTATACTGTGTGTATTTTCTGCCCCCATTCTGCTCAGTTGCTCACCATAAGGTGCCAACCTCAAAGCCAAAAGTGAAGTGGATGTTAATTTTTTGTGTATTTTTCAGTTATGGCATTACACATCATGATGTATTCTTCCCTGTTTTAAAGATTGATTCTTTCATTTACATTCTTGTAATTAAGACTTCTCTAAACACCGCAATAATAAGTTGACCGCCACCATAACAACTTAATGATGAACGATTTTGTCCCTTAGTCCCCTGCTTTACCAGTGTTCATCAGTGTTTGCCTTTATGCTGTTAAACTGGGTTTCTGAGGGATGATGGATTGCAACAAAAAAGAGAACATGTCGATAATTGCCGTGCAGTAGATCCAGTAGCGCCAGGGAGCTGAGCATCTCTGGAGGTTTGTTTGCTGGAGCTGGAGCGAGTTGGAGGCGCTAAAGCCGGCAATAATGACAAGGCAAACAGGATTATTGACAGAGACACAAAAAGCTTTAGGGATGTCTCAACCAGCTGTGAACGAAGCACCTACTCCCAACACCGTGGGAGGTATGCAGCCACAGCACTCTGTTAACCCCATGTGGAATGGAGAAGCTCTTCTCTACTTCGCCTGTATACTGGAGTGGGCAGTTGTGGTGAATCATTATAGCCATGACTCCATGTAGAGCAGTGGTCCCCAACCTTTATTTGGTCACGGTCCGGTTTAATATCAGAAACTATTTTCACGGCCCGGCCTTTAAGGAGTGGCAGATAAATATTTGTATACGTATTTATACAAATAAATGATACGCATAAAAATGGGGATATTTTAAAAATATAATAATGGAGTATCTTTAAAATATAATAATAAACGTAAATCCAGTGTGTACTCGCAGCTTTATTAACAGCATTTTCATTTAAAAAAATTTCTGTGCTGCCCGCGGACTGGTACCACATGACCCACGGCCTGGTACCGGTTAACAACCCGGAGGTTGGGGTCCACTGATGTAGAGTGTTGAACGTTGGAGTTGTGCGTAGGGTCAGATGACCCAGATCCCTCTACCTCCCTCAGATCACCCTCAGTTTCAGAGGGTGCTTTATTTGAATCATTGTTGACCCACTTTTGACCATGCTCCCCTGTTGTGCTTCTCCAGTTATGTGTCCAATTACGCTTTAAAGGAGGGGGGGCACAGGAGGGGCTAGCATTGCGTGTGCTGATTGCGTTGCGGCGCCGCGTCTAATTACCCTCCTCCTCTGGAGCGCCGAGGTGTCGCCAACGTGCTCTCTTCGCTCTGTCGTTCCTGTCCCATTCACTGAACATCACTGCCCCAATAACGCCCCCACTCCACCCAATACTTTTACTTCATTAAGAAAGCCTGCCTGTTAGGAGATAGGGGGCACTGTCTACTAACACATCCTATGCATCCCACTTTTTATGCTCATTTGTAGACAGATGGTAATGAGTGTTTACACCATTCAGGACCTTTCAAAGATTTGCTCGATGGTAAGTGGATGACATTTTTTGCAAATGAGCCCCATCTTTTCTAGCACCAGCTTTGCATAGCCGTTCAAACTTTTGTCTAGGTGGTGGCAATCAGCAATACAAATACAGACAGGAGTCACTCTTTTGTGCTAGTCTGATTATTTTTTTGGGGGACTGTTGATGGATTTCATTGAAAAGTGCTTTAGGGACCTAGACAAGCCATTGTACTCAGGCCTGCTTCAGAGGGATTAGGCTTTTTTGAGTACGGGGAAAGATTATGAAGATGCCTTCGATAAAAGATTCAGAAAGTGAGGGAAAGCACACACTTCGGACTCTCAGAAAATAACGGAGTTCCTAAAGCAACATGGTCTCCAGGGAGACTAAGTAGTAGTCCCACAAGCAAGTTGGAGCCAACAACAGCCTGTCAACACACAATGATGTGTGAGTGCCTTCGACTGGACCAGTGCAATCTCTTGAGGCTCAGACTTTCCTTTTAGCTTTCTAACTGTTAGCTCAGGCAGGAGGGCCAATTAGATTAGAAAGAGAAAGAAAATTAAAATGAACCTGCACTAAACCTTAGTCTTTTATTTTGAGAGGTAAAGGTGACATTGGTAGCACTTTTTCCCACATGGCACGTCATGTTTGCTTGTCTTTGATTTCCATCAGTGACCTCATATTGTTGTCCTTTTGACAAAGGAATAAAAATGATTCTGAGTCACGCAAGGCGGTGTCACGGACGCCTCCTTCTTTGCTTTGTCTCTGTCATAAGTTATTGGCTTGCCGGCTCTACTGCGGTGTGAACGTTTATGGATGGTTAAATTACCAGTAGTCAATATTTACCTGCCTAGCAGTTGATCCCCACTTTTCACGTTAGCTGTTCAGCTCATTGTTTTATATTGCAAATCTGCTATTGCCGCTAATACTAACTGCCAATTGCAGTATGGGTGTTACTGTTGAGGCAGAAATAAAGCTCAGGGATTCCCCTCTCACATGCTGTCACTTGAACAAAAGCACTCTGCTCTCACTCACCCTTGTGCTCACAATGTGCGCACACAAACACACACTTAGTGCACACAGACAAACAGGCAGAAGCCTTGAGAGTAATCTGAAGTGTAAACAAGGGAGGGGAGAGCAGACTAAAGTGCTGCATTGACTTAGGAGAGAGGCTAATGAGATCTGAAGAAGCCAAAGTGTGTTCATTCCCAGTGTGTTTTATTGTTTTTAGAGTGAAAGTGTGTATGGCCAGTTTTTAAAAATGTTCCTTAAAACAATAAGCCAAAAGTAGTTGTTTTTTGCAACACCACCTGGTGAAAGCATAAATAGCACAAACAAGTCACTAAAACATTTCCATGCATCCAAAGTGTACACAGTTTCGTCTACTACAGGAAGGCTTTTATTTCTTTTTATTTCCTTTTTTCCTTTAGGAATATCATGGATTATTTTCCACAGAACAGTGGAAACCATTCCAATGTCTGGTATGACAAATATTTTTCCGATATTTTGTAAAAGATCAAATCTTCATTCAGTTTAACTGAAGAGTGTGTTGCCTTCACTCTAATAGGTAATAGGTATTGCAGCATTCCTGAATAATAAGGTGAGATATTGTAGTCATTTGTGTTTTACTTTGAAGATCTTTCCAATTTGTTGATTTTATACACTGTAGAAGTAAATACATTTTAAATAAATCACATAAGTTTAAGTTCCTGTCCTTTGGGCCCTGCCAGCGCCCTTTGGCACACTTTTTCACTCACTTATCACAGTGAAAATATTTTTTTGTACTTAGACAGGATGTCACCTAACCCAGCACTTATCATACTCCTCCATCTTCTATGTGCAACAAAATTGTTTTCTGATACTCGATAGTGATTTTTGACAGAGTATTGCATCAGTTAGAGCATAAAAGTCTTATTTCTCTGTGCCCTTAAAGCTACATTATAGAGGAGTCATGCTTTACGTTGGCCAAGGACAGGAACTGTAGAATTTTACTTTGAGTAGTACAGTAATCCCCCACTTTTCCTGGGGTTACGTTCCAGGAGCACCCGCTTATATTGAAAAACCGCGTTGTTGTGTTTTGGTTTTAAAAAATGGCCAAAATTCCTATTTTTATAGTGTAAATCCTAAATCCTATGATCTTCCCTCTTTCTAGAGAAACATGAGAAATTGCTTGCATGATAAGCCTGCAAACTGAGAATCCTAAACGTAGGTAACTTCGAAAACATAATGTTGCAACACGGAACATTAAACACAACATACTGTGAGAAAACTAGTATCTAAAGAATCTTGGAATTCAGGAAGTGTTTGGTGGTTATAGGCGCCAAAAAAAACATTGCTAGTGTCTGGCGGAGGGTATCACAGAATTGTTTGCAACCAGATGTATACTTTCACTGTCTGTTTGCTTTGGGCCTTCATATAAAGGTAGTTACCACATAATGTTAGAAAAAGTACACAATTTTTGAAGGATCTCTACAAACAACTTAAGAATACAGTTGCAAGGAGCAGTGAAGGGGCAAAACACAAGTTGGCTAATCAGAACAACCCTGAACAAAACACTAGTCTGTAACTCTGTTAATGATTCATACCAGATTTTATGGTTATGCATTCAACAATCTAAGATTAAGTTGATAATGGAGGTATGTAAAAATGAATAAATATTTACTGACACAAGAATTCAATGCAAATAAGGATCACAGGTTGAAATACCCAATTCAAAAGCTAAAAGCAATAATGTATTCTGAAATTTGGCCTGTTGGTGGCATTACAGGAAATGTTGTGCCTAGATATATTGCACAGTGCTCTATGAGGGTTCCGGATTCTATAAAAATCCAAGCAGGCTTGTATGGCCCGCCACAGAAAACCACTGGAAAATACAGTGGTACCAAGATGGCCGAAAAACAAAATGGCCGATACAGAGGGTTCATAATTTTCCAGTGAAGTGGGGTGATTCACAAGAAATATGGAAATATTTGCTTGTTTCTAACATGGCCAAATTTCATGAAACTTGGTGGGTATCCAATATTCATGTATGCCATAAAGTATACCACATTTATAGTTACTTTAACCCAACATTGCTGAAATAGCTTCCTGTTTGTGTTGTCAAGATCTTTTTTTTTTTTGGATGACACTGGACATATCATCTGCCCTTTATTAAGAAAAAACTTGATGATAGGATTAACAATCTAGGGCAAGTCGGCAAAAATAGGTTTTCAAAAAATTCTAAATGGTGGACAATGGGTGCCAGTAAACACATTGAAAAGCGTACCTTAAAATGTGGCCTGTTTGTGGCAGTACAGAAATAGATGACTTCACAAGATAACTTTTAATTATCTTTTATCACTTTGCTGAATTTCATTACAATTTGTCAAGAGGTTTTATGGGCTGCCATAGAAAGTATAATGATCATAAAAATAATAATGGTGAAAATTTCCAGTAAAAACAGGGGCCCGGTATTTTTGATGCTTGGCTCCTAATTCAAATATCTGCTTTGAAAAATAGTAGTTATATATCCATCAACAAACAAGCTCCGGTACACAATGAACTTTATGTTTGCATTAGAGGTTGACCGATATTGAATTTTACCGATACCGATAGCTAGGTTGGTCTGTACTTGCCGATAACCATTTAATTAACGATAGTTTTTAAGGAGGAAAAAAAAGGAGTAAATTGTTAATTGGAAGTGATTCATTGTCAGCACTGTACAGTCTCAGATCAGGTGTGTCCAATAGCCATCAGGA
>JBBPDH010000001.1:19478309-19489010 GCA_037974565.1 Clupeocharax schoutedeni
CACACACACACACACACACACACACACACACACACACACACACACACACACACACACACACACACACATACATACACACACACACATACATACACACACACACACACGCTCGCGCGCGCGCCCACAAACACACACACCTGTTGCCGAGCGGCTGCATTTTCAGTCGCGAGCGAAGAGCAAAAACACAGAAAGCAAAAAGAGGAGGGAATAAATATGTGTAATGAATTTTAAACCACGAAAAGAAAGGATCTTGCTTTTAAACTAAATGTCTTTCAGACTTCTCCAAAAAAAGAAAAAAAAAATCATTAAAATACACAAAAACACACACAGAAATAACGAAAATAAATCATACATGAAAAAAACGGTTTATCTGAGATCAAATCTGTGTGAATATAAATAATTTGGAGAAATGATTAAATCACTTTTTTGTTTGTTTATGTGTGTGATTCACTGCAGAATATTTTGTGTCGAGTTTAAAGCGTCTCAGTCTCTCCAGTGCTCTTTCTGTTCAAATTGCATTGCAGCTAAAGCAAGACATCTATTAATATATATCTATTTATCTCTATTGTTTATCATTGCATCGAAGATAGGATATAGTTATTCATGTGGAACTATATGGTGAAGAGTCTTATCTTATTGCTCACACTGAACTTAGAGCTGCTGAAGGATTTGGTGGCACCGATGTGATTTGCTCATTAGTGAGACACAGTGTTACGTGGCGAAGGGTTTTACCTACAGAGCCTCTCGATGGGTCTAATCAATAGCCTGTGTTTGATCTGAGGACTTCACCTTGGACAGAGGGCGATCTGGAGTGGAGAGAGATTAAGCACACATGGGAGCGGTAATGGTTTTTCATGTATATACTTAAAGAACTAATCACATCAACAGAGTCCCAGCAATTAGGTCCGATTTATTTTTCCTAGGGCCCAGATCCTCACTGACACACATCCAAACCGACAAGAATGTAATCAAGCGCTCAGACATTATCACACAGGGCTTCAGAGCTGCTGCTGCTGCTGGAAACTCTTCAGACCTCCGCCACTGCCGAGAGTTGGAGCTTCCGTAACCCCTGATGGAGCAGCGGGTGAATAGAGTGGTCTTTGGAAAAGTTATGAAGAATGGAACTACAATTCCAGTGAACATTGTTTATATCTGAAAAAAGACAGTGGATACTGCTACTGGTTGGGGAAAATACAGTGAAGACTTCTGTTTGGACAAAAAAAATTAACAGTGAACTCTGCTTAGAAAAAATACAGTGAATAACTTTCTATTTGTAAAAAAAAAAGACATTTCTATCTGGACAAAAAGAAAATGAAAACTGCTTCCATTTGGAAAAAGTTAGAGTAAAAAAGATAAGACTTCTTATGTGGAAAAAAATACTTCTGCTTAGAAAAAGGAGCGGAAAATAATGAAACAATGAACACTGCTTTTATCAGGAAAACAGACAGTGAATACTGCATCTAATGAGAAAAAAAACAGTGAACACTGTGTAGAAAAAAAGACAGTAAACATTCTTTCTATCTGGAAAAAGCAGAGAACAACGTTTCTATCTGGAAAAAACAACGAACACTGCTCCTGTCTGGAAAAAAAAACAGTGAACAATGTTTCAATCTGAAAAAAAAACGTGAACTCTGCTTCTTTCTGGAAAAGTGGGGCAACACTCATTCAGTCTAAAAAACAGTGAACACTGCTTCAATCTGGGGGAAAAAGCAGTAAACAAAGCTTCTACCAAGAAAAAACAGAACACTGCTTTAAAAAAATAGTGAACACTGTTTACATGCAGAAAAAAAGACTGAATACTGCTACTGTCTTTAAAAATCTACTGTTTGATCTGGACTGATATAAATGTGTACTTCCTGTAAGCATATATTACATAAGTTACATTTATTTGTTTATTTTTGCGAGTGTGTATAAGATATTTTTTAGAATTGTGGAAGTGATGCGCGTGTTTGACTGAAGGTGGTTTTGTCTGATTTGCTGCTGTCAGTCAGTTTTGTCCTTGAGTCCAGGGTAAGAGTGTGTGTCTAATTATTTAAGGACCCTTTTAGACCTATGAATAAAATAATGTTTCCGTAAAACCTTCTGCAGGTTTTCAGTACCCTTCAAGCTAATGTCATCCGAACACAATAGAGGGGCACTTTTTTCTTTTCTTCTTGTACTTTGTTGCCCCCCGCCCCCTTTTTCCATCTTTTCGCCATCTCTGCCCAAACCTCTGCATCATCTCTCTTGCTATATTTAGCCAGTAGACTGAGGCATTGGCGCCAGACCGTTTAAGACCTGTCAAAGTCCCTCATATTTCCCCTTGTCACATGTACAGCCACCAGCCCCCACTCCTCCTCTTCTATGCCCTGCTCACTATTTCATTCAGTCAATCCATGCGCACGCAGCGTATAATTCTCCAGATTTCCTTATCCTCCGTAAAGGGAGCTGATTTAATCTGCTGCTCTTTGGTTTTTAGAGGAAGCTCTAATCTGCTGAGGTGACTCTCACAGCTCCTGAAGGCCACAAGAGCAGCATCAAAACGCTCGTCCTGGTGTTATCCCTCCTTTTTCCTACTAACACAATTGCACAGTGGATTTCTCAAACTGCAGATGAGCAGCTCTGTAATGATACCAAAATGTCCCCACCTACACCGTCATTTAATATATAACGATGCACATGTCAGACTAGTCCGTAGTAAAAATGTATGAATTAACCCTGGGCGCATTTTCAGAGAGATTTGTTTTTAGAACAATATGCTAACATTAAAACACCTGCCGTTTCTGATGCACGCACGCATTACTGACGTAGTCTCACCTTTCCCCACAGGTAACAGGTGGGGGCGCTGTAATGACCCTCGGGACCGAGGGATTCCTTACATACCATTCCGCTCCTCAGAGCCGCCCATCAGCACGGCCGACAGACACACACTACAGGTGACCACACAAACACAGACACACAAAAATACACACACACACAGGAACTTTGATTTCTTTCGTTTTTTTTCACGATGACACGAGCGCCCTTTGCCTGAAAGGCAGGTCATCACGCACTGCAACGTCGCGCTGTTCTAATTCCATCATAATTATCCTTATTAATACATCATTAACTAATAAACAACAAAAAATAACAGGGATTCCAAAAACGGACGATACACAGAACGAATGACAGGCGTGTCAGAGTTGCATTAAAACACTTATATAATCTGCAGACGGGCCACATATTTATCAAATGAGTTGAAAAGTAAGTGTGGAGGAGACTCCTTCATTTCTGTCATATATTTAATTTTCAGCCATACGGAAAGTGAAAAATAAAACAAACAAGGCAAGAAAGAAAGAAAAAGATCTCATGAGGTTAGCGGCGTGTTTCCTTTCTTTCCCGTGTGCTCTGTAATCTCTCCATTTATTCCATGGCCTTTATGTTGGAAGCTGACCTCGTCGTTTCCCCTTCACTGACCCCGTTCTGAGTATTTAAATACAACAAGAGTCCCCCTCCCCCTCTGCACCACCGGGCTTTATTTAAACAGACCCAAAAAATAACTTTTGATGCATTATTAAACTCGTTACACCTGTAATGAATCTGATTTGTTAGGATGAAGTTTAGGAACTGAAATCGGAGTGAAATTAGTGGCAAGACCCCCAGTCAAACAGAAATGTGTACATGTATTATTCATGTATTAACTGTTTTCGAGAAACTTGCTGATGGAGTCAAATGAAATATTAAAACGGTAAGATGCTGATATTGCGCTCCTCCTCAGCAGAACCCCAGAGGATCCACGAGGCGCGTGCTGACCTGCCCTAACGATCTGCTTTCCTTTTAAAGGTGATTGTAAAGAGAAGCTGGTGTTTTCGGGTCATTGTATCACGCCACATTTCACAATTTCACATTTTGGGCTAAATAATACTCCTTCATTTTTTCACCAAGGTGTAGGTCAGTCAGTCAATTGGTCAGTTATTACTATTTTCTTCGGTTGCCGAAGCTGCTCTTGCTAAAAAACGGATAAAACTGAAGTGACCTGAAATGTGATGAATCTCGCGTTAATTTTACACGATAAAATTACAGTGTCGTATATCAGTAATTTAGTATTTTTGCTTCGGGAAAATTTAAACCCACACTTTAAAACATACGAGCACTTTAAAACATACGAGCACTGTTGCAATTATTGTCAATAAACAGGCTAGCAATATTTTAAAAGCAATATTTAGCAAATTAGTTTTTTCAGTGATCACCATTAATTTTTTTATTTCTAAGAGACCTTTTTTATGTCAACACATGGTATAGAATGACATGGATACGACAGGCTTATGTAAACCAGGTCCAGTCAAATGTCTGATCTTCCAAGAAGTGTGAAGTGCATTCTTTCACCTTTCACCCATACAGAGAAAGAAAGATATGCATTCTGAATTGTTCTGGAGGAGAACAGGGCGGTTAGAATCAACACTGATATGTGTGTAGTATGTAGTCTTTGTACTTTTGCAGGTGTGTTTTATATATGTAACAATTCAAGAGATATAGCTATTCAGCCAGGTTAAGTGTGGGATGGAACAGGTGTGCCAGCACTGACTGATTAATGAGGATTGGACCTCTGCTCTGAAACCATAACTGAATACCAACAAGCCATAACAAGCCTGAGTGGAACAGGCTAATGTAAAGGTACCAAGTTAAAAGGTACCACCCTAATTCAGAGAAGACGATTCAACTCATCTCCAAACTCAGGGTGGCAGTTATGGGACTCAGGACCTGTATGGACCAGTGTGGAAGGAGAACAGGCCCTGCCACCTCTCACTAACTTCTGTTCTGTGTGCAGTTGATCATCATAAGATTTACAGACAAGGGGGAGAGAAACCTGACAACTCCCTTCCAAATGAACTCCTCAGCTTTCACACGACAACATTTTTTGGTAATAAATCTGGTGAGAGGTCTGATTAAATTTGTTCCCTTTTCTCATTTATCCCTTACACTTCAGGGGTGTACAGGTGTTGAGGGTTTACCTGTATGCCTTCCCATCTCACCATTCTTGCAGCAGGAGTGGGTTAATAAATGTATACATTAAGATTCACTTGTTCTTGCATTTTGCTATTCATTTGAATTGAAAATGTTATGTCAATGCTTATTTTTATTGAACAAAAATTGTATGGAGAACCACTGAACATTGACAAGTCAGTGTCCTCATTTATCTAAAAACTGTCTATTTCATTTCTTATCTTTTACATAGTTAAGTATCTTTTCTCCTACTACAGTGGAAAATGCAACACTTTAAAAACACAGACGTTCATAAGATGTGTATTTGTGTTAAGAAATTAAGTGTGATCATTACATTTCCAATTGAGTGAATAAGTGGCAAGTGGTGGTAGGTACAGTCTCTTTCACTTGTATGTATCAGATGCTTGTGTTAACATGATTCTCAACATTAAAGATTATTGTGATGGTACAGTCCTGGCTTTGTCTCTGATGTTGTCTGCCTGGAAGGTGATCAGGTAAGGCTGAAAACCCACCCACCCCCAGAATGTTATAATATTATGAATGGGACCTACTCATCCCATTTTCATTTTCTTCAACCCAATTCATATTATTTATGTCTTCACAGTGTCTACGCATATTTCACTAAAAGTGTCATTTTATAATATATTTTGTAAATAATATATATATGTATGTATAACAGGCTGATGTTCAAGATGACCTTGGTGCAATCAGTTGTGAAACCTTTTTTAAATTCTTGGTCACATAGACTGGAGCCTAGCCTCAAGCCTCTGATTTTCTATATTTAAAATAAAGGAAGGATTTTGTCTATCCATGTCATTTACTCACATCTGTAAACAGACAAAGAACAGCTGGTCTTTTTTTTTTATTTTAAGCAAACAGACACAAACCATAGTACATCTGACAGATCTCAATCGCATGGATTTATATTGAACAACAGCATCAATTCAGTGTTTTACTAAAGCGCATTACAGTCCATAAAAAGCATGTGCAATGCATTCACGGAAATACAGTCATGCCAATTTTGCGCCTCATAAATTGTTCAGGGAGCAGGTTGAAATTCCATCCTCGTCACATGCACCTCACGTTTGCTGCATGCACTACACTGACCAATGCAACCACAACAGCCTTCACATCTTTAACCTACAAGCAGAGCTGGTGGCTCTTACATCCCTTTTCCTGCTGTTCGTTTACATTTTCATGTGTGTATGTGTGTGTGATAATTATGCCCTATCCAGTTCAGCTGAAGAGAATATTTCCTGTGCAACAGAGGAAAAAAATGATGTATAATGGCATGTGAATGTGTGTGTTATGAGAGAGAGAGAGACGCAGATTTGCTCTCTTATTATTTCTCTACAAATATTGTCTTACTGGCAGTGTCCAGACATCTCACACACATCATGAGTTGCTTGAATAAAGAGGATTGACATTCATCCAACATCCAAAAACATTTCTAAAAACATGAAGAGAAAATGCTATATCAATGTCCCTTCTATAGGAAACAATCAACTTCGTATTTAGCGGAAAATGTAAAAGGCAGATGTAGGACATTCATACACCCCCCACACACAGACACACTAGAAACTAAGGGGGAAGAAAGAAAAACTGACTAATTGATTCAAATCAGATTAAAAAACGTCGCATGTAGCATTATATGCCTAACTAGTATGCGACTGAAAATAGGTGCTAGTAAGTCAATGTAAATTGTTTTTAATGGTCTATAGCAAATATCTTCTAAATATTTTACTTCAGAAATCAGATGAGAAATATATGTAGCTTGTCTTCAAATATTTTTTGTGTTTAACACAAGTCTTGCAAATAAACACAACGTGAAGGCAGTTATGCATTGGAACGGAAAACGATCAGCAACGAAGCGACTCAGAAATGATCGTAACCAATGAACGAATTCGGGTTGAGGCGCCACAGGACAGTAAAATGTAATATCTCAGGACCTCACTCTTAAACATTTGTTCTAAAAGGTAATCAAGACACATATAACGTGTTGAATAATGAGCACATACATGAAGCTACTGCATGAATACACACCAACACCTCATGTAAGTATTGGCACATACATGTCCATGCGTACGTACACATCCACACAAAGAAGGATATATGAATGAAGTAATGCCACACTTTTAAAAGAGGGGGCAAAGTGACAGCTCCAGGAGCCTTTACTTTACGTGTATCAGTTTGTCTTTCACTTTCTGGCCCACACAAACCAGATTACACCGAACAGCTTTGTAATACAAGCCAGAATCAAGTCACTCATTCAGCGAAAACCTGCAAACGGGTCTCTGTCTTCTTTCTGAGACGGATTTGAAAGGATTTTCAGTCATAATCACCAAAGGGCTGGTTTGGTTGAAGGAAAAAGTCAACATTGCACACTACAACAACCGATCCAGGCGTGGCTGTAGGAGCGAGGGAACTGGAGGTGCACGGTTTGTGTTTAGGGGAAGGCGGTGGGGTACAGGCTGAGGGGCTGGCTCTCGTTGGTGGGGAGAGGGGACCGGTAGCCTTCGAAGTTGCGAGGAATGCTGCCGCTGGTGGAGCCCGAGCTGTTGCTGAGCGTCTCTATGCTCCCCTCTCTCTGCAGCTCTGCTGAAACAAAGAGGCCAAAGAACAGGAGTGAGAAATGCTTACATACACAACAGCACTGGCACTTACTGTACACATCTGGCCTTCCTTATCAAATATGTGAGCATATACCTGAGTCCAAAATGATCAAATAGGATTCATTAAAAGCAAAGCAAGCTGCTGATAAGAGCGGTATGTCCTCTCTTCAGTTTCAGCACATTATAAAGCAAAAGCATGTTTATAAATAAACAATTAACTGCCATGCGCATGTGCATCGCACCCATGAAAACTATTCTAAATGTCCTGCATGATGGTGACCACGAAGAGACAAAAATTAAACCTAATCAACAGTTGGTTATTTGTATGAAATATTTCACACACAAAAAAGGGAAAATTCTTTTCCCTGTTAGATTTGGGCTGATTAACAGGAAACACTTCATCTACATGAATGTAAACTGTTTTCCCGACACAGGCAGTCTAATGCTAAAAGCTGGGTGTGGTCAGAGGCACACTTCTGACACAGGTGCAAACTAATTGAGTGATAGGAAACAGGGATAAGGAGAAAAGGTAGAAAAAAGGAGGCTCTGATGATTAATTTGGATTTTCTCAACCAATTGCATTTCTTATCTCAAACCTCTTTAATAGCTGTGGTAAATGCAATGGCACATCATGGAAATGATGCAGGAAGAGCAGCAGTGCCAGGGGCACAATTATTCAATTACATTCTCTATCTAAGCACCAAACTAGGTGGAGGTAGACCGTTCACCACACAATTCATACTCAAAAAAGAGTTCAGTAAAAGCTCTGAAAGCAGTTTGGATCCTGTATTTGAAATATTAAGAACATTATATCTAATGTATCCTACCTACCAAGTAAGGGCGGTAATTAGTTACAGATAAATCTGTAGCTACGACTCGGAATGATGTTAAGGCAATGTTGGATTTGATTTAGCTTTAAAAATAGTATAGAACTTTAAACTTTATGGGGATCACATTTACATTTACAAAAATGGTAGCTCAAGTGGTTCTTTTATAGCACAACTTCAGAGAACCCTTTTTGGTACTAGTGTACTAATGTACTGCTTTTGGAGCTCCAACTGGTTTCCCCATTATTGCACAATGTGAAATGCAAGGGCCATATATGTCCAAAATGCAGGATACAAAATCCCTTATGTTGTACTGACAGTCGAGACTCACCTACCAAAGCAGAGCTCAAACATTCCCTCATGACATTTCCTTTCACCAGGCATTGTTAAATGAATCATAGGTAGATTTTAATTGGTCTTCATTTGTTGGAACGAGATAATACAACTACTTAATTTCTTTGCTGACTCAAGGCAATCTGTTTCTCTGTAAATGATACATCTTAAATCATGCTGAAATAAATCTCTTTCAAGGAGGATCTACTTAGGAGGAAGAGGCTTTGAGATTACATTCTTGTCTGTTGGCATTTCAAAACCCCTTTAATAATCTGAGAAATGAATAAACATTTCAAAAAGCTCGTTTTAATGTGCACATAAATCTTGACACCTATTCATTATTCCAGAACGATAATGTTTGAGGAGGTTTGAACAATAACAATAAAGGCTGAAAAGAATTAGCACTATTGTAATTAACTGCTAATATCAATCTAGCTACAGTGCAGAATGAAGATAAGCATTATGTTTCTCGGAGCAATCTGCATTTCAGGCAACACTTATCCATGAGGACAAAAAATACAAATATAACCAAGTACTGCAATAATTATGCAAGGGTGGATGATTAGGTATCATCAAAATAACTCATGCTAATGAATTATGCTAATAACTAATAATTTATACTATATAGACATATATATATATTCATTATATGTATATAATTTTCATGCATACAGACACTAATACATAGATGTGGCAAATTCTCCTTGAACCACTTGTACAGGTTCACTTTTGTATTGTCTATTGTCCTGTCTTTGCTTATAATTCAATAGTTAGTTAAAATAGAAACTTTAGTTTAGATTTGTATTGATGGGTAAGGACTAGCTTCATATTTATGGGTTATTTTTGTGCCTAGTTTCTATATTTATATTTATTTCTTAGACTAAATGCACCATGGGGGTGGGGCTTGTGTGAAACGGAATGTCGATACCCTGTATACTGTGTACATTGTGGTATTGACAATAAAATCTTGAATCCTGAAATTAAAGGGAAAGTCTAAATAAAGTGTTTTTGATAAAAGCTATCAGTGCAAAGCTGGGTAGAGATATGGTGACATTGTTCCCTTTAGATGTTATCCTGGAAGATACCACTCTCATCAGGATAGAAATGTTTCAAAAATATTAAAGCTGATCAGAAAAACCGTACATGTTAACTGGACGAGTGGATCTAAACCATGCATGTAGCACTGTATGGGTCCAGCATTCAGGCCTGGGCTTGTAGAGAACAATGTGAGGGATGACTAATCTGATCATATCACTTTCTTCTACGTCTCTCTAAAGCGGTGCCTATAGTGTTCACACCCCAGAACTCTTAAATATTCCTTATTCAGGGCTTTATGCATTGCAGCTCCACTAAAATATCCTTCTCTCTGTAGTTGTGGCTCTTGTTGACAGTTCTACCATGTCCTGCTCGGCCATTCTCAGTCAATTTCTGATGTCTTTCCTATAGGTGTAAATGCAGAGGTCATTCTAGCCCAGTGTGCCATGTGCCAGTTGTCATTTTTTGTGTGTGAATGAAGCTCCTGCCAATGAAGTTATTTTAAACAGATGTAAGATCCGGCTGGATGCAGCCTCATCACCCGAGTGACAGTGTGGAGAGGAAAGCTGCATGGTGGGGCACTGGGTGGCCACACTTGGCTCCCAGATCCCCCTCCAAAACCTGGATGATTTGTGCTCAGCAGGGAGGAGAGAAGGGTGTTTGTTTGCTTTGGTGAGAGGGTATAGTGCACATACCCCTGTGACAGGTGCTCGTAAATCCCGCGCTGCAGCCTCAAAGTGAAGGGAGCGTGCCAGCGACGTGAAGGCAACTCTGCTTTTCCTCACGCTCCGCACAGATAGCGCACACACACACACACACACACACACACACACACACACACACACACACACACACATGTACTCGCATACACACTCGCACCTTCAGGCTTAAATAAGCATCAACCCCATAATGCCATACAGTCCGTGGGTAAT
>JBBPDH010000001.1:19512882-19531159 GCA_037974565.1 Clupeocharax schoutedeni
CACACACACACACACACACACACACACACACACACACACACACACACACACACACACACACACACACACACATACAAGCACCCACCCACATCAACCACTTCTGAGACCCCAGACTGACAGCACTGCAGACAAGTGTATTGCTGCCGAAGCAATATAGGCCTGAAATCTGCCAGAAGTGTTTAGCGGCGACGTGCGAGTGTTAATGTAGATATAAGCTCCAAGGATTAACAGCATGATACGTATCACTGAGGAAGCCTTTTTTCGCAGCGGTGTGCAAGACCCCTCCCTTTCATTATTTTACACATGGCCTTCTAAATCATTTACTCCTCACTCTCTCTTTTCTCTCGGCCTACTCGGCTCTCAGAGTGTTAGTAATCCCATCAATACACACGTCCCGGGCTTTTACTCAGACGCCTTCGCACACAATGGATTCCCGCTTGCTTGCTTTCGCCTTGCACTCTCTGCCACGGCACTAAAAGTCATGTTTGCAACTTAGGAAAACAAGCACACTGGCTCGCAATTAGACTTAAACCTTTAATAGCACAGAGTGCAGTGAGGGTCTGAAGCAGCGTGTGTGGTACTTTCAGCACCATATACAGCCTCATCTCACCCTATACAGCCTCATCTCATTCAGAGACAGTGCGACACCTTTTCGCAACCAAAAAGACCACCCCTAAAGGCTTCCACTGGTGCGAACTCTTACAATGGAAAAAGAGGAAAGCAAAGCAAAGCTACAACATTTTTCACACTACCCTGAACCTGCAGCACAGTCAGTTACCGAACGGAGAAACTGTTGGTTCAAAACATCCTCTTTAGACGTCAATGATGAGGCACTACAGCAAGCAAACCTGTTTTTTGGTGCTCCACATAGAACATGGAAATGTGTTGAGATGATTACTCCTGGTGATCGAAAGCAACAGCCAGAGACATGGATGAAAAAAACACTTGGGTATTTCTTTTACAGGCTCTGAGCTAAATCCCGTTTCATGCCACTCTGAGTGCTACAGACAAGTCAATTCGCACTGAAAAGGTGTGCAGATAAGAATAAAAGCCAGTCCAGTCATCTCGCACCATTGTGCCTTAGCTCCTAAATGCTCAAATCTCTCTCATGGATTATATAAGTCCTGGGATTTTCGATTCACAGACTGCATGTCTGCATTCCTCTGGCTAGCTGTGGAAGATCTAAACCTTATCCAAGCCCCTGAAAGAGAGACAACACCGAGGCATGAGTCACTGTGAGTTGTGGAAGAGATAGGAAAACAGTCTGCAGACAACAGCCAATACAAGATGGACGTGAACGCCTTCGCTCCGAGATACAATGTTAGATTATCAATATCAGCTCTTTAATTCTGCACGAGAAGAAGATACAGCAGAACAGGGTATGTGGTATAAGGCTTTGTGAGCCTATTAGCATGCGCACATCACATAGTTGTACACACCACAATAAAATATTCACCGTGCAAGATGTTTTCAAAGGAAGGTAACTATGATCAAAAACAAGAGGCTCATCACACCTAGTGCACAAATAAAATCTCCAAAGCAACGAGTGCCATGAATCTAAACTGTTAACATCATACCTATGAGTTACATGTTAGTGACCTGGCTGTAGCTGTAAGGGAGTTTACACAGGGGGCAAGAAGTCTGTAATGCAGTTTCAAAATCAGCCTACACCTTTCAAAAAAAAAAAAAGGGGGGGGGTTTCAAGGTACAGTTTTTGTGAAGTCAGAGGTTTTACACAGAACCATAGCAACTCAATAAACCATTCGAATTGTTTAATCCTCCTTGGCACGATTAAATGGTCATGATGTTCAAACTGTTGTAGACAGACGTACCAAAAGCAATTTTTTTGTTCCGTAAATAATTGTTTCTGTGAGTGTACATAAATACTAGACATGGCACGATACAACTTTATGTCCAATACTGATATTGTACATTTGGATATCTACCGATATAATACAAGTCCGATACTCACAGAGTCGTTTTTTAAAAAACAGAAAACAAAAAATAATGTTAAATATGAAAAATATATCGCACACTCTACGTGTGAAACTCCACTGTTAGATAGGGTTCAGTGACTCCTTTCCAATGACCCTCTGTTCGCCATAATAGCCCCTGGCGATCCGGAGTTATACCGTACACCTTGGACAAAAGTAATGGGACACCTGGGCGAGGTAAACGATATAACTCTGGATCTCTTAGGACTAAAATGGCAAATGAGGGGTCTCTGGAAAGGTTTCACTGAGCTCTATCTAACTGTGAAGTTTCACAGAGATTGATAGTTGCATGTTCCATTGGCGTATATAGATCTTCTTTGAGTCTGAAGTAACTCCAACTGCTGACATGTTGGGTCCTTGTGCACTTTCCAAATCACGTTATGTGTGCTGTAATTATTTTTTTTTTAAGGATCAAAAAGGATCAGATTAAATTTTGTATTCCTTCCCGATCCAGTAATTCAGGTCAGGATCAGACCGATACCGATATAGTATATTAGATCGGCGCATCTCTTATAAATACCCACCTTTTTCCAGACAGAGCACAGATCTATGATGAACTTACTTTAGGGCATGGAATTGTAGCCTATTAGCAATAACGTTAACTTGATCTTAACATGAACTTTCAAAGTTATTCTTGACCATTTCTATAGATCCAATCCTCACAATGTAAAATTCACACAATGTAAAAGGGGGCCAGTGTTTTCAGACTGGTGGCCAGTGTTTTCAGTGCACATTGTCTGAATGCAGTGTACACTGCTAATGTGGAAGTGGATTCAACACAATGGATGATCAAAGCAATGAGGGTTGGGCCCTGATTACTAAGGGTCTTACCAATGCTGGTACCTTCTGTCTCAAGAGTACTGAATTAAAGCCAAGCAGGTGGAGAGAGGCTCCTCTTCTAGCATCATGGTACATTAGAAACTCTTCAAGATCAGCTTAAAAAACAATGCAAGATAGATGAAGTGGCAGCCTCTGTGGTCATTGTTCTCTGTTGTGGCTGCAGGTTTAAGATAAGACAACATAACCCTTTATTAGTCCCATGGGTGGGAAATTTTAGGTTATGCCACTGGGTGAAATCAGAAAAGATTCTGACTATAGCCAGAATGTAATGGTTACACAATAAAGGTGTAAAGAATTCAATGTGGGATCCAAAAGAAATGGGAAAATTGATGTTTAATACTGCATTACTATTTTTTTTCTTTATCTGAAGGATACAAAACCATGCATTTTAGTGCATCCTTAGTGGGATGAGCTAACACTATGACTGCATTCATGCTCATACAAAGGCTTATCAGACTCATTTCTTATCAATTCTATAGGTTGCAATACTGGGAGGTAACTTCTATAGTGGCAGGCAATGGTAGGGTTCAGCTTGAGAACTTCAATTTAGCCACTGAGCCAAACACACGTGTATGGTGTATAATTACAGACGGAAAACATTTAACACATGACTTATGTGCACTGTTACACCCCTACTACAGAGGGAGAGCTAAATGATGGGTCTAAACGTCTCATTCAAGACAAAACTACCCTCCCATTTCTCCTCAACATCCTTCACTATGAGGTTGTTGAGCCCCAGGTTGCTGTGGCTGCTTTGGAGTTGTGAGTTGGGAATTGGGAGTTGGGAATTGGGAGTTGGGGGTGGGGGGTGGGGGATGACAACATTAATAATGAAAAAGTCGTGGCCCCAGTAATGATTAAAGAGGAATGCTATGCTTGAAACAGAGCAGACCCTGCCAGGTGTTGTTGCTGACAAACTGACCCAGCACTGTGACAGGAGAGGACCCTGTCAAGGCCTACTGTGGGGAGCTTCATAAACACACACACACACACACACACACACAAATGCGCGCACACACACACACACACACACACACAACCCCAAAATGCCAATCAATCCAGTCTTTCACCACCTCAGATACAAAACTGTACACATGTTTGGCATGGTATATTTGATCTATGCTCTTAGTCTAGACCTCTCCATTAATCACAGTCCCTATATTAAGAGTTTCCAAAGTTAACCTCAGGTCAGACTGTTTTAAGTCCCTTAACATAATATAACTGGTGCCATATGTGTGAGAACACCACGGTCAGGTAGAGTTAATGACGGAGATGAGCGAAGTGCAGTTCGTTGTAAGCTAAAGCACCTAATTGTTATGGAGAGGATTGCATTACATTGAAACTTAATGAGGCAGGCGTCTTGCTGATGCTGGGAAGCTAATGCGTTTCACAGCTACTTCAGAGTATTTTTTCTCTCTGACATGCTGGAGCACATTTGCCATCACTCGGGCCTACAGGACCTTGGTGAAAGCCGAACACTGAACTTTACTCTACGGTAGGAGCCTAGTGGGTAATACGCTTGCCTATGACTACAAAGTTGCAAAGTTGACACCCCTGGATAGGGCAATAAATGCCATAAATATAGGGCTGGGTAATTAATCGAAAAGTAATCAAAATCGACATTCAGAACCTATAATCGATCAAATTTTTCCAGGTCGATTATTACGATTACTTTCCCTTTAAAAACACTACCGCGTGTGGAGTCACGTGACCCCGCTCCGTTATGTTACGTTATTCCGCCGACATGTCGAGCATGGAGAGCATAAACACTGAGACAAATGAGCAACTTGTCAGTGAACTATGAGGGCAAATAAATTAATAAACAAATAAATAAATAAAATTATCGTTCATTAATCGTAATCAAGTTAAAACTTTCAATTAATCGAGATTTAGATTTTAGGCCAAATCGCCCAGCCCTACATAAATATAAATGTAAGTTTCAAATCTTAATGTTATAAACTCACTACACACCACTGAACACCAAGCTCCACTCTTGCTGACCTGGATAGATGTGGGAGAACACACTGTGGGTATTGTCAGTACTTCCACAACATTGGCCAAGTGCATGTTTCATTTAAAAAAAAAAGAGGTTTAGAGGAGGCTCCTCAGTGGCTCTGCTGTCTAAAGACATTTCAATATTGTTGACAGACTGCCAGCTTGAATCATGATGATGCAGAGAGTTCATGAGCATAAGTGGCCCTGCTTAATTATGGAGTTTTTGATTTAAAGCGGCCCTAATATTTTGGTGGTGAAATGTATCTGTTCCAATATATTAGACCTCTGAAAAGTACAATATTGCAATAAATGTCGTCAAGAGCCAAATGTGCACTACAGTGTCAGAACAGATGAGCAGTGTGTGTTGTCAGCATGCTGTCCTCCACACAACTCCAAGCAAGAACACTACGTCCTTGGAACAAATTCCTAACTTTAAAGTCTCCAACATCTATAAAAACATTGCTCTAGGTAAATATATCACTACACTATATTACTACACAGTTTGCAGGACAAGTTACCTGCATAACTGACATGAATATAAAATTTGCCTCTAAAACTGCAGGTTCAGTTAAAATCCTAATAAAATACCAGTAACCTGACCTTGGGTCATTTCTCACTTCAACGAGTTAAGAATACCTAAACAGTAAGGAATTTAAGGGGTAAATACTAATGCTTATTATTTGGTAAGTTCTACAAAGCAGTACATATACAGTAATCCCCCAGTTTTACGCGGATCAGGACTCATGGATCCAGTCACACTCAGATTTTCCATGAGAACCAAACTCGTTTTACGCGGAAATCATTTTTTTTACACTTGGCCGGAAACCGAAACCAAAACAGAAAGAATTTATTATTATTAAATTGATAAAAGAATAAATCTGTTACAAAACTATGAAACTACTTATATAGCATTCAAACATTGCACAATGTAAAATAAAATTTGAAATATATTTTAGGCTCCACTCATGAAGAGCCTAAAAGAAAGAAAGTTGAAATATTATACAATTATATATATTCTCTTATAAAAGGATTAAAGTGCATTTTACTATTCTCAACAAAGTGAATGAACACAGTGCGTTCAGAACAAGTGCTTTAAAACTGCTGAAAGATAAACAACATTCTCTGTAGGCTTTTAACAAAATAGTGTATTAAAACAGAGGCTGGCAGCCCATATATTAAATGGAATCACTGGTAGGTCTAGCCCTGTATTCCCGTAAACTAGCAACTATATATTTAAGGTTTGCACTATAAAAATAGGCATTTTAGGCTTTTTTTTTTAAACAAAACACATCAATGCGGTTTTTCAGTATACGCGGGTCTATATAACATAACCCTGTGAATAACGGGGGATTACTGTATAGCTATGAGAATGAGGGATTGAACTGTAAGCACAAACACATGCCCTTAGGGATTAGGAGTCAAACTGAACTCACAACTTTTTCAACCAGGAGAAACATTACAAACATTACAAATTTGTGATTAAGTGACAGGGAGAAAAATGGCACACACATGTATGTAGTGCACAGCAGCATATCATCAGAGGAGTGTGTGTGTGTGTGTGTGTGTGTGTGCCCGGAGAGCGCCTCAGATCTACGAGAGATGCGTGAAATCTGGAGCTGGGGGTCGGTAATCACGCCGTGGCCTGTCTTAGGGGGTTTCATTCATCAGACTGGCATTGCTGGGGGAAGCCGAGCCTGGGCGCTGTCAGGATCTGCCAGACCACAGGTGACTGATGGAAGCTGCTTACATGCCACAACACACACCTGCACACACATGCTGATAACACACACACACAAACACACACAGTGATCCCGATGTACCGAGTTACCATTCAAAGTCATCTTCAAAGCACTAATACAAATAACTGCAACTGCACAAAACCACATTTCCAAACAGGTACGACAAACCGAAAGTGACAAATTGATTTTTAGCTCTTGTTCAAGAGGACACTAACAAAATACCGTCTCAGACCAAACATGAAAGGATATTGCACAAACACACTCACCCTAACTAGTCTGAGAGTTTGAACCATGCGCTCATAATATAAATGAGACAGAAGAATTGATTGTTTAAGTGTTAAGGCCATAGAAAGGCCTGAGAACTCTGGCTGACAGGTTTAGCATTACCTGGAAAGCCATCGTGATCAGAGACAGAGCTGAGAGAGGACCGAGGATCAGCAAGGAGGAGTTCTAGTGGGGTGGGAAACCTTCATCGCAAAGCAGAGATGGAAATTTATAGCACGATAGATCGGCGGGAGGAACTTCAGTAATGGTCCTCCTCCAACATTTTCATTTTACTAATATCATACCTCCATTTGTCTTCATAACAGAAATCACATTGTAGAATATTAAATAGCAGAAAGATTCAATGGCAAATACACTCATCATCATATAAACACATCAAGTGTTTATTAGACTGAACACGGAAAAAAACCCTTCATAAATATATAAAATTCGATCTTACCTGTACTCTTTAAAAGTGAAATCAACTAAATAGTATCCATTAGTGACAGTTTGGGATATGAATATTTCTGTAAATAATAACAGCTGAACTTATAACTTAAAAACTTCTTATTTCTCTAATAAAGGCTGTTTTATTCATTATACAGAATTGATATTTTTTAGAAGAAAAGATTAAGGGTGGAATGAGGACAAATAATTTAACGAAACAATTAGCACACTAGGGCTGGGCGATTTGGCCTAAAATCAAAATCTCGATTAATTGAACATTAACTCGATTACGATTAATGAACGATTCTTTTATTTATTTATTTATTTTTGCCCTCATAGTTCACTCACAAGTTTTGTACAGTAAATATGCTCACATATTACAAGTGAGAGATTTCTGAATGAAGGGGGCATTACTTGATTTTAAAATGACTGAAGGAAATACACACACTATCTACTATCTATATTTTTAAAGGGAAAGTAATCGAAATAATCGACCTGGAAAAATTTGACCGATTATAGGTTCTGAATGTCGATTTCGATTACTTTTCGATTAATCGGCCAGCCCCATATCACACTGTATTTAAACATTGATTATTTGCAGGAGTGTAAAATCACAAATATGACGGAATAAAAATGAACAGGTACCTGCTAACAAGCGAGCTTAAAACTCTGGTACAGGATGGATACTAATATCTATGACAATATTTCAATAAAGTCATGTAGTGACTTCCTCACATCTGTAGTTGTGATCCCACAGTTTAATGGGGAAAACGGACAAACCTCACAAAGATTGAAACAGTTAAAGCAGGGCATGAAGAAGAAGCCGATGATGCAGAGTTCCTGTACTGAGTTAGTTCATCTAACAAATCAGCTTTAACCTGTGGTTACAGTAATTTATTAGGTCAGGCTGCTGTTATCAGTGAATTAACCAAACTAAATTAACCGGAGAAGACATCACTGACAGCAAAGTGATGGCTGAATACCTGCCTGCAGACATGAATGGTGCTATTTACTCTAAAATTAGGACCCATTCCTCATCAAATCGCCTGAATCCATTTAGACATTAATGTGTGCTCAGTCAGAAATGTATAAATTCCAAGGTTGTTGGTTGTTTATGCAGAGTTATGGCATTAAAACGCAGCAACATGCCTATTTATATTTACTAGTAAACTACATCATTAATGTTATTTCTTTATCTGTAGTATTTAAATCCATCACTCTTACTGGATGTGGCTGTGAGTATTCAGTACAATGTCTTTTCATAGTATTTCTGGAGAGTTTTAATTTGACTTTATAGTATTTTTTATATTGTTCTAAACTTTGTGTCTCTGTTTGCAGTTGTAGCATATTTCCCCAAGGATCAGTACAGTTTTCTGATTCTGATTGGTTGTTTTGGACAGAAGATCCAACCCAGAAAGCTGAAAGTAGTCCATCTTTGTGTCAAATTAGCTTGAAAAACTTGACTCAATTATGTAAAAAAATAAAAAGTCAGCAGAGTGTTTGTCATACTGCTGGAAGCTGGAACTGTTTAGCTTTTTTTTATTACTGGAAAGAAAACAACAACTCATCGTTTGACACCTTTCTCAACAGACAAGGATTTATGGGAGCAATGTACTGGTGTTCTGTCCTCTCGAAGACAGACACTCCGACAGAGACCGCAGCTCTTAGACAAGCAGACTCCTCCAAACCACAGAGAGACTTCAGCTCCAGCTTGACCCTTCAGCTGGCTGCTAATACACAATCCCAATCTTCCTCTTCACACAACCACTCATCTTGCAACAATCCTCTCCCTCCTTCTGTATTTATTTACTCTCTGTTTACTCCTCTGCACGTCTCGATAGCTCACACCACTATCCGGGAAATGACCCAGCAAACGTATAAACTCGTGCTGCATTCTGTTTACTGTTGCTTTAAAACACGGCAAATAAATAGCAGTGTGTTATTTGGACGTTCTCATGCGAGCAAAGATAGGAAGGAAGTCCCAAGGATCTGCAGGGGCTCTGGGCACATGATCTCATTTGCGGCAATAGAGGACAGGGAGTCAAGGGGGGGGGAGGGGGGTGGTCCAGACGTCCATGGCGACTGTGATTCCTGTGCCCCAGCAGCTAACCGAGTTAGGGTCGTGCAATTTGTTTTGTGTGGGTCTTTGGAAAAGCTAAAAAATAAAGATGTTTGGAAGATGAAGGTCTCAGCTGGCGGTCAGGTGGGAGGTGAGGGCTCCCCCCCTCCCTCTGTCGCACACGTTCACCGGGCCCCAGCCTGTCAGCCAGCATTATTTATCAGGTCAATGATGTGTGGCACGGAGCTTGTGTCATTGGAGAAAGCGATCTGATTGATTGGAGGCAGCGTTCTACCTGACTGAAGCACGCTCCCGGCCACACGGCCTCTGGACCCGGACCTCTCACATCCACAACGGCTCCGACCTGGACGACTGCTGGCTTACACAGGTTAAGACATCAAGTGTTTGGGAAACATGCGGTCGATGTACTGCATTTAAAAAAAATGGGAAATCAAAAGAAAGGAAAGATATTTACACAATTTTCCCAGGCGAGACATGCTGAGTGTCCAAAGTTTGTGTTTTGTAGGTAAAAACAAGTGAAGCCCCGACGTTGCCAACAAAACCCAAACCCACAATTTTGCAGTTCATGGATTATTCGATTTTAAAATGTTATAAATGTTTTGTGCATTGGACATTCTACCTTTAAGTATTGTTTTGCTTTAAACTAAAAAGAAGATTAAAGCTCATAATATTTTTTTCAGCTTTATGAGGACTGAACTATTGAAAAAGTAAACGATTATTAACTTGACCACGATTAAAAAATACATTAAAAAAAGCCCTTTTACAGCGTGAGATTGACATTTTTATAAGTAGTGGCATGATGAATAGTATTGGAAACCCCTCAAGTCTATTTAAGATTACTTAATGAGTAGTTTGAGTTAAGTGTGCATGATGCTAATTAGAGTGTAAGCTTCCACTACTGAAATACTGTAACTGTATTAGGCTCGTAACTGTACTACGAAAGTAACGAAGACTTTAATACTGAAAAAGAAAGTGCAAGAGAAATATTGACTGAGGGAAGAAAATCCTATTTTCTTGGTTTTGTGTAAATTTCATTTAAATCAGCACAGATGAAGTGTTTCAGAGAAGTGTGTGTGTGTGTGTGTTTGTATGTGTGCAACAAAAAATAGATCTAAGGAAAGCTGATAATTGTATGTCTGCAAGTTTTGTGGCAGAAACTTCTGTTAGTGCATCTGTGTGTATACGTGCAATTAGACATTAAGCCTAGATTGGTACTGAACAATGGACGAGTGTGTGGGTAAACAGGCCTTTTCCCTCCTCTCTCCAGGGACGCGTCTGTGATACAGACTTTATCAGTGTTTTCATATGAAAACTACCGTAACTCTCGGCTCGCTATTCTTAACGGAGCCTGCCGCCTTTCAAAAAGAGCCAACACAGCTGAAGTGGAAAAACAAGCTGTGGACCTAATTAAAGGCCTAATTTGGAAAAACATATTGCATATAATCACTCACAAACGCTTCCTGCGCCGCACAGAAAGTTCAATTACAGGTTTTAGCGGGAGGGGAGTGTGCTAGAGCTGAAGTTGGAGCTGGGCCGTGGAGTCTGATGTGGCGGTGCATGGCGGAGCCTCTGCCATGTAATGACAGCTCTTTAGAAGAGAAGGCAGCACAGGCTGGGCTACAGCACCAACCAGGCCTGCGAACCAGTCCAGAGGTCATGTCTACTCCAGCGGCAAATGGAGGGTAGAAGGGGATTTTACTTTGGGTCGCTCAAAATCCATCACAATCCCATTTGATAATGAGGCTATGCCGCCTAACGTGTCTTTAATCTGAGTGCGTTGGGTTATTGCGCAGGGTGTATGAGCGCTTCTGCCTCTCCATGACCACAATTATATTTCCTCTTCAACCCCACAGGTCTAAAACCCTCTTAAGTAGGAGTAATCTTATTTGGCCAGGGAAAGTGGACTCCAGCTATGGTCAATGGATGAGCAGGGAGGTGGACAGTGAGGTCCAGGCACTGAGGAGCAACCAATATGAAAACTAGGGCCTAATCCAGGCATCCACGTGGGAACACAGTCATCCTCTCATTCCACCTCTCAAAGCTGCTTATCCATCCATGTCTTTAGCTCTGATAAAGACTCGCTCAGTATGGCTGGGCGATGTGGCAAAAATATGGCATTTTCCACAATGTACAAGGTTTAGTGGTCTCACATTCCTGACCGACGTAAACAATAGCGCAATGTCAAAAAAAAGTGTAAGAAAAACTGAGTAATCTAATGTTGGCAAAAAGAAACTATAAAACATAGTTGGAGTTGTTGTTAAGAAGTTCTTGTGTTCTTATGTATGATCCATACGCTTGCTGATTGTGCTAGACGTACTCAGAAAGCCCTACAGAATGAAATGACCACAATATACCTCTCCTCCCCTGAAACAAGCCATGTTTTTCAGCTGTAGGGCCCAGGTCAAGGCCAATCAAATCCTTTCTCTGAATGCCCTCGTCTCCAGTGAGACAAGTTTAACGCTATAATCTTTAGTTTCTGTGCTTAACCTAATTTGGAGGTGTTATTTTAAGGAGCCCACACTTAAGTGATTAAAACTACAACAAGCAAAGAGTGTGTGAAGGAACATTTGAGCCAAGAACACACTGAGCACTGAGTTTACGACTTAGCTAACACAAACTCAACATTCTGTGTCTTGTGTGTGTGTGTGTGTGTGGAGTACTAACGTCTTCTCTGGTAGAATCTTCATTTTCTAGCTGCTCTTGATTTTTAGTCTGGATTTCTGAGTATGCAGGGCACGTTTTCTTATGGACTACAAAGACCTTGGGTAACAGCATCTTGGGTAACAGCATCCACCAAATGCAGTTAAACGTAAATGTAAGAACGCTTAGGAACCAAGAACCTTTCAGGGACCCCATGCACAAATGTGCCAGTTACCTACAGAAAAAAAAACACTGCTACTTTTATATGAGCTCACAAACCGGCAAATACGGTCTATGGGCCACCACCTTTTGAAAGAATGCGACAAATTAAACCCATATCTGCACATAAAAGCAATATTCACAGCAAAACAACAGACACATTTACATCACAGACTTCTTTTCATAGTGCGGTCAGAGAGAGTGACATAAGATTTGAAATAGAATAACAGTGCACATAGCAGAGCCCATTACATAATTAAGAAAAAGGCATGACTCCATTTGGCATGCTAAACTAATATTCCGTCAACAATAGACACTGTTGGACAAGGTCCCTCCGGTGGAACAAAGGGTCAAAGACTACAGGCTGAATCAATGCTAAAGAACTTAGACCTTAAACCAAAACTGAATGGAGTCAATTTTAAAGGCACCCAGTCTATACAGGCAAGTGCAAGTACAAAAAAGCTACTGGACATTTAGCAGCCAAAAGCAGGCAGGAGGAAAAGAGGAAGAGGAGGGTGCTTCACGGAGAACAACACGCCGAGCGGTAATGTGCGCAGTGACATCTGGGACTGTAATCAGGCGGCTTCTTTCAAATGCTGCCAAAGCAAACAAGGCAATAACAAATCCACTTTACAGCTCATCGATCTGCCCCAGCCCCAGCCAAGCTAAACACCAGAGGACAGGAGCCTGCCTTTTAAATCTGGACCCCAAGGTCACTTTCTCGGTGACCCCCAAAGTCCACATACCCCCCTCGGCTCACTGTCATAGCATCCCACCTACCGCAACATACACACACAGTGACACGTACTGTACATGAACCCACCCAGACACAATTACTGTAAGCGAACACGCCCTGTCTAACAAACACCTGCAAATTTATGACACAATATTTCAGCAAATAATAGGAAAAACAAGAGTCTGAAATTCTCCCTTTGCCATAAAATTGAGCCAAACACTCACACAAACCCATCTGTTACGCCTTATCTACAGGCATTTATATGTAAAAACAAAATTGGATAATAATGCAAGCATAACGCAGAAGTAGATTAATGAAATTACCAAAATGATGGTAACGCCCTGTATCCCGTCTGCATGAATTTATCGGCGCTTGCAGCAAACGTTTGCCTTTTTTTTTTTGCTTCAGATGTAAAAAAGAGATAAATAAACAAATATTGCTTTTGGACGTATTGGATATTTTCAAAGGCATAACACATATTCCTCCAGGTTAGAACACTTCCAGATGGCGGGGAATACAATAAGCGCATCGCAGGGTTGAGGCGTCATTGATTTCCTCTGGGCGACAGTTTGGTGCTGCAGTGATTCTGTGGCATTGGTGGACTACGCGCCACAGTTGAGCGTGTGCACCATGAGATGGGGTGGAAAATGAAGAAGATTGGCTAATATGATTAGAGTGCTGCCTGACCAGCAGTACTGAGGCTGTGCTGTGGGCCTGGCTGAGACGGCAGTGGTTCAAACGTCGAGAGCACGCGGCGAAAAGCACTCCGTTGCCACAACACGTGCAGAGCTCAGCGTCCATCCAGCCAGGACACAGCCTCCATTGAGAGCGTAAATGAAGTATACGTCCTTAGAGACTGCACCGTAGCTCACAACAAAAGAAAAACCTCCACAACACACATGCCGAGGTCCACAGGCGCCAGCACTCTGGCAGGAGGAGAACAGATCGCGGCTCCACTCCTGTTACATCTTATGCTATCATTCCCTCTCAAAAAAAGTTAATTAACATAAAGTTCAAACAGTTAAGACAAAGATCCTGCAAAGCTAAGCTAATAGAAACAATTCGTATGCTATAAGAACAAATAAAACAGTAATTAACTGTAAATTAGTGAAGAAAGTAACGTCATTAGCAATAATAAAAAAATCAAAGAAAATAAAAAGCATAAGCCAAATAGAATAAGAATTACAGGATAGTAAAAAAAATTATTAAAATAATATAACAATTAAATAACAATAGAGAAATAAAGGAATAAAGGAAATAAAGGAATAACAAAGGTTACAATAACATCAGAAATAGCATTAATAGTATTGACTAACGTAACTCAATAAAAGCAGATACAAAGGTGAAAGAGTTACAAAGTAAAGCCCTGTAAGAAGAGTCTTGAGCATTAAGATTCGGGCCTTGCTCTGGACGGCGTGTGGTGCAGAATGATATCAGTCCTGTGCTGGTCAGTTTAAGACAACAGTAAAAGCGGTATGATGGAAGTGAGGCCGCCGCCACTGCTGATTGGTGACCTCAGCAGGTTTGAGCTGTGGCCAGTAAAAAAAAAATGCTGGCCTGTTGGAGGGTAGAAAGTGTGTATCAGCAGTGAAACAGCACACCTCGCCCAGGCCGTGTATGGGGAGCGTCGCCATGGTTATGGTCAGCTGTCCCGCCAGCGGACCCCGTCTGCACGGCGCTGGAACCGCAGCAATGACTCACGCGCATGTGGAAAGCCAACCCAATAGTGCTCTTCACACTCACACACCCACCCACAACACACATTTACACACACATGCCCCGAGGCCGAGGGGAGGAAGAGTGTCAGAATTAGATCTGATCCACCGCAAAGGCAGCCCATGCCAGCGAGGCTTCTCCGGATCAAAGCAGTGGTTGGGTTTCTCCTGCCCAGGCTGGGAGAGGCAGCAGGGGCTCGGCGTGTGCGTGCGTGTGTGGAAGAGAGCGAGGCTGCTCTTCATCAGCGCGTCTGAGGCACAGTGACAGTATCTGGGCGTGAAAGAGCTCGTATGTCATGTCTGTCACATATGTCTTCCCATGTTTACAAGGAATATCAAATTAGCCGTTCTGAGAGGAAGATACTTTACTGGGAGGCAATTGACAATTTCCTTGTGGTGTTCTCAGCTATTCTGAAAGTTTACAACCATAGCACATTATTCTTCTGTGCTGTTATGCGTTTCTAATGGCATTGACATAACACACACACACATACGCATAAACACACACACACATAACTTAATATACACTACATGCCATAAGCTTGGGTCCATCCTTAGATTTAAAAATTTGAATCTAAAATCTGCTGTTTCAGTTTTATTGCAAGAAAACGTAAGTAAAAAGTAAAAGTAACTTTTTCATTTTCTGTTAGAACACATTAGTAAGCCACAAACTATTGGTTTGTTCTTTAGTGACTGACATTCACTTTCTGCTGTATCATGAAACCTCACACAGTTTTTTCTGGCTTACGTAGCACTGGAGAAAAATCTAATTCTTAAACAGGATAATGATCCCAGACATTCTTCAAAATTGTACCAAAATAATATCTAGTCAAAACAAAAGCAAAACGTTCTGAGAATGGTGGCCTCCCCAGATTTTAAATGATTCTCCCACTGAGCTGCAGGGGCGAGCGGAACCGATAAGGTTCGAATTGAGGTTACGGCAGATGAGACCTAGAAGACTGAAAAGGTGCTGGGAGGGTTTGGGCACAAGATATTTATAAAAATTGCTGGCAAGGATGCAGTGAATCTGTGCTACTGTGATAAAGGCAAGAGGTGGTCATTTTGATGAAACCCCTACAGAAACATCCATTAAATTGCACATACTGTATATATTGTTATACTTCAAAACTAGTGAATAAGATTTATTTTTAGTACTGCTAATTATATATCTTTTTTTATTGGTAACAGAATTTGAAAGAGGAGCGTAAGAGTAACATAAGTGCAGTAAAAAAAAAAAATCAATGTCAAGCCTTACTTATGTAAACACTAAAGAATCCTTATTCTTGTTACACCACATTAAAAATATGATCATGTCACAAATTAATATTAAGTAAAAAGAAAGAAAAGACCCTGTTATAATGATACATAGCAGCCAAATGTATTTTGTCATTGACTGGTACAGTATAAAATAATTTTTGCTAATATTTTTATTCCTAAAAGCCTGCAACATATTTGTGACCTTTTCAATAACAGAGAAGATTTTATGTAAAACTTTTGTTTTTAATTTTTTTATTTAACTTTTGTTTTTTTTTTAATTCTGTGAGTTTGGATCAGTCTGGTGGCGGACGCTGGACTTGCGTTTATGTGAAATTAACTTGATAAGAGGGAAAAAAGAAAACTCAGTAAAGCTATGAGCAAAAGTGCTGCGCACGCACTTACTGCATGTGCTGCGCGTGTGCATGCGTGTGTGACCTATGAAAGATCTGGAAGCCCCAGAGTCTCCTCGGGCTTCGTGATGGACACTGAGCTCACGTCTGAAACGGCAAGCTGCTTCCAAACCACAACCACATCATCTGAGAGCGGAAGAGAGGGAGGGAGAGAAAGCAAGAGAGGCGCTGGAGCTGCCATGATGCTCTCATTAGATCAGGCTGATATCATCCCTACCACTACAAACAGCCCAGCAGAACAGAGCACAGGGAGGAGAGAGGAGGAGAGGAGGATGAGGGAGGAATCCTCTGCAAATGCGTCCAGTCCACCGCAATATCTGGGTGGAACATCATTATATTTACATTTAATCCTTCAGAAGATGCTTTTAACCTTACAAAACACAACCAAATATTTAGGAAGAAGCAGGAGGAAACAAAAGCAGTTGGTAATTAAAGTTACAAACAACATAAATGTATTCAAAAGTACAGCATGGTGCTTGTGGACCAATGATGTGCCTTATATGAATGTTATATATAAACTGAAGCAATTTTAACCATATATTCTGACAATATCAGGATTTTTGCATCATTTATCAAGATCCCTAATAAGAAAGTCTAAACTAAAACACAAGAGCCCACTCAGAGCTTGAGCTAATTCTATAAATTCAGACATGGATCCTCAGGATTTAGCTGCTCTCTGTCTGCCTGCTTTGTCTGTCATCGAGTGACATGGGCAATTATTACACAACTATTATGAGCAAAAAGGCCAAACTAAACAAAGCTCCATCCACACCGTCCGGTTCTGGGTGAGGTAAATAAAACGTATAAACACTGAGGCAACGTGAAGACGAGTCAGGCTGAGTGATCAGGAGCTAAACAGTGAAAATGTCATTTCCTCTTTGAAAACCATTTAAGTCAGGTGAAGGAAAAAGTGAGAGAGAACAAGAGTCAGAGAGAGGGAGAGGGGAAGAGAGAGGGAGAGAGAGGGAGAAAGAGCAAGGGGGAGAGGGAGAGAGAGCGAGTGAGAAAGATGAAGAGAGAAAAAAAGAGAGAATAAAGAGAGAGAAAGAAAGATGAAAGATAGAGATAATTAGGGAGAGGGAGCAACAAAGAGTGAGTAAGAGCAAGAGAGAGACAGATGAGAGAGAGAGAGAGAAGGAGGGAGAGAGTAAAAAAAAGGAGCAAGAGAGAGAGAGTGAGTGAGTAAGAGAGAGAGAGAGAGAGAGGGAGAGAAAAAGAGAGAGAGAGGGAGAGAAAAAGAGAGAGAGAGAGAGGGAGAGACAGAGAGGGCGAGAGGGAGAGATGAGAGTAGTGAGGATGAGGTAACTGAAGCCAGATGGGTCGGTAAGAGAAGGCCAGGCAGGTTCTATGTGAGAAAGAGCAGGCGTCCCGCTCTGTCGCCGCTGTTTGGGGGAGGGTGGGCCGGCTGGCCCTGAGATTCCGCGGGCTGCCTCTCCTCGCAGCACACACATCAAAGCCCCCAGGCCCAGCCCCACAGCCAGCACTGCGGCCCACGATGGAAAAACAACAACAACAACACGCAGGCCAGAGAAAATGGCTGTCAGATTCGGGTCGGGCCTCCTCCAGCCCTCTCCCCTGTCATTTTCTGTATTAGCTGTGGTCTGGGTGCTGAGATCTCCCATTATGTGGGCAGAGACGCACTGCTGCCCGGACTTATGAGTGTGTGTATGTGTGTGTGTGTGTGTATACTTGTGTGAGCATCATCAGGCAGTGAGTTGGAGCCCAGCTAGTAGTGCTGTGGTCTAAGATCTACCAGCTATGGCACTGTTACGACTTAGGCCTGTATACATCACACAGACACACACACACACATACACCACACAAACACACAGAAACTCACAAAAACACACATGTTCACACACACACACACACACACACACACACACACACACACACCCAGATACACACACACATACACACACACATACACGCACACACAGA
>JBBPDH010000001.1:19555389-19574394 GCA_037974565.1 Clupeocharax schoutedeni
TCTCGCAGTTCAGCTCTGTCCTTTGTACCATTTCATGCTATTCACTGGACCTGAACTGTTTGAAATTCAATTAAATAAAGCTTGAAATATTGGGGTGTTCTAAAACTTTTGACCGGTAGTGTATACTGCATCCTTTACTCAGAATGTCTTGATCTTTATTTTTATCAGTATGTTTGGAATAAATGGGCACTAGCATTATATTGTCCAGATTTTGGCACTGGGTCTTCCACTAAAACAAACAAATAAACAAAAATAAACTACAAAAATGTCACCTTTAAAGGTGTGCAGTCCATATTATTTACCAAGCCCATAGCCAATATTTAATATATTGAAATGTTGGTGTTGCAGACATCACATGGCTGTTGGAACTGTTTCCAATTTCCTTTAAATTTCAAATAATTCCACGCTGCTGACAGATAAACCGCTCCTGTCTCATTGCCACAAGCACCAAACATCTGTTTATGTCTGTTCTGTGACAGTGATGTGAAGAGTGCGGTAGGGGACAACAGCTGCAACAAAGGATCTGAATTAGGCTTAATCTTCTGATGTATTAAAATCACCCCGACTGGCTCTGATCCTTCAGATCCAACTAGGATAACGCCGACCGAATGATGTTGAGCAACACTAGTCCTTCATAACTTAATTTTTAATCTCATAAATAATTTCTGCTTACAGCCATTAAAACAGGAAACACCACGCGATGCACTTTCCGGGTGTTGCAAGGCTATCACTGGCATTTTGTGTCTGAGAACCACCACACCTTTGCACAGACGGCAGTACATTAACACGGAATGCCTGCCCATTGGGTGTGCTCTAACGAGGGCTGGAGCCATCCGTCTCCATTAGGCCCATGAGTCCGAGCTCCAGCAGCCATTAGCTCCTCGGGCCTGTCTAAACACGCAAGCGCTGACTGGCCTCACACCCATCGATCCTTCACACACCTTCTTACTGGAAGATCAGCAGTGGCCCCTGGCCACCCTGGGTCAATAGCACTTATGCCAGGAGCCTCAGAGAGGAGTCTACACACTTGTGGGCGAACACTCACTTTATTTGGGAACGTTTGGGTGCATTAGTGCCAGCACTTGTTTGAATTAACAGCCAGGAGCTCCTGCAGAAGCTCCTTTCTCTATGGCAGGGGTGAGTGTTGTTATGAGACACCAGGAGAGTGGTCTAAATCAGGGTTTGGCTACTTTGAGCACCATTACAGAGCATTTCATCTCTGGATGGACTGTATCCATCAAGCGTTCTGAACGTTGCTTACTAGCACTAAACTGTTATCCAGTCATTTTTCGACGGAGGTCCGTGCGTGTGTACCTGTAAACAATTTTGTATGACTAACATAAGATAGCGTGATCAGAAGAGGACAACAAAAGGAGAGTAAACATTGTTCTAACCCTCAGGTGGCCTTTGCTCGCATCTGGCCGTCTGAGCAGACGATGGGAGAGATCTCCAACAGGTTGCCCCTGCTGCGTTTTAATTGCTTCTGCGAAGAATTGCCGTGTGATTCAGCTTTTAAAATGAAATTTGCGACATAATAAAAGTCGGCGAGCGGGCTGGAGAGTTCAGACAGAGTTCAGCGCTCAGCTCCACTTCCACGAAAGCCCTCTCATCCTCTCTGCCTCCACAGCTGAGGGGCCAAAAGAAAACGGATAGCAAAGAAGAGTTACTGTGTGAAAATCGCCTACTTGGTTGTACTTTCTGGTTCTCAGGGCAGCGCCGGATTTTTTGGGAGCAGAGAGAAGACAGGGCTAGAGTTCAGCAAGGGACCCTAATTTTAACCTGCCTGCTGTGCACGAGGCCTGCCAGTTTGGTGGGAAGTCGTGGAGGAGGCCTGACCCCCGCAACAGGAAGAGACCCGGCCGACTCCGAGTGTCCCTCTGTCAAAATGTCCCGGGGGACCGCAGCCTGGCAGAACACTGAGTTTCACTTTCCCAGCATCCTTCCACACGCCAGCCTCTGGCCCGTACCACAGAATCAGAGGTTCCCAGGCCCGTGCCCTACTTCCCAGCTCACTTTTCTCCAGCAACCCAGAGTCCAGCCTGTTGCAGCCCGGACTGCCCCTAGTACCTTTTCAGTTTTTCGTGGACCTTCCCTCCTCTTTCTTGGACTTTAAGTCATAAATCATGCGTCATGCACCAGTGCTCACTTGCTAAAGGACGTGTAGTACAGGTTTAAAAATAAAACCTGCAAACATGGAGCTGGGACAGACTGCTGCTGTAATTTAACTGCATGTAAAAACAAGCAAGCTCCACTCTCTATAATAATATACCACTTTTCTAGTATTTTACATTAGTCCATGCTACCTGGTATTTAGTTTCAAGAGATTGCAATATATGCCTATCTAACATCACCTGAAGGTTTTTATCTTACATGGTCCATGTAAGATAAAGAAGATTGTCATAGGGTTGTAATGGAGAATTAAAATGAATCTTAGGATGTGCCACCCGTCTTGAATCAAATCATGGGTTTAAGGGGCTAGAACCATGTGCTAAGAATGGGAAAGCCCAAGGTCTAAACCAAGACCAAAATCTTTAAGATGAACAGCATCACAGGATCCTGAGCAGAGCAGAAGAATCATCCTTGGGCTTTGTGATGTGGTCAGACCACTCTGCTGTCCCTGAGTTATGACAGGCTGTGCACGGTACTCAGTGTCCACAGTGAGAAATGGAGTGCCCCTCCATCCCCCCGTCACCCTTCAGCAGCAGCAGTGTTTCTGTATGCCTCCAGCATCACCCCTTGGAGCAAATCACTTTAATGAGGGTCCTTCCTGTCCGCCTTCAGCTGTTTTCAGGTGCATGCCGATGAGCAGGGTGTCCCCCCATGGGCTGGCCAGCAGTGAGTGGGCTGAGAATGGGGGACAGTGTTGATTGCTGTGTCAGAGGGTGTTCGTGTGAGGAGAGCAGAGGAGATGCCGTCTCGTCTTCTAACAGAGGTGTCACAAGCACTTTCTCTTCTTTAATAATGGCTGCATTCATGGCAGAGGCAGCTCGACATGTACACACACACACACACACACACACACACACGGCCGCACGTACGCATGCACACACGCACAGGGGTTGGGGGTATAGAGCACTGAGAATGTGTGTGAGAAGTGGGAGTGTGTGACAGTTCAGACAGTGCGGGCCATTGTAGTGAGTGGGCCTGCGCTGGGGGAGACGATGCATGGGATGAAAAAGGTCACGCTGAGCTCCACGCTTTTTTTAATCAAAAGAGGCGGCAGGACTGACACACTCTGGCAACCGCGTGTGTGTTTATGTGAGTGTGTGTGGGCGTGTCACTCTGGACTCTCCATCACATGTCTCCTAAGTGATGGTTTATGAAGGCCTGCCACACATGCACACATGTAGCACCATCAGGTGGAGGCACTAGGAGTGCGCTGGGTGTGTTCTGGAGGTATTTGTGAGCGGGGAAGAGTGATTGCATTAAGGGCTTGTTTAAAAAGGTGTTAGATCTGGTTTGACGTTGTCCTCTTGTCGAGTGTAAACACAGCTATGCGTGACACAGTGCAAGGCAGCATATGGCTGTGGGTACAGCTCATCAACACAGAAGGGTTGGTTGGTGAACCATTCTCACATATGAGTCAGTGTGCAACGGCTTTCTCTCTATCTGTCTCTCATATTAGTGCTCGAGCTTGGGA
Organism: Clupeocharax schoutedeni; assembly: GCA_037974565.1. NCBI lineage: Eukaryota > Metazoa > Chordata > Actinopteri > Characiformes > Alestidae > Clupeocharax > Clupeocharax schoutedeni. Next base: position 19,559,030 of record JBBPDH010000001.1, read on the forward strand.
GCAGCTGTCGAGGTTTCTCTTAAGTGCAGTGTCTGTCCATAGCCCTGCAGTTCAAGTGCTGAGGGGCTTCAAAGCAGCATTGTGTCCATAATAGCAGCTGCGAAGGAACCATATGGAGAATCAGCAGACAACCAAAACCTAAAACACATGGGTGAGGTTACATTTAGGGACAGCAGATAAGTCTGCAGTGAGGCTTCGCAGGCCGTATCGGTTTGGCTGTAGAAATCCTGCATGTCCACTGTCCAGAAGAGATGTTCACAAGCCATTTTTACCAAGGCCAAGTTAAGTCTCACGTCTTTGTGCTGGAGTCCAAGTCAAGTCTCAAGTCTTTGAATGGCAACGTTTACAAACAGCAACTTCTGCCTCGTTGGAAAGAGTGCGGGATATAAACAAACAATTCCATGAAATGAACATTGTTTACGAGTTCTGACTCACGAGTCACAGCACCCGAGTCAAGTCTCGAGTCATTGAGGGTGAGTCTAAAGTCAAGTCACAAGTCTTTGTTTGTGCGACTTTAGTCCGAGTCTCGGACTCGAGTCCCCATCTCTGCGGGCCAGAGCCTTTAAGCTGTAATGTCTTAGTTGTGATCACTGGAATTATGCACTCAGGTCTATCAAGAAACCAAATACACAAATACACTGTTTTCCAATCAAGGGCAGATAACTGGTCTGACAGTTACACACTGTAACTGATTTCTATTATCATATCACTAAAAATCATTGCGATTTTGTGGTACAATGAACTCAAGAAGGCCTCTGAGACGAAGCACAGGGGGTCTTTTTGTCATCTCTTGATGCAGAGGTGGTTACAGCAGCAGAGGTTGTGTGAAAGGACCAGAGGAGGGAAGCTGTGGCTGGGTGTGATTTATTGGGGGTGCCACTCAGCTCTCACAGTGAGCAACAGAGAGTCCTGACCCCTGCAGGACAAGGCTAAATGTGGCAGAGAGAGAAGTTTGGTTCCCATGCTGTCATATTTACCCAGTGCTATTTTGGAAATGCTCTGTGCTCCCTGGGTCCAGTGCTACTCTCATCCTCTCCTCCCCTCTGGAGCCCCGGGTTATGTGAAAAGCCAGGGAGGAGAGAGCAGTGCCAAACTGACCACCCCAGCCCCCTGAGCATCCCTAAGCACTGGAGTGATCCCCAAGGGCCGTGTGGCCAGTGAGAGTACAGGGGTGGAGGTGGGGGAGTTGCTGGAAGTGAGATGGGGGGCTGAACAGGGGCCAAGGCTTGCACTTCTGCTTCCTGACCTGGCAGTCATTCACAGGGACCCTGCTAAGTGCTATTTCCTATATACACTGGCTTTTCATAACAGTCTTACCACATTGCCTTCCTCTGCAAAACAGGCCCGACGTGACGCATCCCTCCACTCCCTCCCTCCATCAACACGCCATCTCAATCTCTCCGTCTTTTCTCTGGCTCAAATTTCTTCATGAGGATTCATTACACTAAAACTACTCCTAACCTTCCTTTCTCTCTTTTTTTCTGTCAGCTGAAGACGCTTTTGTCTCTTAGACACCCTCATCGTCATCCTCTCTTGTTTTTTCTGTCATTTGTGGGGAAGGAGCATTTGGAACCCATCAGTAACCAAAACCCTAAACAAAGTTTTATTATTGTAAAGTAATCTTGGCCTTAAACATGCAAATGAAAGAAGCAAATTTTACTGTTACCAGGCACTTAAAACGGAATTCTTTTTTGGGGGGGTCTGCTCCCACACTAAAGCACATAACATGGACATAGATATCCACTTTTGGGCTCAAAGCAAGCTGTTTCTTTAAGCTGTCAGTGTGTGTGTGTATGTGTGTGTGTGTGTGTGTTTGTGCTGGAAACTGTGCTGTGATATCTTGATGAGTTGCATGTTGCTGCCTGATCAAAGCACTCTACAATCTTGCTTGCTAATAGCACAATTATCTTCAGAGTGGCTCTAAAGCCAAGGCTCCTTTATGAGGCAGTATCTAATGGCAGTCACTATCAGTGGACGGCTCTTGTGTTCTGCTGTACTGGTACAGACCTGGCTTTTAAAGCAGCCCAGGCTTGCGAGCCTTTAAAGGACGTCTCTGTTTTACCGAGGCAGCTAGGTTAAACCCCTCTAAATAAATCTAAGCAAATGCAGCTGGTTAGGTGGTCTAAGTGTTCGCTAGCAGAGGCGCAGAGGGGGAAAAAGAGGGTGGGAAACGGGACATAGGGAGTAAGAAATTAGAAGACAGGTGGAGACATAGGGGCCGCTCCTGAAGTGCCAGCAGGCCCAGTGTAAGGGGGTCACTTTATGGGGGACAATTTCCCTCAAACCAGTCATTATGTACCACCAATTGTTCATCTATGTGTTGCAGGGACAACGTACAATCAAATTAAATGTCTTGTATGCTGCAGAAAAAGCAAAGAATCAAATAACAGTATAAATAATACAGGGACCATATCCACACTGTACTGTAGTGTCTGTAGTGGAAACATACAATGGAGGACAGGTTTCCTAAACAGGTAGAATCCTCCTGAATCAACCCACCAGCCCATGTTTTCGAATGCGCTAAGGTGCTAGACCTGAGAGCCAGGTATTTCACAATAAAAGCTGTGTTTTACAGCTCAGCACTGGTCTGTTCCAGATGCTGTAAAACGGGATTACCCTTACAACCACATCCCGGACCCACAGTCCTATCAGTGGGATTTTTTCCCGTCCAAGAGATGGAGGTCAGAGACAAAACAAAATATATTTCCAAGCACATGGACGCCTTCCAAACGCCACGGAAGGGCATGTAAGTGTGAATGCAGACAGAAGAGTGATGCTGAAGAGCCAGGCAGACTTCCCCCTCTTCACAGCCTCAAGGACACAAGGAGCCATCTGAAGTAACACACGCCAGAGAAGCCATCAGCATCCAGAACTGCTGCCCTGTCAAAACATACTCAGCCTTCATGTGTGGCCTCTTGAATGGACAGGACTCCGCTGTCGTGTTAAGATCAGGGAACAGACTGAACCAGAACCAGATGACCAGTGGCGCACAGCTTCAGCATCGTTGTACTCATTAGCGCAGTCCCTTCTAATCCATCAGGACCAGGAGCTCAACGGCACTCTACCTGAGTAAGCAGATACAGGATGTGAATTTTAATTTGAGAGGAAGCAGGAGACAGAGGCTGTGAATCCGCATCCAATTATTTCGAGGTCCGAAAGCTTAAATCTGGCAGCCTTGGTGGAGCCAGTAACCCCCCCGCCCCCATACACACACACACACACACACACACACACAAACGGCCCACTACACTGTGACCTCAGGATTTGTCACACTAATTGAGTCCTTCTGCGGGAGATTAAATAGGTGAGCCTTAATTGTGTGGCAAAGTAACAGCCAGCTGGCCTTTGGTTGGGAGAAAAGTGAATGGGCTTGATTTATGGCTGAATACTCTCCTTAGTATTTCTAATAACTTTATAATAGGCCTTTGGGGCAAACAATGACACTTCTTAATCTCCCCTTTCCTACTTTTTTTCATGTGAGCTTCTTGTTCTGTCCTACATTTAAAAAAAAAACATTTCCATGCAAGGCTACGAATGCTCCTCTATCCTGACAAACTGCTAAATAAAAAAATGTAAAAAAAAACTGTATAGTAATATCCAGCTCTTTATTCGTCAACAAAATGTTTTTAACTATACTGTTGGGTTTCTATGGGGTCCAGCTGTGCCTGGCATCTTTTCCTACTTTAATCAACGTCTGTCACATTTATCCAGGAAACATACATAATGGAGCAGGTATGAAAACATACAGATCTTCAAACGAAGCCAAATTGTCCTCAGATCAAGAGAAACAGCCTGTAAAATTCAAATAAAGGTTTTCCCACACAGGCCTCCCCTCCAAGAGTAATGTTTGAGAAAATGTGAGCTGCAATTAAGATAGACACACTCTGTGTGTTACCAACCAACCAGCTAATCATAGACATTGAGTAACGAAGAGCAACAGAGTCAAACAACGCCACAACACTTAAATCTCTACCATTCATTATTACTGGTTTGAATTCGAGTCACATAAGCAGCAGAATTATCTATTTATAATCTGGTACTGATCGAACAAAGCCGTCTCGTGTTCCTGGCCACGCTAAAGACTGAACATGTTCAGCTTGTGCTACAGCCTACATGTAGCAAATCTGAGCGAAAACTGTTAACTAAGGAGTGCTTGATGCTAACCTGAAACTGAGAAGACATTTGGATATTTTAAAAAGTTTAAAAAGCAAAGAGAGTGTGTTCTGTCGAATGCCAAACGGCAGACGATTGAGAACATAAAAGCGGCAAATGCTCTGGACGGATATGAAAGGGTGAGAGCAGACAGAGGGAGAGAAAAATGTGCCCTCTGTACGTCTTCCTGCGTCCCCGAGCCGTGGTAATGTTTTGCACAGACCGGCTTTCGAAGGTCATCCGATAGCTGCTTTGCCCAGCTGTTTTAATATTTAGTTTCTGCATCTCCTTCTCCCCCACCACCATCCTAATCTGTCACACTCCTACAGATTACCACTAGGGGCTAAAGATTACACAAAAAGACCAAAAAAAATTAAATAAAGAGGAATCTGCCAAGCTCTTAATCCTGAGCTGGGAGAGGAGGAAAGAGCAGAGTGCCATCTCTGTACACCAAACACACAGCAGGCCGGAATGCCTGCAGCTACACGTGTCACTCAGCGTGGCAAAAGCTCAGGAGGGGACTGATTACAGAGATTACAGCTGGCTTCTAGGGGGTGTGCGTTGCAGTGCCAGGGGGCCTGCAGTTCTGGGTCCTGAGAAGCCTGAAGGAGGAGCTCGGGGAGGGCTGGTCAAGGCGCGAGCCGCTCGGGGTAAAGTTACTGTTCACAGTGGCTCGCCCAGCAGGTCACTGCACTGCTCTCACTCCCCTGTTTTGATGCCGGAGATGGGGACTCGAGTCTGAGACTCAGACTTGAGTCGCACTTAAGTCGCTCAAACAAAAACTTGTGACTTGACTTTAGACTTCCCTCAACAACTCAAGACTTGACTCAGACGCGGGTGCTGTGACTTGTGAGTTGTAACTCATAAACCATGTTCATTTCATGGAATTATTCATTTATATCTCACACTCTTTCCAACGACTCGAAAACCGCGCACCTCGCCCCGGTGTCCCATTCATTTTTGTCCGAGGTGAGCGGTTTTCAGCTAATAACGGTTTTCGAGGGGTTGTGGGAAAGGGGTCACTGAGCCTCATCTAACTGTGGAGTTTCACATTTAGAGTGAGAGATATATTTTTGATATTTAACATTTAGATTTAAGAGCATTTAAGGCAAATCCTCCATGTTGGTGAGGGCATATCACAGCACGCAGCCCTGCCCCCTGCTAAGTAACAGCCAACTGTAATCTCGGGGTGTGGCCAATTAACATCTCTTCTAAACATTTGAGCTCAACATTTACAGATCAAAAATCCCACATTTAGAGTCGCTTGTAAACAAAGACTAGAGACTTGACTTGGACTCGGTAAAAAATGACTCGTGAACATCTCTGCTTGATGTCCACGTTTGAAAAGGCAGCATCTTCTGAGCCACAGCTGTCAAGAGCCATGACCATCACATCGCTATCAGCTTGTATGACATCGCATTTTAAAACCACGGGCATTAAGACAGAGCTGCCCAGATGTCCTTACGTACCTCGCTTTGTGCACAGACATACCAGAAAAAGGCCTTCCCAAACCAAAGCCCCAAAGTTGGAAGGATTTCATTGTCTGCAATGTCTCTGTATGCTATTGCATTAGCATTTCACTGGAACTGAAGCCCAAACCCGACTTTATACTATAGTTTAAACTGTTCTTGCCACTGTTTGTCTACACAGTCATAGCATTCCTCCAGGATCATAATTTTTTTTTTTCTGATTCTGATTCAAACCCTGAAAACAGTCCAATCCTTCCAGACCAAACTTTACTGTGGGTATAATGATTATAGTACGTTCTTCTGGCATCTGCTATACCCCATCAGACTGAAGTGTGATTCATCACTCCAGAGAACAATTTCCACCCCTGAGTCCAGTGGCAGTGTGCTTTACACCAATCCTTCCTACTGTGTAAAGTGATTCCAGCTACTGGACCATGGAAAACCATTAACTGAAACTCCTCAAGGATGGTTCTTGTGCTGTTGTCGCTTTTAAAGGCAGTTTAGTGAGTGAAACAAAAGTTTTAGTTCATGTGATCTTCCTTCTTGGCCCAGTTGATTTTGCATTTAGCACTTGCAGCTGACTGGGGCAGATCTAGCTGGGAAAGAATGAACTAACCTGTGAAAAATGTGGGATCCCATGACTTACAAAGTCACAGAGTTCTTCAGTACTTTTGATTTTACCTATAAATTATGTGTGTGTGTGTGGGGGGGGACAGCCATTCTCTTGTAACAGCACAAATAGCTAATTTCTCTGTTACCTATCTACTTAACTTGTTATAGAAGGTCATACGTTTAGAGAGCAAGAGAGGGCAAAAATGTGGTAAAAATAAAGAAATTGTTTCAGATCAGCTAGAATGTGCCTTCAGGAATAAAACACTATTAACATTTAAGCGTTTCGTAATAAAGATAAGTTGAAGTTGATGTAATTATTGATAATCAATGCTGAAATACGCGTAAATATCATATCATTAAGTTCTAGTTCCACAAGCACATGGTTGACCCTCAGGTCTGTGGTTTCTCGCTCTGATTATCCCACCATATGTTGTGACAACACAGGCCTTCCCTCACATACAGGCAGCCCCAGCCATGCCAAAACAAGCGCTGCCCACTTTTCAACACCCCCCGTCTTCCCCTGCTGACGTCTTCATCTCCATCTCTCTCTACCCCAGCTCCTCTGCTCTATAAAAAGTTCCAACCTGGGTGCTGATGAGAGAGGGAAGAGTAAACACATGAATGGAGGGGTTATAAGAGGGTGAGCATGGCCAGCAGGCCGTAGAGAGTGCACCGACGAGGCTGGAGCATTCACGCCAGCTCCTGACCGCCGGCTGACCCGCGCTGCTCAACAGCTGCTGTGTTTGAAGTCCCCCCCTCGGCGGCTCGTGTTTCATTCCGGGGACTTTTCCTGACAATATTATTCGGAGGAATAATCTGCTGCGCTAGATGCTTCAGTATCACCCGACCCGATTCCGCTGCGGACTTTGTGCTGGCTACTGATCCGTATCCAGCCGGACACCTCTCTCAGACTTTACCAGGCCTCTACCAGGAAAGTCACGGCTATTTCCAAGCGTACACTGGAAAAAAAGCCTATCAGCTCTTTGGGAGTGTGGCCAGGCCACCCCTACCACAAACACACATACGCAGAAAAGTGGGCAGATGGAGGGAGACACGTTAATGCTTCTATATCCTGATAAATGAGCCTGTGACATGAGTGAGGTGTTGTCTGCTCTCAGCCCTATGGGGGTGTACTCTAATATACACTTACATGACCCCCCCCACCACCCCTCGCTCTTGTACACTCAATAGTGAGTGGTAAGAGCATAGTCTCCCGGTAGCATTGCCCAAGGCAGGAGTGCAGCTTTGGTCGGTTAACGCTACTACTTAAAGAGAGTGCAGAACAGATCTCCACTCTAGGAATAATGTGGTCGGCCTGCCACCCTACAACACACTCACGCTTGACTGCTCAGACTCACTTTCTCTCACTTTCTTCCTTTCGTGCACACACACACAAGAACGTGTGCACATCTGCAACACACACGGCCATGCTAACATGTCTAAATTCACTGGAACACATGCAAACCCCCCCAAAATAATTCTATATTAAAATAAAACATATAACCAACAATATATGTGGTAAAGTAAACTAATAATAAAACTGCTTCAGATTGAATTATTGTATGTAATGTATTACCGCTAGAAAACATCACCAAGGTCACACTAAACAAGACAATTGCTTTCCACAAACAGACAATTTATTACATCCTTTACATGTAAAGCATGGACTAGTATCAATACATACTTTTTTAATGTATTGATCCAAAGCATTACAGTTTCTGCTGACTGCGCAGTATAAAAAACGATGTTCGTATTTTTGAGGAGCCTTTCTCTCACCCAGTAACTGGTAATAATACACTGAGATTTGAAAATCAGTGTGTCTGAGCGCTAGGAGGTGGACAGACCTCAGCCTTTCTATGTAAACGTATTGCCCAATAGCATGCAGCCCTAGCAACACCACTCACGTTGCACTTATTTTAGACCCCTTCATTCTCTCACTTTCACTGCATGCACTAAGCTCTTACACAACAAACATTGCTCCGGTGATGGAGAGATTTATAGAAAAACAGAAGCAGCTTGAATTAGTAGCCCCTTAAACTCTGGACTGGACATCCGCTCCTCATTTTTGAAGCTACATTTCACAACATTGAGCAACTCACAGAACCTATACAGGCCATAAGATCAATAACGGAATAATAATGCAGGTTAAGGTGCATGATGATATAAACTCACATGACATTTCCTTAAGGATTTGAAAAGTTCCATAACAGAGCTGATCAATATAATCATAATACAAGACCACATTTACAGATACTATCTCAAATGAATGATGTCCAATGAAGTATCACAGACAAGAAAATGAAACAAAAGACCTTCCCTTGGAATACTGTGGGTCATTATTACGTTAACTGTAAGCTGTTTGAGTGGCTGTAGTGTCTGTCCTGCTCTATCAGCTTGCTGCATCATGCTCTATATAGATAGGTTATTAATTATGCCCTCTAGACATAAATATTAGAACTAAATGTAGACTAAATAGCATATCACAGATGATGTTACATAACCAGAATGACATGATATACCAAGATAAACAACTGTCTTGCTAAGTGGCCAAAAACATAAATTGTACGTACCGCGTATAGTGAAAAACTGCGTTGTTGTGTTTTGGTCAAATAAAAATGCGTAAAATGCCAATTTTTCATAGTGTAAACCCTACATACGCCCCCGAATCTGCTCCCAGAACACTTTCATTGCATTTTAAACTCAGTTTAATGCATTAGCCTCAAAGCTAATGGTTAGCATTAATGGTTAGGATTAGCAGCAGGCAAGGACTTGTACACGAAAGAAATGCTGAAATAACTCTCTACCCACATGTTTAGACTGGGCACAGCTTACTAATACTAAATAAACTGAGATAACTGTTGGAAAAACAGTTTAAAATACGAGGACAAGACACAGAGCAGTCATGCTACATGTTGCAGCAGCTTCTTCTTCTTCTTCTTCTTTTTATGGTGGTTGACAACTTTCCAGTGTATTACTGCCACCGCTGGACTGGTAGAGGCAATACAGTTCGGTTCTCATAATAAAATTGAATCTGCGAATGCTGATCCGGTTACTGTACCTTCAAGTTGAACAGAAACTCTCCTGCAACTAACTGCCGTAAAGTTTCTCCACACAAGGCCTGCCTAATGTCTGTCCTAAATGTATTAATGTTGAGTATATTCCTGTTCTGTTTTATACGAGCGCCTAATGGAACTGAGCTAATGGCCTATCTCTAACTGTCCCCGGCTCAACCTCTTACTCATCTCCTTCTATGACTTCTCCTCAGAAGTTCAAGTAAAGTTGAGAGGTGAGGAGGTCAATGCGGTTGGGTTGCTATTGGGAAGGGGGCAGACCCACATGCTGTCTGGTCCTGGACTGTGTTAGGGGGTGGTGAGTGTATGTGTGCATGTGTGTCGCGTTTGTGTGCATGGACTCCAACTCCTCTCCTTTCATCCCTCACACTTCCACGTACATGTTACAGTCCCTCACCGAGGACTGGGCTTCACTCCCAGAAACACACACACACATGCATGCACGTGTGCAGACCCCAACACACACACACACGCACACACGCACGCACACACGCACACACGCACACATGCACACACGCACACACACACACACACACACACACACACACAGTCTCCCTCTCTCACCCATACAGTGTGGCTGAACTCTCTCCAAACTTTGCCAAAAGAAAAAAAAATCACACAAATTATATTGTATTTGAAATGATAGCCTACAGTTTACATTCTTCCACAGAAGGAAGAAACAAATATGAGCTTGTGGAGTGACACTCCATTTTCTCATTTTCAACACTGAACATGTGAAAACATTCTCAGTCTGCCGCGCTTACTGATGTGTCTCTGCCGAACCTAGACTGGCTGCTCTAAAAGGGAAATATATCAGTGTGGGTTACAGCCAATGTAACCAAGCAACAGAGCAGGACTCTGGGAAACAGAGAGGACCAGTGGAGAACTCTATTATCTGCTGCTTTAGAGCTTTCTAACTTTTGAAAGTGTTCAAAAAACAATATATGAAACAGTGAAAGGAATTTTAAACTGTTTTGCCGATATGCTCCTTTGTATCTTCTGAGGATTCCCAATCAGTAATCAAAACTAAACCTTTGGGCGCATTAGCGTAAAGTGGCTTCACATGCAAAACGAAAATGGAGGCAAAGTAAGACGTGCTGTCACCACTTTTCCCCTGCTTTGATGAAACGATTTCTGTTTGATGTCATTTGCAAATAGTGCTTTAAAACCTGCCATTCACTTAGTAGTTCAAACAGCACATACATAGCATTAAACTTAAAAAATAACTTATTCTGAACAACACGTTTAGGTATAACCACCTATTCAGGCTCCAGGATTTTAGTTCCGCCCCTTCACTATAAGCAGTATTGCAAATGAGGCACAGAAGAGAACAGCTAAATAAAAAGAGGGATTGCTTACACATGTTAGTATTAAAGGACAGTAAAAAATCACCTTGTTTAACACTAAAGGATAAAGATATGTTGGGGAAAAGCCTTGTGAAAACAGAGGAATATGACTCATATTTTCATAAACCCACATTTCATAAAGGAAAAACTTCAAGGAAAAACAAAAATGCAAAGATATTGGATCTTTAAACCAATTCATAAATAAATCAATAAGTTATTAAGACAGACGGACGAAATTGCGCACTTGCGCACTTTTAGTGCACGATTTTAGTGCATAGTGGGCTCACACTAAAAACCAAGCTAAAACTCAGTGCACTGAAAGAACCCGGATGGTGCACTGAAATCGGCCTGAAAACGCAGTGCAGTCTGCGATGGACACTCTGGACTAAACGGGCGCCATTTTGACCACGTATGAGAAGGGGCGGGACTTTCAACGTGTTTTTGAGTTGGATAGTGGCGGCAAACAGTGACATACAAGCCCAAGCAGAGGCAGCTGGTTGGTATAAATGTGAGTAACATTGATAAAGTTATTTTACTGATGTACACTGCAGTAAAACTGCCAGATATTTCGGCGGCTGGAGAATCGCGAGCAAATATTAGTCCGCTAAGTGCAAAACGTTCCGTTTAAGACAGCACTGACCCACAGCAGTGCGCACTACGCACTAAATCTCAGTGCACTGACACAAGTGTGTGATTTTGGACACACTCTTGACTGTGGTAAGTGTCTCTATTCTTGTGTAATATTTTGGGTAGGATTACACATTTTATCTGGAATATTTCTAGGGGAACAAAGTTTATACTCTTATAGTGAACATAAAACAGCAACAACAATACAATGACAAAAATATTTCTGGTGCTAGTGGAGATGAAAAAGCAAATAAATAAACAAACATCAGCACGCACAATGTGTGAAATCAACTAAACCAAATTCACTTTCAGCAAAATGTAGGTGACGTACTTGTGTATTTACAGCACAACTGCATAATATTTGCAGTAAAATTCTACTTAGTTTAAAAAACCCAAAACGAAACATATTTTTCAAATATATTTAATAATATTTAATGTCAGATTCAATTTTGAAAAATCAAAAACTTTCCACAGGTCAAGAAGAGACATTTAACTACTAATAATAATAATTCTACATTTTATTTATAGAGCGCTTTTAAAGACACTCAATGACACTTTACATAAAATTGAAAAGTTTATAATTTATATTAAAAACACTTACATATAATCAGAAAATGCTTTTAAAACGTACATAGGCAGACAACAGAAGTAAGGACAAATGAAAGGGACCAGGTAAACACACTCATGTGGGTAAAGTAACAGTGGTTAGAGGCCATAAGCAGATTTGAAGAGATGGGTTTTGAGCAGAGACTTAAAAGTTGCCAGGACTAAAAAGCTTCTTGATAGTGGAGACATGTATATTATCTCACTTCAAAAACTATTCTACTGTTCACATCTACTGTTCACCCTTCCTCTCGCTGGCAGCACAGCACTGAGCCTCCGAACCCCCTTTTAGTTCAAGCATATATGAAAGACACTACAGGCTTTTTTGTAGACAATGCAAAGATTTATAATAAAGTTCTGAGTGGAGCGAGAGAGAAAAAAGACACCCTTCCATCTTCCCTCTGGCCTTTTTTAAGCTGGGGTCCTGTGCTGTTGGCCCTGGATTATTCCTCTCAACACCCCCATAAAGATGACAAAGCCCTGATCAAAGCTGCTGGCTGGCCCCTGGGTTTATCCCAGTGCGGAGTCACTCACAGTGCAGGGCAGCACGCGCACACACACACACACACACACACACACACACACACTCCGAGGTCACGTGGGATCTCAGGCCAGGACACACTGCCAAGTCACGAGCAGTTTAAAAACAGGACGAGTCATTTAAAAGCCACTCAGAAGTCTGCTTGGGCTGAAAGTGACACCCGAACACCAGAGAAAGGAGAAGGCAACAAGGCTTTAGCACGTCGGAACAAAAATCGCTAATGGAGAAGACATGCTATCTTAGCGCGATGGCTCTGCAAAAGCCATTAGCTGGCCGTGCTCCAGTCAGCGATTTCCACTGCCCGTCTCTGTCCTTCTCCGGCTGCAGAAGGAGGCTTCTCGCGAATCTCAGGGGGGAGAGAAGGTGTGAGCAGTGGCCATCTCTGACAGTGAACTTGAACGTTTGAACCGGCGAGGGCTCAGCGGGGGAAGGAGCCAGATAAAGCAGTGCAGGCCAACGTGTGAGTGAGATAGTTCAGAGAGGCCTTTGATCCAGCAGTACTGCACTTCAGATACACATACTAAAACCACCGCATGGAACGGACAGCAAAAACAGCCATAAAGGGGTGTTTCGTCTGGTCATTACTAGTAAAAATAACAATGAAGACAAAGAGAGGGTCTTTCAGCTTTTTCGGGAAATGTAGGATGATTCACATGATCTACAATTAGGGGTATGGAAATGCATCCGTGCGTGCTGAGCCTGGCTCCTCGAGTGCACAGATTCTGGAATATTAGCAAGGTTTAAAACCATTAAATCAATATACAACAAATCGTGCATTTCTGGCTCACGTAGAATTCACTCAAACGTAGAAATCACCAGAAAAAAAAGCTTAGTATACAGTTTTGACTGTGTACAATTCACTATAGCAGAAATTCTCAACCGTATGTGTAGTGAATATAATTCGCCCTTCTATTTCTTTATACTTGCTTTAAATCCTGGGTTCATTATTTAATTATTAATTTTTAAAAAATGGTACATACTATAAAAAAACATGATGAAAGCTATGTAGTTCTGGAAGAAATTTAGATTAAATTAAATATCTCAATCTAATCAAACTGAGCCAGTGAGAAGTGATGACATTTAAGATGCATTGAGTAATTTCCTTAAGAATCATAATCGAATCAGATCACTGAAAAGACAGAGATTTATACCCCTGTCTGCAACACACCATAAAGTACTTTAGAGATGACATGAGAAGAGAGTGTGAGTCTATGTGCGTGTGTGTCATATGAATTGTGAGAAGAGGCCTGGGGCGCACTAACAGACAGTGGAGGCTCAAGCGACACCTAGTTGAGCTCCACAGTAGAACATGGTTATGGAGCCAAGTGCTCAGGTGTTAGCTCGCTGCCTAAGGATGGCAGATTGGCTCATGCCCAGAGTGTGTGTGTGTGTGTGTGTGTGTCAAATTGGTTTCTGACACACACTCCCAACTCAGCATGCCATTATAAGATGGCGTGCCGAACTGAGAGCCCTCATGGGAGGCCTTCATGACCGAGCAGTAATTATTGCAGATATCACACGATGCAGTTAAACAGCTGTGTCCATTAGCAACAGTTAATGCAGTAAAGGCACTTGATGACAGGATTACTGTGTGTGCTGATATTACTCTATACTATGTATACTATGGCTTTCAGAAACAACATGCTGTCTCTCCATCTACTTTTATTTATGTCATTTTGTTTAATAGGTCTTGGCTAGCGGAAATTTAAGGTTTAGTTTTTAGTCCAGGGATAGACAACCATGGGCTGGTGACAGGGTCACAGGCACTTGAGGCTCACTCCTGAATGTGGGAATCAAAAGCAAACACAAATTGCTTAAAAAATGTTAATGACTATAAGAGAAATATGGCAATGCATCGCAGCTTATATGAGGCTGCGTTACTAGTCAGAGTGTCCATGCTGACCCCTGTCCACCAACAAAAGCACCTACAATGGGCACATGTGCATCAGAACTAGACCATGAAGAGATGGAAAATGTTTGATTTACTTTTTTTGTTTCCTGTGTGACCATATTTGGGGAGGGGAGTGGGTGTGGGTATATGTTTCTGTCAATACTATGTTGCTGTTTGTAAAACCCAATAAAAAATAATTGAAGTTAATGTGGATGGCTGTAAATATCAGGCTTATTTGGGAGAGAAATTGCCCCATTATGCACTACGGTAGAAAGGGAAGTCGGTGGAGCTAGTGTGATACTCTGGACAATGTTCTGCTGGGAAACCATGGTTCTTGCCATCTATGCGAATGTTACTTTGACACGTATCACCTACCTAAACGTTGCAGCTGGCACCCCTTCATAGCAACGACATATCCTAATGGTAAGGGCCTCTTTCAGCATGAACATTTGTCCTTCTGAACTGCAAAAACTGAATAGAACTGTTCACAAATGGCTCAAGGAACATGACAAGGTGTCGTATTGGCCTCCAAATTTCCAGTCGAGCATCTGTGGGCTGTGCTGAACAAACTCGTCCAATCAACGCACACCATGCAACTTCCAGGATCTGCGGCTAACACCTTAGTGTCAGATACCACAGCACGCCTTCAGAACTCTTGTGGAGTCCAAGCCTCAGTAAGCCTGAGCAGTTTCAGCAGAATTTAGGGGGACATTAGGAAGGCAGTTTGAATGATAGTGACAGTTTTAACCTGACCGATATATCTTCTATACAGGAATTTAGTCTGGTATACCCATGTGCCTGTCATTAGCAATTAATAACAATATTACAATTTAACAGTAGCATCTATGATAGAAACATTGGGAACGTTGGACCATTACACCAACAGGGACGTTGATTAGTGTTCAACGTTCCTAAGTTCACTCACACCACACCTTTACTAAGGAACTTCCACTGGCTCCCTGTGGTGCTCGTGTTAAGTTCAAATCCTTAACGCTTGCTTTTAAGGCCAAGAACGGACTTGCACCCCCATACATAACAACACTGATCAAACAA
>JBBPDH010000001.1:19602923-19614307 GCA_037974565.1 Clupeocharax schoutedeni
ACACACACACACACACACACACACACACACACACACACACACACACACACACACACACACACACGCACACACACACGCACACACACACCCACACACACCCTTGCTCTGAAGCCTCAACGCCTGCCCTCTGCTCCCATGCTGCACTTTCACTGCTCTGCGGCTGTGTGTGCAGTATACTGCTGGGTAATTGCACAGTAATACTTCATTATGGCAGCACTGTAATTTCGGGACTGGACACTTCAAAGAGCGGCTGAAACCTCTTCACAGACAGCGCAAATTATTGCGAGTCCGCGTAACCCTCTCTTTGTTTTGACTGGTATTGTTTTTGGCTGTGCCCTGTAGTCCAAAATACACACGCAGAGCAATCAGAGCATATTTTCTATGGTATAATTGTTGGAGCTGATTACAAAGTACAGTAGTGTGTATGAGCGGGCTAGAAAATTGGCGTACACCGTTATGTGAGGCCAAAAAGAATAAAATCCGATATCAAAAAGCTTATCTAAACAAAGTGGAGTGTTGGCGGTGTGGGCCGCGATGATGTCAAGGCAAGCGACAGGCCAAAGGTGTAACCGGGTCCCCAACTCCTAGAGGAGCTCCACTCTGTCAGCACTCTACAATCACATGCTACTCATTTCTGTTTTTCCGACTCATGTCCAAGTCAGAGAGCAAAGTTCGCACCCAGTGTTGTTTACCCATCTAATAGATTCACGGTAAGTCTTGTGGCAGGCAATGTGCAACCAAGAAAAATGAGTTACACACACTCACTACAGCTACGACCAAAAGTAGGCACCCAAGTAGGCACACATACAAATAAAGGTGCCAGAAAGGGTTTAGTGCATCAAAAGGGCAGAAAAAACACTTTTGGTATCAGAGGATAGCTATTTAAAAAACCATATGAGAGCAGAGATGGGGACTCGAGTCGCACTTAAGTTGCACTTAAGTTGCACAAACAAAGACTTGTGACGTGACTTTAGACTTCCCTTAATGACTTGAGACTTGACTCGGATGCTGTGACTCATAACTCGTAAACATGGAATTATTTATTTATATCTCCCACTCTTTCCAACGACCGGAAAATCTTTCACCTCGCACAGGTGTCCCATTACTTTTGTCCGAGGTTTTTCAACGTTTTTCAGCTAATAGCGGTTTTCGAAGGGTCGTTGGAAAGGGGTCACAGAGCCCCATCTAACTGAGTTTCACATTAAGAGATATATTCTTTATATTTAACATTTAGATTTAAGATCATTTAAGGCAAATCCTCCATGTTGGTGAGGGCATATCACAGCACGCAGCCCCGCCCCCTGCTAAGTAACAGCCAATTGTAATCACGGGGCGTGGCCAATTAGCATATCTTCTAAACATTTAGAGCTCAACATTTACAGCTCAAACATCCCATATTTAGAGTCACCGCTTGTAAACATTGCCACTTAAAGACTTGAGACTTGACTTGGACTCTGTAAAAATGTGAACATCTCTGTATGAGAGTAAAGAACACATCTAAATATTTAAAGAAGATTCCCATAAATACTCTGAATGTTTTGGGGCTTGGAACTATGGTTCTAGGAAAAACCTTAAAGACCTATATGTTGAACCTCAATTACAAACAAGGCTCTCAAAAAAACAATTCGCTTGAAGTTTTTAAGTAATCTAAAGCCGTTGTTGGAATTCCTCCTAAAACACCTTTGGCAGCATAATTTTAAAGAGTCCAAATACTGAAAACGATTATGAAGTTTAAGTGTAATAGGTCTATATTAACAACTTACTTAATGAATGCCCAAATGCCTAAAAGAACTGACATAAGCTAAATGTGATCACTGAATTGTACAGTTGGACTGAAAAAGCAATAAAAACAAACTTCTTGGAGGATTTTCTAAAATTCTTTATTAGACTCTTCATAACACGAACAATAACAGCAACCATAGAGACTATGGACTATCTTAAATCACAGAGCCAAACAAAAGAATCCAATCTCTTCATTAGACTAAACATATTTGCAGTGCAAATACTGAAACAGCCAGTGCTGTAGAACTGAAATGGCACACGCTGGACCACTGGGGATTCAGGTAAGGGTGATTAATAGGTGTGCAAAACTGGCGGAATAAGAACAGGCTTCATATCAATACCTGTTCTTTTTGTGCACTGTCCAATTATACAAAGCATGAACAGTTCTTTTTGTGCTCGATATCCTGAGGGCAAGCAACTGACCTTCCACTGCCTCAGTCACAAACACATTCCTCCTAAGCCACTGTTGTGAGCTGTAATAAACCCATTTGACTTGGCTTGGCTTTACAGAACACTTACAAAATTCAACTCAATCTAATGAAAGTTAGACATTTGCTACTCATCATCATCAAAACTGGGCACATTAGACATAATGACAACTTTTCCACCATGCTAATGTGTTTTACTGACACTGTTCTGTAAAGCTCGTCCAGCAACAGTTACAAAGGAATGTAATTGTGGACAAAGCATTGACAGGTCAATTTCGAGCTCTGATGTCTGTATAAACGCAGTTGGACTGCTTTCACACTATCCATGTGCTCGGCTTCTCCATCAATCGGACGACAGAGGATGGTGTTCTGATAAACAGAGTAAGTGTCTGTGATGCAGCGCTGCTACTAATCACTCTGCGGTCCATTCTGGCACTAGAGTCTCTAACCTGGCGGGTCAGGGGCGCGGGCGGTCCTCCTTTGTGCTCTAGAACGGCTCTCCTTTCCTCTCCTCTCTCCTCCCTCCTCTCTCACACACAACGATGGCAAATCAATAAAGGAAATGAAGGGAGAGCAGGAGGATGGAAGGGAGAACGATGGAGTGAATGTGCATGCTTGAAAAAGGAGAGCGATGAAACCAAAAAACAAAAAGTGAAATAAACTAAAACAAAAAGGCAGCAGGAAGGGTCTCCTTTAGGATATACCTGCAGAAAAACGACAACACAAAAAGAAAGAAAAAAGAACAAACAGGTGTGTGTTTAATGTCGAGGTGGCCATCTTTTTCCAAGCATGCAAATCATTCCGTCATTCCACCCGCGGCACAGTGTGGGAGATGCAGGGGCAAAGGCACAGCAGTGTAACAGAAGCAGATATCACGCAGACACTGCTGCTGTCTGTGTTTTAAGCCTGTATAACTGAAATATAACTTCATAGTCTGCCGACAAAGTGGAGGGTGCATGTAATAGTAATAGCAGTGTCCTGTCCTTTCAAAACACAGACTCCCGAACAAGGGCGAGGGAGCACAGTTGGCGAAAGTCATAGCTGAGTGAGGTAAACTGCCATCGTGTGGAGACTTACGCAACATAAGGTGGGGAAAAAAAGGGGGGGGGGGAACTGCAAACAAGCAAGTGTTGGATTCAAAAGTCCAACATGTTTGTGCCTATGTTTGCACTCAGAGCCTCGCAGACCTGCTGGCCCGTTCACTCTAAAGCAGAAGACTGAGGTCCTGAGTGTAAACCGACTGTTGAGTGATGACTGTTCTCCACTTTAAAGCTCCATTTTGCCCAACTTAACTCAATTAAAAGTAAATCGGGCAGCCATGAGTAACAGAGACATTTCTTCTAAGGCATTTGCCCTCATCTTTCTACAGAACTGTTACACATGAGCCATGTATCCAAAGCTTAAACTTGGCCTCACAATTCTCTGCACAAGCAAACTGCAGGAATGTGACAGTTACTGGTGTTAAACCCAGTCACAATCACAGATTTTCATCAATAAATCTGATATATGTGTGCAAAGCTAGAAGTTAAATGTCTGATGCTGAATAATACTAAAGCAACATGTAACGTGCGTTGTGAAAAACATTGGGGGCGGAGTTTAATTTAAGTAAAAAACTACGAACGTGTTTTCAGTGCATGCTGGTGTTTTTCAAAAGTCTGATGCCAACAAGTAGTATCTGTGCTTGATCTGGTCAGTGTGTGCGGTTGTAGCTTGTAGAGTGGACACTTAGTAACCTAGTGGTCACATACTCAGCAAAAAATAAAATTAAACTAGAATGCATTTTCACGTGTGCACATAAGAGCTCACATGAACACATGAAACGCATGTTGCCGCAGAGAGAAAGAGCCCAGAGTATCAGAGGAAAAAAGCCCATTCAGCAAAAAAAAAAAACAAGCGAACTTAAACTGTCAGTTGCACTACCAATCTTTAGTGTCCTTCGGGCTCAATATAAACACTTTTTCACCCAGAAAAATTAAGATATGGCCTCCAATCGGCTAACTGAGCTGGCTAGCTGCTTGCTAGCTAACTTGCTGCATTTCATAAACCACAACAAACAGTGACACATTGTTGTTTTCATAACTAACCTGTGCTTTAGTGTGATAAAGATGGGCCGTGTCTTTAGCGTTTTTGATGATGCTCACTTGGAGACTCTCTCTCCCTATTGATTTTTGAGGTGACTCACCCCTCCGCTTGCTCTCCCCATACATTACAGAGGCAACTTGACCACAAAACCCTTATCTTTAAAGGATCAATACTCCGTCCACGATTATCTAATTAATGCACATTTGGGGGTGGGGGGGGGGTGGGGGTGGAATCTGATTTTTCTACTTACTGCAAAATTCTCTACCTATAATATTAATAATAAACTTTAACATGAAAATAGAAAGCATGTCTGCATACTCCAACGGAAAACTAAACGAAAATAAAACTGAACAGTCTGAAGTACTCAAGCCCTCTCTTGCTTGTACTGTAGAATCTAGAATGGTATGCCAGTAAAATGCCTTAGAAAGAAAGAAAAGACACCAGAAGCTTCACTATCATCACATCTCAAATTTGTCTCTCTTCCCACACAGAGAAAGGCATTGTGTGGGCCACACTGTGGCGCCTGAGGTAGCACCCTATCACTGTGAGAGAAGACAGAAGAGGGTGACATGCGTGGCAGCCGTGGTGGGTGGGTGGCTGGGGTAATAGGGCAGCCATGTGGACTGACCACTAAAGTGTTGTAGCTAACGTCTCACGAGAGAAGAGCCTCGGCCCTGGGCTCATAGTACAGGATATAAATATCCCAGGCAGGGTTCAGCTGCAGTAGCATGGGGCAGGAAGAGGAGGAGGACGCTGGAGCAATAGCAGGAAACACTCAGTGCTGCATACACCCAGAACGTGTGAAGTCTTCAGCAGCCCAGCAGAGAACATACACAAAGGGAAAAAAAAAACCCTCTGAGGGCTCTTACAGTGTTGGACTGAGGAGGTTATTGTGTGGGAGCCTGGTTTTCTTCCTGTAACTGCAGTGACATGGAATAAAATCATAATAAATAATAATAAATCACGACAACAAATCTTGCCATTTTCAGTGTCGGATCACAGTGTCTGATACACAGCTGCAGAAAATAAAGCAGCTGGTATTGCATCTCATTTCTTTATTGCGTGTACTGGATACTGAAACACTTTTAAAATTTAAGATTGACCAAAATTTAACCTGAGGGAACTGTAACTTTAACTGTTGCTTTTGTTAGTTTGCTGCTTGTTGATTTATCCATAGGTCTCCTACAAATTCTATCATAGTGAAGTACAGTGTGACAGCAGCTGGGCTATAGCCTGGGTTATTACAGATGGTTCACACTAGAAAAATACATTAACACTTAAACATGTTAATAATGTATCATGTTACTTTAGCAGAGTTAATAGAAATATTTGAAAATAAAAACTTTGAGTTACTGTTCACCTAGAAATGAGACAAAACTAAAAAGTGCACTCAAGGCAATTCAGAATAAATGATGTATTTGTTATACATTTGGTGTGGCTCCAACCAGACTAATACTGCACAGCAACTAGATGCTTGAAATGATTTTTGCGTTGCTCACCACAACAAAAAAATATGAGATCTGAATGCGGTCTGGAGGAACAAAACATGGGAGGAGTTAACAGTGCAGCTCTTTATAGCCAATATTCTTTATTTGCCAAATACACAGCATGTAGAGAAATGTACTTGCCAAGAAACTGTGCAATAAAGTTTACAAATAAATGTAATTAAAGAAAAAGCTGAGAGAAATAACTAAGGTAATACAAATGATCAAAATACATAAGCATTGACATTATGAAGACGATCTGAACAATGAACAATGTTATAGATCAAAATTTCTATACATGTACTGTAAAGTGCTTGGACACAATGGTACACCAATAGTGCTCGACAAGAAACATTTGGATTATTACATATTATGAAGTTCTTAGCAAAATAAAATTTAAAAACTGTTTAGATAGGCACTGAGTGATTTTATTAATATGAATAAATATATTAAATACTACTAAAAATAATAAGATAGAACAGTAAATATTAATTTGATTTAAAGCATAAATGTGCCTAGTATTGGCTTGAATTAATTAAATTAAATCAGAAGCTGCTGACAGAATCCAAACAACGGATGGAGGAACCGAGGAGGAACCTTGATCCGAACAACTTTTATGCACAGAATCTGACACATTTTACTGCTTTCCAGTTTGTTTATATTTACTCTATAACTGACTGCATTGTACATTTTTTATTCTTACTTAATAATTAATACTATTTTAGCTAGTACCTATTCAACTGTCGCGTAATTTGCTGTTGAAAGTGAGAGAGAGAGACAGACAGACAGAGACAGAGCGAGGGAGAGAGAGAGATGGAGAGAGAGAGAGAGAGAGAGAGAGAGAGATATTAACGGAGACGTCGCTAATAACATTACACGTAAAATTCAAAAGTGCAAGTCCTCGCTGCCTGATGTCTCAAAACAAAGACAAACAAAATCTATCTAGAGAGGAGAAGGGGTTAAACCCAGGGGATAAACACCCCCCCAACACACCCACTTCAGCCCCTGCTTTGACAGAGATGGAGAAAGGAGAGCTGGAGAGTCCAACAGCAACAGCTGTTTGTGTTCGTGCATTTTCAACTAATTTGCTGAAAGAGATTTAAGAGGCAGCACCTTAATTTGCATAACAGGCAAGCAATCACAGACACATGGATGACTGACACACACACACACACACACACAAATCCATCTCATTTTCATTCTTCATAGCTAAATAAAGCTGAATTAACTGTTTCTGTGATTTCACATAAACAAACAGGCTTATATATAAACTTATTTACCCAACAGCATGGTAGCCCACTCTTTTATGGTTGTAATTATAAGGGCCGCTTCAGCTTGGACTGCTTTCTGAATGGGAGCCACATCAGGGCAGCCAATCAAAAGAAAGGAAATTTACATATATCAGTCTTAAAGGAACAGTGACCAAAATAGGTTTAATTAAAAACAATAATAATAATAATAATAATAATAATACTTTTTATTTAAGGGCACCTTTCAAGGCAATCAAAGACACCTTACAACATAAAAAAGCAAACCAAGAAAAAATAAATAAATAAATAAGTAACGCAATTTATGCGTATTCATTAAAGTGCAAAACCGCAAATGATACAGTCATGAAACCGAGGATAAGCAAGTTTTTAAAAATAGATGAGTTTTGAGTCTGGATTTGAGGGTTAATGTGGTGTGACCTCGAGCGAAGGAACGAACGCGAGTTGAAAAGTGAGCACTGACGGAATACATGTGCACTCATGTTAATGCAAACAATTTCTCAGACTGAAAAATTAGTGTCAGTGTGATCTGCAATAATACAAGAAGGACCAAAAAAAAAAAAGATTTGGAGGTCATACAAACCACCTCAGGCATTCATCTAAAGGAAGGCGATTTCTACACAAGAACTGAGAACAATGCAAATGAATGATTAACCAGCCCAGCATTTCTGATGAGCTGACACACACACACACACACACAAACACACACACACCATCATAACTGTCATAGTTAAAGGGGTCAGCGGCGCTAGGAACAGTGTCTGTGGGTGTGAGCGGAGAGCTAATTCTGTTGGGGTAGAATGAGGAAGAGGAAATGGGGGGTGAGGGGGTGCATGGGTGACGTGTTAAATGCACCAAACAGACATAACCTCTCTGCATCCGGTGCTTTGGCTCGGCTGCTAATTCATTCGGCTACGTGTTGGCGCGCAGTGTTCGGTCTGCTTGGATAGTTTTCCTCCCTCAAGTTCCCGGCGCAGTCGATCACATATTCATAACTGCCACAGAACCTTACCCCACCGCCGCGCCCCATTTCATTGCTGGAAAGGGAGAAACGCAAGCAGTCAAGCAAGAGTCTCAGGACCAGTCCTACTTTCATGTCCAACAGAAGAAAAAGAGGGTGGGCGTATGGGCCGCGGGCGTGTTTGCATGCTGTGTGGAGAAAACTATTGAGGTTACACTCTTCGCAAGAGCGCCTCTGTTCAGTTCACAAAAAAGCTGTGTAACAACAGTATAAAAAACCTCTTTGAAGCTATTGTGAAGCAATCTTAAAAGGTTCTTTACAACAGGTCCTCTATTACGAGGATTGCAGATAATAATAATAATACTAATGTAGTTCAATATGTAACCATAAATAAATAAATGAACAAAAACTTCTTTAAAGCGCACTTAAGCAAGCAGGAAAGAAATAAAAAAGACACTGTCACTGATTCGGATGCTCTCTCTCCTCTTTATTCCTGCTTTCCACGAGCCCCCACCGCCCCCGCCTTAAGCCCCGGTTCATGGTCTGTGGCTCACGAGTCTTTGATAGAGCGGAGGCTGAAATCCAGTCGGTGAGGTTTTATTGAAAACATGGCCGGTCGCTTTGGGAAGGCTGCTGCTGCTCTCCTGCAGATCCAGCAGCAAAGACACGAGCGAGCCTGCTGATTACAGAGACAAGCCCCAGACTCCCGCTTTAATGAGCTGCAACCCCAATGCGTCATGGCGTGCTCTGCCAGAATGTAAAACTAGACGAGGGGCGAACTTGGTCCTCTTTATCCTCCACCCCTTGTTTACAGGGCACCCAGAACTCATGGCGGTTTTTTTTTTGTTTGTTTGTTTAATCACAGGAATCACAAAGCTGGGGATGTGGGTGTTGGAGCCCAGACCCAGAAGATGCTACCTGCCCAGGAGAGTCTGTAGAAGTCCGTACAAACCTCAGCTCACCCTCGTTTGATGGACGAAGAGTTTATTTAATTATCATGAACTGATATTGTGTGTTAGTGGCCTTTTACGAGCCTGATTTCTAGAGTTAGGACCGAGCTGTGCTGAAGCTGCAGTTCTGAGATTCTTGTGGACGTACACAGGGCATGTATGACAAATTTGTCTTTAGTATTTGCATTTATTTAAAGCCTTAACTGAATATTTACACATTTCAAAAGTAATTTGATAAAAAAAAAATGAATATTCATTTTGAACACTGGGTGACAGCACACTGCAATAAAGTTAGACTTGGATCCATTAAGTTTACCCACTATTTTACTTTATAGGACTGGTGTAAGATTATACTATTATAGGACTGGTGTACTCTAGCTCCTGAACTTTTTATTTTAAAGGGCCCCCGTTATGAAAAAACTAATTTTCCTAGTTAAATACTGTAGTACCAAAATGTTTTTGTGACATCATAAAAACCAACACATTTATTTTTTTACACATAAACCCCTATTCAGCCTACTGCTGGACTGCTGCAGCTGAGGGTGGCTTTGTTCACGCGATGTGGGCGATCCTTGTTGTCGACCCTAAATCAAACGTGGTGTTGTGAGTCAGAAGCCCAGACGTGTTTAGTCACATCGAGAAACGAATGCAGTTCTGGCTTCTCTGCTTCCCAGGCTTGTGTGCCGTCTCTGGTGTTAATCTTTAGGCCCTTAAAGACCCCGTGTCACTCTGGAGCACATGTGTATGTGCATGACTGAGTAACTTGTCCCACGACCAAAAAAACAAGCTTCTTAAACAGATAACTAATCGTTTCTCGTTCCGGCGCTGCTCCTTTGCGGCCGATAGGAAACCCGGTGCAGAGGCAGCCTCTGTCCAGCGTAATGATGTGGTCTGGTAACGTGTCGTGTACATTCTCAGGGTGCTGTAATCTCCTCAGAGACAACGGAGAGGTGTCCAGCAGGGGCTTTATGCAGCAACCACAACAAATCAAACACCGGACAATCAATGTATGACACAGCTGTCGCTACATTTCAATCAAACCGAGCGTAGCAAGAACTCACGAGCATTAGTTCTAAGAAGCCTTTCCTGTGTGATGTGTGTTTCTCTGGGTCCAACTCGAGTCCTGCGCATTAACGGAGACGCGCGTCTTCAGCAGGCTATGTGGAAGCTGTTAGTTAAATCAAGTTAAGCCATTTCCGCGCTTTAAAGCCACTTCCCAATCAAGCGCCTGCAGGAAGATTGCAGATTTGATGTATGTTTGCCACAAATCTGGTTTAAAGCTCCACCCCTACCAGTATTCATTTAGGCCTCAAGTACACGCATACTTATAGTCTGACCTTATCCATTCTATGTTCTTATCATGTACCTTTTGTTGTCATTTAAATTTCATGCTGTCCTACTACAGAATTACACTCTGACCTATTTTCCTACTTTGCTTCGTACTAAGACTTGTTCGGATTGTATGTACAACAAACTCGTTTTATATACAGTGACACGATAGACGTGGTCTATTTTTCTTTGGTTCAATGTTGCACGGTCGTAATATACAGATAAAATTACTTAAATTATTCTTTTTATATGATATATAACACATATTAGGATGCCTCCAACACACGACCCTGTATAGGCTGCAAGTATAACTGCTTTAAAACTGAATTTACTACTGTAGGCAGACAGATTTAGTTTAGATTAGTCCAAAATGTTCAGACCATTTTTTGCTGCTGTATTTAGAGCAGAATATTTAGGTGATGGTGTGCTGCTATGCTATATTGTCTAATTTATTTATTTGTCCACTTTTAATACATATCACTTTTCTCTTACTGCACCCACTAAAAGTACTAAGCCTAAACAGCATGCATTAGAGCAACTAAATGAAACCAATGTTAAACATTTTGAGCAGGCTGTGATCTCTCCTCACTATATTCCGTTCTCCTGTGCTCTGAAGGCAGTCTTGCATTTCTCAGTGTGAGCGCTGCTTAAACTAATGTATGCTATAAATGCTAATTAAAATGACTGCTTAATTACTTGAATCTATGAAAAGACAATGCATCCACATCCTGGAAAGGAGAGTGTTCAATCTACAGCAATGTGTCATGAACAAAAAAAATCTTGCCAATACAAAAATCATTACGGTGCTACTGCATTCAAATCTGAGAGTAGAATATTTGTAAACCTTTTTTTAATTTTTTTTCTTCAGAAAAGGCCTAATTCATGCATGGCAGTTCCTCTACACTCCTGTACAGCAACTCAAGACGGCAGGCCAGCAGTGGCATATGTGTAAATGGACTAATGTGCATGTTACATTAACTTCCGACACTGAACACATTTGCACAAGCAGAGCACATTATGTTCAACGTGCACACACACACACACACACACACACACACACACACACACACACACACACACACACACACACACACACACAC
>JBBPDH010000001.1:19615827-19627172 GCA_037974565.1 Clupeocharax schoutedeni
CACACACACACACACACACACACACACACACACACACACACACACACACACACACACACACACACACACAGAGCTCGGTAGGCCTGGGCTGACCATGCGAGGCATGACAAGATCTTTACACTCAAGCCTGCCAGGCTCCTCAGGCCATGGCCAGATGCCCTGCACTTGCCCAATTGCGCCGTGCCGCATTAACCTTGCATGACAGCCAGCCTCTCCTGAGTGCGTCCCGGGCCCCAGACAGATGGGAGGAAAGGTGGAGCATGTCATGTGTGAAGCGGGCAGACAGCTTTTGGTGTGCTCACCATGATGGGGAAGTGTGCGGATAGTATGGAGCGGTCTTTGTTTACACAGAGCGAGGGGTTGTCTGGGTAAGTGTGATGCCGTTACCTGGGTATAATGAAGAGACTGATACAGGAGGTGTTTCTCATGCCACAGATGCATTGATGGGTGTGTGTGTGTGGGTGTGTGTGATTGATACATGGGATGGTGGAAAGCAGCCGCTGCAGGAACGACCATGACCGACTCTCTGCAGGAAGCTCAGGCTTTATGAATGACCCAGTTCCTGGGAAGTGTGACAGGCAGCCAAAACATACAACACACACAGAACATTACGCACAACATGACGGAGGATGTAGCTCCTGGCTTCATTTGCAGCGCTCTTTCATTCAAACTTCCAGGCACACACATGGATCTACATGCACAAATGTGCTCGATACAACATGATGTGAACTGCAAAGAATTCAACGACACCATGCAGTTTAAATGCTCTGGAGTCGGAACCTGAAAGAATACGCAGCCCAACGCCTTTCATCTACAGTTAATACCTGAACCTTTCGAAGAGCAGAGAGGTGTGAAAGCGCACCACAGGACTGATACATGGGAAATAAACACAAAACACTCTAGTGAGTGACTGCCTAAAAGAGACCGTTGCTGAATGGAAAAATGGAAAAGCCACCATTCCTGCCACAACAAATTTTGTAAAAATTTTTTAAAAATAAATAAATAATTGAATGTACTTCTGTTGTGCGACATCAACCCAAAAATAAAAATCTCACCTGAACCCAAACACAAACCGAACTGAAAAAGTATCAAAGTGAACTGTGAAACTGATGAACTGTTACATCCCTAGGATTCATTCATTCATCCTGTGGTGTTTGTAAAAGGCAAAAAAAAAGGTATAAAATGGCAAAAAACACAAAGAAATTAAATTACAAGGTCATTTTCTTATTAAAGTGACCCATATGCACTCACACAAATTACAGCTATAGAGCAAGCATTTGGCCCTGGCCTGTGAAAAAGAATGAAATATCTTCAGTAACTGCAGTACATAATATAATATAATGTGTGTGTGTGTGTGTGTGTGCACTTGCGTTGCTTACCAGGCCAAGCCTCTGAGCAGAATTTAATGAACTGAGAACGACCTTGATCGGTGATTCAGAGCTGGGAGCATGGGCCACTCCCCCTCTGCCATCCTCTGCCCTCGCATTCATCAAGTGCGTGTTTTGATCTCTCAGGCACATCGCATGTGTTCCCCCTACCAGCGTCAGCCACGCTGCACTCTTATTGGCTCAGCTGGCTCTGGAAATTACCTGCCTCCCACCCCCACCGCACACACTAACAATAATACAGTGCCCTTGTGTCACCCTGGGCACATCCTACACTGAATCGTTAACTTTTGATTAAGGCTGGACTCACAGCCTCACCAGCAATATGGAGGGGTCAGGCAGCTGGTTTAATACTCAGGGAGGGCCATTACTCCTCTTCCCTGGCAACGGAGACTAACCACAGGCAAGCGGGCAAAGAACAAGCAGTTTTTATACACTTGAATGAAACACCACCGGTCCGAATAGGCCCCGGTTCAACCGCTGCCAGGACACATCCGCGAGCCTTTTCCCTGAGCAGATTATCGCTCCGAGACGCCGCCATTTCCGGGAACGAGCTGTGAAGAACAGCACGGATCACTTTAATTTGTGTTTTTTTTTCTGAACTGTGATTACACACGGAGACAGAGAATAAAGTCACTGTAAATCACTGCGACCAGAGTCGATCCAACAGCCTCTTCCCACTCTAATGACTAGGCTGAGGCTACATGTGCTGTGTTTGTGTCTTTAAGAAAGGAAAACACAAGTCACACAAAAGCTAATCACACTGGTGCTGACCTTAAAACATACAGTAGGCCGGCGGCGCATTACTGCTTCGGCTAGCGGATTACAAACGCAGGCCACGCCGTTGCAATTATTGCGTAACACTCGATTGTAAAAACGATAGCGGTATATTCCTTTACGAGGCGAGTCCTTCCTCTGAACCCGTCCTGATCGCTTCCTCCGAGAAAACAGAGAGCAGGGGGAAAGAAATGACTTTTCCCTGCTCATTTCATGTGGTCTTCCAGCTCCGAGCTGGAAGTAATGAGCTAATTGTGGCTTTTGATGTCAACTTGCAACTTTTTCCCCCCTCCAAACCATGTGTGTTATTCTTCGAAGTCCATAAAGCTTTTCAAACTGTTCGGCAATCATGGCCAAGAGCCTGAGAGGAGGAAAAATAACTGAGTTAAACCAAGCCAGTGTTAATGCAAGGTATTAATTATGCGGAATGAAGAGAGAGAGAGAGATACAGAGAGGGAGAGAGAGAGAGTTGGCGGACGCGCTCCATTTAAAATATGATCAGTTTAATCGGGCCCTCCTGAGTGCTGAGCTGGGGCTGAGGGACGGCTGCAAGAACAGGAGCGCAGATGGAAGAGAGCAAGAAGGAGAGAGTGAGAGAGTGAGAGAGAGAAGAGAAAAAAAAAGAGGAGGAATGAATGAAATAATGCTGCAACGGAATTCCTACTGCAACAAATAAATAAACAAACACATAAACATACATTTACCCCATCCTGCAGTCCTAAGGAGCGCTTCAACAGTTACAGAAATAGAAACTGAAGTCTAAAGTGATAGTTTTTCTGTTTTTTTATCTATCTCTGTCTCTCTCTCTCTCTCTCTGTCTCTCTCACCCACACACACACACCACCAGGGCTCCAGTAACTCAGAAGTGTTTAAATATCATTTCTCTTGCTGTGAGGTCACATCCACGCTGACTGGCCCTGTGAGTGGAATGGATGACTCTCTGCCTCTCTCTCTCTCTCTCTGTCTCTCAGAGTGCAGGAGAGCCTCGAGTCTGGCTGCAGTCACGCACGGCAGGATTTACGGGCGGAAAATTGCAACTCTTGAATGGGGAAGGTGAAAAGAGGAGACAGAGGCCAAGATAAAGATGAGAGAGGCGTGAGAGGAAGGCAGACAGGCTGAGAGAGAAACGAGGGCTCCACGGCTGCTCTTTTACTGCTAACACTGCAGGAAACCTGACCAGTAAATACCAGCGCTCACTCCTGAACACTTTCACAATACACGCAGTCAGACACGGTTCGCCTTATTCACACGGCGGCAGCAAGGAAAGGAGTCATTAGTCAGCTTGAAAGAGAAAGAAGAGACCAAATGGTCGTACTGATGTAATGACTGAGGAAAGTCATTCTCTCAATAAAAAGGTTATATTTAATGCCCAATAACTACTATATTAAATTAAGCTACAAAAAAGACCAGATCGTATTAGTTTGATATGCTGCATTTGGTGACAGTGACTATAATTACACCATTATCTACATTAGATCATTATATACTGATGACAATAAAGGGTATACTGATCTGGAGCTGAATAGGATACGTTGGTAGCAGTGGGTCGACATCTTTTTGTGTTTATCTGCCATTAGCCAAGCACCTAACCCAGCCTTGGGAAAACTGGCGGACTCACTTATAAGTAAAATAACAAAAATACACAGTTTTTATCAGATAATCATGTTATTACCACAGCAAAGAACTGCATGCTGGCAAAAATAGGGTATAGCATGGAACGCCATTAACACAAACACTGAGAGAAGTCCACTTGTAGTGTGTTTTTCTCTCTCTGCCCTTGCTTGTGTACCTAATGCAATCTCTGCCTTTGATTTGCTTAGGCTGACACATGTTTCTTGGTTTAACCAATTATTATAGTCCCTTCACAAAAGGGACAGGACCGATGGCGCGAGGGGAATCTATACACGAGACCACAACAAGACGAGAGACACGGCAGCAGAGAAGACAGAAACACATCACATGCGTGGAGATCCTTCACTCTAGACACACAAACAGCACGGAGACCTGCAGAACCTGCAAGTCGGTGTTGAAGTACAGTAACAGAACCGGCGCTCTGCGTCTGAAACGGCTTTGCTAGCTAACATGGCTAACGCTAGCACTGCAGGGAGTCGTCCTGCCGCGGCTTAAACTGTTCCCACTCTCAGTTCTACACTTAAATTTACCAGAAAATTAGTTTAGTTTAGTTTAATTGTGGTGTTGACTGTTAATGTTACAGAGAACTTTAATGAAAGTTGCTCAGTGTTGGACCCCTGTGTTCCTCCGCTACGACCCGACTTTATTGCCGGATAAGAAGGTTTGAAAAAATCTAGAGTCGTTAATGCCCTATAGCATGGGGTGGTGGAGGCTTAGTGGGTAGGATACTTGGCTCTGGACCAAGAGGTCATGGGTTTGATTCCTACCCTCAGCACCACTACTGGGTTCCTGAGCAAGACACTTAACCCCAAGTTGCTCCAGGGAAACTGCCCCCTGTAGAAAGCTAAAATGCCTCTCAACAGAGTGTACTGCATTTCTCTCTTTTGTGTGTTTATTAACATCCTGTGGAGAAGAAAGGTTTGAAGGTTTGCTCTTAGACACTGGTCCCATTAGAGTTTGGCCTATTTTTGATATTCAATGCAAAATGATAGGCTGTCAATTCAGAGCTCAAAGCAGCCAAAGCAGTAGAAACCGCACATTGAAGATCACCAAAACGAAACATTACCACTTTTAGTTTTAGATTTTTTGAAAAGTCATTCTGAACTCACTCTCATCTCATGGTCATTTCCAATAAAAACATACCTTTGATACAAAAATTTCACTGTCAAGCGCGAGGCCTGTCAAATGGCTGGGCCTTAATTGATCATTAGCATGCTTCTAGTCTCTACTCCATGCTCTGTCTGGTGCATTTTGGCCAAGAATCGTCTACTATTACAGGAAAAGGAAACCGGTTGAGTAAAATGACCAACCACAGCACGGTTTTGGCTTGACACATAGAGAGAGGCCATTTTTTCTCAATCCCACAAATATATCTTCCTCTGAAAGGCTCATTTTTCATCTCAGTGTCCTGAAAAGGTAACTGTTCCTTACCGTTCACTAAAATTTTGTGTAACATATGTTAGTATACATTCCCATGATAAATGATTTGCCATTCTATGCATTTTTACTGATATTAAAAAGAACAAAACTGCAGAGACACATTTTAAAAATGTGAGCAAAGACACAAATATCTTTTATTAAACATTTCACACACACTGAGCAGCAGTTTGTCAGTGTTCTTCACTAACCATGATATGCTCAGACATATTATTATGACAATTTGTCACAATAACAATTCGTTTCATCACACCGCCCAGCTATAATTGTGGCCAGCCCATCGTACTACAGATTTTAGACTCTCTGTGAATGTGGGTGCATCATTTTATGCTCTGTGTGATTTTGGCTCTCAGTGTCAAAAGGTCAAGTTATCTTTACGATTAATTAAAATGTAAACAGCTATACAAAGGCTTATTTAGATGAGCAGTGAGCGTTTTTCCTCTCCTTAACACCAAATACACTAAATAAAAATTCAAAGAATAATATACAAATGACATTTTCAGTGAATATTGATTTTATGTTCAGTATATCCGTGTGTTCCTTCCTTGTTCCCATCAGAAGCCTAAGTACTTTCTTAAACTAAATTAGGTAATGGAATTTCACAAATCCAAAGACAGGCTGGAGGAACCGAGGAGGAATCTGGAACCGAACCCGTGTGCTTCTCTCCAGCTCACATAGTATCAACTACTGTCACAAACAAAACAAATCCTGATACATTTTACTTGTATTTGTTTGCACTTATTCCTATGTTAACTAGAGAAAAATGACTTTTAACTAGGACTGCATGATATTAGGAATATGCGATAATGTTGTTGCGATGGCGATATCACATGCGATAAGTAAAAGTTAATGCTTTTATACAGTTAATGCTTTTCTGCTTTGGATTTGCTGGTAACATAGACTTCAGACACTGACTAGTCTACGTAGGGAAAAAAATTTAATGCAATATTTCCATTCCAACATTTTTTTTTTTTAAGAATTTACTTAAACAGGGCATTTTATGCCTCCCATAAAACATTTGAAGCATTGAACATTGTTGAAAAAGAAAATATTTTTAAATCATTTTAATTGTAAACATAATTTCAATTACAATAAGTTCTTAGTCAGAAAAAAACAGCAAAATGAACAATCTATAACAGTAGCAAAGAAGAAAACTGCCCAGTGATTTTTTTTGGCAAGAGTTTTGGAAAAATACAATTTATTGCAGTTCAGTCAGTCTTTCGCGGTATGTACCGCGATGACGATAAATTTGCGATATATTGTGCAGCCCTTCTTTAAACAATTTGCAATATGTCTCTGTATGTTAACACAATATATCAAACTGATATCAGCTGATCATGTCTCTGTCCCAAACCAAAGTTTATAGATACGTCACATGATGCAGCAGATAATAGGGCATGTTGGAGATGACCTCTTGCCTCTCTATAGGCTTTAACAGCATCACGCTGCTCCAGGCTGACAAACATCATCTGAACAGCACCAGCAAATCAAACACTAGGATGCAGAGGAGGTGGGGGCGGGCGAGAGAGAGAGAGAGAGAGAGAGAGAGAGAGAGATTGTGTCAGGGGAAGTGGCCTGAAGGACAATGGAGGGAGGGTGGCTAACAGGAATAGAGGAGTGAAAGAGAAGCCGGGCTTCGGGGAGCATCGAGGGAGTTGTTTAAGGAGAAACAGTGTCCGTTTGTGGCCGCTGATAATACTTTCCATTCAACAGGGCTCACAGCGCACTGATTCCTCTGATTGCAGCCTGGCGCCCTGCTGGCGAGCCTCAGAGCTGAAATTAAATCCACTCTATTCAGTTATAAATTATAATGCTCTATAAACAACACCCCCACTGGGAAAAAGGGGGAGGGAGGGGGAGAGAGAGAGAGAGAGAGAGGAGGGTGGCGGGGAGGAGGATAAAAGAAGAAGAGAAGAGAAGGATGAGTATAGGAAGTGTTCAGTATCCTGAATAAGGAGCAAGAGCACAAAGGACAAAATCAAGTGATGACTAACCCAAGCCCAACGCAGGAGAAATGTAGAGGATTCTTTTTTTCTGATGACGCTAATTTAACATGGATTTGTGAAATTTGGTCAATTAATAAAGAATTCAAAATCACATTCTGCTTCAACTGAGCAGTACGAGAAATGACGACTGTATTCGATTAACCAAATCAAATTAAAATGTGCGTTCTCCATTAATTGGCTTAGTGATTAGATTACCACCTTTTTTACCATCTTTATCAGAGAGTTCTCCACAAGCGGGAGCCGTTAATGCTCATCACGTATGGGGGCATCAATAAAAGAAAGGAAATCCACAGCAGTAAGACCTGCACAAATATTTGTAATAACTAATGATATTCATTCAAGTAAGATTGCATGTATATGATTATTCATATAAATCATCATTTTTAAAAATATGTAGCAGCACAGAAAAAAGGTTTCTGTTCCAAAACTCGTTACAATCAACTTCAAAATGTGTTTTTACTTCCCATGTTTGCTGGGAGTGGGCTTTACTACTATTACAAATACTAATTCTATACTATAATAAACACTTTGCAGAGTCATGAAAGAACAATATTGATAACTAAAGCTCCGGAGTGACAATCCAATGCAATGATGTGATACAATACTGAGATACAATTGGATAAAATACCAAACAATACAATGCTACAACTCTGTACTAAACTATTTAGTATATTTGTACATTATTTTGTGGGATTTGCTGCCTGATTGAGTTGTGCAAAACCTAATTAATAAAAGTAAATAAAATAAAATTTGAGAAATGATCAAAAAATCAAGCATAAAACGATGAAATGGCTAGAATGAAGGAGGCTGTCTGTCTGAAGGGCTGTGAAAAAATCAGTGTCAAGCAATGTTATTAGTTCTGATATAACAGAGGGAAAGGACGACCGAGCGAGAGAGAGAGAGAGAGTGTGTGTGTGTGAGAGTTTGTTCCATTGCCAGCTCTGTTTGAGAATCAACACGGTGGCCGTCCTGCCTGCTGGGGGCCCTGCGCCACTCTGACGCCACCTTTGTCTTCAGTACTGTCCAAAGTCTGGAGACCACAGCACCCTCACAGCGAATCACGGGTCAGTGCGGAACGTTGATGAGCCTGACCACCCCGACACACACACACACACACACACACACACACACACACACACACACACACACACACACACACACACACACACACACACACGGAGTGCCACTCTGCCCACTGACACGGAAGAGAGGGAGAGCTTGGAGTTCCCTCCTACAATGACGGGTCATAATTGAAGAAGGGGGAAAAAAAAGACAGCCTTTAATTTCTCTAAACAGAAAAACAGTTTTGACATTTCCAGTTGGTGTGTGCTGAAGCCTGGAACAGAGTCAAACGAACAGATCTTAATTATAGACAGCGTTAAAATCCCAACATTTCCGACCACTAATTACTGCGCTCAAACACCCCAGCACGTTCGGAGCGCTCCGGCTAACACTGCCTTCGACCTTTAACTATTTACGAGGTTCTTTCATTTCTGACAGCGGCAGCGAGACGGTCCCAGCCGCTCTGCGGCGCTTCCAATCGCTGTAATGATGCGGTACTGCAGAGACGAGGGCTCGACTCGGGCCTCGCTCAGACAAGCTCGGTCTGAAGGCAAATGAAATTCACCAAATTAACTCAAGCTACATTTGCAAGGGATTTCAAATCAGATCTCGGTTTTCGCCAGTCAAGGGTTTCTCATAAGTCACATCATAAACGCGTATTATATTCATAAATGAATATTACTGCTAGTGCTTTTTAGGCCTTTAACACCAGGTTACTACCTGATGACCATGTCATCCTACTCTAATACAGCATGATCAGTCTATTGGCCTGCTATAGTCAGTAAGGAACCCCATTTCACTACACTTGGTCAGACCCTACCTAGCCGATCTAGGTGTTTGTTGCTGTTAAGGTAATAACTTTTAATATGTGGGTAAATGCACATAGTTGGACCATGTAAATCAATATCGCTGAATCATGTGGTGGTCTGTTCTGGGGCTTTCTTGCTGGCCACACCGAGCACCTTTGGGATGAATTGGAACGGAGATCGTGATCCAGACCTTCTCGTCCAACATCATGCTACATGCTACAGAATGAATGGACACAATTCCCACAGAAACTCCAGAATCTTGTGGAAAGTCTTCAGAGAAGAGTGGAAGCTGTTAGAGCTGCAAAAGCGGACCGATGTATGGATCTGACTTTACCTGTCAGTTCTGCTTGCAGTTTTGCAGTTTACTAATCTATAGTTCTCCTGCAGTGTACAGTTACAAGAGATGTGGGCTTCCCAGGACTACCTCAGGACTGAGTAAGGTACCGTCCTGCTCCCCGGGCGCTGTGTTCCTGGCTGCTTCACTTGGTGAATGGGTTAAATGTAGAGAAAGAATTTCACTCTGTTCACGCTGTGTGCTGTGGTGTGTTCATGTATGACAAACGGTAGCTTTACGCAATTTTTTTTTTACACTCGTGCTTCACTAAAGGCTCTTCTACAGGAAAAGTAGAGGTTTACTTCTGTACAAATGCAATGACTGCAGCTAATGAGAAAACAACCAAAACTCCCTACTGAAGTCGACTCAGAGTCGCATGGAGGGGCTCAGGAAAATCTCTGCTGGAGACACAAACACACAGTCACAGGAACAAGCACCCCCCACAGCCCCTCAGGCTGTAGACAGTACAGCAAGAGAGGAAGCATCTTTTCTTTCGAGCATTTTATACAGCAGTTATTAAGAAGGTTCTGTTTTCTTTAAACTGTTTTAAATGAAGCTGCTCCTGGAATGATTGTTTAGCTGAAAAAACATCTCTGTCTGGCTGAAGATTTGTGAGCATATCAGAGTCACTGCGAACAGAAATCTTTGGGTACTTTGGCACTATGTGGGAAACAAAAGAGCACTGTTGCTTGTAGTTGCTGCTAAAAGCTGTTGTGACCTTTGGTATATTGCAATATTTACTAATTACTGCATCTAGGCTGTTGCATGCTAGTAGTTCTTGTCAAGTGTGCTGAAATGATGTTTGACTATCTGAAAATTAATCAAATGACTTCGTTTTTCAAGCAGTGAATAGTGGAAATGTGTCTTTAGTCCACTCGGGCACAGTTGAAAGTGCAGGCTCAGCTGGGGAAGTGCTAATGTTTAACTTGTGGAAATACTGCAGAACACACACACACACACATATATACACACACACACACACACACACATATACACATATACACACACACACACACACACACACACACACACACACACACACACACACACACACACATAAGGGAGGAGAATTCTCTCAGCATATTAAAGTGCACTCCAGGTGCCATGTTTGGGGAAAACAAATTGGGAATGTCCCTGACATTAGCTTTATGATTACCAGGCGTTCTCTGAACTCTCCCTTGTTTACACAGAGCTGTCTGTAAACTGGAGCTGAGCAATGGATTTAATATTTACAACATATTCACGAGGAGATAGACAGCGCAGTGGATAACACTGGTCTCTGTCATGAGACTCCAGTGTTTGATAATGAATTATTGCTTCTAATAATACATAATTTATCAACCATGTTAGGTCGTTTAGCTAAAGAGTGTCTGCTAATAACACAAACCTATCCAGAGAGTGATCAGAAGCGTAAACACTATCTACACTCACAAAATGCTTCCTTCAAACAGAAAGGGAAACAAGTGATATTATACCATTCTTTATTGTGGATTAGGGATGGTATTATCTGTTTAATCACAGCGAAAGTTTGCAAGGTTTTCATGAAGATACACTTGTGTCCTTACATTTATTAAACTAAATGAGGTTTTAACATGGTAATTCTGGATTGATAGATCCCAAGATAAACATCATATATACTATATGAACACTATTTGGGGCCCCTTACTTCTAGGGAAGGACAATATTAATCCTTCAGCAGACCAAGACACTCTATGGACCCAGTTTGGTGAAGAACCGTTTCTATTCCAGCATGACTGTGTCCCAGGGCACAAAGGGAGCTCCATAAAGACATGCTGGAGGAGTTCAGTGTGGAAGAACCTGACTGGCCACACAGAACCCTGACCTCAACCCCATCCAGCACCTTTGGGATGAACTGGAACGGAGATTGTGATCCAGACCTTCT
>JBBPDH010000001.1:19635960-19646720 GCA_037974565.1 Clupeocharax schoutedeni
CACACACACACACACACACACACACACACAAACACAAACACACACACACACACACACACACACACACACACACACACTGCATTTGCATGTCTAGCGGCCAGTTTTTAATTCATGTCTTCATGACTAGCGAGTGGCAGGAGAGATGAGTGTCTGTCGTGGTCAGTGTAGGGGAGCAGGATGAGAGTGGGAGTGATCCAGTGTCATCGCAGGCTGCTAGTGCCCCGTCACCACTGAGAGGCTGGAAGCGATGCCCTCTGCGCCGGCCTGTCAGCAGTCCACTCCACACGGCGACAAAAGCCCAGAGTGTTTTCACCCAGAGTGACACTGAAATGATTCTCACATGAACAGAAATGCCATGTTCTTTCATGTCCTTTCATGTCCTTTCATGTCCTTTTTCCACTGCACTGGTTCCCGTGCCGGTTCCAAGCCGGTTTCCAATTTTGGAACCAGTGCCACACTTTTCCACCAAAAAACAATCAAGCACCGAACCGGCCCCTAAACTCTGGTGGTCTCGTAGCGAGGACCCGTGATGTCACGAGCGGTGGGCGGAGTCTTGTACGTAATCGTTGTCTATGTTGATGTCTTTAATGGTAATAACCTGCTGAATAAGTTGCATTTGCAGAATAACGAGCGAGCAAGTACTGAGTTCGGCCATGTTTGTTTCTGTTTAGTGGGCGTGGCCTGTCATGTATTCTAATGGGGTTCCGCTGAGCTCCTGTCTGGTGTAAATGTGGGCTGGTTCTCGGCTGGTTCCTGGTTCAGCACCGGCTGAGCACCAGAACCAGAGTAGTGGAAAATGGGTATCAGAGATTCATAATCTTTCACACAAGAAGAAAAATGATTCGAGAAGGACACAGACTGGATATGCAATATAGCACTTACAGTGCTGTTCACTGTTCCTGAGATCACCTCTGAGGTAGAGAATTACTGTAGAGCTGAAAAAAGGCATTCAGGGCTCTGTACTAATCATGGAGGTGATCACAAAACTAGGGATCACAAAAACATGAAATATTGATTATTTGTCCTTTCATGATCATTCTGATATGTACAAACTTAATAAAGGATCATTTTAAATACTAAATAAAGACAGCGGTAAATGTACATACTATTAAAGAAGAAAAATGTACAACACTGTCCCTGTCATCGTGCAGTGTACTTACCATTATCGAGTTATGTGTGATAATCCTTTGAATAATGTATTTTTATGTTACACTACGAGACATGTATGTTTGTTAAACGCGAACTTTGACTCTGTTAAATGACAAATAGGTACCAACCCTGATTTGAACAAGTTTCTCCACAACACAACATTTCACACCAAAGAGTCTAAATGACTTAGTTTAATGATCTTAATCAAGTTGTCAGGCCTGTATGTTTACAAACTGGTGGAATTCCTTTTTTAAGCCACATTTGAGGGGGCTCACTTATTTTAGGGAATGCGTGAGAGCATTTTCATTTCCAATATTATGGAGTGATCTAAACGCAGGCTCAGCAGAGAGCGGACTCACTGCAGAGCGTGTTATGCAGCCTGCAGCGCTTCGAGGGAGGCTCTGAGGAGCGAGGCCGAAGCAGCACTGAAGTGAATCAGATTTGGACGAGGGGAGCCGTCAGGACCAAGCTTCTGCTAGGAGCAGAGATGTTGCTCACGTCTGCCCTCCACACCGACCTGATGGTCACACCGAGCCTGCCTACACACACACACACACACACACACACACACACACACACACACACACAAACACACTCCACCACCCCAACTGCTCTTACTCAGCTGCCAGCACTTCCTCTGCTCTGCAGACATGCAGACATGCTCTGCATTTTACTCCTCCTGACCCTGTTCTGTCTGTGTCACAGTGACTTTCACAATCCCAGAAGGACATCCGTGTAAAAGACAGCCCTGCGTGATGGGCTGCGAGTAGGACCCCCCCCCCCTCAAAATGGATGGAGAAGTACCTTAAGCTGTCTAATTTTGAGCTCTAATCCACTCAAACAGAGCTTCAGACGTATGGCTTCACATCACTGTCCACTAAAGTCAGATATTAACATTGACACTTCTGCCCAGGCTAGCTTCTGGGCCTTGGTGTGCAGGGATGCAGCGAGATCCTACTGAGCCGGGGCCTCTCCAGCCAGTGCAGGAGGGAGCTGTGAGTGCACGAGCAGCCGCTGGGAGAGTAAGGGATGCAGGCTTCTTCTTATGCTTGGCTGGGCTCTTCCAGGGCATGTGCTATGAGCCCAATCACTCGCACATGATTTAAAAGCCAATTATGTTGTTGCTGCTGTTGTAATTACCCACACACAGCCGATGGTTTCTGTGGACGAACTAATTACTACCAGAGAACACAGACAGAAGGCAGGGATGGACAAAAAACCGGGGCTGCTAAGACACAGAGAGAAACACACAGTCCTCTCTGCACTGAGAGGTGTCCTTAATTCACACTCTGAGAAACTCTGAGAGTGCAGGTTCTGAGAGTGCAGGTTCTTTTAAGCAACAGCGCAATAGTGTTTGCAAGCAAAGGAGGAAATATTTTATTATAATATGACTGTAAAGATCAGTACAGTCTCCAATTGTAGAACAAATATCAGGCCTTCGATGCTTGACAAGAGCAAATCTGCAGAGAACGGATTGTAGATCTTGCCTAAATAAGCAGCACCACTGCTCCTGGATTGTTAAAAAAAAACCCTGCTGTCTAAAAAAAATCTGTCCACAGTATCCAACCACATGGTGAAGA
The DNA here is from genome assembly GCA_037974565.1 of Clupeocharax schoutedeni. Classification (NCBI taxonomy): domain Eukaryota; kingdom Metazoa; phylum Chordata; class Actinopteri; order Characiformes; family Alestidae; genus Clupeocharax; species Clupeocharax schoutedeni. Next base: position 19,638,690 of record JBBPDH010000001.1, read on the forward strand.
TCCTTTTTATAACTCATTCCAAGTCCTACTGTGTCCTAACCCACATCAACAAGTCTGTGCCACCGCAATGAAGCACTGGATGTGGTTTTAGTGGGTTGAGTGAAGTTTTCGGGAACATACACTACATTTTCTACATTTCCATGTTACTCACTTAATATTTACTAAATCTGCATTCAACATTCCTTACAAACAAATACATTTAATGTGTGTTCACCACACATTATTAGTCAGAAAGGGTCATATTTATTCCTCAATACTATAAAAAGTCATTAGAATATAACTAGACAACAGATATTTAACAAGCTATTCAGTGACAGTCAAAGGGTTAACCAGTGCATTAAAAGTTAAAGGACAGTCTAGAATTAGACTCTACATCAGGGATGCATCATTCTGTCCAAAGTTCTGACTGTACCTGATTAATGCATGAAAAAATACGCAGTGGATCAACGGAGGTGCCACCTCTGCCTGCCATGTACAGATGTTTCTTTGCGTATAAGGACTGGGCCAGCTATATCTAGGCTGTGTGTTTTTTGTGTGTGGTGTGGCTTAATGAGGCTCCAGTGACCAGTGGAGACGCCTATGGTGTTGAGAAAAGGCCCAGAAAAGGCTCTCTGCTGTTCAGGCCGCTGTGGTGAAGTGACATTTACCTAATGCATCTCTAAACCTCTTTGTAATTAGTGGGTGGATGACGGTGATGCAGGGTGACTGCAGCAGGCAGGGCCAGCTCTAAAACTAGCCCCAGTGTAGCCATACAGGCGCTTGTTCAAAGCACTGGGGCTCGAAGGCTCAGCTGCACTCGCCACTGTTTTGCGCCTCAATTCACGCCCTGCAAACAATGGGGTCGGGTCAGACGAGCTTTAATAGACGCACTCTTTTCGGCTGTTGGTGACTTTTTCCTCAGCAACTGCCACAGGACGGGTTCCGCAATTAAAGCCCAGGCTCCCGGCGAGAGGGAGGTGTGGTGCATCAAGCTTAAGAAGAACTCTTTCATGGTTCAGTCCGGTACACCGCTGCTCAGACTAACACACTCTCGCAGCGTTGGTGCCGCGCCAAGAGCAAGAGAACCAATCAGAACGGTCTCGTTTGACCCATTTTCCCTGCTTTCTTGACAACAAAAACTGAGCAGCACATTTATCCATATGTTCTGAATAGCCTGTGATGTGGCAGAGCAATAAAGGGTCACTGCTGAAAAGACGTGAGGTATGGGGCCTTTCCCTTTCTCTGGACATTAAGCATGCTCCATATCTTTCTCTCCGTTTCAGAAGAGCACCCATTCTGAGAGATTCGATTACCCTGCTCTAAATTAGCAGGCTTTGGGTTTCGCCCTTAGACTGATGTCTTTTTTACGCTGTCATTATATCTTCGGTTAGAGCTGGTACTGTTTTCACTTCCAGAAATAGCAGGCGTAAGGATCCATAGGGTGGATCCAGAGACATGGAGCAATGAACTGAACTGGAACTGCCAGTGAGATCCTGGCAAAGGGTCAAGTAGACTGGAAAAAGGACTGGCACATCACTCTCGGCTGGAGCTGAGCCATTACCAGTGCTTTTCTGGGACCAGAAATAGAGAGAAAGAGAGAGAAAAAAAAACCAGTATGGGAAAGTAGCAAGGGTTAACCGGAGCTCTGTATGAAACCTGTTAGCAAGTGAGCGACTGGAACACCCAGGAGGCACTGGGACATTCCATCAGTGCCATGAGAAATAAACGAAAGGGGGAATATTTCCTCTGGCCATTGCCTTTGCTGCTCAACGGCTCAGGTTAACACAGACTTAAGCATCTTGTTTATCCACATCTTGTTTATCTATCTATCTAACTATCTATCTATCTATCCATCTATCCTTCTATCCATCTATCCTTCTATCCATCTATCTATCTATCTATCATATATATATATAGTTACAATCCTGTTATGCATTATTTGAATTTAATACACTATTTTTCTGTACTTCTTGTTAGATGCTAACTGGCTTTGTACCTGTGCACTGCACAATAAAATCAAATGTAATCTAATCATATTCAAGTATAATATGTTCAAACTTAAATCAGATCTTAACCTCAGTGACCAAGAAGAAACGTTTTGCTGTTTTTCTGGGTTTCCTGCAAACACACACACACACACACACACACACTTTTCAGGCTTGGATGGCTGGGCACCTCCTCATGCGATTATTCACTGGTTCCACGAGAAGTTTTAAGTGGAGTGCTGTGGGCAGGCTGAGGTGAAGAAGAGGAGGAGGAGGAGGCTGAAGACTCGCCAGTATAAAGGTCTGCAGTGTCCAGAGGCTACACTGAGCCTGGGGCTCGCACAAACACCCCTAATCACCCCTCTAATGGCACACAGAGCCTCTCTCGTCTGAGCAGCGAGCCTTGGGTCATCTCCCCACTCAGTGTGTGTGCGTGTGTTGTGTGCCACTTACTGCCACTATAACAAAGGATGCTATCACTACCCCACCCATGAGAAACTGCTTTCATTGCCCCTCACCCCAGGAAAAAAAAAAAAACAGCTTTTGTTGCTTGTGCTCAGCATGACGTGTTCGTGTCAGCACAAATGCACGTTCTCTTCGTCTGTCCGTCCTGCACTGCATGTTCAAAGCAGTAAATATTTAGACAGGGCTCATGAACACGCACTAATTTAAGGAGAAAATGCAAACCGCTCCGAGTTCTGACAGGTGTGTGCGCAGGGCAGGTGCCTGCTGCACTTTACCACGAGCGCCGGCTCCCTGCTGGAAAAAAAAAAGCACGGCTCACCTAAAAGACAGCCTGTTCAGCCACATTACGCCTTTCAGGCAGCGCGTGTCGCCACGGCCGACGGCCCGTCAGCTCAGCCTCCCCGCGCCTGCCGCCACACAGCGCTGGAGCGGCGAGGTGTTTTTAGCAAGCGACAGCACTTAAGCCTTCCACAAAGCAGGACCCTGGCAACAGCACCAGCACGGCCTCACCTCAGGCCGCTCCTGAAACTGACAAAGCACTGGCGCAGAACTGAAGCCTGCATTTCACACTTCTGCGGCGGAGCTGAATCTGCACCAGGTTCACCCACAGGTAACCAGAGACCTGCGCGTCAGAGATGACCAGTCACTTCATGACTCATGAATTTTCTAAACTTAAAAAAAAACCCAAAAAACATTTTTTTGCACTTTGTTCAGAGATGTCATTTTTACCGAGTCCAAGTCAAGTCTCAAGTCTTTAAGTGGCAATGTTTACAAACGGCGACTCTAAATGTGGGATTTTTGAGCTCTAAATGTTTAGAAGATATACTAATTAGCCATGCCCTGCGATTACAATTGGCTGTTACTTAGCAGGGGGCAGAATATGCTGTGATATGCCCTGTTATGCTGCGGTGTTTGGACACTCATGGCATGGTGATAGATACCAGATGGTTAACAACTAAATATGATTTTTTCTTTTTTAAATATGTCAGTGCTCAGAAGAAATGTCCACAAAGACAGTGTGAGGGACAGCTTGACAGTCCAAAGGGGGTCTTTATCCTTTCAGAGTTAAACAAAGATTCATTTCAAACAACTGAAAAGCATCAGGTACAGTTCCCCATGAAGATTAGAAGTTAAAAAGTCATTATATTTATCATAAGCCTGAAAACAATCTCATAGTGTGTTCCGTATGTATACACGGATCAGTAATATTGCGTTATTATTGTATTGTATTGTGTTCCGGCATGCAGAATCGATAATAAAGGCCCTATATGTAAACAGCACTAGCAGCTCTAAAAATCCTCGAGCTGTGTGCAACATGTGGAGCTGATATGTGCTGCACTGGCCTCCTCGCCTCAGTGCCTTCCTGTCTAAGGGTACGCGAGGCTGAGACTCAGGAAGGATGAGCTCAAAGCCCCCAGGCCTCATCAGAGCCCTTCAGCAACTACCATCAGCCTTCCCACAGCCCACATTCATTTTCTTGCACTGGTCTCACAGCCATCTCTAATCAGAGGCCAGTCTGGTGCACCAGGGGTCACAAGAAGGAAACGGGGACGATATAATCTAAACAGCTTGTGGAGGAGGAGCGAACCAGCTTCTCAGTCTCTGAACATTCGAGTGATGTTGGGTGCAGGCGCGGGTGTTTGAAAGGGAGGAGGACAGGTAACTGCAAACCGTGAGGAGGGTGACAAATTAATTTAGACCGCAGAGAACCTTCAACATGAATATGCCACAAATCTCCCAACACACCACCACCACCCTGCCAACATCACTCTCTCTCTCTCTTTCTCTCTCTGTATCCCCCTCTCTCTTCTCTCTCACTTTCTGTCTCTCTCTCTCTCTCTCACTTTCTGTTTCTCTCTCTCTCTCTCTTCTCTCTCACTTTCTGTCTCTCTCTCTCTCTCTCTCTCTCACTTTCTGTTTCTCTCTCTCACTTTCTGTTTCTCTCTCTCTCTTTCTATCTCTCTCTCTCTCTCTCTCTCTCTCTCTCTCTCTAACCACAGCACAGTAGCCTGAGAGAGGGAAAGAGAGAATTTGTGAACAGAGATCGAATGAGAGATAAGGTCAGACAGTAGGGGAGAGTGAATAAGAGAGTGAGAGAAAGCGAAAGACCAATAAGAGAATGTGCAAATTAGAAAGAAATAGACAGAAAGCATGGCTGAGACAGCATTAGAGTGAGTGGGAGAAAGTCAGAGGGACTGAGACGGAGAGCAAAATTGAGTGAAACAGAATGAAGAACAGATAAAGAACATTAGCAAGAGAGACAGTAAGCAAATAGAGAAATAATGTGACTAGGAGAGAGCAAATGGGAAAGAGTGAACGAAAGAGAGAAGATAAGTGAATGAATTCGAGTGAGTGAATGAGAAAGAGAGAAAAGGGTAAGACTGAATAAGAAAGAGAAGAATGAGAAGAGAGTGAGAGTGAGTGAGAGTGACTGTGAAAGAGACCAATAAGAGAGAGAGTGCAAATTAGAACTAGAGAGAGAGAGAGAGAGAGAGAGAGAGATAGAATAAGTGAATGAGAGAGAGAGACAGAGACAGAGAGAGACAGAGAGAGAGAGAGAATGAGATGCAAACAGAGAGAAAGGGGCAGTAAATAAGAGTGAAGAATAAGACTTAAAAGAGAGAGAATGAGAGAGTACACAAAAGCATATAAAGAGAGAGAGAAACTGTGAGCGAGAGAGCCTGAGAGTGAGTGGGAGAAAGACAACGCGAGTGAGAAAGTGAGTGAGAGATGAAGCAAGAGTGGAATATTGTGAGTGGGCGAGGGCGCGAGAGGTGAAGCGAGAGCCTACTGTCTCCTGTATGTGTTAATATTCTCCCGTTATTTGTTCTGTGGGATAAAACGGTGTGTTTTTGTCTCTTCAAAGAGCCGTCCCCTCTCTCGGTCCCCCCACACTCCACACAACTCATCTCTTCTGCCCCAAACTAAATGATCCTTTCATTTCCTGCCGGGCTGCCGGGCCCTCAGGTGGTGGCCGCGGCCCAGCTCAGTGGCCCCGCGTGCATGTAAAGTTCACAGCTCGTCCTGCGCGCCGCTGATCCACTATCATAACACAGCTCGCCACGGCGCTTCCTGTCTGGGGCTGCCTTGCGTGAGTCGCTCCGCGCTTTGGATCCGCCGCCAGACAAATATTCCCCTGTGTGAAGAAGACGAGGCAACCAGCGACTCATCCTTCCTGTCGCACACACAACGCAACCGCACGCTGAAGCAATTACAACACACATACACACACTCACACACACACACACATCCTGCATCACTCAAATGGAGAATAAGCCTGGAAAAAATAAAGAAAAGAAATATTACAGACACACCCAGCAAACACAAACACACGAGCGCGCTCACAAATCATTCCCTTCTTTTCTTACCCGACACACACACAGGCCAGACTCTGGAACCGGCTTAGGAAGCTCTTTAATGTTTCCCAAACTTGGAGGGGACGGGCTGGCTGAGTAGCGCGGGGCTAAACATGTGTTTAGAACAGACAACATCGGCAATCACCACTTGACCCTTCAGCAGACGAGGGGTCACATACCGCTTCCACCCCCTTTTTCTTTCTTTTTTCCATCCTTCTCCTGACTGGAGGAGGGGAGGAAAAAAAAGCCCTTTAACAGATAATATAATCAAGTGAAAGCACTAGCCTGTTGTGGAGCGGCTGCAACCATGCTGATTTCCAGATGTTCAAAATGAGCATTCAGAAAAAGCAGAACGCGCGCAGTTTCCACCAGGGATTTCTCAAGGTTCAGAGAGGAGGAAAACACACACACACACACACACACACACACACACACACACGTCATGCTTTCTACAGAACGACTGCAATTCTTTGCAGCTGTCAGGCTATTTCAAGGGAGGAGATAGATAGGAGAGGGGAAAGAAATTAAGAAAGCAAACAAATTGCTTTTGCCTGTGTCCTCAGATATGTTGCGTGAAAGGAAAACACAAGAAAAGAGGCGGTCTTTCACATTCCCACACTAACAACTCACCCCCCCCACCCCCCATTCCGCATTTACCCAACCCTGTTCGGATCCAGTGCCATTACAGTAAGTGACCCAACACCTCTGGCGGGCCCATGGTTTATTTATAGAAAATGAATCAGGAATCTGAGAAAACTACACCCAAGCTCTCCACATCCTAAACCACTTAACCCCACACATGTGTTACAATAGGACCATTAGGACCGCAGAGTCATCCACACACACACAAACACATGCATTTTCTTCCTTGGGAGCCGTTTGTCAGACACACTTTCGGTTTCACCTCAGGTCATCTGCAGTCACACGGACATTCGCATTTGTTGTCAAGCCCTGTATTACATTGTGTAAACCGGTATGTCTGTATTTAGAGTGACATATTTTGCACTATTTACAGATTACAATAGCTCAGTTGACTACATATGCTGTTTTGTTTTGAAACAACAGATCCACAAAAACAATTTACAAGGTACTTCCTTTCTGTCAATGTATAAGTTTAATTTTAAAGAGCCCATGTAAAGTGACTTTTTTATATATATTTTGTGCTTTTTTTTTTTTTTAATCTGATGTAATAAATGAACGTGTTTACACCCATTATTCACTCTCAAGTGTACAAACTTGCTGCAAATACAGACCATTTACAGCCTATACAGTTCCTAATATGACTTGTATTTAGGACTTTATATTGTTCTTGTGTAACTGTGCAGTCGTAGCATAAGCAGTTTCCTCTGGGATTAATAAAGTTCTCTGATTCTGAATGATCTTACAGTGTTTAAAGTGTGTTTCAGCCTAGACTGCTTTCTGTGTGAGGGGCAATAGATGGTAGTCAATTAGAATAGAGATCATATGTAACGCAATGCAATTATGACGGCCATTGGTGCATAAGTGGACCTCAGGAGGACAAATAAATTGGGTATGCTATGAGTAGAACAGAGCAGCTGGATCACATCAACCTTTGTCAGCTTTGTAGAGACATTCCAAAAGTAAATATCACCTGATGGTGTGATATATCTGGGACATTCAATTCAGCATCACACAGCACTACAGTTAAAATATTTAATGGGCAGAAGGCTGAGATACTGAACCGACCCCCCCCCCCCCACTTTCAGACACTCACTGCTGTAACTACAAGACTCTGGCTTTATTGTGCGTAGGGAAAAAACATTAAAAAAGCCAAAGAACATGAGTAGGCTAGGTTAAGGCTGGGTCTAGACCTTGGGTGGGAACTGACTCAGGAGGAATTCTTCCCTATTTAAATCCACACTCCCGGCACTGGCGGACACACCAGGAGAGCAGGCAGGACGGAGGGGAGAGAAAACTTCATTACCGTTAATGTCTCACTGGTGGGAGGAAAGAATGAGACTTCAAATGTCTTCGCAGGCCCAGTTTCACTAAGCAAAGAGGCTGCGAGACGCGTCTCAGGTTTCCCTGCAGACCACATTAAAATGCCAGAGGGTTAAAAGTGAGTCAATTTGGGCGCGAGATGCCAAAATAAAAGAATTAGTGGTGCACTGTGTTTACATCTGTTGAGGAGCTGGGGCGACAGAGCCAGGCATGATAGGGCTCAGACATTACACAGGAGAGGGGGGGGGGGGGGGGAAGAAAAAAAGAGAAAGAGAGAGAGAAAG
>JBBPDH010000001.1:19752813-19771389 GCA_037974565.1 Clupeocharax schoutedeni
AGGAACAAACACACACAGACACACACATACACACACACACACACACACACATACACACACACACACACACACACACACACAGACAGACACATACAGACACACACACACACACAGAGACACAGACACACCTGCAGACGCAGACACAGACGAACACACACACACACAGACACACACAGACACAGACGCACACACACACACAGACAGACAGACAGACGCACACGCAGATGAACACACACACACACAGACGCACACACAGACACAGATGAACACACACAGACGCACACACACACAGACACAGACGCACACACACAGATGCACACACAGACTCACAGACAGACGCACAAGCACACTCGCACACACACACACGCAAGGGCATAAAATCTACTTATCTTTACCGTTTACATCCTATCTATACAATTTTCACCTCATCATAGCAAACAATTAAGGCGTATACAACAATGAACTTCTGCACTGGTATGAAGTAAATGAGCAAAAACGTTTTGTGCTTTAAAGTCGGCAAAAGAGTTTTAAAATAAAACTCTCTCCATAAACAGTGATATCAAAAAGGACTTCCACTGATCGCAAGAACTATAATTTCTCAAGTACCAATCACCAGTACAAGACAGATTTATTTCTAGAAACCCAACCTTTCTTGTCACAGAGATATTAACAAGATATAAAGTGCTTGTACTGGAATCAAATCACACACTGTTTGGTCTGTAGTCTGTTGGAAGTGGTTTGTTAATGAGTTGCTCTATAATGAAAATCCAAACATTGGCCATCTGACAACTACCCAAAAACACGGCACTAAAAAAAACAAACATCACAGTACGTAACGACTACGCTGGTCAAAAAAAAATCTAAACCAGTTTTTCAAGCTGATTTCAGACCTGCTTTCAGTCTTTTTCAGTCACATTATTAAACCTAAGCACCAATCAAGAACTGTTTCAGTATTTTCAGTGTGGAGTCAGACAGGCACAGATATAATGATCAGTGTCAGTCAGACACCACTGTTTCTTCACAAACACTCAGCATATGATTATTATATCATCATTATATCAAATATCATGTAGTATAGAACTAGCTTCATCACAAACACTGTACCTGCGGGAAAAACTCAACACAGATCGGAAATCGACATTCAGAAAATACTCATCGTCCACCCCTAATATCATCATATTGACGCAATGATTATTAATAAGGTGTTCTTACAGGGATCTAGAATGAGGGGCAGAAAATAGCTAAGCTCTTCAGGAGAGCCTGTTAAAACTCACAGGGCCATCAGTCTTAGAAGACATATTAATCTATGGCTTTGTTACTCAGATCCTTTACATTAGAGCGGCTCCTGGGAAAACCAAGCTTAATACCATGAGACAGCCTTATCATGTGCTCCACTGATACATCTGATACCTTTTGGAAGCAGAACTATGAGTGTGAAAAGCCATAGAACAATAGTGGGGCACATAAAGAGAGATTTGTTCATACTAAAACGTGGAATAAATATAGAAAATGAGAGAAACAGACATAAGGAGTGGTGAGTCCGGGGGTGAGGAGGTGGGGGCCAAGCTGGACTTGCAGCCAAGCCACAAAAACAAAAGCAACCAGTTGTAGCATGAAAAAAATACTTCACATCTTCCATATTACATACAATATGCAGACAGGAAGATTTATGTAAAGCATTTTTTATTGACACTGCAAGTTACTGTAGTTTACCATTCATGAGAAAAATGAGATCACTGAAACTGAAGCTGCCCCACTAGGCTTGACTGACACTCCAGGTGTAATGGCCTGGCATTCTGCATTTGTTTTAAATACTAAACCCTTCGTAACATTTGTTCGGTGTGCACATCTATATGAGTGTGTGCGTGTTCAATTACAAAAGAATGTGCATTATCACATTATTGGGCATAATCCATGTGTCTAAAGCAGATAATCCCAGCAGAGGATGATCGCTCTTTTGCACAATTAGTAGCTTTCGCAGAGAGAAGGATCAGTCGTGTTTTTATTAAAAGTGGCCGCCCAGCCGCCAAGCAGGGAGATTAACCAGTCATCTAGAATACAGCAGGTTGATACAGACAGAAAAAAAGAGAGAAAGGGACACAGACAGAGAGAATATAAAAAAAGAATAATGGAATGTTCCAGATTGCAAGATTTACATTAATGCAACTGTTTTGCATTACACGAAGCATTCGTGTGTCATCCTCAAAGACTGTTCTGCTATTAAATTACTTTTTATAACAGTAATATGCAAAATGACTTCTTGGCATTTACTTACTGAAATTCATTCCAGTGAATATGGATTGATGAAATTCACAAAAAAAAAAAAAAAAATTCACAAAAGCTATACTTATGTAATGGGGTGGGGTGGGGTGGGGGTTGGAGCACAATCTGATTCATAGAAAGAAGAGGTCGTCCCAAGAGCAACTGGGAAACGGACAGAAGGGCAGAGTAATATCGATATAAGTTTGTCTTCTGGGCTCCTGAGAAAGAGAAGAAACTGACAAAAAAGAAACTTCCAGTGATGAAGAAACTACATTGTAGGTTTGGGCCGATACCTGATGCTACTGAATATTGTGATCATTTAAAAAGGTGCAAATTACAAATTTACTGTGCTACTGTTTTTACGTTCAGGCGCTGCAAAAAGCATTTCACTGCATGTATAAAGGAGTATGTGACAAATCTGAATCAAATGACCCAGGTCAACAGGTCATAGTTGGTAAAATGATCATATAATAATCATATGCAGAGTGCTTTTGAAAATATTCAAACAGTTCTTGATTGGTGTCTGCGGTTTCATTAAAACGCATGCAGGTTTATTGCAGATCTAATATTACTCATCCTTCAAAAGGTTAATGTGACTGAAAAAAACTGAAAGCAGGTCTGAAATCAGGATGAAAAACTGGTTTGGAAAAGTGTGTTGTGGTTTCTGGTGATTACAATTTTTTTGTCGTGTTATTGTTCCCTTTATATGCTCTTTTTATTGGTTGGCGTTCTAATCTGATTAGCTAAAAATAGCAGTGGAAAAATATGGACTAGTTATACAAGCAGAACTAATTTAACCAACTAACTGACCACACATACCTCTACTCTGAACACCACCTGAATGCTGCCATACATGCAAATGAAACACCAGCTCTTCTCTCTGGTACAGAGTAAAACGCCCTGTCCAGAGGTGTGCAAACGCACCATTGAAAGACGAACCAGTGAATGCTGTAACTGTCCCAAGCCATCTGTGTAGGATATTGTTATCATTACAGATTATTAAATCATTTCATAAGCAAGCCCAGCTGGTAACTGTATGGTAATTATATTGACATCAAAGTAAGTAAAAACTACAGGGTAGGCAAAGCTCTGTAATGCTCACAAATGGCAATAATCTTAATTTGGATCACAATTATATTGTATTTCAAGGTGACTCGGCAGAGAGCGACCATTTGTCTACATTTTAATTAGCATGCGAGCTTAAAATACATTATCATAATGCAAAAATTGCTTGTGCAGTTGTAATCTCCAGACAATCAATCTAGTTGTAATCTAGACAATCAATAATGATTGAAAATATTCAGTGGTCGGCAGAACCACAGAATTGTGCTTTTAGAAAAACAGCAGCATTGTCACTTCTTGAGGAGCCGGTCATCTCACCATACACCTCACCATTCCAACACCTGTTCAATCTACCTTCTCTGAAGCCAGAGACCTTCCTCTATGGAGATGTTAATGCACGCACTCCAGTAGAGCCTGCTAAGCCTGGTCCTCCTTCTCCATTCAGCACCATTATGGAAAGTGTCAGCTTAGCAACTGTCACAAACACTTCACAGTCACTCAGGACCAGAAACTGTGTAGCTCCCAACACTTACTCAGGCTCTGGGAGCAACAGACCACTCTGATACAAAGAGGGGAAAGAGGGAGAGAAAGACCATTTAGAGGAAAGGCAGATATAAGAACAAGAAAATATAGAGAACAACAGCAGAAGACTACACAAGAGGAGAATGACAGATAAACAGTAACACATAAGATAAAATGTCTATGCTGATAATAGTATTTACTTTCATTACAATTCCTTTAACTTGACAATTTAACAACCAAGATCACGCAAATCACTTTATTTTATACTGAAGCTGTACTATTCATTTATAAGAAAAATCAGGATAAAGACAATTCGCCAGGATTTCTTTACACTAAGGCTTTGTCAGGACTGACACCAAGTGGCTAAAAAGAGGAACTGCACATGTGCAAACTTTCTAATACAGGGGTCCCTATGAGTAGTGGACATGTTCTAAAAATAGCACAACTCGCCAGTGAACAGAGGCTAAACTTTAATTGTATCCTGTTGCTATTCTTATTTAATCACATTTGCATTTATACAAATTTAAAATAATATCTAAAGAAAAGCATTTAAAACATGTTCATTATACATGAAGATTATGCACGTTTAGGTAAACTCTGTTCCAGTGTATCAGACTGGGAGCCCTTCCTATGGCTCAGTACCTGTGAAGTATCTCTCAGTTTCCAAATGTTGGTGACCCCTGGTATAATAGGTCAATGGTGGGTTCATTCACTCATCTAATAAGATACAGAACCCCACACAGAAAAACACTCATACCCAGAAAACAACAGATGGGGACTCTGAGACTCGAGTCGCACTTAAGTCGCGCAAAGACTGGTGACCTGACTTTAGACTCACCCTCAGCGACTCGAGACTTGACTCGGACTCGGGTGCTGTGACTCGTGAGTCAAAACTTGTAAAGCATGTTCATTTCATGGAATTATTTATTTATATCTCGCACTCCTTCCAACGATTCGAAAACTGCTCACCTCGCCAAGGTGTCCCATTACTTTTGTCCGAGGTGAACAGCTAATAACGGTTTCCGAGGTGTCGTTGGAAAAGTGTCACTGAGTTTCACATTTAGAGTGCGAGATATATTTTTCAAATTGAACATTTGGATTTAGTGTTGCCGTTGCTTTGTATTTTGTTCTGATTTTGAGTGGCTGGTTCTTGTTTAACAGATGCAGACTTTGGAAATAATAGCCAGCGACAGCAGTCTTCCTCTGGACCTTCAACCTCCTCAACCTCTTCCCATTTTATATTTTATTTTATTATTTTTCCTCTATTTTCTCTTTTATTCTCTCTGTCTTCCTTTCCTCCCCCACGCTGTATGTTCTGTTCCCCTGTCTGATTTCGCTTAATTTAATCTAAATAATTAAATAAATAAATTTTTCAGATTACAAGAGGGGCATACACTTTCAAGCCCCCCTTGGCAAAGCAAAGTTGTCTGGCACACCAAGGCACCCAGCTTCATGATCTGTTTGCTAAGATGCCAGACACGACAGGTTTAAAAAAAAAAAAAAACATTTAGATTTAAGATAATTTAAGGCAAATCCTCCATGTTGTCCCGCCCCCTGCTAAGTAACAGCCAGTTGGAATCGCAGGGCATGGCTAATTAGCATATCTTCTAAACATTTAGAACTCAACATTTACGGCTCAAAAATCCCACATTTAGAGTCGCTGTTTGTAAACATTGCCACTCAAAGACTTGAGACTTGACTTGTGAACATCTCAGCAGAAAACTAACACAAACAGAATAGAAGCAAACAAAGTGGAGAAACAAAGTGAATATTAAAAAAGAACAAGGCAGGGGTGCTGTCATTTTAATTACACATTTCATGTCTAACAGTCTTTAAAATGTTACTTAATCAAAGGCTTTTCTCTCCAGGCTGAATCATTAGCGGTGGGGTTAAAAGTTGTCAGAAAAATCTACTGGAAACGAAAGCAGGCAAACAAATGTGATTCAGTGATCCATGTTTAACAACAGAAGGCAAGTTCTGGAAATACTCACAGATACGCTCCAAATCTGCATCCCGTCTGCATAGCCGATCATCAGACACAGGGGTGGATCCACACCACTGCCGTGCATCTCCAGGAATTCTGGAGAGCGAGCCACATCTGCATACACACACAAGGAAAACTTCAGTGGAGGCCATTCACTGAACTGACATTAAGCAACTTGTTTACTATGACACCACACAGGCTCTGATAAGGCTTTCTGCCTGTTAGGGGCAGCTGGTGGCCTTGTGTTTAGGGAGTTAGTCCTGTGACCAAGGCTGTGGGTTTGTATCCCAGGACTGGCAGTGGCACCACTGAGGTTCCTGGCTGCCCGCGGCTTCACTGGGTTAAAAGCAGAGGAATAATTGTGTGGTGTGTGCATGTATAACAACATGGTCACTTTACAGTTTTTGTACTTTAATTTCACATTAGAAATGACACTGTCTGACTACTTAGGACGACCAGACGTCCTCTTTTCCACCGGACATGTGCTCTTTTTTAAAACACCCGGCCAGGGTTTTAAAATTGTCCGTTCTCACGGCGTGCACAGATTCCTCACTCTGATGTCTGAGTATTAATGAACTAAAGGATGAGCTTGAAAAAGAATTTTGAATCAACTGAAGAACACATAAATGATATACTCAGTGCGAGAAGCAGGATTCTACAATGAAAAGAGACTGAAATGCATTAGGGGTTACACATAAAAGCTCTGTGTTTTGTGATATTTTTGGTGTTAAACGGTACAAGCCTCTTCAGCATAAACATGTTAAAATTAGATTAAGCATTTTTTTGTTTAGACATTAACGACAGTGTAGAACAGATGCAAGCATGCAAGCAACTAGAGCTGCGGAACTGTGCAAGGCCCTATTTTTCAATAATTAAAGAAAGGTGCAGTTAAGAATAAAACAAGAACCACCCACAACAGTACAAGACCGGCTCCTTTGTCTTTTCACATATACACTCACGGTATAGTGTGTATGGAAAGCACACATAAAGACGAATGAGCGTGTGCCTAACGAGAGTCATTTTCTGGATCAGCGACTGTACGTTTAAGAGTGCTGTCAAACTCCAACATATCTATAGTTGGCACTGTTACACAAATGTCAAGGAGGAAACACAGCGCAGCCACTCATCTCCTTACTAAGAAATGAACCATCAAATGTGCACAGCTCGGTCTTTACCACACTGCCCTGACTTGCCCGAACCCTATAAATAACGTTTTACACTGCAAATAACCTGTTACTCAGTGTTTAATGTATATTTAATGTATTTTGCATCCACCACATAATGTGCAACTATAACAGCTCTCAAAGACATGAGAGCTGTCCAAAGACACCAGAGACAAAATTGTGGACCGCCACAAGCAGCTAGGTGAAAATAGATCAACTGTTGGAGCACTCTCGTGTCTTTGGACAGCTCTTTGGTCTTGCCCATGGTAGTAGTTGGAGTCTGACTGACTCTCTGTGGAGTGGACAGTAGCACCTCTCTCAGACTAATTAGGATTACTAAGTGAAGTAGAGGTGGACTTCTTAAAAGCAGAGTAACAGGTCTTTGAGAGCCAGAATTGCTGATTCAAACACTTGAATCTGATTGAATTGCTGATTGAAACACTTGACGCCAGGTGTTCAAACACTTATGTGCAGCAGTACAATACAAATACATTCTTTACAAATCATACCATGTGATTTCTGGAAGTTTTATTTTACATTCTGTCTCTCACAGTGGGAATGCACCTACAATGTGAATTTCAGAACCAGCAATATGGAGACAGCCCTATAAATGTCTAGTGTACTGACAGCAGAGTGACATGATGGCAAAAGAAAACTCACTTATAAGTTAAGACACGCATGAGAAACTAGGCTTATGTGTACTGGAGGTGGGGGAAAAAAAGTCCAAGGGAGGAATGAGACCGATCAGGAACATACCATTGATGTCTGCTTTTTCAAACCGAACCCAAATGATCTTCTCTTTTTCATCCGTTGGAGGTGCCCCGGTGTATGCCTTTAAAATAGACAGGTATTAGTCAATTTAAAAAATGTTCTCAAGCAATGTTGAATGTTTCTGCTTGTCTGATTTAGCGGTAGAGTGCAAGTTATAAAGTAAAACAAAATGCTTTTAATCTCATTGCTGGACACACTCCAACTTTATTTAGTGACCAGTGTCAACAAATAGGGCCATTTTCAATGTAAAGGACTGCAATAATATGTTGATGCTCCAATGTAACATTTTCAAGACTGAGATGCAACAATTCATATACATGATCTGGGAACAGATTGCATAACTGACTTAACTGTGTAAAGTCTTAATGATAAACAAGTGGTGTGTCATTTATATTTATGTGTGCATTCAAAGTTGACCACGTAATACTATAACTATGCAAACATATCCCAGGGTATCTGCACATTTTTGATAAGCAAATTCAATTACTTTTAAGACCTATTTAAGACCTCTAAGAATAAATATTAAGACCAACGCAGCGGCCAAAAAACACAATAGCCTAGGATTTCGTTGATTTCAACAAGGCACATATTTATTGCAGCAACAGCTCTAACATAAAACTGCCTTCTAATTGTAAGATATTATGCCCCTACCACAAGTAAATGTTTTGGTACACTGCGAGTCAGGACACATCGCCATAAAGACGGTGTGAATGTCAACATTGGACATGTAGGAGTGATGTTGGCTAACCGTTTGCAAAGCCCATCTGCTTTCAGTGTGTCGGTTGAGGAGAATGTACTGAAAGCATTACTGGTCGTGGGTTCCGGAGACAACGCCAAAGCGGGTGAAGGTGTAGAAGTTGCACTTGCAGTACTAGCAAACAACTGAATGGGGACAGTTGTTGTCCGACTGTCGATAAAACACTTGTGCTTCTCTCCCCTGGTATGCGAGTCAATGGCTTTAGAGCCCATTGTTGCCAGTTTGATTTTTTTTTTTTTTACAAAAAAAAAGTCGTATTTTTTGACCAGCCACGGCTTTCTCATCCTCACCCTGCTACCATCTCTCATTAAATTTTAAGGGAAATTTAATGAGAGATGGTAGGTTGTAAGGGAAACCGGTTTTAAGGGAAAGCAGTCTCCCTGCTATGCAGCAGCAACACAATTTTTTCTTCTATTTCTATGGCATGCATATAGCCCTATGGTGTACACACTGCCCCCTGTACTATAAACAACGACTTTCGCTGGTTTAAAAAAAAAGTAATTTTTTGTTCAACTTCGCCCTAGAATTAATTTAATGCCACCCCTTTTAAAATTCCAGACTTTTCAATACTTTTCAAGGCCTTAAAAAACGTAAACCTTTTTAAAGACTTTTTAATTGTAACGGTTGGGTGAGTGGCCGCTAGAAGCCACTGCTTTTGTATTTTGATATCCAGTTCTGTTTTTTTCTGCCTGTTTCCTGGTCCCACCTGTTTTGCGTTTGTTCCCTGATTTTTGTGGGTATTTAGGTTGTTTCGTATGTTCATCACTGTCAGTCCATCGCCTCACTTCCCTAGTTTGTAAGCTGTATCTCGTTTTTCACATTCATGTTCTTGTAGCGGCCACTGAGACAGGTTTTTTTTCTGTTTTGTTTTCGTTAATAAAAACTCAGCATGGATCCTTGTTCTCCAGTCTCATCCGTGCCCCGAGGTAAATCACTGGAGCCGGCTACACCCGGCCCCCGTGACATTAATACTTTTCAAGGATCCGCGAGGACCCTGTATCCGATATATAGACTTAAAGTTAGTCACTCTTACCTGAGGAACAACATCTTGCAAAAATGTCACGACACTTTCCATGTAAGACTGCTCCCTGTAGAAACAGGTCAGAGACATCAAAACTTTCAGAGAGCGCTAAATTGCATTACAAAAAATTGCAAGTGTAAGTAGCTTTGGCTTTTTCATCCTCCCTGCACCATTTTAGAAAAATAAAAACGTTTAATTAAAATTTTCCGTTTTATACACTCAGCAGAATCAATGAATAAGAAACATTGCTGTATATTCTGCACAAACATTTATGTTGCTCACATGATGCTAAATAACAAACCATATGCATTCCTCACAGCTATGTTGTTCATGAAGAACAATTTGAAATATTGCTAAGAATTAATTCAACATGCCATTCATTCTTATCTTACATTTTCGACGAGCACAATGATGAAATACTATAACTATGCAAACATATCCCGTATAGACTTAATAGCTATTCATACAGGAGTATTTTTATATCTATTTTTTGAAACACAAACATTTAAGAATAACATAGCCGGCACGCAATAAAGCAGCCAAAATGGACTGCTGCACAATATCACTAGTCAAGAATGGTATAGATCAAATTACTGATACCCTTAATTTAACCTGGTTGCCCACCCTTTGGAAAGAATGCCTGAAATCAAGTGATTCTTGTAGCTGTTTCCTTACAGGAATAGCTGGACTATGGAATTTCGGGGCACTCTACTTCTGCAATATGCTCCAGTTCCTACAACGTCTCTACTCTACTACCCTTAGAGCTGTCTGCATGTGCTTGATTGGACTGAGAACTGGACTCCATGATGCTAACTTCAGATCAGTCTATTACTTTGTCCTAAATGAATTTTGGTTCTTTTTCTGGGATGCGCTTTTTGTAATTGTCCTGCTAAAAACCCCACAATGTTCCAAACAGACCCAGCATGCTGAGAGTGGGCCCTTCTTTTATGCCATTCACACATTCGAGGTTTCCAGTCTCAGAATCAGCAAAACATCTGTGAACATTATCCTCCATGTTTGACAGTAGGAATCGTGCTCTTTTCTTTAAAGGTTTCAGTCGGATTTGTGTTTTTACAAAATATATTTTGAACTAATCTGTCCACATGACTTTCTATCAGAAAGAGATCTTCTTAAGAATCCTGTGTCATTCAGAAAAATGACAAATAGTGTGAGCTGATAATGTTGTACGCTTGTTTCTGCAGTTGATCAAGATTCTTCCTGAAGCTTTCAAACAATCAATACTGCAATGCAACAGCATAAAGTTTTTTCTTCCACCTTGTAACGATAGCCAAAGTGCCATGGGCTGCAAACTTTTTGAAGACAATAACTGGGTGCAAAAAATGCACTTGTTCACTACATAGTGTTTGCTATATAGGGTGCTAACTAGTGAACAAGGGGAGGTGATTTTAGGTTAATTTTGGACACTCGGGATATTACGTTCTTACTAACTTTGGCTTCAGTAGAGCGCTGGATCTTTGCCATTTATCTCTGTCACATAAACTCTCGTCTCTCTAGTTTAGACACAGCCCACACATGAGGCGGGTTCTGGTGTGCAGGCTGTGGTACATGATCCGGGCGGGCAGACATGATTCTGCGCTGGCCCAAAATTACCTGGCTGGAGCAAACTTGACATCGGCCCACTGGGCAATTTAGGCCCAGTCCAGATGCACATATAGTGAACGAGTGCACTTTTCGGACACAGCTAATGTGTCCAGCGGCCACAGGAACACTGAGGCCACTGGAGAGTCTTTTGGCTTTGGTACCGTTCGTACTTGTCCACAATCTGGTTTCTCAAATCCTCCAACAATTCTATCTTCGTTTGTTACTGCATGCTCAGTGTCGTGCACAGTTGGACTCGAATTATATTGACTACACGGTGTGTTTAAATGATGCGTTTTTAAGGGTGCCAAAAACTATAATTTTCAGAGTTCTGTGTTGAATGAGATCAGATCAAAACTGTTCAATCCTAAACACAGCGACAATCAGACCTACAGAGTAAGCATGTGTTCATGAGTCTAATGTGTATCTCAAAATGTAGACTTCTGAACTTTCTACAGGAAAAATACACCTAAACGTCCACAGTAATTTGTATTGACAACTAGATTGCACTTATGGATCAATGAAGTAAAGTAAAAAGTCCAGAAGCAGGAGCGAACTTTAAACACTTTGATGTTGAGAAACAAGGATAACACAAACTACAAGGGAGGAAGAGTTTGGTTCTTACGTAGCAGCCTGGGCTCGAACTACAACCCCTCCAGCACAGCGGCTTGGTCTGCGCGGGGAGTCAGACGCCATGGTCAGCCAGTCAGATTGTGTCCTGAAATAAGAGGGTATTTAGTTAAGATAAAGCAGTGCTTATTCATTCTTACGACACAAGCAAAACAGCAGATAGGAACAGCTGCCTAGACCTAAATGTAGTAACAAAATCATTTATAAATGTATGTACTTATAAATGTGACAATCCATATTGTTAATGGATGCACAACATATCGTCTGCTACTTATCACAATATCTGTCTCAGCAATACTGAGACTGCAATATGCTAATGAGCCCCTAACCAGTCCGTTTTTCAGACAGGGCGACCAATCACAGCTCCAGGTGTATTACTGCGTGTAAAGTCTATTTTAACTGTTCTGGTGAATCTGTGGTGAATGGGCCGGGCAATTGCAGTATTTAGCAGTATATTTTAATCACAGTGAAGTTGGCCCTTATAGTCACATGTGAACACCACACAGTGTGAGCAGCATGACATTCATTTTCTTCATTTAACCCATTCACCAAGTGAAGCAGTGGGCAGCCAGGAACACCCAGGGACGAAGTGTGGGGATGGTATGTTGTTCAAGGGTGCCTCAGTTGTGCCACTGGCAGTCCCGGGATTCAAACCCACAGTCTTCTGATAGCAGAGGCAAATCCCTAACCATCAGGCCACCAGTTGCTCCAAAGAATCACATAAAAGGGACACTCAGATTTTAACTCAATCAGCAGTCAAATGCTCTGCCACTGAGTTATACTCCCAGTCATAACTGATATTTTGTCCAAATTATTCAGCTTTCATATTACTTAGTATACAGAACTGGGCAGGGGGCACCCAGATTTGACCTGAAGACCACTTGATCTGCAGTCATATGCACTCCCACTGATCAGAAGCGAGCTCTTATCATTCTAAAATGGAACAAGTAGGTTAGCTAACTTAAAACCTGGTTGTTCATTGCACTGAGTGATCCTGACATATTCTCAGTCTAGTGGAGTTTCAGCCCACAATTTGTAACAACAACATTATGAATGCTTCAGAAATCTCAAGAAACTGCACCAGCAGAAATCTGGACTAAGATTACATTAGCATGCAAATTATTCACTTGAGCTAATCCGCTCCAGTTACAAAACACTCTTAAAGCTACCCTTTCTGAAACAGCTTCACAGTCAAGCCGTTTATTGTCGAGACAATCCAGAAATGAACATAAATGTCTGGCAGAAATGAGAGGGTAATGATGTCCAGCTGCTTCACAAGACATTTCAACTTAGCTTGGTAGGCTAGTTAGCTGGCTAACTGGCCACTCTGCCTTACACAAACTCATCAGGAGGCTTTTCTACGACAATGACAGCAGTGTGTGCGGCACACACACACTGTTTTCACAAAAATACGGTCCAAACAGCATGCAGAAACATTCTGTAAAAATACAAACCAGGGAAGAGGAGCTGCAGCCCAACTAGCTCAACACAGATACACAGAAACACAACAACATAGCACAGCGGAAACAACAAACCTAGCAACCAATCAGAGTTCAACATTCCGAGCAGCAAACCAATCAGATCGTCCCAGAGGCGGGATGACAATAAGCCCCAGCCAATCAAAGTAGGTACGGAGGCGCATTGTTTCATTGGTCGCTTCATGAAAGTGAGCTATAAAAACGCCTTTATGGGCATTTTATGATCCAAAATGAATTCATATCAGCTGTAATGTCTCGATGCTGACGCTTTATTAAGTTTCAGAATTTGTGAATCTACTAGTAGATCTGGACTGACATCTGAAAGCATTTGCATGAATATTAAATTAACTTAATCATACATTCTTAGCAAAACAATGGTTCCAACAAGAGAATAAAAAACTTAAACTATAGCAGAACCTTTTGTTCTATATTGAGAAAGCCTGTAGAACCGTATAGGACCAGAGGTTGTCTAAAGAGTCACTGAAATCAGCATTTGCATCATAGAGACAATAAAGAACCATTTCTACATTCACATGTTTGTTATATATATATATATATATGTGTGTGTGTGTGTGTGTGTGTGTGTGTGTGTGTGTGTGTGTGTGTGTGTGTGTGTGTGTGTGTGTGTGTGTAGAACCTTTACTCCAATGAAGAACAGGAACAACTATTTTTGGATTTTTGAAATTTCACATAATGTACCATACTATAGGCTCATGCTGGGGAAAGACAGAAAGAGAGAGACAGAGGAAGAAAAGTAGCTATCCAGAAAATGTAGTGATCACTTTTTTTTTATTTTTAAGAGTTAAAAAAAAAACCTTTTCATTCCTCTGCATCAAAGCACGTTCGCTTTCATCAAAAGATATTCAATTTTCTTCTAAAAGAAAACACTTAGTAACAGTATTTTTGTGTCAGGATGCTAAGTGTGGTTACTTCTGGGTCCATCTGCTAATCCAGTGGTCCCCAACCTTTATTTGGTCACGGACCGGTTTAATATCAGAAACTATTTTCACGGCCCGGCCTTTAAGGAGCGGTAGATAAATATACGTATACGTATTTATACAAATAAATGATACGCATAACAATGGGGCTATTTTAAATATATAATAATGGGGTATCTTTAAGATACAATACTAAACGTAAATCCAATGTGTACTCGCAGCTTTCTTAACAAAATATTCATACAAGTTTTTTTTTTTTTTTTTTTTCTGTGCAGCCCGCGGACAGGTACCACATGACCCACGGCCCGGTACAGCACCTGTTCGCGGCACGGTGATTGGAGGCCACTGTGCTAATCCTTACCTGCAAATTGCAAAACATGCATACAGCTTGTTCATTAAAACATAACTGGACCTGGACAGGTGAGAAATAGTGTTTTTGTGTGATAATTGTTTTAATCAATACAACGTTCTGGATGTATTTTTGTTTTTACAGTTGTGATAGGTGGTTGAAAAATGTATATATTCTATGTGGACAAAAGTATAGGGACATGTTTGTTGCGGGGTTATCTTATTGCTTCGGCAGACCAAGACATTTTGGACGCCATGCTTCCAACTTTGTGGTCCCAGTTTGAGGAAGAACCTTTTCTATTCCAGCAAAAAACAGAAAAAGTTCCTCTCCAAAGTGCACAAACCGTGCACAAACAGTGTCCTGTGAACCTCATTTAACAAAAAAAACAAAACATTTTTATTCCTTTTTCTAAATGCAAAACATAATGTGTTATGGAGCCAGAACACACAAAACCCAAGATATAACTTATGAAAGAAATACACTGGTAATGGGATAACAAGTCAAAGCATGAGCAGCAAGCTGTAATCTATGCACTACGAAACCAAACCCCTTAATTTTACCCCTTAAAATGGCCTTAATTTTGACCTTAATTTCCAGGAAAATAAGGAAAATTAAGGGGTAAAACTACTGAATTTCAAATAATTTCAAATTTGCCCCTTAAATAATAGAACCTCCTGAATAATGTTTAAGATTCAGGGGTTTCACACTTGATCTCAATGTTACAACATTGTGGATCAAATACATTTTTTAAATAACAAATTGCCAAACATGGATAACAAACTGGCTGGGCCTTGGCCAAATTAGCACAAGCCACCCTTTCAAACACATGTTTTAAGGAATGGTGACAAAACTTCATAAAGACATGGCTAGAGGAGTTCAGTGTGGAAGAACTTGACTGGCCCACCAGAGTCCTGACCTCAACCCCATCCAGCACCTTTGGGATGAAGCTATTTTAACCATACTGTCCCTGACAGGGGCTGGCTTGTCTTGGACACAGGCAGCGGGGACTTCAAGGAAAATAGGTTGGGAACTGCAGGTCTAGAAGAAGGGATGAATTGTAAATAAAACCTGTGATGTTTTAGAAATTTCAGAAATTTGTGTATTATGGCTCCAAAGATACATAATAAACTACAAGGGAGGAAGAGTTTGGTTTTTATGTGGCAGCCTGGGTTCTCTGTCCCTGACTGGCTACTTCAAACCATTGCTGGCTACTGTGTGTACACACACACATGCACACACACAGCCGTTCAGTAGGGGAGGTGATGAGCTGAGTAGGTGGATCAGGTGTGTTTTGCCCTCAGTGGACCCTCAGGACCCTCATTGGGTAACACTGCCCTACACTGTTGCCAGAGTCTGATACAGTTCCTCCTCCTCTCATCCAGCACCCATTGGTCTGACCACATTTAGGTCATCCCAGGTCATCAGAGGTCAGTTGTGTTCTCTCTGTGCTGCTGTAACACACACCACCTGCCCCTGAGTTCACACTTTCTTAAATTTGTAATTTGCTCGTCGCTCGTGGGAAAAATGTGACCCGGTTTTATAACATTCCAAAACACATTAAACACATTTTTCCTAATCCACTGAAGATAGTTCTCATATTCCTATGTGTCTGTCAGAGATGTCCAAGTCAAGTCTCAGGTCTTTGTGCTCAAGTCCAAGTCAAGTCTCAGGTCGTTGAGTGGCAACGTTTACAAATGAAGACTCTAAATGTGGGATTTTTGAGCTGTAAATGTTGAGCTCTAAATGTGTAGAAGATATGCTAATTAGTCATGCCCTGCTGTTCCAATTGGCTTTTAATTAGCAAGGGGGGGGGCTGTGTGCTGTGATATGCCCTCACCGACATGGAGGATTTGCCTTAAATGATCTTAAAATCTAAAAGTTAACGATGAAAAATACATCTCGCACGCCACACTTAGATAGGGCTCGGTGACCCCCTTTCAAATGACCCCTTTTAGACAAAAGAAAAATTTCTTTAAATAATAAGAATAATAATAGCTAGAAAAAGGAAAATTCCTGAAGAAATTTTAAATTGGCCTGCCGCCAACAAACACCCTTTGGACGCCATAACATGTGCGTGCAAGTGTGCATTAGTGCGTGTGTGTGTGCGTGCGTACATGTGTGTGTTGTGTGCGCGTGTGCGCTTGCGTGTGATTGTGTGTGCGCGTGTGTGTGGTGTGAGTATGTGTGTGCGTGCGTGTGTGTGTTTGCGTGCGTGTGTGTGTGTGCGCATGTGCGTGTGTGTGTTGTGCGTGTGTGCTTTGTGCGTGTATGTGCATGCGTGTGTGCATGCGTGTGTTTGTGGGTGCATGTGTGTGTGTGCGTGTATGTGTGTGCGTGCATGTTTGTGCGTGCGTGCGCGTGAGTGTTGTGTGCGTGCGTGTGTATGTGTGCATGTATGTGCGTGCGTGTGCACGTGTGTGCATGCATATGCGTGCATGTGCGTGCGTGTGAGTGTGTGCGTGTATGCACGCGTGTGCTTGTATGTGCGTGTGTGTGTGCATGTGTGCGTGCGTGTGTGCGCGTGTGTGTGCGTGCGCATGTGTGTTGTGTGCGTGCGCGTGTGTGTGCGTGCTTGTGTGTGCGTGCGTGCGCGTGTGTGCTGTGTGCCTGTGTGTGCATGTGTGCGTGGGTGTGCGTGTGTGCGCGTGGGTGTGTGTGTGCGCGTGTGTGTTGTGTGTGTGTGCGTGTATTTCCGTGCATGTGTGCATGCGTGTGCATGCGTGTGCGCGTGGGTGTGTGTGTGCGCGTGTGTGTTGTGTACGTGTGTGCGTGCGTGTGTGTGTGCCTATGTGCGTGTGTGCATGCGTGTGTACGTGCGCTTGTGTGCTGCGTGTATATGTATATGTATACGTTTGTTCAGTGGTTTTTTTTGTGACAGCTCTGTCCCAATACTTTTGTCCTCTTTGTGCAGTTTTCACATGTACATGTCATTGGGGGGGTGGCCTGAGGTCTCATATGAAGTTTCATGAGGTTTGGTCACAGTATGTAGACTGAGACTCTATTCTCCCAAAATTGCATTCATTTGAATGGGATGAAAAATGAATGCAAGTGAATGGGGGAAAAAGGGATGAGCGAAAGACAAGGAAAAAACGAGTGCAGGTCATCATGGACCACATTTGTCTGTTGGGGACGTATGCCTGATGAGCCACAAGAAGTTTGGTAGCTTTTGGGAAAAGCGTGTCCGAGCAGGACCATCGGCAAGTTGACCCCTATTCATTCTTTATGACATTTCGGCCATTTTTGTGGGCATGTAGCATTGCCACGGTAACACGAAACGCTAATAAAAGTAATTCCACAGATCGCGTTGACAATATAGGTTGCCTGGGTGCGAGCCGCGGTTCGGGCCGCATTAAGTGCGACAGAACCATAATAATTAAAAAAATTATTAAAATTATTAAAGCCTTCAGCTCCATTCATTTTAAATGGGCAGGCCCATAACTAGAAAACGGAAAATTCCTGAAGAAATTTTAAAGCGGCCTGCCACCAAGAAACACCCTTCGGACACAGTAAAATGTGCAGGCGCTTGTGTGTTGTGTGCGTGTGTGCGCGTGTGTATGTGTGCGTGTATGTGGCATGTGTGTGTGCGTGTGTGAGCGTGCATGTGCATGCGTGTGTGTGTGTGGTGTGCGTGTGCATGCGCGCGTGGGTGTGTGTGCGTGCGTGTGTGTGTGTGCGTGCATGTGTGCGTGCGTGTGCATGCTTGTGTGTATGCGTGTGAGTGCTTTCGTGTGTGTGCGTGCATGCATGTGTGTGCATGCATGCGTGTGCGTGCCTGTGTGCGTGTGTGCATGTGTGTGTATGTGCGCGTGTGCTGTGTGTATATGTATCCCAATACGTTTGCTCACAGTGTATTGTGTGCCAGCAGTGTCCCAATACTTTTGTACACTTTGTTCAGTTGTCACATGTATGTCATTGCGGGTGTGACCTGAGGTCTCATAAGAAGTTTCATGAGGTTTGGTCACTGTATGTAGACTGAGACTATTCTCCCAAAATTGCATTCATTTGAATGGGATGAAAAATGAATGCAAGTGAATGGGGGA
>JBBPDH010000001.1:19789341-19801284 GCA_037974565.1 Clupeocharax schoutedeni
AGTGCGCGGGGACGGTACCTTGCTCAGGGTACCTCAGCAGTGCCTAGCAGCCTTGGGGATCGAACCCGGACTTTCTGAACGCAGGGCGAAAGTCGGGGTTCGATTCCCAAGATCGGTAGGCACTGCAGTACTCTTTGGAGTGCAGAAATACATTTGGAGTGTACGCCTAAAGAAAGTATGTCATTAGCTTGGCTGCTATAATGCAAATGCAACCAACATGTACGAGCAACGATAATAATGATAAGTTTACCTTCAGAATCGGGTGTGCTTAGAGGAGTCGAGACCTACAGCACCAAAAAAAGACATCTGTCAACAATGTCACAAACAGAACATGTTTATTTTTGTATTTGTGCATGCATGCACTTTGGCTCATGGAGGCAGGATGCCTCTGTGGAAGTCCCTGAGCACTGATGTCTACTAAGTAGGAGATAATATGGATGAATCATGGCGAAAGGGGAGGGGAATACCCTCTGAACAATGTCAGGTTTCTGATTATCCTTGTGCACTGAACCATGCCTGACTCAAGGGTTCCCAGTGTTGGCTACCAGATACACTTGGCTTTCATCCATCATCAGGGTGATTTGAGAACAAACACACAGAAAGTGTAAACTAATTAGGGCAAGTGGGCACTCAAACCATGAGGGGCATCAGGGGGTTGGAACTAACATTAGCTAGAGGACGTGCAAATCCACAGCCACACTCTGAAAAGAAGACTGGGTCTTTATACAACACCACAACAGAACTAAATAAAGCCAACCCTGCGCATCTTTACAGTGCAGGACATACAGGAGCTGGGATTTACACTAGAAAACTGTAAAAACACATACATTTAACTCCTTGGCTGGGTGGACTGGAGGCCTGACGCTAACTAAAACTCAATCATGGTTCTGATATCTTTACAGAAAGTAATAACCATTAAACACCTGCACAAACACATGTTTTATAGAAGTTTGTGTTTCAAATGCGCTCAGACTGACATCTGATTGACATCTGACATGTATTTGTAATTGTAAGGTTTGGGAAATGTTACCATTTTGAAACCAGATCCCAATCCAGAAAGCATGGCGTCTCTTTACAATAAAGCCACACCCAGCTTTATGATTGCAGCACGGATAAAAATGAAGCAGCACATTAAAATGTAATCTCCAGCTGAGATAAGACACAATAGACTGGTGCTAATGTGATAAAAGTAATGAAACTCAAATTAAGCCTTTGGGAAAGCTCTCCAACAAGAGACAGACTAACTACTTTCAAATGTATAAGACTTCTTACTGACTTGTATTATAATTATACACACACACACACACACACACCACACACACAGATAATCAAATGAATTTGCAATGCAATAGTAATAATGCAATGCAAAAACTGAGCATAAAATTGCGTTGAAACATTGCAAAAAAAGAAAACATTGCCATACAAATATTTGTAGCCCTACAACATTTAAATGAATTATTTTCGTTCGACAGTGGACAAACGAATGAATATACCAACTGAGTGACAACGGAAGGAACTAACAAGCTAACTAACCATATGAAAACAATTTATTTAAAAGAACTGAGCTGCATTTAAGCTCATTGCGCTCGTTTAAAGTGTGTGGTGTGATCCCATACCTGTATGTGGTGTAAGTGGAGCACCAGCGTGGTGAGTGTCTGTACCAGTCCAAGGAAAGTGCTCATATCGAGTGAAACACCAGACACCCAGAAGCTCTCGCGAGGTGGTCCCACACCAAACCACTAAACTATGTATAACCCAGCATCTTACACGCTTTATATACAGCTCATTTAGATAAACCGGCACGGAAGAACAGGCGTGGAATTTAAAATGCAGGCGCTGCAGCTCACAGGAGAGTCGGTTAGAGTGAAACGCCCAGAATGGGCTGAGAAGACCCCGAGACCCTCACACCATTAGTGAGTTCACTGGAAAGTCTGGAATACTGAATTGGCAGGTCCTCCCTCGTGAGTGAGATACACCAAGCACCTACTTAACATGGCATGCAAAGCACTCAACTGCCATCACCACCAAAATAAGCAGGTCAGAAATGGTCTCTTTATTGATCCTGGATTCAGTTGGAGTAGGATTTTTTCCAGACCCTTAGCAAAAAGTATACTTATTTTACAGTAAATATGAGGCAGTATACTTGAAGTTTACGTTTTATATATTTTATTTTATATACTTAACAACAGTATAGTGAAGTATACTACTTGACTCATACAGATAAGTATTAAGAAAATATATAAAGTATACTTTTGTAATCTTAAAATAAAAAGTCAAAGTCAAAGTCAAGTCAAAGTCAAAGTCAAAGTCAACTTTATTGTCAAATCTGCCATACGTACCAGACATACAGAGAATTGAAATTGCGTTACTCTCAGACCCCAGTGCACACTGCATAGCAGCACATGTAACATTAAATACAAAAAATATATAAAAGGTGCAATTTTAAGAATACGGACATGTAACATTAAATACGGACTAAATAAAACTAAACAAAATGAAAAACTAAATAATGTTCCAATTTAGTCCGAAATTGGACTTTCTAGAAGTACATGGTCCGTATGCTGGCTGTACTTATACCTGCACTTAAGTATACTTAATAAAATGAACTTCAGGGATACTACTTTTCGCTAAGGAGAATCACAAATGACAACAGACTTGAACTCAGTTGGAAAATTCGTGTCCAATTACATAGACAAGTGTAGTAACCTACACTATGAGGACAAAAGTATTGGGACAAACCTGTTTTTCAATGTTTGGACTTGGCCTCTGACTTCCAGTGAAGGATAATCATAGTGGTTTATCATACCAAGATATTTTGGACAACACCATGCTTCCAGCTTTGTGGACACAGTTTGGGGACGAACCTTTTCTATTCCAGCATGACCGTGTCCCAGTGCACAAAGCAAGGTCCATAAAGACATGGCCCACACAGAGCACTGACCTCAACCCCATCAAAACCCTGGGGTGAACTGGAACGGAGATTGTGAAGCAGGCCTTCTCGCTCAACACCAGTGCCTGTCCTCATAAATGCTTTCAGATTCCGTTTTCTTGTCCAATCTGGTAAAGAGAACTGTGTCTTATGAAAGAATTAGTGTAAAAGTAGCCATAATGGCTAGTTACAATGTACTTGCTTCTGTTTGTATTTGTTTAAAATATTCTTATTTCCTGTATATTAGCCTATTTACATTGTCTTAGTTTGGCCTTCCTCTTTTAGTTTAAATTATTTCCTAACTTTATGGCACAGTCTTGTGAGTCAACTGGGGCACATTTCCCTACATGTTGTACTTGTACATGTTGTGTGACGAATAAAGCATTTTTAATCTTGTGTGTAGAATTCCTTAGTGAGGGATTCCAGTTCACTTCCAACAACACTGCATCAGTTTTACGGACAGAGTGTGTAGGCTGAACGGCTGCCATGCATATCTTTGTGCTGCCGTGTTAAGCACTGGCTCCTTTTATCCCCCTCATTTTCCTGAAAGCATAATGATACCACAGACAAAAACACATTTTAAGTGAATTTCAAGACTGTGGAATGAAGGAGTATAAGGCACTGACATGTGGATCAGCTTAGGGCGAGCTGCATGGTGATAAGGAGGCTCTGCTTTGGTCAAGAAACATATACAGAATGCGCAGGAATGTAAACAACCAGGACAACTGTGTGTACACTTCGACCTAAATGTAGTAAATCTAATGTATCAATGAAAGCCATGAATAAGTAGGTTACTAACTTTAACAGCAGAGCTCACCTATGTGTTTATTGTTAAAACTCTAGTATTAACCATTAATTATGTAATGAGTGATTACATCAAGGTAGGGTAGCCGTTCATTTACACCTCAATCTGCATTCTTTTACATTTAGAATACAGTCACAATACGGTATTCACCCATAATAGTACTCTTACTACCACTGTTTTTTTTTTTGGATCAAATTTTAATTTTATTGTAAATGTTTCAACCATAGGTACAATGAATTCATATATGGTCAGGATATGGGTTTACAAAAATACAGTATCTATATAATTTTTTGTTTATTAGTAAGGTACCCCCCCCCCCCAGCAATCCAATGGCGACCCATATATTGAACCCCCTATCCCAGATCTCTCCCTTTCCAAAGAGACCTAACACATAACAAGTACAAAAGTACAATACAAGCATCACCGAAGATTCTGGGGTTTCTTTGGGAATTTGTGTCCATTCATTCTGTAGCATTTACGAGGTCAGACACTGATGTTGGACGAGATGGACTGGGTCACAATCTCTGTTTCAGTTCATCCCAAAGATGCTGGATGGGGTTCAGGTCAGGACTCTGTGTGATCCAGTCAAGTTCTTCCACACTGAACTCCTCCAGCCATGTCTTGCTTTGTGCACTGGGACACAGTCATGCTTGAATAGAAAAGGCTCTTCCCCAAATTTGGAAGCATGATATTGTCCCAATACTTTTGTACATACAAACAGACATAATTTTGCTCGTTGTCCTTATTTCTTTTGTATAGCTTGTTGTGTATCCCAATAAAATCCCAAAAAAGTCTGTTTAGAACTCTAACGGCAATAATTGTGATTTTCAGATTGATTCTAATGAAAACAGTTACGTTCTGCACTCGCTAATGTAAGTCCACCATAAATGGAAACTGCACTATATGGCCACAATGTAAACATCCCATTTAATTAGTGGGTTCCGCTAATTTAGTTTCAACGATTGCTAACAGGTGCATAAAATCAAGTGCATAGTCATCAAGTCTCCATAAACCAACACCTGTGATAAAAAATGGCCTTATTGAAGAATCCAATAGTGTTCCAAATGCTATGTTATGCTCCAGGTAGGCTGTATTTGTGGATCGCCACATCGCCAGAATCTGTTCCTATCAGATGAATCAGATGAGAAATGCAGAGAGCTAGTGGATGAAACCACCCAGAGGATAAGTTTGCTGCTCAAAATCATTTCTTAGTCTTAGAAAGTCTTGAACAAGCTCAAAACTGTGTGAATTTGAGATTTGATACCAAGACCATTTTTAGATGCTGTACAGGCTCATTTATAAGCCAGCCAAGTATTCTTCTGGATTCTATGGTTCTCTCAAAGATCTGATTATTTAAGAAAAATAAGATCAGGGCTCTGTAGTGGTGGAGCCTCACACCTCCTGGGTTTTCCTTTTCTTTGAGTAGTAATTACCAGGACCAATAAAATGTCTGGCGAAACGTCCATTTCTTTAGTCCTGTATCTGGAGGATGTGAGAGAGAGTAGGGAATGAAATAAAGCAGATTTGTAGCTCGCAGAATGCTGCTGATAACAGTTGATCCCTGTTGTACTTCTCCAACAAATCAGTAGTATGTCCAAATTTCTAGCGTGATAGAGCTGCCCTGGCCAACTGTAAGTTCTACTATTAGAAACATTTAGGGACACCAACAGCTCAGCTGAACACCGAGGGCTGTAGTGTGTAGAACTTTATGATCTTCAGCCCTCATTTTCAACCCTCACTACTGCACAAGAACTGTTTATCTGGATCTTAGTTTCACGCAAGCAGAACCTGCCCCATATTGATGTCCATGATTCTTTTTCCCTATATTAATGCTTCAAACCCTAACATCTTACTTATGCTTTAACCTCTGAAATTTCGTTGACAGGATTGTTTAAGGGGTGAAACTTAGCTGGCAATAACTATATGCGGTTCTAGACAGGGGCTAAGGGCAATTCTACAGGGGCCCTGGCCCCTGTTATGGCCCCTGCACTGAACAGCCAATAATTAAAATATTAATTTCTTATCGCGACATGCACTGGCTCGAACGTTACATGTGAGCTGTTGGTGCTCCTTAAAAAAAAAAAAACCCTTCCTTTCTCTTCGCTCATCCTTTGACTTCTCTTATGTTGTTTTGTTTGGCAGATGTTGGTTAGTTATTTGACAGATGTTGTATAGATGCACTGAATGTGCAGTATTTTGGTTAAATAGTTGACGTGGATTTAAGCTGTTTACAGCTTTAAGAAACAGTTGTGGACGACTTAAGCACTGATGTACGTCGCTCTGGATAAGAGCGTCAGCTAAATGCCGTAAATGTGTTCTAGACGGACTGCTTAAAGCGCTACACACACATGCTGTTATCTGCAACCTGAAGACCAGCAGCACGGAGCTTAAATAGACTAATGGACTTTTTCTCCCTTACTACAGTGAGATGAAGACGGTGTGATTTAAAAAGGTAGTGTAATTACATGGTGTGAAAAAGAACTGTAATGAAAATAAATAAAAACCTAAATATAAAATAAAATATATAATATGTTTTGCCGCTATATGCGCCTGACCCTCGGCCCCCCTGGTCATTTTGGTCTAGAACCACCGGCCACTGGCAGTATCTTGGTTAAATACCGGATGTTGATTTAGATTTTCAGGTTTGAAGAACAGATGTGGACTACTTGAGCACTGATGTACATCGCCCTGGATAAGAGCGTCTGCTGAATGCCATCAATGTAATTGGAATGTATATGGAATGAGAAGCTAAATAGGGAAGTGATGTCTTAGACCTTTTCCCTTGGAGTGTGTGAAATAAGCAAAAAGCAGAAAATGTAACCAATTACACTGCATTAATTTATAAACCAATTTTTAAAAGCAATTGTTAGTCATCGTTATGCATTATTGCTTGCATCGGTCATATAAATAAAACCATTTTAAAACTGTGGACTTCATAGAAAATAACTGAATATGCCTCCATGCCCTGAAGAGCTCTATTATTATAGCAATATGGGCTCACACAGTGACATAGAATATGCCGCCTTTTAACACCTCTACGCTCATTATTGCAGCGCGAGGACACTGTTGAGGGGAAAGGGTGTAAAAAGCAGACAATGAGCTGTGCTCTGACGAGTGTGTTTGCTAATACAATAGACCCAGCATGGCCTCCAGCCTCCTCCTCAGCCCTGACTATGATAAACGAGGCAGGAGGAACGAGCAGCATTGCAGTAAAGCCACTCACAGCTGCAACTCATCCAGCACAACTCGGGAACTTTTTGTGAGATGAAAATAGCCCCCATCCCACCCCACCCCCCTCCTTCACCTCTACCAATGTCTTTGGAGACTATTTATCATCAGGTGTGCAGCTTGTTTAATTGTAGTACTGCTTCGCTAATTTTGGAGGCAAAAACACTCTCCTGTACACCATACTGTATGTAATCTAATTCCACCCTCATCTCAGAGAACTATTTTCTTCATTAGTGTGGCTAAAGTGTAGGGTTAATCTGATTCTGATTGCTGTTTTTAGGTACCGCAAGGGCTCAGATGAGCTAGATGAGGGGCTAATGCGCCTCACACGGTGGATTGGCTACATACATTTCCGTGGAGAAATGTAAAAATGTTTCCTGTACAGACAGCGGAGTAGATAACGCTTGTGTCTTTTAAAGGGAATGACAAATATTTGTATCATTTTTTTCTTTTAAAATGAAGAGGCTCTTACACAGTTGTCTTGCAATCACATATTGACACCCATTGTTTCTGCTTCCATCACATTGAGTTTAAGTTAATTAATTGCTGTTTAAGTCCCACCTCTTGACAGGCGCCACTGTAATGAGATAATCAATGTTATTCAAATGCCTGTAGTTTCAATGTTATGGCAATTTGGTGTGTAGCATTTCTTTCTGTGGGGCTTCAAAGGCAGTAAAAGGAATACAAATTTTTTTTTTCAAGTATCGACCTAAACAAGTAACCTGTATGTATCAGTATTGCTACGCGTCTGATATCAGCTTCCAATATTGCTACATTTTTGCAAGTGGTGTTATTTATGCACTTTCGCAACCCCACAATAACTCATGTGCCTGACATGCGGGAAGGTTACGAATGCCTCAGAGTATCTGAATATGTCTGAATAGATCACAGAAGTCACATATCTCGAAGTTACAAGCATTCCATGAACAAGGCCAGATAAGCTATGGCTGTTTTATTTTGCATCCATTGGACACCCTGCTTGTCAGTGTGTGGCACCAAAGTGAAAAACTGCCACCTGCATTGCCATTTGTCTCCCTAGATCTCCCAGCGGGGCCCATGCTCGACCCTCCACACTCCGTCATAACTCATGCAGTCTAGGGCTCAAACTCAGCAGTGTGGGCCGGCTGCAGAGCCACAGCTTATTGAGTATCTTCAG
Organism: Clupeocharax schoutedeni; assembly: GCA_037974565.1. NCBI lineage: Eukaryota > Metazoa > Chordata > Actinopteri > Characiformes > Alestidae > Clupeocharax > Clupeocharax schoutedeni. The sequence goes on from JBBPDH010000001.1 coordinate 19,797,460, forward strand.
GGCTGATCAATATTTAATGCGGCCTTTAACAAGATCAGATTTAGCAAAGAGTTTCTGCTCCAGCTCTCGCCGGAACATGGCTGCCGTGGCCTTGGGCTGGAAAATGTGTGGAGAGCAGCAGGAGCCCTTTTTGGTGTTATTAATGTAAGCACTTGACCTCTGCTTGTCTGGCTCTCTTGCTCCCCTGTGTCTCTGAGAGTTGGGAACTGGGCTTTTTATTTGTCCAAGAAGTGCAGACCTTCACTGGGGTTTAGAAAGCAAACACTTAGAAATGCCATTACCATGAGGCTGAAGGGAAAACAGATCAGAAATATCTTTAGTAGCACCTAAACTGTCGTATCTATTTATGGTCTCTCCATGATTATAAAGATGGGTATAAAGGTACTTAAAAATGCTTTTCTGGTTAATTATTAATAATACTCACGCCTGTATTTACAACTGCCCTGCCCAGGGTGAGTCCCTGCCTCGCGCCACTAGATCCCCCAGGTACCCGTGACCCTAGGAAGGATTACGTGGTTACAGCAAATGCATGAATGTATTTAAAGCTTTGGGTCTTCTCCTTCATTGCCATCGCTATTTAACATCATCTGCTGCTTCATGAAGTCCATGATGCCATGTATCTTAGCAAGGTTCAAAGGGACTTCAGAGGTAAATAGTGCCAAACCTTTACAGGGAATGAGGTTTCTGTGTGATAATTTCTCTTTTAACTCCAAACTCACCTTAAGTGTTTCTTACCAAAAAGATCTCATCTGATCAGTCAAAGTTCCTCATTGCTCACTAGCACTCCAACGTAGTCACAGCGTTTCACTTACAGGGAGCCAACTGAGAAACGGGATTCTTCCTCTTCTTCCCTCTTCTTCTGCAAATATTTGAGTTGATTTTAGTTCCGTTGGCAAATGGACCACTAGAGGTCCTATAAAATGAGACTACAGGACCCACTAATTGTTCTTTCTGCTTGTTTTTGAGGGTCGTCTAACTGCTATGCTTGCTGCCACTGCTAAAAGGCAATGCAATACTAATTTATACCAGGTTTTAAGAAGCTTAGAAAACTTGCGTAAAACCACCATTTGTTTTCCAAACATTAGTAAATCACCAACTTCTGCATAAACCGTGAGGTCAGGCTTGGATAGAAGTTTTGTACAAATGTTTCTCATTTGAGCCTGAAACTGGTATAAAGGGCTCAGTACATCTGGCCCTTAACAGTTGGTTCTAGGCTCATTTGCATATTGTAACTCGGGATAAATGACTAGAGTACTGCAGAGGTCAGTGTTGCAAAAACAATTAACAGAAAGCGTATTATGGAGCCCTATCAGTGGTCCACACTGTTTCTGATGACCATCTTGCTAAAGAGTTCATTCATATTTGACGCCACTGTCACACAAACTGAAGAAGGGAACAGAGGGGATGTTGGGATGAGCAGGCTGTGGTGATCTGAGATGATCGAGTCTGAATGCCGCCTGTGTAAACGAATCTTGTGCCTCGTCAATCAGGCCTCTACACAAATAATACATCCGTCAGGCTGTTGTTTCCCCTTTACCATTATCTCCCCACGAGGCGGTCAATAGCCTTAGGCCACAGATCAGATCAAACTGGCTCCATATTTAATAAAGCCCTCCCCAGCAGCCAGGCCCCAGCCTCATCCCAGGCCTCCATTCATTTTGCCCATAATTACCCGTACCACCTCCCCCACAGCCCACCCGAACCCTTGACCAGAATCCAATCTGCGCCATCGCCCACAGTAAATCTGGGTGGTATAAATAATAATGTGCGTGCAAATGAAATGCGAAAGATTACATTTGGTCACATGAAAGAGGAGGCGGATAGGAGGCCCCAAGGGCGAGGTCCCGGCGGTGCATCAGCGATCGAAGAAATATCTGAAGGTTAATTTGTTTTAATGCCTGCAGCAAATCTGTGGCTCCCATCTTATCACGGAGTGCTGCTTCTGTCACAGTGTGTAAGAGGTGCAGGAGCCGCAGGTTAATGACAATAATATTTGTTGATTTCACAACAAGGGGAATTGGCTTCAATGCTAGGACAATACGCAAAGTCAGCGGCCAGGCCCTAGAAAATGAAGCGCTTCTTTCTGAACAGCACACATAAAAACACATTACACACTAGCAGCCTCACTGCGTGGCTTTTCCTCACTTGCTGATCGATCTAGAATCAGCATCCACAACATAAATTCAGTGCAAAAAACAACAGGGAGACTGCGAATTACAAAAGCGAAGCCATGCCTGAAGCTATTGAAGTGTGTGGTGAGAAACGATGAGCTAATGCTTTTCTGGACTGTGAGCAACCAATAACACAAAACAGTAACTGGAGACAGTTTGAAAAAAAGGTTTCATTCTTTATTTGCTCTATGCATTGATCAGACACAGCATTAAAACCACTGACAGCTACAATGGATAACATTAATTGTCTTGTTACAACGGAATCTGTTAAGATGAAATATTTTTGTTTGTAAGTGACCTTTTGTTTGAAAACAAACTTAAATATGGCATTCTGCAAATTTTAGTGCATATGTTCCCATATTAAAAAAATAAAACATACATTATGTGCCATAACTATAAAAATGCTAGTTTTATTTCACTTCTGTAATGTTTATTTCAGCAAACGAACAGTAATTGTGCATTAAAAAGTGACATTTACATGTTGTATATGACTTTATACTATAGTTGCATTCCATTCCCTTTAATATCATTTAAAACCAGCAGCTGCAGCTGCAAATGTGAATATTTCACCAATAAAAAATCGGCAAACATTTTAAGATGTTAGTAAACATATTAAATATATTTAGATAAACACATTATGAACACATTTTTCCTTTGTAAAGTTAGCATTTCGGAGATATGAGTTTTTCTCATGGTAGTTGTAATATGGAGAATCACACACTCAGACAATCATCTCAGAGTAAGAGATGCAGCTGTGAAAGAACACCCACCAACATACAGGGACCTGTAAGTGTTCAAGGGTAGAAAGAGGTGTCTGGTTTTATCCCTGGTTCATGCCCTGGCAAATGTGCTTTGTTACATCGGGTAACAAAGTTTCGGAGGTCTTTGCTTACTGAGCACTGCCATTGCATCCTGGAGAAACCACTTAACCCGGAGTTGCTCCAGGCCTGAAACCTCTGACCTCTCGCTCCAGGCCATGCCTGAAAATGAGAACATCTCGAAACACCTTTCGAGGTAAAAAATAAAGGTCTAAGAAAACAGCAAGGCCAAAAAAGTGATGTCGAATTCAGTTGTTTGCAAAAGAGAGACCTAGCATTTCATGTAATACTTAATGTTAATGTGTCGTAGCGCAGTCTGCATGTACAGTCTAAGTGTCTATTACATAATAAGCATAATCAATGATATTGGAATCACTTTGGTATAAGCAGGTAATGTCACACAATTCTCACATTACTGTACACATTACAGATGTTTGGATTTTACTAGTATTTCAAATCAATATTTGATGATGTAGCAATACTCTACAAGAGTAGAATGTTTGAGGTTGCTTGATTAATGTCATTACGTTTGTAAACCGACAGAACAAAAATTTTCAGTAGCTTTCTCTCAGCCGACAACAAGGTCCATTATCAAATGCAATTGGCCTTGCTATCATCTGTTTAACGAGCAAAGTGTGTGTGTGTTTAATTTACTGTCTCTGTGTTAGGGCTGCAACAACTAATCGATAAAATTGATAATAATCGATAATGAAATTCGTTGTCAACGAATGCCGTTATCAATTAGTTGGACTGCTCACAAGACACACAGATACACACAGCCGCTCGCAGTGGAGGTTACAGAAGCGTCTGCAGGAACACTTAAAAAGGAAACATGT
>JBBPDH010000001.1:19820838-19833043 GCA_037974565.1 Clupeocharax schoutedeni
CTGACTCCACACTGAAAATACTGAAGCAGTTTTTGATTGGTGCTGTGCTTTAATAAAAACCGCATGCAGGTCTATTGGAGATCTAATATTACTCACCATTCAAAAGGTTGATGTGACTGAAAAAAACTGAAAGCAGATCTGAAATCAGCATGAAAAACTAGTGTGAAAATTGTGTTGTGTGTTTTGGTTTCTGATTGATACTTTTTTTAAATGAAAAATTCCTTGACTTGATATTATTAATTAAAAAATAATGTTATTTGACTGTGTGCTCAGTAACACACAGCTGGTATCCTAGTGGTTAGGGCGTTCGCCCTGCGATCAGAAAGTCTGGGTTCGATTCCCAATGCCGCTAGTGACCGCTGAGGTACCCAGAGCAAGGTACCGTCCCCACACACTGCTCCCCGGGCGCCGTGTTCATAACTGCCCCTGCTTCACTTGGTGAATGGGTTAAATGCAGAACTTGAATTTCGTGCTGTTCACGCTGTGTGCTGTGGTGTGTTCACGGATGACCGAATGGTGACTTTTTTAACCTACGTGACAGTCTATTGAACCCACAAACCATTTAACCTCTTAAAACCAGCACAGCCCCATCAGGATAAAAAGCTTATTGAAGCTCAGTGAGAGATTTCCAATAAAAGGCCTTTAAATTGGACGGAAACCGTACAAATCGCTGAGTGTGATACACACATTGTGAATAAAACAAACTTACACAAACCTTTCAGCTCTGTACTCAGCGTTGTGCATTTTAATTGTTGTGAATCTCTGACATACAATCTTTTGTAGGTCTATATATATATATGTTTATATATATATATATATATATTCATATTTAGCGATTCATATTTTGAAATGCCCCACTTGCTTGAAAACAACACCCATTTCAAATAAAAAAAAAAACCATGAGTGAAATGTTTCAAAACAGTTTATTATTATTTTTTTTTATCTTTTCCAGACAAACACATTGATTTCTGGACCACAGTAGAGGATGGAAACCTTTCACAAACATTTTTTATTATTATCATTATTATTTGAAAATACAAATATAAAATTATACTTTCCACATCTGAGATGTGAGAGACCCCCATCCACTTTAGTTTTATTTTACAACAGGGCTTGAGCAAGCCATACAAGAAGACCTGAAAGATGCTTTCAGACGTCAGTCCGTTCAGTCAGTTCATGCGGTAAAAAGTCCGTTAAAAAATGGGCAAGTGTTAGGAATGGACAAGGCAATCAGAGAGGCGAAAGGAGCCCCCGGGAGGAAAGAAAAAACAGGAGAATTCCAGAAGGAAGCGTCAGAAATAAGACCCCACCCCGCCACCTGCTGCTGCGCCTGCCATTTCGACCGCAGCGTCCCCGAATGGGTCTTCGGAAGACGCTGTGTAGCTAAAACTAACCACTTTCCCAATACGGCTCTTACCCAGCGAACGGAGAAGTGATTTGAAAAAACGTCTCAGTGGTGAGTGATAGAAACAGTGTGGACTACGGAACCGAACCCTGCTCGGGTCATTCAGCTCGACTACAACCATGATTCAATATGAGGCAGCTTAAACAATTTAACAAAGAGATATATACACTATACATATATATCCTGTATCTGTATACAAGTATATACATACGTCATTACAGTATGTGGGTTTGCTAGTGTGTGCACTTGTGTGTTTGTGTAAGTGTAAGTGTGTGTGTGCGCACATAGTAATAGTAGTTTGTTGCTTCAATAATGGATTGATCGTTTTGGCCATTGCCTAGCACTTGCCTTGAGATTCAAGTTTAAATGGATACGGTAGTTCACTCCCAATATCACCCATCACCTTCCAGGTCGTTTATTTTTTCCTCTTTTCCATTTTTCCCCCCTCAAACCAACAAATATCCAATTTTTTTTTTATACCTAGTCTAGCAAGATGTGTAACATTCATCTGCTGTAAACTGCTGTCAGTGAAAAACAAAAGAACGGCAACAGAGCCATGCTACCTTAAAGTCCAAGCTACAAGATCAAATTAGGAAAGAAAGATAAACTGAGATATAAACGAGAGATCAGACTAGCTGAGAAGGGAGGCCAGCTTTCGTTTTAATCAAGAGCCGGGGGCTCGGGGCCGGATTGGCATTTCGACGGCCGACGTTATTTCGCTTAAGGTGCGTTTGTTGCCCCCTTGTGGCACTACAACAAGAAATGTGGCTGCTATCCATTTCGAGCACCAGCCAAAGAGGCAGCTGAGAAAAATCCTGGGTATACGGATCATTCTCAGCCATTTTGCACTCAGAGGAATAACATACATAACTAAATTTAATGATCGCCATGAGCAAATGCCATGGATGAATGCCCTTATTATGGGCTTGTTCAGCCCAGCAGCAATTCCAACGCAGCACTAGCGCATCTAAAAACAAGATTTTTTTTTTTTTGTAACTGAATGAAATCTGAGACCACATATCAGAGACAGAACCCACAAATCAGAGAATAATTTTCAGCTAAATCACATAGATAGAGGAGTTAGATTAGCTCACATTCATAATCCCTGAGAACAGATTTCATTCAGGAAAAAAATGGCCTTGGACTACATTGGAAATTACACTGAACTGGAAACAGTCTGGAAAACGCCAAACAGGTTCTGACTATTAAGATCTCGGACGATTTCGGGACGTCTCACACGCACAGACTGGTGGAAGGGCTTTGTGTCTTGGAGGAGCCTCGGCTTTGATTAGGACGAAGAGCTGGCGTTAACGATTACAGAGTACAAAAATAATCAGTGTAATGTCTGAGATGACCAAAACCTAAAGTATATATGAATCTATGCAGACACGTTTAAAAAAAGTTTTCAAAAATAGTAGTGCCATGGGCCACTGGGCTCTTTTTTTTCCTTCTTAAAAGAGTATAAATATCAAAACCTATTACAGTTTTATCCGTATCTATAATCATTAGGCTAGATCATCATTACTCTGGTAGAATCTACTAAAAAAATATGAATTTTTTTTCTTCCATTCATGTAATAAAATCATCCTTTCCTTAATTATAGCTTGTGTCCCTCTTTAAAAAAGAACGAAAAGTAAAACGGTTTTGCATATCGAGCGTTAGCATTTAAGGTAGTATGGCACACCCCCTTTTTAAAACATTCAAGGGTGGGGATCCAATTAATGCCTGGTTTACAATTCTGTCTTACACCAATTTTCTTCTTTTTTTTTTTGTTTTTTTTTGTTTTTTTAACTTCTGGATATCATCGTGAGAGCTTTGGTTAGTTGAAACCGTGTGAGAGTCAGAAAAAAAAGAAAAAAAATCAAGAAAACGTGAAAAACGACATGGCAATGAAAACGACGTTCAGCGTTATTATTGACCTTTTTTTGTTTGTTTGTTTCTTTTTTTTGTTGATTTTTTTTGGGTTTGTTTTTTTTGTTTCTTTTTTGGAAATGATTATCAAGAGAAAGTTCTATCCTTACTGGTCCTAAATCTGCTACTAGCTACGGCTCTACCTTAACTTTTGATTACATAAACATCTAAGCCTACTCACTAAGAGAGTGTGAGACAGAGATATAGAGAAAGAGCAAAAAGGACGAAAAGGAGGGCGAAACTGGGGCGAGTGGGGTGGCGGGGTCGAGAGGGTCAACAGAGAAATGTATAGACCAATACACTGGCATCAAAGACAGCACTCTTATACAAGGTTATTTTTTTTTCCTCTTTTTTACACACTACTGAAGTACAATGATCAACATAAAGATTACTGTATGATGTGACAGGGAATGGAGAGAGAATCAAATGATAAATACAGTACATAGTAACCGTAATATTGTCATTATATTTAGCATAATCATTCACATCCACAAAAATATCGATAAAAACACCCCGTTTATATTCAAACCATGTCGGGGTTTAGAGTTCTTTTCTTTTCTTTTTTTTTTCTTCTTCTTCGGGTTTTTTCCGTCTTTTGAAACAGTTTGTTTGTTTGTTTGCCGTCTTCGCCTTCGTTTCTCTTATTACTTTTTCAAGTCTCCGCGTCTAAAATAACAAAAAAATGTTCAGCATTTCTGGTTCACCTGTTAGTTCAGTAAAACGGTGAAAAGAGAGAGAGGAAAAAAAAACCCCAAAAAACGAAAACAAATAAAACACACTTTACAGCATTCGTATCAGTTCATATTCTTAAATATCACTCGTGTTTCGTCTCTGCGAATCCAGTCTCCACATGTACATTGTGTGAGTGTATGTGTGTAGCAGCTACTAGTTTAATTCAGTTTCAGTGTTTGAACTGAGCTTGTGAACTATTGCTACCAATAAACTGTACGGTTGGCAGATCAAATCCGTAAAAACACACACACAAACAATATTTAAAGAACGTTTATGGAAATAAAAGAAAAAGAACGATTTTTGAGAAGCACAGTCTTTCACTCGCACACAAACGGAAAGACGGAGACGGGTGAGAGTCGTCCTGCGCGGGGGAGAACGTCTCCACCATCCTTCATATGAGCTCCGCCGGAGAACCTCCTTCGACGTGTGCAAATAGGAAAACGATAAAATTCTTTCTCACAGTGCAATGATTTAACTTTCGAGACGATCTTCTTCTTCTTTTGTTTAAAATCTGTCTCGGGATAAAATAAATAAATTTTTTTGTCCTCTAAAATACATCCCACAGGACTGAGGTAACGGTACAAAAGTTATTTTCCTAATTGATCATTAGAAGTCCTAAACGACTCAAAATATTGCCTTTTATTTTCTCGATCCCCGAAGTCGGGCGTTCGGTCCATCATGACTGGAGACTCTAAAGGGAAAACGAATAAAGAAATATGGCAAAACAGCAACGCATCTGTTAGAGCTTCTTCCTAGACTGTCGAAAAAATACGGGAAAATAAAGTACAAACATGTGCTTTGGATTTCAGTTAAATTTCTTTTTTTATTTTTATTATTATGTAGGTTTCTGTATCACTGTAAAGTATTTTCTGGTTGAAAGCTGTGCATGTTGGGTCTCGCTATCTAAGTCGGTATGCTGGTGACGCCACATGCACAGTATTTACAGAGCAAGCGAACAGTGTTTCATTGGGTTCCTGCCTGCAGTCGGATAATCACGGCCTCTCTTGTGCTACACATGGATCTCGGTTACAGCATCGAGCCTCAAAGATCGTTCTGCACTGAATAACCTCTAGAGCACCAGCACTCACTCACTCTATCTCCCTATCTCTCTCTCTACCTCTCTCCGTCTCTCTCTCCCTCTATCTATCTCTCTCTTTCTCTATCTCTCTCTCCCTTTCTCTGTCTCTCCGTCTCTCTATCTCTCTCCCTCTCAGTCTCTCTATCACTCCCCCGCCTCTCTCTCTGTCTCTCCCTCTCTCTCTCTATCTCTCTGTCTCTATCTCTCTCTGAGATGGTTCGATGCAGTGACCAGAGTAGTATTTACAGTCAGAACTTTTTTTTTTAAATCTCATTTCACAAAGTATTATTAAAAGGAAACATTATATATATTTTATCCTCTTTCCATCAAAAAAAAAGAAAACACTTATAAAAAAGGACAGAGAAAATATTGTAGTCCTCTTATTGCCCAAAATAGGTAATTATGATCAACAAGACGTCACGCGCACACACACACGCACACACAAGAAAAAAGAAAGAAAGGAAAGAAGGGACAGAGCTACTAAGATGAGCGAGGCATCCTCTCGCTGCTCTTTTAAAAGTGGGGAAAAAAAAGCGAAAGGATTTAAGCCGTGAACGGAAACCTGAAAACGTGACGGCCGGGCGGCATCGTCAAGAGTGATGGACAATTTTAGCGACATAATTACGCCAAAAAAAACCCCAAAAAACAAAAAATGAGAGAGAAAATGTACATTATACACGGTTCTCCTCAGGAGAGAACGCACATGAATAAAGAAAAAAGGCGAATTCTAAAGGCGAATTCCAGACTACGTGATAAAAGACGCCGAACGGAAGGAGCGCAGTGGAGGAGAGGGATCGATAAAGGATAAATAAAAGAAAAAAGAATCAAATAAAACAACATCGGCATCCTACGGCGGGTTACGGGGACACGGTAGGATGGAAAGAATCCGAAAGCCGGGTTTTTGTTATAGTACAGCAGATTTTTTTGTTCTTTTTCAGAGATGATTCTGACTTTTCTTTTCTTCTTCAAATGGTGCCATCTCAGCTGATCTTTCACTCGTCCACTCTGCGGCACGTGAAGGTGTGAGGCCGTTACCTGTACACAGAACCAATTAGAAACTCCGGCCTGCCTTCCCCGGACCTCCTGATAAACTCTGCTGGAGCAAACAGAAGATCCACAGCATTCAGAACAGGACCAGATCAGAGGGTAGGGGGACACAGGTTCTACACAATAGATGTGCTGCATCCGAGCTTTCAGAAATGAACATTATCTAAATTGGTCAGATTGGACTCCTGGACTGTCCAGACAGTATTAAATAAAACAAAGAGTTAAAAGACATGTCTATTATTCTCATGCAGTTTTGTCTGGATTGTTAAAAAGAGTGTAAAGACCTGGGACCCTATTACAGAAACGTCCTAACTATCTTAACTGTGTGGTAACCATGGTAACGATAGTTTAGGATCTTATTTAGGAAAAAAGCTGATACAGAACAACCATTCCCGAGTCAGTTTTCCTATCCTAACTTAAATTAAGAAAAGTGTATTACAGAAGCATCCAAACCTCAAAAATCTTCAATAAACTCTCCTAACTTTAGGAGAACCCTTCCGCTGTCCGAACTGTCGTCAACTGATTATTTAGGATACGGGTAATTTGGCCTGTCGGGGCTCTCCCTCCACTATGAAACCAAACCCCTTAATTTTACCCCTTAAACTTACCTTAATTTTGACCATAATTTACAGAAAATTAAGGGGACAAGTGCATAGATTAAGGGGTAAAACTACTGAATTTTCCTCTTACTTTTGAAAATTTGCCCTTAAATAATAGAACCTCCTGAATAAATTCCATATGTTTAAGATAAAGAGGTTTCATACTTAAACCCACTTGCAGGGTAAAATCACAGGATTGCTTCATGGCCACTTAATTCAGACGAAGGGTGTTGGTGTTTTTTCAGGGGTAAATTAAGTACAGTTTTGTAGTGCTCCTGGCTGGGGTACAATTAACAAATGTGCTTCGCTTTTTAGCTAAAGGTGATTTTCAAATGTGTGAGTTCAGCGCAGGATGTTGTTTAATATCCATATTTTGAAGACAGTAATGAAAGAGACTCTGGCGATACAATGTTACGGACTGGAGCCTCGTAAATTTACAGTGGCAGCAGGTAACAGTGACTTCGCCAGATCACATGTTGTGTTAGTTGCTAGGTAACAGACATAAAAGTAGATAATCGATGTTGGATCGCTTATTTAGGGTTCCTTACACGAGATAAGAGAGGAATCCTATGTTCAGCTGCTTCTGTAATACCAAACTGAAAAAATCCTCTTAAATTTGTCCTATATTAACTTTATACTTAAGATGTAAGATAGCCCCTGGAAACTAAACCCATATGCACTGATTTTGCATAATAAGCTATTACCATTATAAGATCTCAAATCAAAACTTTATAAAAGGTTCTTAACATATAAGCACTAGAATGTGAGCATTTAATTTGTAAAGTCCAAAATAGTTCTGTCGATGCTTATGTGCCTATAAAATTCTATATAACATCTATAACATTGAGATTATTTTGAACCCTAACCCTTCTATTAACCCTCAACCTCAAAACATAAACCTAATCCTAACCCTGGTCCTAAAAGTACACAGACCCAGACAATCCTAATCCTAGCCCTAAAGCTGGCAACAGATGTTTCATTAATAATCTGAAAATGTGAAAAGGGGCTCTTAAAATAAAAAGGGATACGAGATTTTACCCCAAATATTTTTTATTATTTTAGTAGAATTGAAGATAAAATATTTAAATGTTGTAAAAAGCAAGGGGCAATTTGCCAGAAAATTAACAATTTTAAAATTGTTCACATTACAGTGACAATGTTAATATTTAGTATTATTTTTTTCTAAAACTAAGCTTAAAATAAGAGATCACAGAGACACACTTGACTCTGGGAGTCTCACACGTATGAATAGTGTGTAAACATGCCATAATAACAATGAGGTGCTTTATCTCACTCTGAACCTCAATGGGACTAATATTTTTTACTTTGGGTTCTAAAGAAAGAACATATCTGAGCTCGGATGCAGAACATATAGCACATTTTCACAAGCGCACACACACATTAGTGTTTAAGGCATGCACAAACAAGATCTCTGGGTGGCCATCTACCCCCAAAAAAACATCTGGCTGAGTAAAACTGCCTCGACAGAATTATTTGTAGCATTTAAATAAACCAATAAACAGGTCAATCTATGGCTTCAGTGAACTACACACATCTGTAATCTAGATTAAATCAGTGTATTTTTTACGTGGGCAAAATATCCAAGAGAAACTCTTAAATGCAAGGACAGTGTATGGAGTTACATGAATCCCACATACTGCCTACAATCATTTCTTCGACTGTAAATATGCTAAATCAAGCAAACTGGTGAACTAGCTGAGCATCTAAAGGTGTTACATTCATCAGGTAAAGTCAAAAAGGGCCAATATCATTTCCTTGATTTTTTTTAAATGAACTTGGTGCATCTATGTCACCACAGTTTTTCTCTAAATATGTGTTGTTTCCAGTTTCCAGTCAATTTATGCATTTAAAACAGTTTTTGTGACATCACAAGAACAGCTTATTTAGCTTGGTTATCCATACTGCAGATATTACAAAGGCTTTTTAAAGCAAATAATAATAAAGAGGGGCCATCCAATCAAAACAGAGGTCATTTAAACCCCCCCCCATCAACAAAACAGCCTGTTTTGAAATGATTAAATACAAGAAAAAAGTTGGATATGGGCCCTTTAACAAAACCTGCGTTTTTAAGTGGAGAAGACGGCACCGTCAGGTGGCTTCCTAAACAGTTTGCGACACACATACACATATAAAGACAGACACATGCGCATGCACACACACACACATACACACACACCATTGATTAACCTTAAGAGAGAAAAAAGCTCGATGCACCCAAATGAATTGCCAGTAATTGGCTTTACAAGGACAGTTCAATGTGGGAAAGTTTGCATTCTGTGCAGAAAAGAAAAAAGAACAGATGCATTTCTGCAGATCCGCAGCGTTCCCTTTAAATGAGAGCCATGCTCTTCAAGGGGCCGGCTTCTGCAGGTGCACACCGATCAAAGGCCTCACACCTGCGTGCATTATCCGAGTAGAGCCCTGCACAGAGCCTCAGATCAGATCCACACGCTTTGCTCGGTATGAGACTACAAAGTGGGTGAACAGAGCTTGGGTTGTCTAATGCAACTTTAGCTGTGAAAAGAAAGCAACAGCACAGTTCGAGTACACCAACTCAGACACACACGTCATGCATGCTAGGCACAGACAAGTGGGGGATAAGAGACGGGCTTACAAAAAAAACCAAAGAGACAAACACAGACGTGTTACTGTTCGGTTAAAACATAAAAAACATCGATACGGGAAGCTTTTACAGGGTTTACGGGCGTCTTTCGGCTACCGCCACTTTCCGCTTCGACATCCAAGCCCTCACTAAACCACGTAAGAGCTTCCCGACGACAGACTTTTCTCTAACATGCAGAAAGAAAAGGGTGCAAGCAGGGAGAGACTACAAGAGAATAATAAAGTGGTCATGAAGGAAGGAATTTATCACAGTTCATAAATGGTTCAAAATATCTACCTCGCAATGAGATGGCAACCAACCACCTGTTAGGTTTTCAATGGTATCCATTTGTAAAAGCTGTCGCAATCAAAGGACCCTAAAAGTGTACAGTTAGTAATGGTGTCAGTATGCAATCCAGGTAAAAAAAAAAAAAAGGCTCATTAAGCTATCACTGGTCAGTAGGCTAGAGCTCGATCACTGGATTTGCCAGCATGAATCAACAAAGGTTTGGTTATTTAACTTGCCGAGGCCAATCCGGAGCAACGTCAGGCTGCAATAACCTTTAGACATGGTTCAGCATGTAGATTACCCTCTAAAGAGGATCTCTTTTATTGTCATATTCATGCCAACAGCAGCAACATTATTAATAGTATCAAGAAATTTCACTCCATGCACAAAATAAGTGGGAAGCAATCACAGCAAAATGAAACTATTTCAGCAACCAAACTGTGAACCTTCACCGGCTGAGGCGAAAACGCGGCCGCCGTTTTGTTATCGGGCCTAAACCAGGCGAACTCCTCTGGACATTCAGAAAGTGACAGCGCGGTCTGTAGAGAGCGCGGAACCGATCTGTGCAATGGGAAGCGTTTTACTGGTGGTGCTGTCAATCACGGGTGGAATTCACTGAAAGTTTGAGGTCAGTCCACGTTCCACTTTATGATTTAGGTTAAAAACTCTGTCTGAAAGTCGAGAGCAAGGAGACGCTGTTACTCTGAACACTCAGGAACGAGCTAAACGTACGCAGTCACCAGGTTTTCCCTGCAAACGAGTGATTCATGGCGTACACATAGCTGAGTGAATCAGAAGTGTGTGTGTGTGTGTGTAGACAACAAGCGGTGTCCTCACACACAAACGGCCTTATTCATTCTCCCAGCAGACCTTGAGGTTCGCCGATGGACCGCGGCTGAAAAACGGCCCATGCTGCTAATATTCCAGGCCGGGCTGTGATTCAGGCCCTCGCGAAGGCCCCCCCTGTGGGCCAGCCTCTCTCCCCACAGGCTCTCCAAGGGCTCCATCACTATCACTCCACTCGGAGAAAAGGTTAAAAACAAAAGGATGGAGCAGGAAATGAATGTCTGTAGCTTCAAAGGGCAAGACAACATATTCTTATGACAGGCTTCTTCACAAGCGCTTATTATTGCCTTATTGATTTACATATGCACTTTGTGCCGGGGACCTTTCAAAGGTTGCCTTTCGGAGCGCCCGCAGCCCGCCGGAGTGGGAGGGAAGAAGCGGGCCTTTGTGTGCGCCAAACAAAACGGCGAGTTTGAAAACGAGAGAGGAACTAATTGTGAGGTTTTCTGTCCTCCTGGTTGGCAAAAGAAACAAAGACACGCCGACACGTCAAAGCAGCGATGACAGGCGGGTACAAAGTTCACAGTTTGTTGCTGAGGAGCTGACGGAGGGAGCTGTGGGATGGAGGGGATGGAGAAATGTTGGCAATGCAATAACCCCGCCGCCAAAAGCTTCAGAGCCGCAGCACCTGCTTGGCACTAATGAGAGCATGATTCCGCATTTCGGAATCAAACTTCCGACGAAAGGCATTTTCCTACAGGACTGTTTACGATAATTAGCGTCAGTAAAACATCATCTTTCACCTCCTTCCACCGGACCGAAGAATGTTTCGGAGGATTTCGGACATATTCTACTTCTGCTATGGAATTTTGTTGATGACGAACCACGGCCGCCAAAGAATTTCTCACGTTTGCGAGTGGAAGTGCAAGGACCGCTTCTAACATATTACAGGCGAGAGAAAAATGTTCAGCTTCAAAAACATGTGAAAACACACTACAAAGCTATTTGCTAATGGTCCAAGGACTATTTGGCCTAGCAGCTATTAGGGCTGGAAGCCAGTGTGTTTTTCACCGTTTCGTAGTTTAGAACTGTCAAGCCATTGCAAGCCCGGTGATTCACAGCAGCAGGTGAAGATGGATGTTTTCATAACTGGGCGAGAAGTGAGACGGGACAGGAAAGGAGAGAACTGACCAACCACAAACCTGTTCGTTCTTAGCAATCGTTGTGAAGCTTTACAGAACATTGGCAAAAATCCCATCACTAATGAGAAACTGCGCACAACTCAGCTTCGTGTCGTAAATTATTCAAACTGAAACGCCACAGTCCTTGTTTGGAGCTGCTACATAAAGCTAATTATCCAGCTTATCCTGCACCACCCCACTGGAGATAATTGAAATTTGGCAGGTCAGAAACGGCAAAAAAAAAGAAACAGCCAAAAAAGATAAATCTAAGCTTGCAAAAAAAACCAAAAAAACATTTGCAACAAAAAGCTCATTGTCTATCTGTACAGCCAGGGGTAGGGGTGCATATTGCTGTATTGTTCTTAAATTTTTTCTCATATAGCTACAAGAGGGACACATGACAAATTTGGGGCAAATTAATTATATCTACAGTACCAGTCAAAAGTGTGGACACACCGTCTCATTCGCCGATTTCCTTTGTGTGTATTATGGGCTACATTGTAGATTAATATTGAAAACATCACCTGTTGCTCTGATGACAGCTTTGCACACTCT